>CM040245.1:253035100-253775419 GCA_022545495.1 Chrysanthemum lavandulifolium
TGATTATTGGTTTAAGTTCACGAGTTGTTTTGCCTCGATATTGTTTTAATTGGATTTGTTGTTATATCTACTTTTCAAAACCATAAAACCCAAAAAGATTCTCCTTTCCCCATTTTCATAATTCCTTTCCTTAACTTTGAGATCTCTTAGAGTTAACTCTAGTGTATGCGCACTCGCTCTTCTAGGTCTGTAAGCCCATTTCGTGAGCTTGTCAGGATTCCAAGAAGGCGTGTCCGCCGGACTGCTCACACTACTTCCGCTATCATGGCAGAAGAACGTCCTATGTGTGAGCTTCTCCAGGAACCCATCGACGGGTATGGAGATGCTATTGTTATCCCAGCCCTTGTGGTCGAAAATTTTGAACTCAAAACGGGTTACCGAATCTTGTAACCTCAAGTCGTTCTATGGTTTTGAGAGGATGATCCTCATGCTCATATTCGATGGTTTAACAAGATTGCATCTACCATCAAATACAAGAATGTCCCTACAGATCTTGTCAAGCTTCTTACATTCCCATTTTCCTTGAGGGCAAGCCCGATTTGGCTTGAAAACAACCCCTAAATCAATCGAAACATGGGAAGACCGGTAAAGAAATTTGTGAACGAGTTTTATCCACCTTCCAAAACCACGAGTCTTAAAATGAAATCATCAAGTTTACACAAAAGTTTGATGAACCCTTGATGAATCGTGGGATCGTTTAAGGAATTACTCCATAAATGTCCTCACCACGGTTTCTCCGAGTTAATACAACTCGACACTTTCTATAATGGAGTGAGTCAATCGATCAAGATTCTCTCAATTCCTCCATTGGAGGAAATTTCTTGAGCAAAAGCGTAAAAGAAGCTTTGGCGATAATTGAAAATAAGTCTAAAGTCCCGACCGCATGAAGCAAACGGTTGTTTCCCAAGTCGGTGTTGGTCCTTTTCATCGCCTGGTGAGTCGCCTAGCACCGATGCTAAGATTGACAAACTCACGGAAGCAATTCAAGCTTTGGTTCTCGCAACCAAAAGAAAGTTTTTTTTCACAAACTTCACCTCCTGCTTTGAAGTTAAGAAAGTGGAAGTCATGTTACTGCGGTGGCCCCCATGCCTATTACGATTGTATGGCCACCGAGGGTAACCCTTTGAAGCAAACGCTGTGGGCGGGATTTCCAATTCGGGAGGCAACCAATACCGTGCTCCTATAGACCCGAACCACCGTCCTAACCACTACCACGGACCTCCGTGTTTCAACCAAAACCAAACCGTAATCAAAATCGGAATAGACCAAACCAAGGTTTTCAAAACCAAGGTAATTTTAGTCAAAATAACGGTTTTCAAAAATCAAAATCAAAATTTCCAAAACCAAGGAAATTTTAATAGAAACCAAGGTCGTGGAAATTTCAACCCGGTACTTTCATGGCAATAATCAAGGAAAATTTCAAAATCAAGGTCCTAATCCAAACAATAGAGGCGAATTTTCCTGTGCAAAACCAAGCCATTGTTCCAAGCGGACCATCATCGATGAGTTGTTGAAGCAATTCATGAAATCCCAAGAGGAAATGAATATGTTGTTGGTTAGCCGATTTCGACATTAAGAAGTCTTTAAATGATCGACCGTGCTCGTGTACTTTACCTAGCAACACGATCGCTAATCCGAGAGGCGATGCAAAGGCGATCACAACGAAGTGGTGCTTCAGATGATGGACCCGCTATTCTACTACCTCTTCTTCTTCTCTCGAAGGTAGTGGAAAGTGAACCCGAGGCGACAAGGACAAGGAACTTCCTACTAATAACGGAGGTACCGGTAATGTCCATCCTCGGTTGTGTCCGAAACCCAAAACCAAACTCGAGTTGTTTTGAACCTCCGGTTGAAAACCCCAACCAAAACTTCTATTCCTTACCCTTCACGTTTAAATGAGCAAAAGCTCCGCAAAAAGCCACCATCAAATGGAGAAATTCTTTCAAATTTTCCAAGAACTTCATTTTGACATAAGCTTTGCGGATGCTATCATGTCGATGCCCAAGTTTGCATCAACTCTCAAACACATGTTAAGCAACAAGGAAAAACTGTTGAAATGGCTAAGACTCCTTTGAACGAGAACCGCCGCTAGCTGGTTTTGTTAAAGAAGCTTCGAGAAGCTTGGAGATCTGGAAAATTTCTTCTTCCTTGTGTTTTCCGGGAATGATTGAATGCTTTGCCCTTGCCGATCTTGGTGCAAGCATCAACTGATGCCTTATTCAAGATGGAAGAAACTTTCTCTTCCGTAACTTGTTCTACACCGCATGACTCTTGAGCTTGCAGATCGTTTCTATATCGCGTCCTCTTGGCATCGCCGAGGATGTATTCGTGAAAGTAGGAAAGTTCCATTTTCCACCGACTTTGTGGTTGTTGATTTCGATGCGATCCTCGGGTTCCCTCATTGTTGGATGAGGATTCCCGAGAACAGCCGTGCTCTCATTGATGAATTTGAGCAAGAAATCACGTTACGTGTGGGTAATGAAGTCGTTACCTTTAACCTTGATCAAACTTCAAGGTACTCCTCAAATTATGATATGAATCAATTAATCGAGTCGATTTAATTGATATTGCTTCGAGGAGTACTCTCAAGAGTTTCTTGGTTATTTTCATAATTTTGTGGAGGGATTCCACCACATCTTCTCAACCAATCAATGCCGACTCTTCCCCTCTCTCACTCCGCTTGAGGAGGTGACTTTTCCGGAAGAGATCGATGAATTTCTTGTTAGTGATGAATCAATTCCACCGGAATTGATGGTGTTTATGATCGGAGGGGATATTCTTTATCTCGAGCAATTGTTAAATGAAGATCCATTACCTTCGCTCCTCCGAAAGAGATCACGATTGAGGAAATCAAATCAAGACAAACATCTATCAAGAATTTCCCGAGGTTGAACTTAAGGACCTACCTCCTCATCTCGAGTATGCATTCTTGGAGGTGATGATAAATTACCCGTCATAATTGCTAAAGACTTAATCGAGGAGGAAAAGATCGCTCATAAAGGTCTTGAAGTCACACAAGCAAGCAATTGCTTGGAAACTCTCGACATTTGGTATCAACCCCGAGTTTTGTACTCACAAAATCTTAATGGAGGATGACTTCAAACCAAAGTAGCCCAACATCGAGAGAAGGTGAATCCTAAGATTCATGAGGTTATCAAACAAGAGGTTCTCAAACTTCTTGATGCCGATTTAATTTACCCGATCTCGATAGTCCTTGGGTCGCCCCATTCATTGTGTTCCAAAAGGGTGGCATAAGCTGTTGTCACAATGAAGAAAACGAGTTAATTCCAACTCGATTGGTTACGGGATGGGCGGTGTGTATTGACTATCGCAGTTAAACGAAGCCACCAGAAGACCATTTTCCTCTAGCCTTCATGGATCGATGCTTGAGAGATTAGCAGGAACGAATACTATTGTTTCCTTGATGGTTTCTCGGGTTACATTCAGATCCCCATTGATCCGCCGGATCAAAAAAACCACATTCACCGCCCATACGGAACTTTTGCTTACGTGACGATGCCTTTTGGCCTATGTAACGCTCCCAGCACGCCCAACGATGTATGATGGCAATTTTCCACGACATGATCGGGAAACAATGGAGGTGTTTATGGATGACTTCTGGTCATTGGGGACTCATTTCGGATATGTCTCTCCCATTTAGATAAAATGCTAAAACGGTGTGAAGACACCAATCTTTGTCTAAATTGGGAGAAGAGCCACTTTATGGTCAAAGAAGGCATAGTCCTGGCCATAAGATTTCCAAAATGGGATTGAGGTCGATAGAGCAAAAGTCGATGTTATTGCTAAACTACCTCATCCTACTACCGTCAAAGGTATTAGGAGTTTTCTAGGTCATGCCGGGTTTTATCGCAGATTCATACAAGATTTTCTAAAATCGCTCACCCATGACCCATCTTCTTGAAAAAGATGCTCCTTTATCTTCTCACCGAGTGCATCGAAGCTTTTGAAACATTAAAGAAAAAGCTACGGAAGCACCCATTCTAGTTGCCCGATGGGATTTACCCTTTGAACTCATGTGCGATGCAAGTGATTTTGCTATCGGTGCGCTTGGGCAACGAAAACCAAGCATTTTCGGCCTATCCACTACGCGAGTAAAGACTATGAAGCTCAAACCCATTACACCACCACAAAAGAATTATTAGTCAGTGTATGCGTTTGAGAAATTTCGCCATACCTTATCTTGACCAAATGCGTGGTTTATACGGATCACTCGGCTCAAATATCTCTTTGCAAAACAAGATGCAAAGCCGAGATTGCTCCGTTGGGTTCTCCTCTGCAAGAATTTGATATCATTATACGTGATAAAAAAGGAGCCGAGAACCGGCGCCGATCATCTGTCCGATGCCTAGAAAACCTCACCAAGATGTGTTAGAAAAAGAAATAAACGAAACATTTCCTCTCGAAACACTCAATATGGTTTCTTTTCGTGGAGACTCTTCACCCCATGGTTTTCGACTTTCAAATTACCATGCGGGTAACTTTGTGGTGAAAGGATGTCGTCCCAACGTAAAAGCAAATTCTTTAAAGATGTAAACATTACTTCAGGACGACCCCTACTTATTCAAAATTTGCGCGGATCAAGTCATCAGCGATGTGTGTATGGTCGAAGCCAATGACATTCTCAAGGCTTGCCATTCGGACCTCTTGGGGACATCATAGCCCCAACTACACCGCCAAGAAGGTGTTTGATTCGGATTCTATTGGCCCACGATTTATAAGGATGCCCATGAATTTGTCAAAACACGTGGACGCTTGTCAACGCCACGGGAATATCTCAAAGAAATGAAATGCCGCAAAACGCCATTCAAGTGTGTGAGATTTTTGACATCCGGGGCATTGACTTTATGGGGCCATTTCCATCATCTCGAGGAAACAAATACATACTCGTGGCCGTTGACTATTTGTCAAAATGGGTTGAAGCTAAGGCTTTGCCTACCAACAATGCCCGAGTTGTTGTGAAATTTTAAAATCTCTTTTGCTAGGTTTGGAACCCACGAGCTATAATCGCGATCGTGGTACGCATTTCGCAATGACCGGCTTGATAGAGTCATGCAAAAGTATGGTGTAACTCACCGCCTCTCATCGCTGCACCACCCCAAAAAGTGGGCAAGTGGAAGTTTCCAACCGAGGTATTAAAAGAATTCTTGAGAGGACGAGAGGCTAAAACCGTGCCTCTTGGTCGGATAAGCTAGATGACGACTGGGCCTTCCGTGACAGCTTATAAAACACCCATCTGTTGTACTCCATACAAGCTTGTATACGGAAAGGCATGTCATCCGCCGGTTGAGCTTGAGCACAAGGCATCTGGGCCTTGAAACATGCCAACTTCGATATTGAGACGGTTTGGTGATCACCGAAAGTTCAAATGAATGAATTAAATGAACTCCGTGATCAACATACGAGAACTCTTTGATCTACAAAGAAAAGACAAAGAAGATTCATGACTCCAAAATCAAGAACCGATTTTCAACGTCGGTGATCGAGTCCTTCTTTTCAACTCAAGATTGAAGATTTTCTGAAAACTAAAATCACTGTCTCGGACCATTCACCATCACTAAAGTATTTCCATATGGAACCATTGAGTTATCTCAACCCGATGGTCCAAATTTTAAAGTGAATGGTCATCGGTTGAAGCACTATTTTTCGTGAGGACATTCCTCCCGTGATTGTCCCGGATCTACAAACTTTCCCATGAAACAATGAATGCGGGATCGAGTCAAGCTAGCGACTCGGGAATCAAAAACAAGAGCATGCCATATGGGTTTTCACCCATATTTCGACTTCTTTCTACTTTCTACCACTCCTAGTGTGGGGAGTTTCCCATTGTTGTATAAAGTTTCAAAAAAAAAAAAAAAAAAAAAAATCTTGCTAAATAATGGCCGTAGTATTTCCCTTTACATTCTATGTTTCGCATAATAGGTAGCAGACTTTGAATATTGAGGGCAATATTCATTTCTAGTGTGGGGAATTCTCACGAATTTTATCATGTAATTATACCACCCCATTCCCCATTTTTTTTTTTTTTTTTTTTTTTTTTTGGAGTAAGTGTCTTGCACTTACTCACCACTTCTGATTATCATCCACCATGTCTAATAAACAAAAGGATTGGCTAATCCATGAGCAAACGGCTCTTGGTAAAGATATCTCAAACCGCTGACTGCTAGCAATTTGCCCAAAATTGTATGGTGTTCACCACCATATCCTTAAAAGTGAAGAGTTGCTAGCCCGCAAGTTTATGGCTTGTGGTAAAGGCGTGGAAAACCATAATTGGTAATCGACTCACCAAAGATAGTATATATTATCTAAGAGTTGGCTAGTCCGTATAAACGGCTCGGTAAAGACAAATAAAATCCGTTGAAAGTCGGTGGTTTGCTCAAAATCACTTGGTTATCATGTACCAAGGTTCTTACTTGAACCGAAACATTTGGCTACTCCAAGTAATGGCTTTTGGTAAAGAGATGAAATCCATTAATTTTTCTCAAAACATTGCTAGGGACTAGCAATATCTTAGTGTGGGGATTGACGAGTGTCTAAATACTCATCATTTTGTACCATTTAAACGCGCAAAACATCCGAAAACACTCTAAATGCATCAAAATGATAAAAATATCACAAATAAGTGTTTTATGTGTTTTAAATGCAAAATATCAAAATCTGTGAAAACGTATCAAGTTTGCATAATTGGCGGTTTACTCCCCCAAGTTTCAAAAGTTGTCAAAAATAGTCCTCGGTAAAACAAAATAAAGAAAAATATCATTTCAAGTCCCTAGGGATTCATGAGTTGTCAAAATTGGTCCTTGAGATTTAAAATTGCAAAATTACAATTTAGGTCCCTAAACTTTGAAAATTGTCATAAATGGTCCTTAGAAGTTTGAAAATGTCAACAATGGTACTTGTACTATTAAAACTTGTCAAAAGTGACCCTTGAAACAACTTTGGAATATTGGCAGAAATGGTCCTTCAAGATTGGAGAATTGCAAAACAAGTCCTTGTAATAATAAACAAATTTTGACCCCTGCCAACCCATTGTGACCCCCCTGTTTGACCCCCTGCCACAATAATATAAGCCTTGGTCAAACCCCAGTCAAACCCAATCCTTCTCCCGCCCACCTTATCTCTTCTCCTTCCTCCCACTTGCTTGCAACTCTCACCCATCACCTCTCCCCTCAGGCCTTATCCCTTCAACCCTCACCCCCCTCATCATCACATCTACCCTCCACCACCCCCCCAGTTGCAAAATCAGACCCCCACTGGCAAATATAACTTTCCCACCAAAATTGCATCAAACGGTCAAGATAGTCTCAACTGATCCAATGGTCCTGGAAACAAGTGGGATTTACTCAGAGGACACGTGGGAGCATATTGGTGTATAAAAAGAAGCAAGAGAAGGAGAGAAACAAGTAGTACTTAGTTTTAAATTTTCATGTATGTCGTTTTTTCTTAAACTGTCTTAATTAGTCTCTAAATTTGTAACTTTAAGCTTTATTCTACTGAAACTAAGTTGTTTAATCATTGTACTCACTTTCAAATATCAATTCAAGGTTTTACATAAGTTTCCTGTTTTTATCATTCACTGTTGAAAAATCAGTTGTTATGCTTCTATACTCAGTGCTCCAAGTAGCTTATTTGTAACTTGAATAAGCTTATTTAAGCTTATTATAGCTTTTAGTAAGCTCATAAAACAGATTCAAGCAAGTTTGGTGTTTGGTCAACAAAAGTCAAACTGTGAAGAAGTCTTGGTTAAGCAGTCATGGAATTGGGTATGTGACTGGTGCAAAACCGTCAAGTTATCTCACGCAAGCTAGTCACTTGTGAATGACCAACTGTAAGAAACTCAAAACAGTTCACACACCAAATTCAATTTAAGGTCAGAGGAATATAGTGGATTCCCGGGTCGTTATGTCCCACGGAGGATGACTGGTGTATAAACACTTGATCAGATGATAGAATGATCACTAAGGATAGTGATCAATAAGGATATTGATGGAAAATTACCTAAAGAAAAGATTAACAAATTAAAGTGACTTAAATGCAAATTAAGAAAATTAAAAAGTTAAAATATATTAAATAAACGCTATCACTATTTTTACAATGATGTTTTTGTGATTTTATAAAATAAAATAACTTAAATAAACTATATTAACTAAAACGTAAACTCAAATTATCTAAAACGTTACTTAAAATGGAAACGACGTTATTTGAAAAAATTATTTGGGCGCAAGACAAAACGTAAAATTTATGAAATAAAAGGCTCATGAATGTAAAACTAATTTTATTACGTACTATATAACAAAAGAAAATTTTAGAAAAAAGATTTATATTTTTTGACTTTTATATTTTTATTATGATTTAATTACTATAAAACACTAATTAAATGTTTAAAATACTAAAACTAATTAGAAAAATCAAACTTTTGTAAAAATACTTTATAACAATATTAAGCTAAGAAAATTGAAAAGGATGAAAAGCTACTTCGAATAAGTCGAAATAAGCTCTTAAGCTCGTATAAGCTTAAACCGACAAAAGGGTGTTATGTATTTAATTGTGTAAACCTTGACAAGAAAGACCCAAGCATGCATCTATCCGTGTACACTCAATATCACTCTCACAGTGGGGAGGTCTCTGTTCGAGCCCGCCTACCCCTTTTGCTAATTATTTTTTTGAAATTTTATTTTACAAACTAACCAAACACACCGAGATAAGCATTTTTCACAACTGTGACTTATGAAAATGACTAATAAGTTCAATTTGAGCTTATATTCTCAACAAGAAGCAATAAAAGAGAAATAAGCAAAAGTTTAATACCAAATGGCTTATAAGCTAGAAAATAAGCAAAATGAGAATGAGAATAAGCAAAAGACCGATAATAAGCTAGTATGAAACCGAAAGAGCACAAACACTTAAAAATAAGCACTAAATAAGCTTTAAATAAGCACAGTTACTATTAATTACACAAGATTCTCTTTTGAATCACTAGGCACCTTTCGCTTGATTTTAAGCACATGAATAAGCTCAAAATGAAAAAGAACTCGAACTAACAAGTAGACCGATAAGCTATCCAAAAAGCTAGATTACAGAGATTGGTGTGCTATATTGAGCTTGTGAGAAGCTTTTAGAAAACCGAAAAATCACCGACTTAGTTGATACACTTAGATGATTGGACCAAACTAAAAGCAATTGCGACCTAACTAAATAAGTTGCAAACTCAAAATTACAAATTGAGACCTCGAGATGGCTAGTTAAGCTTCTCAAAAGGCTAAAATTACGCCAAAGCTCGTTGATGAGCTTATGGAGGGCTTGTGGTTTTTGCTTGTCTACACCAGTATGACCGGTGATGTGATTGATTTTGTTGTACAAATTAAGCAAGAATAAGTAGACCAAATAAGCAATCAAAAGGAAATAAGCACTTATTTCGATAACTAGCCACACGGGCATCACAAACAACCAAAATGCACAAGTTAACACTACACAAGCTTATGCAAGCTTGTGAAAGAGGTGTTAAACCTAGTCTGTGGGAGCTTTTTGACTTTTTGATTAAAATGAATGTTTGACTAAATTGAACTTTGATTCCAATTTTAAGACCGATTATGTTTATAATATGATGGAATGAAGTTAAAACAAGCTATGGATACAACTTAACACAAAACAAGGATTTGCAAATCCTTGATCACAACAGATTGAAGCGATTAGATGATTTTAAGGATGTTTGACTTTGGGGGTATGCAGCTCAATATTTTGACTCAAATGAGTTCACTCATGTTAAATAAACTTGAACCAACCATAAGCTATCACCGAATGCACTTAAATGACGATTAAACAAATTGAACCAAACACCCTTTAACTCATTGCTTTGAAGCTGGAAAAGCGAATAAACTATTGAATTAGCATATGATTATGATCAAACCGAGTTAGAATAACTTTAACACTACTATTTAAACAAGTTTTAACTAATTGTAATCATCAAAGCAGTTAAGCTATAACTAGTGAAAATCACTTACAAGTGGAACTTTAGCCACAGTGGCTTGAAAATAGAACCAATGAACCCAAGGACCATTATCTATCCTAACCAACCCAACTGATTGTAAAGCAACCCAAATCCAGCTTCTGATTCACCCCATTTCCAATTCATACCATTTTTGCTCCAAAGTTGACTTTTGTTGACTTTCAACAATTTTGATTGAAACTGAACTCCAAACTTATAAAAAGCTATAGTAAGCTTAAATAAACTGGATTGCACTTAAAAATAAGCTAGTGGAAGCTTGGATTCAATAGTTTGAACTTAACTTTTGCAACAGTAAACCATATAACTTGAAATGTTAAAACAATGTGAATTGCCACTTGAAATCAGTTTTAACACACTTAAACAACTTAATTTGATATATTGAAACAAAATATTACAACTTAAAGCTTAATTAAAAACATAATTATGAAATACGACATACATGTGAAATTGAAAATTAACTACTTGCTTCTCTGTTGACTCTTCCTCCTCTTTTATGCTTCAAATATCATCCACGTGGCCTCTTGAGAGAATCCCACCACTTATCCTGACCAATGGGAGTGTTTTGAGTGAGATAGCCATTTTAATCATTTTGGCGGGAAAGCATTATTTGACTTGTAGACCTCTGAATTTGTAGGTGGGGGTGGCATTAATTGTGGGGGGCTAGTGATGATGAGGTGGAGGAAAGGGAAAAGTGAAAGTGATGGTGATGGGGCTTGCAGCAAAAGTGGTGCAGAGGGAGTGGAAGGATAAACGAGTGTGGGCGCCTTTTTCTTTTTTGACTTTTTGACCAAAGGGTCAAAATAGGCTAGGATGAGGCCAAAATGGGGTAATGGCAGGGGTCCAATATTAGTTTTGACAAGGCTTGCTTAGGTTATTATGACAAGGACTAGATTTGCACTTTCAAATCAAGGACCAACTCGTAATTTTCCAAACTTTGTCACAAGGGCTAAAATTGACAAACTCCATTAGTACAAGGACTAGACTTGACAATTTCAATTTCTCAAAGGACCAAACTTGACAATTTTCAAAGTTCGTGGACTAAAGTTGTAATTTTGTAAATTTGAATCTCAAGGACCAATTTGACAACTTTTGAATCCCTAAGGACTTAAAATGATATTTTTCTTTATTTGGTTTTACCAGGACTGCTTTTTGACAAATTTTGAAACTTAGGGACTAAACCGCCAATTATGTAAACTTGATACGTTTTTCACCGATTTTGATATTTTGCATTTAAAACACATAAAACACTAATTTGTGATATTTTATCATTTTGATGCATTTCGAGTGTTTTCGAGATGTTTTTGCGATCTAAATGATAAAAATGATGAGTATTTACACACTCATCAATCTTCACACTAAGATATTGCTAGTCCCTAGCAATGTTTTGAGAAAATTTAATGGATTTCATCTCTTTACCAAAAGCCATTACTTCGGAGTAGCCAAATGTTTCAGTTCAAGTAAGAACCTTGGTACACCGATAACCAAGTGATTTTGAGCAAACCACCGCTTCCAACTGATTTGATTTGTCTTTACCGAGCCGTTTGCTTCGGACTAGCCAACTCTTAGATAAAATATCTTTGGTGAGTCGATTACCAATTATGGCTTTCCAACCGCCTTTACCACAAGCCATAAACTTATGGGCTAGCCAACTCTTCACTTTTAAGGATATGGTGAGTGAATACCATACAATTTTGGGCAATTGCAAGTCAACGGATTTGAGATATCTTTACCAAGAGCCATTTTCTCTGGATTAGCCAATCCTTTTGTTTATTAGACAAGTGATCGATAACTATAAGATGAGTAAGTGTAAAACACTTACTCCAAAAAAATTTGGCCAAAATGGGGAATTAGGCGGTATAATTACATGATAAAATTCGTGAGAATTCCCCCACTTAGAAATGAATATTGCCCTCAATATTCAAAGTACCGACGGTTATGCCGAAACGAAGAACGTAAAAGGAAATACTACGGCCATTATTTAGCAAGGATTTTTTTTTTTTTTATTTTTTATTTTTTTTTTTTTTATGAAACTCTTATATACACAACATGCGGGCAACTCCCCACACTAGTGGTGGTACACACGGTGAAAACCCATGTAACATGCTATCGTTTTTTGATTCCCGAGTCGCTAGCTTGACTCGATCCCCGCATTCATTGGTTCATGGGGAAAGTTTGAAGATCCGGACAATCACGGGAGGAATGTCCTCTCCAAAGTAATGCTTCAACCGATGACCATTCACTTTAAAGTTTGGACCATCGGGTTGAGATAACTCAATGGTGCCATAAGGATAAACCTTGTGATAGTAAATGGACCGGACCAACGGATTTAAGCTTTCCGAGAAAATCTTCAATCTTGAATTGAAAAGAAGGACTCGATCACCAACGTTGAAAACGCGGTTCTTAATTTTAGAGTCATGAATCTTCTTTGTCTTTTCTTTATAGATCAAAGAGTTTCGATGCTTGATCACGGAGTTCATTTAATTCATTCATTTGAACTTTCCTGATCACCACCGTCTCCGAATATCAAAGTTGGCATGCTTCAAGGCCCAAGATGCCTTGTGCTCTAACTCAACCGGCAGATGACACGCC
This sequence comes from Chrysanthemum lavandulifolium, assembly GCA_022545495.1. Classification (NCBI taxonomy): domain Eukaryota; kingdom Viridiplantae; phylum Streptophyta; class Magnoliopsida; order Asterales; family Asteraceae; genus Chrysanthemum; species Chrysanthemum lavandulifolium. Next base: position 253,047,714 of record CM040245.1, read on the forward strand.
TTTCCGTATACAAGCTAGATGGAGTACACCGATGGGTGTTTTGTAAGTCGCACGGAAGGCCCAGTGAGCGCCATCTAGCTTATCCGACCAAGAGGCACGGTTTTCGCCAACCGCCTCTCCGAATTCTTTATCCCTCGGTTTGAAACTTCCACTTGCCCACTCGTTTGGGGTGGTACGCAGAGAGAGACGGTGAGTTACACCATACCGCATGACTCTTTCAAACCGGTCATTGCAGAAATGCGCACCACGATCACCGATTATGGCTCGTGGAGTTCCAAACCTAGCAAAGAGAGATTTCAAGAATTTCACAACAACTCGGCATCATTGGTATGCAAAGCCTTAGCTTCAACCCATTTTGACAGATAGTCAACGCCACGAGTATGTACTTATTACCGCGAGAAGGCGAAATGGCCCATAAAGTCAATGCCCGGATGTCAAAATCTCACACACTTGAATGGCGCTTTGCGGCATTTCATTCCTTGTGAGATATTCCGTGACGCTGACAAGCGTCCAAGCTTTGACAAATTCGTGGGCATCCTTATAGATCGGGCCAATAGAATCGGAATCAAACACCTTCTTGGCGGTGTAGTTGGGGCTATGATGTCCCCAAGAGGGTCCGAATGGCAAGCTTTGAGAATGTCAATAGCTTCCCGACCGACCATACACATCGCTCGATGACTTGATCCGCAAATTTTAAACAAGAAGGGTCGTCCGTAAGTAATGTTTGACATCTTTGAAGAATTTGTTCTTCCGTTGGGACGACATCCTTTCACTATGAAGTTACCCGCATGGTAATTTGCATAAGTCAAGAAACCATGGGGTAGTAGAGTCTCCACGAAAAGAAACCGCATTGAGTGTTTCGAGAGGAAATGCTTCATTTATTTCCTTTTTCTCAAACACATCCTCGTGAGGGTTTTCTAATCGACGATGATCGCAGCCGTGTTCTCGGCTCCTTTTTATCACGATAATGATATCAAATTCACGGAGGAGGAGAACCCAACTGAGCAATCTCGCTTTACATCTTGTTTTGCAAAGAGATATTTGAGAGCCGAGTGATCCGTATACACCACGCATTTGGTCAAGATGAGGTATGGCGAAATTTCTCAAACGCATACACCACTAATAGTTCTTTTTCCGTAGTGGTGTAATGGGTTTGTGCTTCACCATAGTCTTACTTATGTAGTGTATAGGCTGAAAATGCTTTGTTTTCGTTGCCCCAAGACCGCGCCGATAGCAAAATCACTTGCATCGCACATGAGCTCAAAGGGTAGATCCCACGGGGCAACTAGAATAGGTGCCCGTAAGTTTTTCTTTAGTGTTTCAAAAGCTCGACGCACTCGTGAGAGAAGATAAAAGGAGCTTTTCAAGAAGATGGGTCATCTACCGAGCGATTTTAGAAAAATCCTGTATGAATCTACGATAAAACCCGGCATGACCAAGGAAACCCTAATACCTTTGACGGTAGTAGGATGAGGCGCTTTAGCAATAACATCGACTTTTGCTCTATCGACCTCAATCCCGCTTTTTGAAATCTTATGGCCAAGGACTATGCCTTCTTTGACCATAAAGTGGCTCTTCTCCCAATTTAGACAGATTTGTGTCTTCACACCCTTTAAGCATTTTGTCTAAATGGGAGAGACATGCCTGAAATGAATCCCGATGATCGAGAAGTCATCCATAAACACCTCCATTGTTTCCCGATCATGTCGTGGAATATGGCCATCATACATCGTTGGAACGTGCGTGAGCGCTACATAAGCCAAAAGGCATACGCTTGTAGGCAAAAGTTCCGTATGGGCGGTGAATGGTCTTCTTGATCCCGTGGATCAATGGGGATCTGAAAGTAACCCGAGAAACCATCAAGGAAGCAATAGTACTCATTCCCCGCTAATCTCTCAAGCATCCGGTCCATGAAGGGTAGAGGAAAATGGTCTCACGGTGGCGTCGTTTAACTTACGATAGTCAATACACACACGCCATCCGTAACCAATCGAGTTGAATTAACTCGCTTTCTTCATTCGTGACAACAGTTATGCCACCCTTTTTGGAACACGATGAATTGGGCTAACAAGGACTATCTCGAGATAGGGTAAATTAATCTCGCATCAAGAAGTTTGATAACCTCCTGCTTGATAACATCATGGATTTTGGATTCACCCTTCTCGATGTTGAAGCTATTGGTTTGAAGTCATCCTCCATTAAGATTTTGTGAGTACAAAACTCGTGGTTGATACCCTTAATGTCGGAGAGTTTCCAAGCAATTGCTTGCTTGTGTGACTTCAAGACCTTTATGAGAGCGATCTTTTCATCTTTACTCAAATCTCGAGCAATAATGATGTGTAATTTATCATCGCCTCAAGAAATGCATACTCAAGATGAGGCGGTAAGTCCTAAGTTCGACTTCAGAAATTCTTCGCTTTTCTCAATGACTTGACTTCCTTGTTATGAAGGTTGACGGAGGGAGGAGGAGAAGTGTCCCTGATTTAACAACTTCTCAAGAATAAGAATATCTCCTCCGGATTAATCTCATGGTGATTAATCTCTTCGAATTGAATCACTCGTGCGAGGGTTGATGAGTGATCATCTTTAAGCATTTTCTCAATGAGAAGTATGTCCCCTCGATGTCAATTGGAGCGTGATCAATTTCCCATGGAATGTAATCACTAGCCAAGTATGCTTCAATCTCTTCCAAGATGAAGTCGCCTCAAATGGGAGAGAGAAGGAGTAGAATTGGCTATGATAGGTTGAGAAGATGTGGTGGGATCCCCACTCACTGAATTATGAGAATAACCAAGAACTTCTTGAGAGTACTCTTCGAAGCAACATCAATGATATCTATTCGGTTAACCGACTCGTAATCATAGTTTGCGGAGTACCTCAAAGTTTGATCAAGGTTAAAGTGTGACTTCATTACCAACACGTAATGTGATTTCTTGCTCAAATACATCAATGAGAGCACGGCCCGTTCTCGTGAATCCTCTTCCAACAATGAGAGGAACCGTGGATCAAGATCGAAATCAACAACTACAAAGTCACCGAAAATGGAACTTTCCTACTTTACAAATACGTCCTCGGCAATTCCAAGAGGACGGGATATTGTACGATCCGCAAGCTCGAGAGTCATGCAGTAGGAGTAAGATCCCAAGAGAAAGTTTCTTCCATACCGAATGAGGCATCGTGTTTATGCTTGCACCAAGATCGGCTAAGGCAAAGCATTCAACCATTCACGGAAATACACAAGGTAAGAGGAACTTTCGGGATCTCCTAGCTTCGGGAAGCTTCTTCAAGATAACTGCAGAGCGGTTCTCGTTGAGAGGAGTTTTAGCCATTTCAAATAGCTTTTCCTTGTTGCTTAACATGTGTTTGAGAGTTGATGCAAACTTGGGCATCAACATGATAGCATCCGCAAGCTTATGTCAAAATGAAGTTCTTGGAAAATTTGAAAGAATTTTCCATTTGTTGACCGGCTTTCTCGCGTAGCTTTTGCTCATGTAAACGTGATGGGTAAGGGATAGAAGATTTGGATTTTCAATGGAACTCTGGAGGTTCAAAACAACTCTGGATTGGTTTTTGATTTTGGACAACCCGAGGATGGACATTGTTGGTACTCCGTTATTAGTAGGAAGTTCCTTGTCCTTTGTCCCTCGTGTTCACTTTCCACTACCTTCGGGAGAAGAAGAAGAGGTAGTAGGAATAGCGGGTCCATCATCTGAAACACCACTTCGGTTGTGATCGCTTTGCATCGCCCCTCGGATTAGCGATCGTGTTGCTAGGTAAAGTACACAGCCCGAGGGTCGATCATTTAAAGACTTCTTTAATTCAATGATCCGACCGACCAACAACTGTTTGTCTCCTCTTGATCTTCATGAATTGCCTTAAAAGCTCATCGATGTTGACACAAGAGGAGGTGGAGGGACAATTTGAGGTCAGTATGTTACGGTTATAGCGAATTCCCTTGATTAGGGTTCATATTCCCGAAATTGATTCCCTCGATTGTAAGTGTTTTGATTAAGATTTCCTTGATGTTGGAAACCTTGATTGGGACCGAATAGAAATTACCTTGGTTTTGATAACCTTGGTTTATTCTTGGTTGGTTACGATTCCGGTTAGATTTTGGTTGAAACCGGGTGGTGCTCGATAAGTGTTAGCACGGTAGTTTGGTTCATTATGAGGACGGTATTGATTACCTCCATGATTTGAAGTACCGCTATAGCATTAGCTTCAAAAGGACTACCATCGGTGGCGATGACAGATTGTAGTATGCATGAGGACCACCACAAGTAACACAAACTTCAACTTTCTTCACTTCACCATATCTTTGGTGCTTGTGTGAAAGTGACTTTCTTTGGTTAGCAAGAACCAAAGCTCGAACAATATCCGTGAGTTTATCAATCTTAGCATCGGTGCTAGATGTACTCACGGAGACGGAGTAGAAGGTCCAAGATTAGACTCAAGATGATACGTCTTTGTGCGGAAAGGACGGACTGGGACTTGTTTTCAATTATTTGCAAGGCTTCTTTTGTGGTCTTGCTCAAGAAATTACCTCCAGCGGAGGCATTCAAAGAGTCTTGATTAGTCCGTTCGCACCATTGTAGAAAGTATCCATTTGCATTAACTCGGAAAATCCATGATGCGGACACTCACGGAGCAAGTCTTTGTAACGATCCCATGCCTCCCCGAATGATTCATCAAATCTTTGAGAGAATTTCATTATCTCATTCTTAAGACTTGCGATTCGGGATGGAGGATAGAATTGTTCACAAACTTTGTGACTAGATCTTCCCATGTCTCAATGGAACGAGGGGTTGTTTCTCAAGCCAATTAGGGCTTGTCCTCAGAGAGAATGGGAGGAAGAAGCTTGATAGCTTCATGTGGGACATTCTTGTATTTGATGGTAGATGCAATCTTGTTAAACCATCGAATGTGTGCATGAGGATCATCCGCTCAAAACCATAGAATTGGCTTTGGGTTACAGTTAAGTAACCCGGTTTTGAGCTCAAAAGTATCGACCACGATGGTCGGGACAACAATAGCATCTCCGTAACCCTCGATGGGTGCTTGGAGAAGCTCATTCATCGGCTTGTCTTCCGCCATTATGGCGGTGGTGGTGGTGGTAGACGTTCCTCGACCACGGTGAAGGAGCGAACGCCCTCACGCTCACGAGGAATCTTTCCAAGTTCGACAATGGACTTGTAGAATGGAAGAACGAGTGCGCATGCACTAAGTATAAAAATCGGTTTTCAAAACAAATGCGAGGCAAAACGACAAGTGAACTTAACCAATAATCACAGTGAGATGGCTTCTTTAAAAAGGTACACCAAATCACGGGACACAAAGGCAAGTTTTAATCGATGTTCGGAACTTATTATGGTCGCACCCCAGTTAGGTAGTGCAATCGCCTTGATTTGCGGTGGTTGATTTTATGTATATTAAGTAACAACGAAAAGACGTAGGTATTGATTAGTCTTGATGGGTTTAAAAACTTTTGGACAATATTTTTGGTATCGTCTGCTTAACCAAATCGTATTTCTTTAAGAATCACCTTAAAAGAAACACAAGATAGAAAACGTTACGATTGTTTTGTTGTTTTATATTTTGTTTGGTGTTTTAACACTTTAGGAAAAGTGTTAATGAACTTTTTTGATTTTGTTATAACTTTACAAAAACTTTTACAAACGTGGTATATGTGCAAGTACGGGTCTCGAAAAATGCTTAGAACACGCTTCTGACCTCCCGCAAGCGCCTAAAATTTGATCGGTGCAAAACCGCTGTTATCTCACGCAAGCTAGTCACTTGTGAATGACCAAGCTGAAGAAACTCAAAAGCAGTCACACACCAAATTCAATTTAAGATCGAGGAATATAGTGGATTCCCGGTCGTTATGTCCCACGGAGGATGACGGTGTATAAACACTTGATCGATGATAGAATGATCACTAAGGATAGTGATCAATAAGGATATTGATGGAAAATTACCTAAAGAAAAGATTAACAAATTAAAGTGACTTAAATGCAAATTAAGAAAATTAAAAAGTTAAAATATATTAAATAAACGCTATCACTATTTTTACAATGATGTTTTTGTGATTTTATAAAATAAAATAACTTAAATAAACTATATTAACTAAAACGTAAACTCAAATTATCTAAAACGTTACTTAAAATGGAAACGACGTTATTTGCAAAAATTACTGTTTGAGCGCAAGACAAAACGTAAAATTTATGAAATAAAAGGCTACGAATGTAAAACTAATTTTATTACGTACTATATAACAAAAGAAAATTTTAGAAAAAGATTTATATTTTTTGACTTTTATATTTTTATTATGATTTAATTACTATAAAACACTAATTAAATGTTTAAAATACTAAAACTAATTAGAAAAATCAAACTTTTGTAAAAATACTTTATAACAATATTAAGCTAAGAAAATTGAAAAGGATGAAAAAGCTACTTGAATAAGTCGAAATAAGCTCTTAAGCTCGTATAAGCTTAAAACCGACAAAAGGGTGTTATGTATTTAATTGTGTAAACCTTGACAAGAAAGACCCAAGTGGCGCATCTATCCGTGTACATTCACTATCACTCTCACAGGGGAGGTCTCGGGTTCGAGCCGCCTACCCCACTTTTGCTAATTATTTTTTTGAAATTTTATTTTACAAACTAACCAAACACACTGAGATAAGCATTTTTCACAACTGTGACTTCTTATGAAAATGATTAATAAGCTCAATTTGAGCTTATATTCTCAACGATAAGCAATAAAGAGAAATAAGCAAAGTTTAATACCAAATGGCTTATAAGCTAGAAAATAAGCAAAATGAGAATGAGAATAAGCAAAAGGCGATAATAAGCTAGTATGAAACCGAAGAGCACAAACACTTAAAATAAGCACTAAATAAGCTTTAAATAAGCACACGATTACCTTTGTTACACAAGATTCTCTTTTGAATCACTAGGCACCTTCGCTTTGATTTTAAGCACATGAATAAGCTCAAAATGAAAAAGAACTCGGAACTAACAAGTAGACCGGATAAGCTATCCAAAAAAGCTAGATTACAGAGATTGGTGTGCTATATTGAGCTTGTGAGAAGCTTTTAGAAAACTGAAAAAATCACTGACTTAGTTGATACACTTAGATGATTTGGACCAAACTAAAAAGCAATTGCAGCCTAACTAAATAAGTTGCAAACTCAAAATTACAAATTGAGACCTTGAGATGGCTAGTTAAGCTTCTCAAAAGGCTAAAATTCACAAGCCAAAGCTCAGTGATGAGCTTATGGAGGGCTTGTGATTTTTTGCTTGTCTACACTGTATGACCAGTGATGTGATTGATTTTGTTGTACAAATTAAGCAAGAATAAGTAGACCAAATAAGCAATCAAAAGGAAATAAGCACTTATTTCAGATAACTAGCCACATGGGCATCACAAACAACCAAAATGCACAAGTTAACTGATGCGTGCAAAACCGTCAAGGTTTCTCACACAAGCCCGCCACTTGTGAATGGCGGATCGTAAGAACCTTAAAAGCGGTTTGCACACGAACTCAATGAAGATCGAGGATTATAGAGTCTCCCGGTCGTTATGTCCCAAATAGCTATGCAATGGATTATCAAACGTATAGTGATCGCGAGATTTGAGCGGAAAGGAGATTTGGAATTATTATAACTACGAGAGAAAGGACATAAACTACAAGGGCTAAAATGAAAATTAAAGAAAGTTAAAAGATTAAAATATTAAATAAACGCTATCACTATTTTTAAAATTGATGAACGTTTAAAACTTAAAACTAAAAACTTACGTTTAAATTAAAATTACGTAAGCGCACAAAATAAAAAGTGAAACTTAAGAAATAAAAAGTCCTAAAAATATGAAAATGACATTTTACAAACCTAATGATAAAAGAAAATTTATAGAAAAGAAAATTATTTTATAACTATTAAATTAATTATTATTAATTAAAAACTATTTTTAACTATTTAATAATTACCTAAAATACAAGAAATTAGGAAATAAAGCTAGAGAAATAAAATTAAGACTTAGAAAAATCTAAAATATCAAAATAGACTTTTCAAAACTATTTTTGTATTTTTCTGATTATTTTTCTATTTTCTATGAATTTTAAACTATTTAAAACTAATTAAATTATTTAAAAATACAAATTTAACTAAGAAAAATATGGAAAAATATTTTTTTGGCTTTTTATATTTATCTAAACTTAAGAAAATTGAAAAATTATTTTTTTGAAGCTTTTCTTAATTTTTTATATAAAATGCTATTTAAAAATGCTTAAAAACTAATTTAAATTAAGAAAAATAGCAAAACAACTTAGAAAAATCTGAAAATTTCAGGAAAAGTCTAAAATAATATAAGGAATAAAGGAAAAATATAAAAACAAGGTGCTATGTGGAGGAATCAGGAACTGATGTGGAAGTGCTTATTGAAATAAGCACTTGAATAAGCAAATTGAATCCAAAGGCTACCAAACTGAAACACAAGCTACAATATGCTAAAGGAACTAAAATGGAACAAGAATCAACAAGCTGCAACCTCTGATAAGCTGATTACACAGATTTGATGGAATGAGCAATAAGCTAAAAACAGGTGAGAGGGTGCCTACTTTAAGCTTAAGCACAAGCTACTAGATAAGCTGAAATGGAAAAGCTGAAATTGGAACTTAAAGCAGAGCTGGGTGAGACCTTATAAACCAAAAACCAGGCTTAAGTGAGTTCTATTGGGCTCTGTGCAACTCTGGACAAATCTGAGAAAAACTCAGCATAAGCTGAGTTTCTGGTGCAGGGCAAAATAGACCTAAAGGACAAGCTTGTTTGAAGCTTTTATAAAAATTGCAAAAATATAATAAAATGGTGATAAGACATAAGACCAATTGAAGTTTTTAAAACACCAAGTCTCACTGAGATTGGCTCAGAATTGAGTCCATGAAAAATCCATCTAACTGACCCCAAAACTGAGGTTTATGCAATTTGACCTTTTGAGTAACTATGAAAAGCTGACTTTTTTGAAGTTTGATCTTGATTTTAGGACTGATAATGATATTACTTGATGAAATAACACTAATGAAAGCTATGTTTAAGATTTCTAAACACAAAACTAACTTTTGATCTTGCAAAATTTAAACAGTAAGGCTGCAATGACAGATTCAAGAGAAATTGACTTTTGTGAGTTGCAAATACAATTTGATGACTCAAGTGAGCTCAAATGAACAACACAAGCATGATCCAACAGGTTTTAACCAATGTACAAACCTTTAGCACAGTTTACATGTACAATCCAAACACACCTTTAAAACCTGTTAAGCAAGTAAAAATGATCTAACTACTGAACCAGCTTGTACCAGTGATCAAACTGAACTTACAATACCTAAATACAGCTAATGAAACAGGATTAAATTATTGGTGACCACAGATACTTCAACAGGCATACAAATGCAAAATGCTAGAAAACTAAAATTGAGATACTCACTGAGTCCAAATTTTATCGGAGCCAAAACCAAAATAAATTCTACACTAACCTAACCTATTTTAAACCCCTCCAAGCTGCATCAACCCATTCATCTTCCAAATTGCTCCATTTTGACTTTTGTTGACCATGACTCAAAATGGTTTGAAAATTAAATGTAAGCTTTTCAAAAGCTATATAGAGATTAGGTGAGCTGATTTGAGTGATGAAACAAGCTTTTGGAAACTTAAATGCAAGAACACTAGTTTGAAAATCTCAACAGTAAACACAAGATCAATACTTTTAACCAAACCTTGAAATTAGTTCTTAAAAACAGAGTACAATGGTAAATTAACTTGAGTTTGAATAATAGAAACACAAGATTACAGATTCTAAACTAAATTAAGACATTAAATAAAAAAACGACATTGAGGAAAAATTAATAAAACTAACTACCTTCCTCAAGCCTTCCTCTCTCTTCCTTTTTATACCCAAATGTCTTCTTCTCTCTCTATCTGCAAATCCCACTTCTATTTTTGACCATTGGATCATTTAAGTGATTTTTGGCCCTTGATTGGTTTTTTGGCGGGAATTGGATATTTGGCAGTGGAGGTTGAGTGAAGGGTGGAAGGGTGCATTAATTGCCCTTTGGATTGTGGTGGAGGAGGAGGGAACAAGAAATGAGCTGGGGGAATGGTTTGGTTGTGTGTTGCAGGTTATGGCAGGAAGCAGGTGGGGAGGATGAGTTTGGCGCCAACTGGGTTTTGACCAAGGGGGTTTGACCAGAGTATTAATAATCCAAGGGGGTCAAAATCTGTTTAACAGGGGGTCCAAAATGCTTATGACCAGGCCAATTAGGTGATAAAGGGTTTAAATTGACAAGGGACTAAAGTGTAAATCTTTGAAAATCAAAGGACCATTGCTGCCATTTCATCAAAGTTGATCCAAGGGTTAAAAGTGACCATCTTCAAAAGTATAAGGACCAAACTTGCCATTTTGCAATTTCGAGGGCCATTTTTGCCAATTTTCAAAGTTGAAGGACTAAACTTGTAAGTTTCTCAAACTTTTATATTTTTCACCAAAGGACTAAATTTGACAACTTTTGATTTTAAAAGGACCTTTGGTGACTTTTCTTTTGAAATTATGTGCTCAGGACCTGCTTTTGACAACTTTTGAAACTGGGGACTAAACCGCAATTTTGCAAATTTAATATGTTTTCATCCGATTTTGATATTTTGCATTTAAAACACATAAAACACGATTTGTGATATTTTGATCATTTTGATGTGTTTCGAGTGTTTCCGATGATTTTGCAGTTTATTTTGTACAAAATGATGAGTATTTACACACTCATCAATCCCCACATCGAGATATTGCTAGTCCCTAGCAATGATTTGAGAAAACATAATGGATTTTAATCTCTTTACCAAAAGCCATTTCTTCCGGAGTAGCCAAATGTTTCAGTTCAGTAAGAACCATGGTACACCGATAACCATGTGATTTTGAGCAAACCACCGACTTTCAACGGATTTGATTTGTCTTTACCGAAGCCGTACCCTTTCGGACTAGCCAACTCTTAGATAAATTATCGAATAATCTTTGGTGAGTGATTACCAATTATGGATTTTCCATCGCCTTTACCAAGCCATAACCTTGCGGCTAGCCAACTCTTCACTTTTAGGATATGGTGAAGTGAATACCATACAATTTTGGGCAAATTGCAAGCCATATAAACGGATTTGAGATATCTTTACCAAGAGCCGCTTGCTCTCGGATTAGCTAATCCTTTAGTCTTACTGAGACATGGCGGATCGATAACTAAATGAGAAAGTGTAAACACTTACTCCAAAAAAAATTTTGGCCAAAACGGGGAATTGGTATAATTATATGATAAAATTCGTGAGAATTCCCCACACTTAGAAATGAATATTGCCCTCAATATTCAAAGTACCCATGTTATGTCAAACAAAGAACGAAAAGGAAATACTACGGCCATTATTTAGAAAGGTTTTTTTTTTTTTTTTTTTTTTAATTTTTACAACATGTGGGCATCACCCCACACTTAGTGGTAGAAAGGGTAAGAAGACGTAAATATGGGTGAAACCCATATGGTGTGCTATGTTTTTGATTACCGAGTCGCTAGCTTGACTCGACCCGCATTAATTGGTTCGTGGGAAGCAAAGTGGAAGAAACAATCTCCATCGGACTTTCATTCAAGATGTTTGGATAAACATTGAAGTACGGAAAGTTCCACACCGATGAGATATACATAGAACCGCTCACAAATGGTACATGAAGATGCGGGATCAAAGATAATGTCTTCATTCCGAAGGAGTGAAGAACAGAGAAGTCACGGATAGGTGAAGAAGAGATAGAAAATCATGATAAACATCATGACTAACTCATCTTCATCTATAGGAGGATCCATAATTTTAGGATTATGAATTTCATCATTTAAGCTTATGTGATCAAGACAAATCTCGGGAGTGTCTAGATCAAAGTAGAATTTATCATACTCCTGCGGAGATATGATATGAGTGAGTTCATCTGAGAACTCCACGAAGGTGAATGAATCATATTCGAATTGATATGAGTGGGTTCATGGCGAACTCCTCAAAAGTAAATGATTCATGATCGAGGAGAGAATTATGAGAATGAGAAGTGTACGCCACTAATCTTCTCTCCCATATTATCAAACAGAGGCTTTCATTTCGGAATAGAATCATCGGAAAGAATGTCACTATCCTTAATGGGGATAGGAGATGAAATAGGTTTCTCTTTGAAAGCCTCGATTTTAGAAATGAGAAGACCGACATTCAATAATGTTGCTCAAGAGCTTCATCTTTGATTTCGATGTCGAACTTCATCATTCTCTTCTTCTAAGCTAACAAGCTCGGAAGGTAAATCTTCCACATAAGCGATGTCTCCACAAGATAACGAATCATCATCATCGAATCGGAGAACATCTCAACATGATCTGTTTGGAAGACAAGAGGAGGAATATCACACATGATCAAGAATTCCTGCGACTCTCCGGATTGGGACAAGGTCCTCAACACTAGACTTTATGAATTTGTCCGATTCCTTTTCGAGAACAAGTGTCGAGATGCTCGCCCCCATAATAAGAGAGTGAGTGGGAGCCTCGGGTGTGATAGCAGTTGTTTGAGATGGAATCTCAGCTTCTTGGAATATCAACCGACCGAGGAGTTGAGAAGTATTATCTTTAAAAGGATAAAACTCTCCTCGTCATCATCATACAGATGCCTTGAGAAATTGGGAACGCCTTAGCCGCTTGCTCTAGGATTAATAATTCTTCCCTAGATTTGCGAGCCTCTCGCTCTTCGCCAGCAATTCTCCTATAGTCTTTTCACCACTCACTTGATTCTTAAAGTTTTGAATCATATCATCAAGTGTTTTCATTGTGGTTTCAAAATCTTGGGAGATTTCTTGAGATAACGGCTCGGTGGAGCTTGAACCGATATAATCTTGTGGAGGTTGGAAATTGTTAAACATGTGAGAGTTATGATTGTTACAAGGAACGGGTTCCCTATTTGACAATCGAGTGAAATGGGACCTCCACAGTACTACAACAAGAAACTGCTGATTCGACAGTGAATCATATGGATTTTGGTCATACCCAAAGTTCGAGCATCACCGAAAACTGCTCATAGACAAACGTGCTCCGGATTGACACTCAAATCCTTGGTGAGGACCTCCACAAAATTCACAACAAGAAACTGTTGGTTATATGAAGATAAGTCGGTGTGGTGGGTAATTTGAAAAGTTTTAAGAGTCGTTAAATGAGTTCGATAAGGATCATAATAAAATGAATTCCTCGAACCACAAAACAAACAACTCCCGTTATGGATATCATTACCACATTGTACGCACGTACACCAACGACAGGGTGAACCAAAGAGAGGCTCACCACAACCGACACAAGGAATAAACGATTGCATTTGAGAGTTATGAAGAAGAATCAGTTTATCCAAAGAATCAACAAAACCAACAAGGTGATCCGAATGACTATCAAGTCTCGAAGAACATTTAGAAAAATCCGGAGGTGGGACAAGTGGTGTGCTCTGAGAGCTAGCATTTTCCACCACTTCCGTTATGGTCTCCGGTTTTGGTTCTTGAGAAACGTGAAGATTAGGCAAGTCATTCTTGCTAGTCACCGGTGTTTGAACGGGTTCATCGTAATCAATTCTAATTCTCGACCTTTTTTCATCGGTTTGAATTTGTTCGATTAGATTACGGGCTCTATCTTCAAAGAAAGTGTCCTCGTAATCCCGGTGGGTGCTTGGGGTAGCTCCGACGCTTGAACCGGTTTGTCAAGATTAGAATGTATTTCGGGTTGTGGTGGTCGAAATAACTTTGAAAAGAATTTTGATGGATAATTCGCACGAATTGCAAAATTCGCTTGAACTAGGCCCTCCACACGCTCACACACATTTTTGACGATGAAGTTGACGATTGTCGACATAAGAATTAAACATATAGAGGATTAAGAAGAGAATCAAATGGTTGAGAGGATACGAAGAATAGAATTAAGCGGCAAAAGAGGGTAAGAAATAGAATCAACGAATAAGAGGATGAGAAGAGTATTTTGGGGTTTTGGATAAGAAAATAGAAACATATCTGATGGATGGTATGAAGAAAGAGTGAATATCCAAATCACTAATCTGCTAGATTTAAAGATAAGCGCACTGACTCCCCGTGGCGCCAAAAATTTGATGCGTGCAAAACCGCAAGGTTTCACACAAGCCCGCCACTTGTGAATGGCAGACCGTAAGAACCTTAAAACAGTTTGAACACGAACTCAATGAAGATCTGAGGAGTATAGAGTCTCCCCGGGTCGTTATGTCCCAGCGAGCTATGCAATGGATTATCAAACGTATAGTGATCGCGAGATTTGAACGGAAAAGGAGATTTGGAATTATTATAACTACAGAGAAAGGACATAAACTACAAGGGCTAAAATGAAAATTAAAGAAAGTTAAAAAGATTAAAAATATTAAATAAACGCTATCACTATTTTTAAAATTGATGAACGTTTAAAACTTAAAACTAAAAACTTACGTTTAAATTAAAATTACGTAAACGTACAAAATAAAAAGTGAAACTTAAGAAATAAAAGTCCTAAAAATATGAAAATGACATTTTACAAACCTAATGATAAAAGAAAATTTATAGAAAAGAAAATTATTTTATAACTATTAAATTAATTATTATTAATTAAAACTATTTTAACTATTTAATAATTACCTAAAATACAAGAAATTAGGAAATAAAGCTAGAGAAATAAAATTAAGACTTAGAAAATCTAAAATATCAAAATAGACTTTTCAAAACTATTTTGTATTTTTCCGATTATTTTCTATTTTCTATGAATTTTAAACTATTTAAAACTAATTAAATTATTTAAAATACAAATTTAACTAAGAAAAATATGGAAAAATATTTTTGGCTTTTTATATTTATCTAAACTTAAGAAAATTGAAAAATTATTTTTTTGAAGCTTTTCTTAATTTTTTATATAAAATGCTATTTAAAAATGCTTAAAAACTAATTTAAATTAAGAAAAATAGCAAAACAACTTAGAAAAATCTGAAAATTTCAGGAAAAGTCTAAAATAATATAAGGAATAAAGGAAAATATAAAACAAGGTGCTATGTGGAGGAATCAGAATCGATGTGGAAGTGCTTATTGAAATAAGCACTGAATAAGCAAATTGAATCCAAAGGCTACCAAGCGAAACACAAGCTACAATATGCTAAAGGAACTAAAATGGAACAAGAATCAACAAGCTGCAACCTCGATAAGTCGATTACAGATTTGATGGAATGAGCAATAAGCTAAAAACAAAGTGAGAGGTGCCTACTTTAAGCTTAAGCACAAGCTACTAGATAAGTGAAATGGAAAAGTCGAAATTGGAACTTAAAGCAGAGTGGGTGAGACCTTATAAACCAAAAACCAGAGCTTAAGTGAGTTCTATTGGGCTCTGTGCAACTCGGACAATTCGAGAAAAACTCAAGATAAGTCGAGTTTACAGTGCAGGGCAAAATAGACCTAAAGGACAAGCTTGTTTGAAGCTTTTATAAAAATTGCAAAAATATAATAAAATGGTGATAAGACATAAGACCAATTGAAGTTTTTAAAACACCAAGTCTCACTGAGATTGGCTCAGAATTGAGTCCATGAAAAATCCATCTAACTGACCCCAAAACTGAGGTTTATGCAATTTGACCTTTTGAGTAACTATGAAAAGCTGACTTTTTTGAAGTTTGATCTTGATTTTAGGACTGATAATGATATTACTTGATGAAATAACACTAATGAAAGCTATGTTTAAGATTTCTAAACACAAAACTAACTTTTGATCTTGCAAAATTTAAGCAAGAAGTGTCGCAATGATGATTCAAGAGAAATTGACTTTTGTGAGTTGCAAATACAATTTGATGACTCAAGTGAGCTCAAATGAACAACACAAGCATGATCCAACAGGTTTTAACCAATGTACAAACCTTTAGCACAGTTTACATGTACAATCCAAACACACCTTTAAAACACATTAAGCAAGTAAAATGATCTAACCATCGAACCGACTTGTACGGTGATCAAACTGAACTTACAATACCTAAATACAGCTAATGAAACAGGATTAAATTATTGGTGACCACAGATACTTCAACAGGCATACAAATGCAAAATGCTAGAAAACTAAAATTGAGATACTCACTTGAGTCCAGCTTATGCAGGCCAAAACCAAAATAAATTCTACACTAACCTAACCTATTTTAAACCCCTCCAAGCTGCATCAACCCATTCATCTTCCAAATTGCTCCATTTTGACTTTTGTTGACCATGACTCAAAATGGTTTGAAAATTAAATGTAAGCTTTTCAAAAGCTATATAGAGATTAAGTGAGCTGATTTGAGTGATGAAACAAGCTTTTGGAAGCTTAAATGCAAGAACACTAGTTTGAAAATCTCAACAGTAAACACAAGATCAATACTTTTAACCAAACCTTGAAATTAGTTCTTAAAAACAGAGTACAATGGTAAATTAACTTGAGTTTGAATAATAGAAACACAAGATTACAGATTCTAAACTAAATTAAGACATTAAATAAAAAAACGACATTGAGGAAAAATTAATAAAACTAACTACCTTCCTCAAGCCTTCCTCTCTCTTCCTTTTTATACCCAAATGTCTTCTTCTCTCTCTATCTGCAAATCCCACTTCTATTTTGACCATTGGATCATTTAAGTGATTTTTGGCCCTTGATTGGTTTTTGGCTGAATTGGATATTTGGCGGTGGAGGTTGAGTGAAGGGTGGAAGGGTGCATTAATTGCCCTTGGATTGTGGTGGAGGAGGAGGAACAAGAAATGAGTGGGGAATGGTTTGGTTGTGTGTTGCGAGTTATGGCGAGGAAGCGGTGGGAGGATGAGTTTGGCGCCAGCGGGTTTTGACCAAGGGGTTTGACCGGTATTAATAATCCAAGGGGTCAAAATCATTAATGGGGGTCCAAAATGCTTATGACCGAGCCAATTAGGTGATAAAGGGTTTAAATTGACAAGGACTAAAGTGTAAATCTTGAAAATCAAAGGACCATTCTTGCCATTTCATCAAAGTTGATCCAAGGGTTAAAAGTGACCATCTTCAAAAGTATAAGGACCAAACTTGCCATTTTGCAATTTCGGGGCCATTTACGCCAATTTTCAAAGTTGAAGGACTAAACTTGTAAGTTTCTCAAACTTTTTATATTTTTCACCAAAGGACTAAATTTGACAACTTTGATTTTAAAAGGACCTTTGGTGACTTTTCTTTTGAAATTATGTGCTCAGGGGATTTTTTTGACAACTTTTGAAACTTGGGGACTAAAGCGCAATTTTGCAAATTTAATATGTTTTCATCGATTTTGATATTTTTGCATTTAAAACACATAAAACACCGATTTGTGATATTTTGATCATTTTGATGTGTTTCGAGTGTTTTCAGATGATTTTGCAGTTTATTTTGTACAAAATGATGAGTATTTACACTCATCATTAACACTCACTACACAAGCTTATGCAAGCTTGAAAGAGGGTGTTAAACCGAGTCTGTGGGAGCTTTTTGACTTTTTGATTAAAATGAATGTTTGACTAAATTGAACTTTGATTCCAATTTTAAGACCGATTATGTTTATAATATGATGGAATGAAGTTAAAACAAGCTATGGATACAACTTCTTAACACAAAACAAGGATTTGCAAATCCTTGATCACAAACAATTTAGAAGTTAGATGATTTTAAGGATGTTTGACTTTGGGGGTATGCAGCTCAATATTTTGACTCAAATGAGTTCACTCATGTTAAATAAACTTGAACCAACCATAAGCTATCATCGAATGCACTTAAATGACAGTTAAACAAACCAACCAAACACCCTTTAACTTCATCGTTTTGAATGGAAAACTGAATAAACTATTGAATTAGCATATGATTATGATCAAACTGAGTTAGAATAACTTTAACACTACTATTTAAACAAGTTTTAACTACACTGTAATTCTTGAAGCAGTTAAGCTATAACTAGTGAAAATCACTTACAAGTGGAACTTTAGCCACAGTGGCTTGAAAATAGAACCAATGAACCCAAGGACCATTATCTATCCTAACCAACCCAACTGATTGTAAAGCAACCCAAATCCGACTCGATTCACCCCATTTCCAATTCATACCATTTTGCTCCAAAGTTGACTTTTGTTGACTTTCAACAATTTGATTGAAGCTGAACTCCAAACTTATAAAAGCTATAGTAAGCTTAAATAAACTGGATTGCACTTTAAAATAAGCTAGTGGAAGCTTGGATTCAAGAGTTTGAACTTAACTTTGCAACAAGAAACCATATAACTTGAAATGTTAAAACAATGTGAATTGCCACTTGAAATCAGTTTAACACACTTAAACAACTTAATTTGATATATTGAAACAAAATATTACAACTTAAAGCTTAATTAAAAACATAATTATGAAATACGACATACATGTGAAATTGAAAATTAACTACTTGCTTCTCTGTTGACTCTTCCTCCTCTTTTATGCTTCAAATATCATCCACGTGGCCTCTTGAGAGAATCCCACCACTTATCCTGACCAATAGGAGTGTTTTGAGTGAGATAGCCATTTTAATCATTTTGGCAGGAAAGCACTATTTGACTTGTAGACCTCTGAATTTGTAGGTAGGGGGGGTGGCATTAATTGTGGGGGGCTAGTGATGATGAGGGGTGGAGGAAAGGGGAAAAGGTGAGGTGATGGTGGCTGGGGCTTGCAGGCAAGTGGTGCAGAGGGGAGGTGGAAGGGATAAACAGTGTGGGGCGCCCTTTTCTGTTTTTTGACTTTCTTTGACCAAAGGGTCAAAATAGGCTAGTGACAGGGGGGCCAAAATGGGGTAATGGCAGGGGTCCAATATTAGTTTTGACAAGGCTTGCTTAGGTTATTATGACAAGGACTAGATTTGCACTTTCTGAAATCTGAAGGACCAATCCTGTAATTTTCCAAACTTTGTCACAAGGGCTAAAATTGACAAACTCCATTAGTACAAGGACTAGACTTGACAATTTCAATTTCTCAAAGGACCAAACTTGACAATTTTCAAAGTTCAGGGACTAAAGTTGTAATTTTGTAAATTTGAATCTCAAGGACCAATTTTGACAACTTTTGAATCCCTAAGGACTTAAAATGATATTTTTCTTTATTTGGTTTTACCAGGGACTGTTTTGACAAATTTTGAAACTTGGGGACTAAAGCGCCAATTATGTAAACTTGATCGTTTTCACCGATTTTGATATTTTGCATTTAAAACACATAAAACACTAATTTGTGATATTTTATCATTTGATGCATTTACGAGTGTTTTCGGATGTTTTTGCGTCTAAATGGTACAAAATGATGAGTATTACACACTCATCAATGGGTTGATCTGATCTTGATTTGGGTTGGATTGGATTAGAATAGTGTAGGTTGGTTACGGTTTATCTGCCGCATAATAAAATTGGACTTATGAGTAACTTTAAGTTTCAATTCCATTACGTCTTGATGCATTAATCTATTAACATTAATCATTGTTTATACTTGTTGTTATTGCATTTGTTAGCTTTGATTTAGTTGGTAAATCATGTTTGAATCTCGCCAATGGATTAGATATTAAAAATAGAGTAGATGCATTTAAGCTCCTTAAAACACGTGTTTGGTTTAAGGTGTCATCGGTATTACGGTGCTTAAAAGTTGTTAGACTCGGTTTACTAAGTCCCTTTAGGCATATTAGAATCATTAGAGTCACTCGTTTGCTCATCGATTACGTGAAAGTCAAACTTAATCTAAAGCGCCTTGTTATCAAACACATGGGTTATAGGATTATGCAATCTTGCATTTAGGTACATGAGTTAATCACATAGTCTATTTCACTTCATTTCATCATAAAACAACATAATCATTCGGATAATTGGACTCAAATCTCATTTAAGTCAAAGTATCAAAAGCATTTAGAAAGTCAAAGTTGAAAATCCGCCACCCAACTTAAGTTGATTTTTAATTGATTCATTTCTGGGTCAAATTCATTAAAACTTTGGGTTCATAAACTTCAGTTGGTCTAGTTTCTTAATATGGTTTTTATAGATTTTTAGAAATTTTGTACAAGCCTCAAAATAGCTTGTCAAGTTGAGCTTATCTCCCGCATGCACACTCAAGATATATCTTGAGGTGCATTGAGCTTTATCTGAGCTTGGCACAAGCTCATAAGAGCTGTCCGGGGCTCACATTTGGTTTTAAGTAGTTAGCCAGGTCAACTTTAGGTCCCAACTTCTGGTTTTTAGTTTCAGCTTATTTGAGTGGCTTATTTTCTAGCCACAAAGTAGTGGCTAAAACTGGTTTAGCACTTGGATTTCAAATCATCAAATCATAGCAGTTTGCATTTTAAAGGTTTATGATAGTTGTAATTAGTTGCATTTGAGTAGTTTCAGCATATTATAGCTTCTGTGATAGTTTGGTGCTCACTTGTGGCCTTTGGCTTATTTCAAGTGCTTATTTATAAGCACTCTTGATTACAGTTTCATAATCCTATACATAAGCTCTGTTTTATATTTTCTTAGATTCGAATATTAATTTAGACTTTTCTGAATTTTCATATTTTTCTAACTTTGTTTGCTATTTTTCTTCATTTAAATCGGTTTTAGGCATTTTAAATAGCTTTTAATACAATTAATTAGAAAAGTTTCAAAAAATAAGTTTTCAATTTTCCTAGGTTAGGATAAATATAAAAAGTAAAAAATATTTTTCAGATTTTTCATAGTTTAATTTGTAATTTTTAGCAATTTAAGTAGTTTTAAATAGTTTTTAATTCATAGAAAATAGAAAATAATCGAGAAAAATACAAAATTAGTTTTGAAAATTCTCTTTAGTTATTTTAGATTTTCCAAGTCATAATTTCATTTTCTAGCTTTATTTCATATTTTCTTGTATTTTAGGTATTATTAAATAAGTAAAAATAGTTTTAAAATAATTTTCTTTTTCTCAAAATTTTCTCTTATCATTAGGTTTGTAAAAATGTCTTTTTCATATTTTTAGGATTAATATTGTTTCAGTTTCACATTTTCTTTTGTACGTTACGTAGTTTTTAATCTAATTTTATAAAAGGAAAATCAAAAACATCATTTTTAAAAATAGTGATAGCGTTTATTTAATATAGATTATCTTTTTAATTTTCTTTAATTTGCATTTAAGCCCCCTGTAATTTATAAACTTTTCTTTAGGTTTCATCAATCATATCTCTTTTCCGTTCAAATCCTCCGATCACTATTCGTTTGACTATTCTCGCCGCACTCGTTGGGACTTAACGACTGGGAAACACTATACTCCTCTAGATCTTCATTGCATTTGGTTCCGGTTGTTTGAAGTTTGTTACGGTTGACCATTCATAAGTGGTCGACATGTGACAAAACTTGACCGTCGGGGGCGAATCACCAACTGCATTGGTTGGTCTAAACAACCACATCAAATCAAGCCATAAATCCAAGTCTCATGGACATATAAAGCAAATAAAAGCGTAACATTCGGTTCCAATTTAACAAAACGAAATAATAAACATGTAGGACACAAGATAAAAATCGGGTTTACTCACTAAGTCGATAAGCCACCGTGGGTGCAATCCTCAACACATGCCAAGGCTACCCAAAAACTCAGTAAACAACAACGGGACCGGATCCCCAAGGGGCGTATAAAGTAATGGTTTTTAAGCTTGAAATAGGTGCGAAGGTAATCAGCATGATAACCTTCTCCTTGTTGCATTTGGTGTCGTAAAAGTTCCTTAAAAAATAAATAAATAAATTAAAAAAATATATTTTGAATAACATTAACCATATGATAATGATGTTAATGGATTAACAAAGCGATGATACCTCTACAAACGGTTCAGTGCAGGCGAATACAAGTGACTAACAACGCGTTTGGGGTTTCTGAATTTTCTTGAAAACACACTTGAAAATAAGCGGACAAACATAAAATATTCATTTCGTTAGAATTTAATATGGTGCTTTACATCGGAACCGCAACCGAAAAAGCCTCGTTAATGACACCTTGCGATCTTGTAAGGCGGCGGCAAGGAGTAGTGATGTTTTGATAGGCCTTTAGGCGAGTTGACGTAATCGACCATCTTCTTATAATGTTTTACAATCTTTGTTTTTTTATCGAGGTTGTCGTTCAATTTGACTCTCTTTCTTTTCTTTGTATTATTATGGGAGAAAAGTTCTTCCAATGGAGGTTTGTCATTAGGACCTACCACATTTACAAATGACAATTTGTTGGATTTAACCTGAGATTTAGGGGCTTCAGGGTCTTTCTTTGTTGGTGTTTCTTCTTGGGTAACATCAGCGACATCATTGTTACCGACACGGTGGCCAACAAACGAGTTTTCCTCAACCACATTCAATTCTTGCTCATCAAAATCCATTAAATCTAAAGACGGAACAAACAATGTTTTATCGAGGCCTTTGTTGAAATTATCTCCGGAGGAAACACGTCCCAACATAGGTGTGTCATTTTCGGCAACCACATTTACATTTGACAGATTATTATCTTTGAACTGCGATTTCAAAATATAGTATGTTAAAAACAGCACATTAAAAACTTTTATTTATCGGCGTTGTTAATGTAGATACCTCAAAAGCTTTGTTGGTTGGTGTTCCTTCTTCTGTTTGCACATCAACAATATTCTTAACGGGTTCAGGTTCCCCACGCAATTGTTTCTGAACCACATCTTGGCGTTGATTATCACAATCCATTGCATCTACAGAATTATCACACGAAAGTTTATCGTCGTTTATGTACGACGACCAATCGATACCACAATCCGGTTCCTGATGAATTTTAATTATATATACATAAGTATGGACATATGTTATACTTGATATGTAAAGTCTAAATGAAAGATAACATACAATAATGGGGTCACCGTGTGTTTTTTTTCATCGTTTAGTGCAAGTGGTTGAAGTTGAGTAGTACGATCACCTCCATATTCCATAGCAGGACATGTTTGGGTTAGGCACAAGCTTGTACAAGAATCCCAAGGTTACATGGTTGTGTTTCTTTAAGGCAATCATCATTGTCAATGTCCGTTGCACCTTCCGCATCGACGACCTTATCCCCGTTAGGGCCTAGAGTATGACACGACGTGGGCTGTAGAGCCCAAGGTTTGATATAAGTGTACACACAAACGAATATTTGGGTTTGGTATAACATTGGAGGCAACCTTAAAGTAAATACAAACCCGGATCATCGGGATTAACGTCGAGTCATTTGTATTGGCACAACTTTTAGATTTTTCAGAAGCGAAGGCCGCGTCATTTTTAAGACCCGAAGTTGCTTTGTACTTTTGAAACTCGCTTTTGACATCCGTAAACACATCAAATACGACCGGTGTGTTTCGACCGAATGAATTCCATTTTCTATCATCAAAGTTTTTGATCCAAATCCACTAACTCACGAATTACGACCCTGTTGAAAGAGTGGTCCCCGTTTGTGCACCATTTAAAGAATATTGTTGCTCAATGTTGAGTTGCAATGCGTTTGTGTAACCCCGTGGTTGAATTTCCATGACGGTATGTAAATTGAAAGCGTCCACGAATTGATTACGGTGGTGTGCGATCCACAACTGGCAAATGCGTATGCAGCGCATGAACAAACCATCTATATATTGCACCGTAAATACACCACGGTTGGTTTATTTAAACTTGTGTTGCAAAAATTTCAACAATAGGACTTGAGTCCTAAGAACAAAAAAGAGTTACAACCATCGATATTGTGAGCAAATTTAGGTACAACTTAGTATAGTCGCATCATAAGACTGTGTGATGCCTACCGGTCCAAAGAGATTACAACTGCTCTGCGTTAGAAACTTTGCAAGTTCGACCAAGCAAGACCACGTGGAATCACCTTGTTGTCTTTGACCCACCAAAGTGAGCTTCTAGGAAAACTCTCCAAAATCCAAATCTGTAATAGGCACACCCGTCATCGTTAAAATTGTCTAGCTATGCAATTATCATTTTTTAATTTGTTTAAAGTTTTAACAAAATAAATGTAATCTGTTTACGATGAAACAATACGTTTATGATGACAATTACAAAAAAATCGCAAACTAAAAAGTGTTATAACATTGCTGTTATCTAAATTACGGGTAACATTTATATTACGTGTATACACAGCAAAGACAAGCATTGCATAACAATTAAAAACATCATTATTTATAGGTAATTTTTGATTGAACAAAATAGAATCAAAAGCTTTTAATAACATGTTTTCTAAAACAAACGTGTTATCAAACAAAGACATGCATACATTAGTACAAACTACAGAGAATTCAAACCTTGAAAGCCCAAGCGAACCCGTATAGATTGTATGTGGCACTGAACTTTGGGTTTTTTTTCAATTTTAAGAGATGATGTTTTACGTGAATATGAACAATATTGATGATCCTTTGATAAAATTTATGCCACATATATTCACCCCAAGGAAATACATTCCAGGCCTCAAAATCATCAACCAAGGACAATAAGTGATTATGGATGCAATTCTTGTCTTCTTTTCCCATAAACACCAGCTCTGCGGCTACCAACAGACATACCCTAACAACATCCTCATCAGAAAGCGATAACCACCTTTTTCCATCCTTTTTTGAATCATTAACAAGTTCCAAAAGATCAATGGCATGTACATTTGCTACACCATTACTCTTTTTTTCAGAAATACACGATCACGAAGCGCTAGATCGTTTTTCGCTTTTGAAACTTTGCCAATCGAAACCTCGTTATCGACAAAATTCTTTCCGACCAAAGCTTAACGAATGCTCCCCTATTTGGAATGTTAGTGGAGGGAATCGGAGGAGATGTTAGAAACATATAACGGTGTTGCAAAACATAATGCATCGGAGAAGGCAGTCATTCTCATGCGACTTTATATCCAACCATGGACCAAATCTTGTTTGCCTAAACAACCTTTCCGGTTTCGTTCTTTGACAAGCGATGTTTAATATCGACAAACAACTTCAATGTAGAACGAACTACGATTTTACAATTGTACAACTTTAATTTTGTCATACTTAATTATACAGTAAAATTAATAAGGGGGTTAGAGGGTTTTGTGAATAAGATGTGGTTTGTGAATGTGTGCGCGTGATCTAGAAGAAGATGTTTAATTGTAGAAGCTGTTAAATTGTAGTAGAAGATGTTTTATGTGTGTGCGCGCGCGTGATGGTGTGTGAGTACGTGTCTGACTTATTAATATTACTTTTATAATACAGCCATTGTAAATTGACCATATTATCCTCGTGTATAAAAACAAGTTGCCCAATAATATATAGTTGCCCGAAAATACATTTTGGTTGCCCAAAAAAATAATACATGACAAATACGTTCAAAATATGTACTTCTGTTGTACCTTTGTCGGACACGTGGCACCATATGGTTGGCTATAAGAAAGTCGTTGGGCAACATGTCCATTTCCGTAAGGCAAAAAAGTGGGGTCCATAAAGTGATATGCACCAGGGCGCGCGGTCTATTTGACTAATTTTCCCTTTTCGTCTATTTTTAGAAACAAATACAGGTTTGTTGTACTCTCCCGTACGTACTTTGTTACCGTATTCGTTCATATATTTATACATGAATATAAATAACTGTGCACTTTTATATTTTATATTCTATTAGTAAATTTTTTATTTAATTCTAAGTTATTTAAATTGTTATCAGGGTTTATGATTTATAGGTATGCTCATTATACCCCTTTAACTCTAGTGGTTCATTCAAATTGTTAGGGTTTATGTTTCATATGACATGTGGGAAACCAACAACATGATGTTTTTTTGTGTCGTTTACTTGATACACTTTGTTTGTTTGAAGCGTTACATTCCCATATGCATATTTTAATAATGAGATTTACTTGCATTAACCGGTAAACAGTCCACAATGACATGACCGCTCAAAAGATTTATTCTTGAAACAATGGGTATTCTTTGAGAATAGATCATGAGATGCGAGCACAATTAAAGGTGACCATAATATAATTATTTAATGAAACCATGGCTTTTATTTATTCAAATATTTTAAATCCATTTGCCAAAGCCTAGTCCCACATTTCAGCAATGATCAAACTAAAATTCAACACAAGATACATGACTAGAAATAGAAATACCAACATAAACAAGACATCGTCACCGCTAAGAGAACATTTAACCGAATCAATACACCATGCCTTTGACTTCTCTATGAATGATAGAAGCTCATGGGCTCGCTTATGCTTCTTCATTACATTGACCAATATCATTGCGACTTACTGGCGGATCTTGGTTTGTAGCTTGGTTAATTCGAAATACTTTCCACACAAGATTCAAATGGTATAAAAGCTCCAACTCTCCAATAACAAAATCCCTTTCAGCCACACGTGCCCTGATTTCTTGAGCCTTCTTCATCAACTCTGCTTCATCCACCATGACAACACTCACATCCCTTCAAAAACGAACAATCATCATATCTCTAACACAACTAGATCCTGCAACCCCAGCAAGTTCTTCACAGAATGGCATAGGTGTAGTCATCCTTTTTTCAGTTTTGTTTTGTATGTTTTATTTTTTCCCCCTTTGATTGCTATGTGTGTGTGTTTTAAATAGAAGGTTTAGTTTAAGTTATAATATAATTAGTGTTGTGTGGTGTACAAAGCGATGTCAGATTGAGTTAATGACCACCCTATCATTTGTCTACCACAAGTAGCATTAAATGACCAACCTTTCACATACACGCCTTTTCATTTCCCCCTTTTTATTATTACATATCTGCGGTTTACTACTATTAAGATTAAAAGCGAAACCACGTCAAAAAATTACGTGTATATATATGAAACCGGAAGACAAAAATAAATATAATAAATTACAAAAATAAATTACAAATAATAATAAAATAAAATAAGATAAAGCTGAAACGTAGAATTGCCGGATTTACCTTCATTTTTATGGACACTTATTCATATTCTATGCTTACTTACTTGCAATATGTAACTTTTTATTGTTTTTTTAATTATATTTTTATTTCTTTTCTTTTTTCTTGCACTTTGCATGTTTGATTTTTTTTGGGGCATAACAATACAAGAAGAGGGAACTTGGCATAAATTTATTCCAAACGTTCACAGATTAAAAAATAATTCGCTAGGTATATTGTATGTTTGATTTACCCAAATGTGTATTGCATTTTTTTTTACCCAAATAAATTTGTCAAGTTTTGTAACTAGTTGGCCAGTTTACATGAATACACGTATGACTAATAAAATATGACTGAATGCAAATTATATCCACTCAATCCCCACCCCTTTTTGCATACATCACAACTGGACTAAAAGTACTATTGTAGTTGCCATGAGTACACTATTTAGTTGCCCAGTACCATTTGCTAGCTATGCACTAGCAAAGTCGTCATAAAAATAGTTAAAAAATAGAAAGATGTAAATTAAATCCAAGAACTCCACCCTTGTTGCATACATCACCACTTGACTAAAAGTACTACTACGTAAACTAGTTGCCATGAGTACACTATTTAGTTTCCCAAAGTACCATTTTCTAGCTATGCACTAGCAAACTAGTCATAAAAATAGTTTAAAAAAATAGAAAGATGTAAATTAAATCCAGTCAAACCCCAGCCCCTTGTTGCATACATCACCACTTGACTAAAAGTACTACTACGTAAACTAGCTGCCATGAGTAAATTTTCTAGGTATGTACTAGCATACTAGTCATAAAAATAGTTTAAAAAAATAGAAAGATGTAAATTAAATCCAGTGAAACCCCAGCCCCTTGTTGCATACATCACCACTTGACTAAAAGTACTACTATTTAAACTAGTTTCCATGAGTACACAATTTAGTTGCCCAAAGTATTGTTGCCAAGAGTACACAATTTAGGTGCCCAAAGTACCATTTGCTAGGTATGCACTAGCAAACTCGTCATAAATAATATTTTAAAAAAATAGGAAGATACTATAAAAACAAATTGTGGTGGGTACTTATTTGGTGTGATCCACTTGTCCATTGGAAGCAGACAATTTTCATAACTAGTTTGTCGAAATTTCGTGTCTATATATGACGCTATGTAAAAGCAGTTTTGGTATCTCTATTAGTGATAGTATTAGAAAAGCAAACATAACGATGTCTGCTGGCATGGTTTTATGTGATGAATTACCAATGTTTGGTGGCTCAAAGTTGTTAAAAGATATTACGATCGCGTACTCTGTGAGGTGAATTGGAAGTTGCTTTACGTGATGAAGCGGATCATAGGAGGAATCTTTGTTGAAATTAGGGGCGTGTCAACCGTAGACAACAAATGATAGCGGAAGTGGAGCTTTTATGCGGTTCGGATTGTTGGTTGCCAACTATTAATCACTGTTAAGGATGCAAAATGAGGATCTAGGTGAGAGTTCCAAACTTCGTATTCTTGGTTTAGAAAACATGGCCGTGTTAAAGAGTTGAATGGTTTAATTGAAAAGTTGGAGTCAGCGGAGATTTGATGTGCTTTGTATTAATTACATGGAAGGCTGCGCCTTTTTATTAGGGGATCGTTGTTACATTTTGGAGTCACTTATCTCATCTTTGTATAGTCTGTGTATGTCATGTTAACCTATGGATGTGATCCCTTTTATGTTACTAGTATATATTTGTTTGCGTAGTTATTCAAAATGTGTGCGAGATAGTAAGTCACTTTACAAAAATAAAAAAATTTACTAATAAAGTAGTAATATGAAGATGAAATTTTATTTAGTTAAAAAAAAGTCATAGTGTGGGTGGGTAACTTGTTTGGGGAATGCAAGCCAATGAGACGATTAATAATGGTAGTAAGAATTTTTGTGTCTCGATAATAGAATATGATGACGTGTTGAGTTACATGCTTATTTATGTGTTACAATAATAACCCTTATTATATCATTAAAAAATTAAATAAATAAAAAGACATAATTTTAACAAAGACGAGTTGGGGATATATGCGCCAAAAATTAGTAACAAGCTCGCTACAAGTGTTAAAAATAAGTTTTAGTACAAATTAATTTGGATTGAATTGGGATCCAAACTCGATTAAGAGTTACAAGCTGCTGCGAAAGGAGGCTAAAGGTTTTGAACAAATTCTTAAGTCTATTCATACGTAAATCCCCAACCATCGCTAACGTCGATCTAACCCTTCGCTAACGTCGTTGTACCCACTCCTAGTATCGCAAAAGCCACCGCTAGTTTCCTCGCAAAAGAAAATTTGTTTGTGTTTACGTAATCATTTATATTCAAATACCAAAAGGAGAGAAAATCGCATGTAAAGATTCACGTTCCTTCCCAAGTAATTTTATGTCAAATATAGCGACAACATTGTAGGAGCCTAGGCACGTGCCTACCCACAAAGCAGCTTAATGAAAATTAATGATAGCGCGTGCACGACGATAAAATCCTCGCTATAAACACGCGAGGTAAATCAAGGAAAGTCCAGAAAAAGAAAAAAGGAACCATTCCTTCACCTACAAAATATTTCCACGCAAATCGTGCAACAGGAATATTTTAAAAACCAAGAGAAGTTGAAGATGTTATTTAGAAAAGATATTGATGGTACACGGTACAAAAAGAATACATACGGACGTCAACAACAACTCGTTGCCCACGCGACCGTTTTCAAAAAGCCCATACATAGCCTAAACCTTTACCCCCCCAACAACAACAAAAAGCGCAAAGCTGATGCTGCGACAACTGAAACATGTTCTAAAATGACTACTAATAACAGTTAGTCATTCTAAAATGACGACTAATAACCCATCTCCGTGAACATCCACAACACACCTTTACCCAAAACCCATGTCCATTCAAGTTGTGGTAGTCTGCCAGGACCATATGCATACCAAAGGTGGGAGTTTAAACCTAGCAGACTCTCATTAGCAATATGGGATCTTGAAAGTGCAGGCATTTCCTTCGTAACCTCGGCGTTCGAGAACGGAAGAAGGAATAAATCATGGGAATTGGGTCATGGGAGTGACAAAATATGTTCGGCAGATGGGTCCCGTAGGAAAGGCGACAAAAGGAAGTTAGGGCAACGAAATCGTAAACCACCCCTAACTAACAAGAAACTTCCCTAAGAAAGTCAAACAACCGAGGATGAAATCTATGCCTTCTTCCTCTGTTGGTGCAGCCAAACCCCATTCAGTGTGCGTCTACTAATTCGAGGATATCATTTGGATAGGCGGGTTTAAGGAAAAATTACCGACTTGCGGGAGCCGGGATAAAATAAAACTGCGCGGGTTGGGAAGCTACATTACAAAAGCCCTTCATCAGCAGAGGGCGTGTTGGGGGAAACCCCTGAAGGCCCATTGAAGTTGAAAGGCCTATCTAATTACTCGGGAATCCCATGGGTTGAATACGTCGGCCACTGCTGAAGCAAGCCACCGAACTCCTACAAGAAAGGATAAAGGCAAAAGACCCGCACGGAAAAGCCACGGGGAAAGCCAGTGGAAAAGAAGAGTGTCGACAATACACAAACCGGTGGCAAGAAAAGTCGCGTACCATCGCTAATGTACTTGTCACTGCTAGTATGATTATGTGGGATGAATATGTAATATTCTAGAATGTCTTCGGTAGGATGTTTTGTATTAGATAAGTATTGTAAGTATATTTATCTTGTACAATACTTAGTTTATTTTGTAAAGGACTCGTTATCCTATTAAAGGAGGTCCTAGGTTTGAGTTCTATATAAGTTTTGGTGATATCTATAGTCGATACACTTCAAGGTTGTAAACGCCAATACTATTCAGAGTATTCGTATTAACAACATATCGAGGTGTTTAGTGAGAATAATTGTTCGTTAATTATTATTCTTCTTAAGGAGTACTAGGTTGTGTTCGTTTAGTCATCTTCATAGTAGATCCTTCGCTAAGCGGGATTTAAAGCGTTTTTTAAGTTAATGGACGAAACAATTTTAAAGACCATCACTCATTCTAAAACATCAACATCTTCACTTGGATTATTTTTTAAAGAACATCTTCAACGAAATCGGGTTATCGGATGTGTGAGTGACATTCGTTTGAGTTGATTATTTTCGACTTTATCGACGTTTGTAAACATAAAAAATGCTACATTGCTTTTATGCTCGATTACTTAAATTAAGTGTTTTTACTAGTGCTTTTGTGAAATTTGAGCAGGACGATCGTTTACCCTTGCTTGTAGTAAACTTACAAGCGCTAGTTAATTTGTACTAGTGTTGAATGTTAAACCTCTATTTTTGGAAGTGTGCATTGTCTCAAGTTGGTAGTTATTAGTAGGTTGTAGAATACGAAATGTACGTCTAGAAGGAGTCGTGGGTTTATAAAAGTAGTCCGTATGGAAAACAAGTTGCCCTAAGAACAAAATTAGGTTGCCAAAATTATTTTAGGTAACAAGCGCTTGTTGCCCAGTTAAAAAAATGGATAATGGGATAATGAAGAGATGAAATAGTAAATACGTTGACATACAATGTTTAATACAGACAACCAACTACATATTACGATTACTACATGGTTATAACTTTAATTGTTACATATTATATAACCACTTGATTTATAACATTCATCGACTACGAAAAATGTAAACAGTCCAATGCTTCCTTCCCACACAGACAGCGTACTAAAACCACAAACCTTAATTCCCATTAAGCCTGATCCATAACTTCATCCGAACAAACCTGTTGAAAATGGCATTGATATATCATTAACCAAATCAAGTGATAATGTTTAAAACTGTTAGGTTCCCATATTCTTAACACAAGCATCAATATAAGAAATAGAGAAGAAGAGATCGGATGAACAACACACACACACACACGTATGAGTAATGAAGAGTTATGCGTAAAGATGAATGAGTGAATTGAACAACCAACCCTCAAGTGAGGGTTTACAAGAGTATTTATAGGAGGGAACTAGGGCAACATGCAAGTTCCCTTCTTTTCCTTTATGGGCTTGGGCCTAGGCTTATGGGCTTTCTACATAAGCCTAAGCTTAATAACAAACATAAAGGCCATAATTAAGCTAACTATTACATATTAATTACTAACACTTGAAATCAAGTTTAGGAGTGATTCCAACAATCTCCCCCTAAGTGTTAGTGATTGATAATATAAACGTTGAAGGTCTTGATGTAATAGTAGCTTTGGCGTCTTCGACATTCTTCTTTCTTGTGAGAAGAAATGCCTTGATTCGAACAATCTCCCGGTAGAGAAATTGTTTCCTTTGAAGTATTACGCTTTGGCGTCATCATTATCTTTGTTCTTTGATCATTGTTCTTTGTGATGGTAGTGATAGTATGTTGTTGTTATGCGCATCAGTGCCTTCGTTGCTCCGGTGTCTCCACGTCTTTCTTCAACATGCTCATCGCTCTTTGACTTTGGATTACAAGATGCGATGTAGTTCTCTTAGTCTTTAAACTTTGTAGATTCTTTGACTTGATGAAGAATCATTCGACTTTGTGTTGCGTTTGAGAGCACTTCCATTAGTGATGTTGTTGGTATGAGCATGTGAAGAATCGACGATCGGTCCGGCTCGAGCTTCCATAAAAAGTGTGGAAAGCGTGGGGGGTGAATCGTTACCGTTTAAAATCTTTAGATCTTTAGTATCAAATAAACATGAAGCTTGTTATAATATGAAAGTGCCAATTATTATTTGTGACTAATATAAAGCATGGTAAACCAAGTTGTCACACAATCATGAACAACAAACCACATCACAAACAATAGTATAGTGCAAGTATAAAAGTAAAGAGATAAAGAAAGGAAAGTGCAAACCGAACACGAGGATTTATAGTGGTTGGTCACGGATCTCCTTTCCGCCCTACTCCACTCCCCGAGTACCCAACTCGAGAGTTACTTCACTAAATCAACAAGCTCCCTTCTCGGCGGAGAAAACCTTACAATCGTCGCTTACACTTTTTTCGGTACAAAGCTAAATACCGGGTTCTAGTTCGAGGTAGAACCAACCTAACGTCGCCTATACAATATTTCCGACACTAAGCTAGATGTCGAGTTCTTTTACAAGGGTACAACCACTCCCAATATGTTTTATGGCCCAACATAATAAACCTTGTGTTTTATGGCACAAACACATAAACCATCTAATCTAGTTTGGTGAAAGTGTTGTTATGATGCAATGATGTTTACACTAATGATCCATGACACAAATGTCTAATGGATATGAATAACTACTTCTAAATGAACTTCCATTGATAGGAAGCCTTCATGATTAAGATCACAAGTTCCTAAACTTCTTGTGATAGATCTTCAACTTGTGGTGAGTGGGGATGGCTAGATCTCCAAGATTTCCTTGGTTGATCAAAGAGTATGCTTACAACAAAGATGAATGTTAGAAGCATTATGATCATGATCATTAGGGTGTTTAATGTGTTACTACATTGTTAATGATTGATCTAAATGTATGCAGAAGGTGGAGAAGATGTGCTTTGAAGTGGTGAAGAAATGGAAAACAATGGGCTTTATTTATAGCCAAAAGTGGGCGGGGCGTCCACGGACCACGGACCCTTAAAAGGGTTCCGTCCTTTATACAATTTGGTACCGTGGGTACCGACATAAAATCTAAAAATCTTTCTCCAAATCTTTGCAAGATATTACCAAATCTTACTAAGATCACATTTGATTTATTAAGTATCAATCTAACCAAAATATTCAAGTGATCTTCCAAGGATTTCAAAGATGATGCATGACATGATGTAACATGTATTTCCATTTTTAGATTAAAAAGTTTATCAAGGTAAACTTGTAAAATGTATTATGTAACTAGTTAATAAAATGTGTAGTTACCTTTTGTAAAAGAGTGCTTGTCAAAATTAAATATATTTTGTCAAGTGTAAGTAAACTTTAGTATTTGTATGAAATACTTGTGAATGCAAAATGTAAAATGAGGTTCGAAATAGAATGGTTAACCTATTAAAATACTTAGTGATTCTAAGCGTATTTTAAACATTCTAAATGATTTGTTAATGGGTTTGATCATAATGCCACATAACAAACATGTACGAATACGTGTTGTAACATCGAGGACTTGAGACATCGAGAGGTGTTGAATGTATGTTGAGACAACGTGTGATTACAAGTAACTTGTACATTTCGTTATGTATTACAAGTTACATGTTTGTCATCAATCAAAACAAGCGAGGCGTATAGATTAAATATCGTAATATTTGCACTAACAATCTCCCTTTTGATGATGACAAATATATAAACGTAATAGAAAGTAAAATGTAAAAAGTTACTTGTATCCTTACTACCTTTACATTACCTTCTCCGTTTACACTCTTCTCCCTTTTGTCGAAACAAAAAGGTGTGTCATGAGTTTAACTTAATTTCTCCCCAAAAAGGCGAGCTTGCATCATCCTTAGTGAAGTTAA
Organism: Chrysanthemum lavandulifolium; assembly: GCA_022545495.1. NCBI lineage: Eukaryota > Viridiplantae > Streptophyta > Magnoliopsida > Asterales > Asteraceae > Chrysanthemum > Chrysanthemum lavandulifolium. The sequence goes on from CM040245.1 coordinate 253,082,141, forward strand.
ATCGTCCACTACAATCCGTCCCTTGTTTGGTAGTGGATCCATGGATCAAATAAAGAGGCTTAACCTACATCAAGGTTAGTTTTATGCAACAAAAATTATGAGAAATATATGAAAAAGAAAAATGCATAGCAATGTTAGCCTATTTTCTCCACTTTTTATCGAAGCACAAATGCGTGTTGAAAAGTGAGAATGATGCTAAATCGTGCATGCTCTCCTCGACGGTTGCTCCCCTTGTTTGAGGCGTGGGGTATAATTAAAACCTACAAAACAAATATTAGTGCAAAACTATATTAGTCATTAGGCAGTAAGTGATATACAACAAAGTGTATATAAGATGCATTGATAAATTCTTGTGAAGCTCCCTTGCTCTAGGGCGTCAAGATGAACCTTCAAAATAAATATTAGTATAATAGAAGCTTTGTCTTTAGACAAATATGTCATATACAACTAAGTGTATAGACGATGCAATATGAGTGCTTAAAGGACATTCCTCCTTGTTCTAAGGTGTCAAGAAGCACCTAAAATAAGAAAAATAATTGATGCAAACTTCATCCTTAGATGAGTAAATTATATACAATCGAATGTATATGATGATGAACCTACAATGAAAAACATTAGTGCAATATATTTCATCTTTTTCACAAAGAAAAATAAGATGTATATATGTGATAAATGATATAATCAAAGATCTCATGAAGTGTAGTCTCCTAATTACAATCATAAGAAAAGTGAGAATATAATATGATAAAACCTACAAAATAATTCCTAGAAAGAAGATATGAAGTCACATACGGGTGTGCCACTAGTGGTGCTAGTGTTGGTGTCGATTTACTAGTAGGATTCATGTGGTGATGGTAGATGACTTGACATTTACAAAGCAAGTTTTGCTAATACATGGTGGTGATGATTAGTGAAAGTGGTGATGGAAGGTGGTGGTGATTAGGTAGGAAGCTATTAAGGAGTTAGAAACTAGTATGTATAGCAAATATAAAAATATGGACTCATGCAATCCTTTCGTCATGTCAAGTGACCAAAGCTAAGAGGAAAAAATGTGAATGGACATTGCATTTCAATGATGCATAAGGGTTATGATTTGAATGATTTATTGATGCTAACAATCTATTGTTTTGAGCAAGTTCTCATATGCTTCAACCCAAGAGTAATCAATAATGTGTTCTATCTAAGAATATTATAATGAAGATACCAAAAGATATAAAAGTGATGAAGATAAATTCGTTCATTGATTGACACGAATTATAAAAATGACCTATTCTAGGTGACAATGGGAAAGGTAGTATTAGCATGGTTTTGACCGACATGTGTGATTATCACTTTGAAAAGAAGTGAAGACAATATGGAAAATACTAATAATGAGTACCTATATGAGGATGAGAATGACATCATATGAGTGAGAGTTGGATGGACCAACGTGTTGGAGATGGCTGTTTTGATTAATATATCGTTTGCATCGACAAGGAAATGCATGATAAGCGAGAAAGGATAAGATCCTATGATGGTGTTCTAGATAGTGAAGTTGTAAGGTGCTAGTTTAAGGAAAATCCTATATGTGGAGATGAAGACATTTTGTAAAAACACATGATCGTTTTTCACTTGATGAGGTATTGGTGCGAAAAGGGTTGAACTAGTTGTGGTTTCATGAACCGGTTTTAGCTAAGTGATGTTTACCTATGTGTTGGTATTGTAGAGTCTAAGAGATATAAATTTTGACAAAAGACAATTATGTGAATGAATTTCTCTCCCCTTAATTGGTGGACATCCAACATAATGTGTAATGTATCAAATAAAGAATGACAACAAAGTGTTTAGGAGGTTATTCGGGTTCTGAAAGAGATGAGCTTAGTGATGTTTTTCTAGATGATGGTTAGCATACAATGAACTTCATCCTTAAAGTCACGTACCTCTTCTCGATTAATACGAGATGATCGTATGATGAGGCATGTGGTTTCCTAATAGGAAGTGAAGAGGATTAGAGTATTGTAATAACTAAATAATGATGGAGGTTATTTTTGGAAAGCGGAAGCAAAAATAAGATTTGGAAAGAGGTCGGTTGAAAGACAAAAATGCAAAGCCAACCCTCTAGAACTTAATTTTATATGCTTTTAAACTATATGCAAGTGTAGGGGTCCCATAGAGCATATTACTAATCTACGTAGCAATAAACGGGATTATGCAAAATGAGCATATAAAAGTTAGAACCAAGTGAGATAACAAATAATTTGTTATCAACCTACAAAACAAATTTGTTAGTGACAAAAGATGTTAACATGATAGAAATCAAGTGATAACATATTATATAAGCAAAAACAACACATTGCACTTAGTAGACAAGAAATCACCACACAAGATATCATCAAAACAATCATATTATGCAAGAATACGACTTTATTCAAGACATTTCATTATGAGATTGTTTTGTCGTTAGACTTAGCCACTCAAGCATACTTGGATATACAATAATCTATGTGATTAATTTGTAAGATAAAAAGCTTCTAAAAGTTTGTCATACAAAAGCACTTTGATGATTATATGTGCACACGTAGCAAACAAATAGTGTAACAAGAGGCAAAAGAAACAAAATGAAAGATTCATGCAAGCCATGTTTAAGACATAACAATTTGGAGCATGTATCATTTGGATTGTACTACACATAGATATAATGAATGCCAACTAATATCTTTCAAACACAAACTTATCATATCGTAATTATCACGTATCAAAATGACATATTATGATTTCATAATTAACATGTTAATCATGCTAAAACTAATTCAAAAGTAAGTATCATGCAAATAAAGTTTAGGTTTAAGCGTTTAGTAGCATGAAACAAGAAAACAAGTATTATAAAGATAAAACCGTACTAAGGTTTACACATTTGACTTATTATCAAACACTAAGATAATGTCAAATCAAATTATCGTATTAAACAAGAACATGTAATTAACACATGTAAGTGCAATGCAAGTGGTTTTACTAAGGTTTGCACATTTGACTAGTTATCAAACACTAAGATAATGTCAAATCAACTTATTGTATCAAACAAGAACATGTAATCAACACATGTAGGTGCAATGCAAATGGTTTTAAAAGAAAATTCATATATACTACTTGTTTGATTAGTATTCTAAGGCATGGCAAACTATCAATGTTTTAACACTTACTTTAGGCAAGTATAGGAAAAGCAGATTTTCAAGTTGGAGAATGAATAAGACCATTACTAGAGGTGCTCGATTAAGGCTAAACACGACCATTTTACGGGTGATTCCACATACCCAACTTCTCTCAGGATGCAATTCAACCGTTAGGTCAAATTGAGTTTCTAGTGCAATAGGTTCTCCAGTAGTCATTCTCATGTTAGAAAGATGGGAACTCCTACTTTTGCATATTAAAGTGCATAAAGATGATAGTTTGCTAATACTTGGCTTAATGTGACTTAACTAATATGCAATATAACTAAGGTGATGAAGGCGTCATGTTATACACATGAATTTTAACAATGGTGTGTTTGATAAACAATGTGTTTGAATCTTGTGTTTAGAATCTAAAGTTGTTCTAATTACACACTAATTGTATGATCTAATGGATGACATCTTTTATGTTGAGTTGAAGTGTGTACTTTAAATGTTAATTGATCATCTAAGACTAGAGAATGGAATATGTTAAACTAAGAACATTCTCGAGAGAGCTCTTTGGAATATTATTTAAAAAGAATCTAATTGAGGTTACCAACTTCAATAGATCTTGTGTATGCTCTAAAGATGTGTAGTTTTAACCTTGGATGTGCACTCGGTTTGAGCAAGGTTAGGTTATGATGAATGCTTGAAAGGAAATAGATACAAATAGTATCTTTCAACAAATGAGATTATCCATGGGATAAGCTTATCATGCTTATGAAAACAAGTATGACAAGATGAATTGGATATGCTAGTTCATAGAACTTGTAGATGTTTGTTTCAAGATCATTTACCCAATGAGGTGTAATGAAATCTCTCGTAACACAACTATTTATGTCATAAGAGTGATGCATAGGATATACAATATCCTTTTAACAAAAATGAAAGCTTAACGCATGAATCTTAGTCATAATGTTCTTCAAAACATCATGTTTTCCTAAATGAAGATATGAAGCCAAAGTGTTTTGAATCGGATAGTCCCATCTAAATAAACTTGGTCTCAAGATTATATTCACTAGATGATGACAAGAGAATTCACTCGAGTTTCTTATGTATACTCCTCAAAGGTCATTGTTGCTTGGGGTTTATGATGTTGGCTTTGAGATTGTATTTTAACATATGTTGTTAAAATGTTGATTTGAGGTTTAACGAAATTTATGCGAAGTTTAACGACAGTATTACTAATACTTTGATAATTTGTGAAGGTAGTACTACTTATACCTAGTGGAAATTGACAACAATTACCAAGAGCACCATGCTTATTTGATAGTTGAGGTTCTAGCCATAATGAATTATCTAAGTCCTTATATGTTAGAAAGGATGTTTGAGTTTGTTCAAACATGCATTTGATTCAGTACAAGTGTTGGACACAAGGGTTTTTTGAGAAATACACTCAATGAATTCAAATGATGGTAAGGATGGTGGATTGGTTGATCTAGGTGGTAGGTCTTCTAGTGTCTAAATAAGGATGTGGTGATGTAGGGGTTTGTTGTGCTATGGGAGTACTTAGGTTGAATATTTGTCCATAGATGTTGAACACAAAAAATACGGATACTAATTCTTATGGTTCATTGGTTGCTACAACTAGTGGGTGAAGTGTTTGAAGTTTTGGTCATGTCCATGAAGCTTAGGGGTGAGGTATAGGTTCATCTTGAAAGGGCGCGTTTGGTTTAAAGGATGCTCTTGAAGTTCATGAGCAACACGCTTAATGGTGCCAAAAGATGGAAGAGGATAGTAGGTGTCAAAGAGGATAAGTGGCACAATGGGTTGTTTGTTTTGGATAAGTGTTTGATTCATTTTAGGATTAGTGTTTTAACATGTGTTGTTAAAATACTTGGGTGTTGATTTTTCGGATATGACTTTTAATGACTACAATCGTAAGTCACATATACTTGAATATTTCGGATGAAATACTTAAGTTGTCAATCCTACCTTGTTGAGACTATGGAGCTTAGATTGCACTCGAGGATAGCAAGACTCTTTAACATACATGTGAGTTATGACTCGATGTAAATGCTTATCGTCTTGGAGGATGACACATTATTTTCATGTTAACAGTGAGGCAATACATGTAGATACAAAATAATATCTAAAGTCATATGTTAGACTTGTGTATGATATCTTTGCAAATAATGAGTCCAGATTAGTCTAGGTGGCAAGTCATCTAAGTTATCCGCAAATAGATGAGAAGATGTTGGTGGTGTTGCACAAAGTTTTGATAGGTACAAGCTTTGGAGACTTTGGTAGTGAAGTTGTTTTGGATGATGGTGGGTGATTTTGGTGGTGGAGTTGGAGTACTCAAGTTTAGAAAGTTCACATCTTGAATGGGTGATGAGATGTTGAGAGGTAATGAGTGCGAGGATGAAGAGCTCAAGTTAATGAAACTACAAGATCGAATGCTAATCCTAGTGGTTTTCTTAAGTGGCTTATTTGAGGTTAAGGATTTAGTCATTTTGACTTTGCTTTAAGAAATGCTAAGCTTGAGGAAAAGTAATGAGTGAAGGTGTGAAAATGATCATCTTGAATGTGTCAATTTATGGAACTAAGGATTCATGGATTTGATGTTAATCCATACAAAGATGGTAGTTTCTAATGAGATGGAAGTGTCTAAAATCATGTCAAACATAATAAGTTAATCCATTGAGGATGTGTTGAGTGAGGTATGAAAGATATGCATTAACAACTATCCTAGAAAGCGAAACTTGGTAAATTAGATTGCGGGATTTAGTAAAATTCAACAACTTACACTGTAGGATCACGGCACCATTTCTTCACACAGTGGAACCCTTAAATTGGTGCCGCCTGGTCCGCTTCTATAAGTATGGCGGTGCCAAACTATATAAAGGACGGTACCAAAATTATGGTGCCGTCGATCCGTGGAGTCTTGAAATATGGACGATACATTTTAGGTATCGAGGACATTCCGAAACACGAATTTTTCTTAAAATGTTATACTAAACATTTCTAGTTAGGAAAAGTCGATAACACATACAAAAACATAGTGGAGCATTGACTTTGACCAAGGGCTAACGGTTTTCACATAAAGGTGAAAATGGGTAAAATTTGATAACACTGTGCTATCCCCTGCATAAACCGGTTAGCATACAACATTTTTCAAGTTATTTTATCATCCTACAAAGTAAACAAGACCAAATAGTATCATACACCATTGTTTTTGTCCTTGTACCAAACACTCTCTTAAAACTCCATTTTCAAAGTACTTGACTAATTTTAGTTAGTACTCATTGATAATTGAGTTATGACATTTCATAAGTTATGCAAGATTTTAGTATAACCTATGCAAAGAAAGTTATCTAATTCTACAAGTGATGGTAAAATCATTTTCTAACTTATTGCACAAAATCTAGCAAAGACCTATTGTGCATAAACAAGAAGTTGCCAAACAAATGAATAAAAACATGGCAAGATTGACACTTATATTATGCAACCAAACAAGTGTAAACAACAATTTGAAAATAAGCAAGCACCATATATGCAAACAACATAAGCGGTAGTTATTTAGCATAGCATAAAATGAAAAACACTTTTAGTCATCTAGCGTTTAAATATGACGATGTATACCAAGCTTGATTAGTTTCCTTTAAACATATTACCAAATTAATTAGTTTCAAAAGTTGTATCAAAGTTCTAAGAATACCAACTTATATTGTTTGATTCAAAATTTGAGTTTTTATGTTAAAGCGAAACTTAATATTTTAGACATACTGTAGTATTTGGTCTATTTCACTTATTTAAAATTAGACTCAGGCCATGAGAGTATTTTTAAATGAAAGTAGACTTAATTCCCTTTAAAATGATAGGTGGCTCGACTTATGCGGACTTACGGTTAATTAGTTATGATTTTTGAAGTTGCCCAAAAAAAAGCGCATCTTGTCAGACGGATCACGGAACCAAATAAAGGATCCGCCCTTTATAAGATTTGGTGCCGTGGTCCTCACGAACAGATTCACCAAAACTATTATTTGACATAGAGAAAGCGTGTGTGACTTACTAGATTTCATAGTAAACATATAATACACATATTTAGCAACATATCTACTTATGTAACTTATCTTAAACATTTACGGAGGTGATTTTTCAACTAGATTTATAGTTATCCCAAACACTCCTTTAAAATCATATTTCTTAGTAAATTTTCTATAAACACATAATACAATATTTACTAGTTCTTTCAACAAACTTTTATTTTATTTTCAAGAAAACCTTGACTTGTATACAAAGTTACATTTAACAACTAAATTTCTAAGTATAACAAGCAAAGCATTTTCATATTATTTTTAAGCTTCAATGGTAATTTGATACATGGATGGTACTCTATTTTAAAACCATTTGTTTTGAAAATACGAGCTACGTGGCTCTGGTACCAATTGTGGAAACGTAGAGGGGGGGTGAATACGTTACCGTTTAAAATCTTTAGATCTTTAGTATCAAATCGCTTATGAAGCTTGTTATAATATAAAAGTGCCAATTATTATTTGTGACTAATATAAAGCATGGTAAACCAAGTTGTCACACAATCATGAACAACAAACCACATCACAAACAATAGTATAGTGCAAGTATAAAAGTAAAGAGATAAAGAAAGGAAAGTGCAAACCGAACACGAGGATTTATAGTGGTTCGGTCACGGATCTCCTTTCCGCCTACTCCACTCCCAGTACCCAACTCGAGAGTTACTTCACTAAATCAACAAGCTCCCTTCTCGTGGAGAAAACCTTGATAAATAAACTTACACTTTTGGGTACAAGCTAAATACGGGTTCTAGTTCGAGGTAGAACCAACCTAACGTCGCTATACAATATTTCGACACTAAGCTAGATGTCGGAGTTCTTTTACAAAGGTACAACCACTCCCAATATGTTTTATGGCCCAACATAATAAACCTTGTGTTTTATGGCACAAACACATAAACCATCTAATCTAGTTTGGTGAAAGTGTTGTTATGATGCAATGATGTTTACTAATGATCCATGACACAATGTCTAATGGATATGAATAACTACTTCTAAATGAACTTCCATTGATAGGAAGCCTTCATGATGAAGATCACAAGTTCCTAAACTTCTTGTGATAGATCTTCAACTTGTGGTGAGTGGGGATGGCTAGATCTCCAAGATTTCCTTGGTTGATCAAAGAGTATGCTTACAACAAAGATGAATGTTAGAAGCATTATGATCATGATCATTAGGGTGTTTAATGTGTTACTACATTGTTAATGATTGATCTAAATGTATGCAAGAAGGTGGAGAAGATGTGCTTTGAAGTGGTGAAGAAATGGGAAAACAATGGGCTTATTTATAGCGAAAGTGGACAGGGGCGTCCGGGACCACGGACCCCTTAAAAGGGTTCCGTCCTTTATGCAATTTGTACAGTGGGTACGACATAAAATCTAAAAATCTTTCTCCAAATCTTTGCAAGATATTACCAAATCTTACTAAGATCACATTTGATTTATTAAGTATCAATCTAACCAAAATATTCAGTGATCTTCCAAGGATTTCAAAGATGATGCATGACATGATGTAACATGTATTTCCATTTTAGATTAAAAGTTTATCAAGGTAAACTTGTAAAATGTATTATGTAACTAGTTAATAAAATGTGTAGTTACCTTTTGTAAAGAGTGCTTGTCAAAATTAAATATATTTTGTCAAGTGTAAGTAAACTTTAGTATTTGTATGAAATACTTGTGAATACAAAATGTAAAATGAGGTTCGAAATAGAATGGTTAACCTATTAAAATACTTAGTGATTCTAGCGTATTTTAAACATTCTAAATGATTTGTTAATGGGTTTGATCATAATGCCACATAACAAACATGTACGAACACTGTGTTGTAACTATCTGAGGACTTGAGACATCGAGAGGTGTTGAATGTATGTTGAGACAACGTGTGATTACAAGTAACTTGTACATTTTCGTTATGTATTACAAGTTACATGTTTGTCATCAATCAAAACAAGCGAGGCGTATAGATTAAATATCGTAATATTTGCACTAACAAGAAGAAAACATAAGAAAGGTTAGTGATAAGCGAATTCCGGCACTTACAAGTTTGAACTTGAGCGAGTTAACGACATAGTGCGAAAACACAACTCTAATTCTCACAAAGGCGTTCTGAACCGGAGTCCCACAAGTGAGATAAGGCGATGTACCAAATTACACCTCTGATTCGGATGAGTCGTTGAGGTACGACAAGCATCACCTCACATTTGTAGACCGTTTGAGACACACTAAGTGTAATCCATGGGGAGTTACCGAAGTGACACATTGTCGAGTGCATTTGATGTTGACCACGGTAGGAGTTTCCATTTAATCATGAGGATCACATGTGTGAACCTCTCATAAATGTTCTCGACAGTTGCTAAGATGCGTGAAGGACACGATAATGTATCACTTGCGTCCTCATTGTTGAATGTCAAGTGACAAAATGTCAAGTGTACCTAAGAGATCTTTTGATGAATCTCGTGGCTCTAGACTCAATAGTGCGCTTTGGTTTTCTGACGGAGACTAGGAGAGGGTCTCCTTCTTCAATACCAACAATCTCTAAGAGAAGCGGATAGTTACGTGGGGTTCCTGTGAGAATGAAACAAGCTTACATTGAGAGAAACTTGAGTGGCTAAGAAGGTTTAGTGCATGCGTCCTTTGGGTCCATGCGACTTTGATCTTCAATATCGGTGTCATCAAGTGACAACCGGTAGCATATGAATTGAACCCGTTATGCGCCTAAGTTGAATAATCTGGAGGCTATTTCTTTTCACCCTTTTCTTTGCTTTTCTTTTTAATTCTTCAACTCCTTCTTTTTCGATTCTCATTTTCTCCTTTTATAATCATACCTAAGGACTTCTAATTCTAACTATTGGTAGTGTCCTTGGGTAGATCCCTTCCCTTTCTGGCGGATCATAGGACAGTTATTCTAACCTTAATCACCTTATAACTCCATTGCCATAAAACCGATTTTCATGAAAATCTCTCAAAGTGTTTATTAGTAAAAACATTTTGTACCCTTTGTGAGAGTTTAAGATTTTGCATAAATACTCCCCTCCACATGCTTAAGTGTTTTCTGAAATTTACATGGTGAGGAGGAGCGCGCTTTGAATTGATCAACTCAAGATAGACAATCCCCATGAGACACGGTTCGTTGTATAGTTAAAGAGTTACATTGTCGACTTTTAGGTGACAACTAGCTCTAATAACTATCTTGAAGATGTGGACAAGCCTCGAAGGTTGTCAAACCCGTCAAAGTTCATGTCTACCAAGAGTTTCTCGAATGGTACATTCTACTCGGACAAGTACTTGCGAGACACGTTTACATCACTAGCGAACTAGCTTGAAATTATTACCGTCCGGACAAGTCTTTTCGAGTTACTAACATTTAAGATATCGTCATTTCATTGGTTAAGTCTATAGCACAAAGATTCATTTGCAATTTCACAACATATTTCTTATCACATAATTTTCTCCCTTCAAAAATGGCATATAAATGTTATTTTTGATGAAATTTTGATATGGAATATGACCATTTTGAGTTTTGGGAAGATTTCTACAAAGAACAATTTTGTGAACAAAGATTTTGGTTGAAAAATACTCCCCTTCAACAAGTGATATAAACTTTTGAGGTTTTGAAAATCGTGAGGAAAGTACTTGTTCTTTTGAGCAAAACTTTGAAAAATGAAAGGTTTGATAAGTTTTACTCAAAAGTAAACTTCACTCCTTTTATAGGATTGTGGCAATGAAGCGTACCACGGGTCCTTTCATTTCAAGAGCGGGTTGTACAACTGCTATGTGTGCACAAGCCATAGTCATTAAATAATCACACATCCAAATCAATATAGAAAATGAGCAGTTTAAAGGGTACCGGTAGTCGACAATATTTCCAGGAATGCCAGCGGTGTTGATAGCTTGTGAGAGTAATCTGGGGCGACCACTATGAAGATTTCGAGTTACAGGCGGTCCTTTTGTACAACCTTTCATCGATTCGGTGATGATCCTCTTAACATCCGTCTCTGCCGAGAATTCCATCGCTTTGGTGACCCTATTCCTTCATGTATCTCCTTTAACCTATAAGCCAAGCCATCCCGACTTTCTTTAGTGTGTGATCCCAAAACTTGTGAAGATCTCTGCACGCCATGAAGCGATTTCGTTGTAGTTCACTGCGATAAACTACCCCAAAGTTGGTTTCGTGATGAGAGTGTATTGCAAGATGGTTAATGTCGGGAAGTTCTAGCGAGGTGGTGTGAGGTTGACATGTGTACGATACGATTCAACAACAAGTTGTAAATCTTCAACACGTTCTGGATCACTATGCTTGATGAAGATGAGCGGGGACTTGATGTATTCACATGGATGTTCATGGAGAATTGTCTCATTCTTCCTTGTACCTTGGCAAGATACGGATCTTCAATGTCGTTGAGACAAATTTTGAAGTCCGCTTCACGAAATCATAGTCCTTTCGTCTTGTCTGTTTGACCACGATTTTCTTGATGAATGAGTAGTCCTATTTAGGCGACAGGGCTACATTCTTAACAACAACGATCCCTTTATCACTTTGCACTTCATGTTTAGACTTTTGAACACCGCGCTCTTGTAGTAGATTCTTCGTTAGGCCAATGGTGAATCCATACATTGCATCAATGTCATCTTGTTCCACATTATTAAGAAACATGTGAGTAGCCTTTTCCTCGATGGCCATCGGTTGGAGTATATGGTTGCCGAGGAGCGGAAGTGTAAGTGATGTAGCGTATTTCTTTGAACCATCGCTACCGTGTGAAGAAATTCTAAGAAATTGTTGAAGAAGTAGCGGAATGGAATCTTAGGTTGATCTGGTTGGCCAATCGTTGGTAGAGGTTTAGACCGATCGGTGTAGTATGGAGCCTTGTCTCTTACGGTGAAGTCGATGTTTGATAAGGGTTGAGCCAATCAATGTTGTTAGACATGGCTCGTGCTATGTTTTCAAGGTGATATTCAACTTCAATAGCACTTTCGAGCTATCTTTGAGTAGTTGAAAGGCTTCATTCTTGATTCGTCTCAACTCGATTTGGTCATCTTCTTCACCGGAACTTTTCTTAGATTAACTTAGCATGCTCCAACGTCGACCTTCTACCATATCTTGATCATCGGTTAGGAGGAGTAGCATCAACAAGTGTGAAGAACCATTCATATTCTTGTGTCATCTTCATCTAGCCATGAAATGACAACCTAATGTCATCTTCTTCTTCTTCTTTGGCCTAGATGATGATGTTGGTTTCTTTCTTTGTGTAGGAGAGGTGGGTTGTTGTCGGGGCTCGGTATCTCTTCATCGTTACCACCGGTGTACTCAAAGTGATCATCGGTTTCTCCGTTGTGGTGGTAACTCGAGTCCCGAGGTTTATCGTAGCAGGAGAACTTGGTGGAGAGCTTCTATCGGTTGGAGTCCTTTGGGGAGATGGTGGCATGGAGGATGATTCACCCAGTTACTTTGGACATTTTGGTCCGAATCCTTGTCTTTGTCATCGTCATCTCTTGGTCATTTAGGTTGACTGCTTGACTCTTTGCATGAAGACTTGAGTTGATAATCTAGTAGACTCTCAAAGAATTTAGCTTCATCGAGTAAAAGTTGCATATCGTTTTGACATTTGCATCACCGAATTTTGCAAGTAACTTCGGAGGTTGGAGATCGGGTTCTTTGGCCATTGTATGTTTAACCAATCGCGGCGATATTTGGAGTAAGTTGTCGGGAAAATCTCCCTTGTTACACTAGGGACGGTGTCGAGAAGAAAATTGTGAGTATATTCTCCGATCGTCTTGTCCATTTCCTTTTAGAAATCTCCTTTGATAAACTTACGGATATGTTCCTTTCTTTCAACAACTCGTTTATCCGTTTTGAAGAAAGTTGATTACTGTCGTGAGTTGATTTAGCTTTTTGTTGACGCGTCTTTCTTCGACTTGCTTGAAAGCATTGACAATCTTTGTCTTAGCTCGGGATATCCAAGTTGGTTGGTTTCTTTCCGACTTGGATGTGGATCTGGTTGTGCCTTTGGATGGTGGTGGAGATGAATGAGAGGATGAGTCTAATGAAGATGAGATATGAGGAGACTCATGATCCTTTCTTTGGTTCGAAGTTTCTTCTTTTGAGCATCTTTGGACTATCTAGAAGAAAATCATCATAGTTGACTTCGTCATCTTTTTCGGACTTAGCCATTTCTTGACCTTAACCCTAGCTTCTTCTCGACTTTAGCTTGAGCTTCCATTTCGCTTTTGACTTAGCTACGACGGCATCTTCATCGACTTTTTCTTTTCGGACTTCTCCTTTTACGGTTCCTCAAATTCATAGGTGATGGTGTCCTCATAGGTTGCGTTGTTGTTGTTCGTGGGTGGTGGTACCATATCCCTTATCGGGTTGATTAACCGTATCGAATTGGTGTAGATAGTGAAGCACCACTTGACCCTCCAGGGCCTCGAATTTGTTCTTTGTTTGAATTGTTCGACAGCGTGTTGGAGTCTCAAATTTTCACCTTTTTCACGTAGTCTTTGTCTAGTTACTCTTCATCCGAACATTCTTCTTCTTCTTGCTCAAGCATCGAGTCTTTCCTTGTCACCTTTGGGACTTGGAGGTTTTGCTACTTTCACGGTTTCAGCGATTGGGGTTTGAGTAGAAAACTTCTTCATCCGTTCAGTGTTTCGAGTCTTCATCGACTAGCTTTTGTTTGGTTCTCGCTTGGGAATAGGGATGGCTTCCTTAGATGGAACTTTCCTTTTGAGTATGTGACCTCTTTGGAAACTTTCGGGTACTCTCGATTCTTGTAACACTTCCAGCCTTGCCTCTCCGGTTTTCTAGTAGGAGTAGCGGAGGACTTTTCATCAAGAAAACCTACTTTGCCTTCATCAACCGCTACAGATATCGTTTGTATGAATAAAGTTGTTTGATGTCATCATTGAAAAGATATTCGGGCAAAGCGCACCTTGTTTCTTTGTTGTTGAGTCTTTGAATCGACAACATTGAGTGTGGGCTTAAACAACGCGGAGTGATTGTTGGGGTCATTGAGTCTCAAAGGAATGTCGAGATTATTCCGAGAGCTCTTTGGATCAACGAGTTTGGTATATCGATGTGGGGATCTTGGAGCCAAGTTTCTTGAGGAAAGACATCATGTCATCCCATATCGAGCTTCGACTTCAATGTGTTTCTTGTTGACCAAAGCCCCGAAGATGTAGTTCCATGAGCTTAGGATGCTCATAACCGCTATCATGTCGAAGCAGTTTGGCAATGATAATGTATAGGGTTCTCCATGGTCGAGGAATGTTCTTTAGATCCACGTAAGAATGCTTAGTAATGACTCGTAGCTTCATCATAACCAATGTCGACCATGAATTGCGAGTGTAGCCTCTTGAATGGTGTGGCAACATATTGAGTTGGCTCGATGGCGGAATGAGAAGAATAGCTCTTAAGTCTTTGGTGTGATGGTGACTTGTTTGTGATTAAGAGTCACCGTTCTGACATCTTGACCATTGATCTTTTGCATAGTATGCCAAAATTGGTGAATGTAGATCTCGGTAATGTTAAAGAATTTGTGAGCATGTTGTTGTAGGGATGATTCTTTGAATATCTATAGCAATATGACATGAAGACTTTGAGCACGTGAGACTATCAAAGTCAACACAAAGGTTGTTCTTTCCAATCTTCATCTGGATAGCCATTGGGAAGATATCTTCAATGGTGAGAACGTTTGGTGCGTTAACATTTTGCATTTGAGCGTCCATATCGTGATCCGAAGATATTTAGCCAAAAGAACCAACATATTGAAAGACATTACGTTAGTCAAAGTTGATTTTATTGTCTAATTATTGAATATGATATGTTAATGATTGTTCTGAGTCCAATGTCACTTGTTTGTCCAATAGTCCAAAGTAGTCGTGATAATTTTCGTGAGTTGGTTAACTTTGAGTTTTAAAGTCCAAATTTTCACTTATTTTCACAACATATTAAACGTTTAAGCTTATTAGTGACATTATTGGTTTCGTGACGTTATGATTTATTTATTTACAAGTTTGCACGTAACAATTCATAATTAAGGTTAAAATAAGGCTTAGGCGTAGAAATGGCAAGCTTATGCATAAGCGGTTGTGATTATCAGCGTAAGCGTAAGCTTATGCATAGGAACTCCTCTTCTGCGTGAAATATTACGCGTGGGAAAAGGGTCCTTATCCGTAAGGCTTACGCGTGGCGTATGTGGGACCTACGGCGTAAGGCTTACTCGTAAGAGTGAACCTTATGCGTGAAGACTCAGTTACGCATATCCTTCACAGGATCGCGTAGTCCCATGTAGAACCTTACGGCGTAACGTTACGTAAGATTTCTCTTCGTGTAACCTTCTACGTGTAAGGTGATCCTTATCGTAGAGTTCCATTTTAACATTGATTACGAGTTTTACACGTTAATAACCTGAAATAAATTCATCATAACATGTCCATTAACACTACATTCAATCTCTTTCAAGTTTAAACATGTTAACACAGTTTATGGTGGTTGGCGTAGATTTTTCCTTAGGCGTAAACTTAAACCCTAAAGTTTCAATTCTTACGACTAAGAATTCTAGCCATGGAATTTGCACCAAACTAATTACGAGATGTCTTAAAGGCCTAATGAGATGTTACCAACAAGTTTTAACATCTAACACTGCTATGAATCAAAAGTACCCAAAAACATATGAACTTAAACCTAAAATTTCAATTATGACAATTGAGTGTTTCGGGTAAGTTATGATTGTGGATAGGTTAATTCAACATGTATACAAACATATTACAACCATCTAATTATCCGAAACTTTCACAATAGAAACCCCTAAACGACTTATAAACCTAATTCTTGAAAAGTGATTACAATTCGGTGATTTAAATGTTGGTGATATTCGATTAATATTAGATGTCTTTTGACACATTGTTTCACAACAAACAATCACACATGATTATGATCATAACGTAGAACACATAATCACACGTAGTTTAAAATCTGATCATTGGATTCATATGATTAAAACCATTGTTTAAAATTACTCAATGAAGATCATACAAATTGAAGATTTAGCACGGTTTGAAGGTTTGATTATAATTCAGGATGAGGTGGTTGTGGTAATAAATGAGTGAATTAAATGTGGAAGTGTTTTAGGTGAAGGTTTTGTATAAAATGAATTTAAACTTTTGAAAATTTTGGTCCCTCCACCTCAACCATTTTCATCCATAGCCCATAACTTCCATTTTGGTTAAGTACAAGGTGTAAGTTTGGAAAGAAACTTTGACACTCCACTTTGACAAATATTGGAAGTAATAAATTTTAAGGTGTCAAGAAACAAGAAACGTGACCACCATTATCAAAGAAACAACCGGGATGCGGGTAACATGCAAGTACAAGGTTTTATGAAACATAAAATATTTACTTTCTCCCCTCAATACTTGATCGTGAAAAATAGTGAAATTTTTGAAAGTGTGAAGTGTTGATTGAAGATTTATACTTGCCATGTTAAAAGAAATATAGATAGAAGAATATTTTGTTGTTTTATCGATTTTATAATTTTGTATTTTGTTTTGAGAAAATATTTACAAAAGAGGTTTTGGTGTTTGACTATTTTAAGATTGTTTTAAGCTGTTCATTCGGTTCCTCTGAGTCAAACACCTCATACCAATCCGGTGGACGAACTCATTAAACCTAGCGGGGAGCTAAGGCTTTGGTGAGAAGATGCGCGGTTGATATTCGATACCACAAAGTATAATTCAATGGTACCCTTTTCCACATGCTCCTTGATGAAATGATATCGAAGATCGATGTGCTTAGATTTTGAATGTTGAGCGAGTTGCACGAGATCGCTATAGCACCGATTGTCGCGATACATCGGGATTTTCAAATACATAACCATAGTCCTTGAGTTGTGTTCTCATCCAAATGACTTGAGCACAACACGCGACATGGCTACATATTACCTTCGGTTGAGGACATCGATGTACAATCCGCTTCTTCGATTGCCATGACACGGTTTATCACCAAGAAATTGTAGAGCTCACGATGTACTTTTCGTGAATCTAAGCAACTGCGTGATCGGCGTCTGAAAAAGCTATTAGTTCAAAACCGAATCCTTCGGATACGGATTCCCAAGTTAATGGTTCCCTTGATGTATCGGAGGATTCTTTTAGCCTCGAGAGGTGAGTTTGATTGGTCGTGATCGATAACGGGAGCAAAGATATCTGGAAAAACAATATCGATCCTCTTGTTGTTAGATACATGAGAGACCCAATGATACTATGGTATTTGGTAGGGTCAACCAATTTCTCATGAAAATCAGTGTCTAGCTTCTTGGTATGTGCCATTGATGTGGCATAGGTATCACAATTTTACATTCCAAATTTGTTTAAAATTTCAAGGGCATATTTGGTGACTCAAGAAAATACCACGGGTGATTGATGAACTTGTAGTCCTAGAAAGAGCGTGAGTTCACCCATCATGGACATTTCAAAATGTTTTTCATAAGTTTTGCAAAAGCGTTTGAGTACTTTAGATGTGTTGACCCAAAATGATGTCATCCACATAAATTTGAGCGATTAAAATGTGTTCCCGTGATATTGTATGAATAGTGTTGGGTCGACCGATCCTTTGACAAAATTATTATTAGGAAGGATGATAACTTATCGTACCAGATAAGCTTGTTTGAGAAGAGAGCTTTGTTCGGTTTGTGACAACTCGGGATCAGAATTACGGATGGATGACATCGTCCATTTGAAAGACGTTATATTCACGCTCGAGGGGCTTAAGAAAGGAACTCTGTGTGGAAACGTAGAGGGGGGGGGGGGGTGAATACGTTATCGTTTAAAAACTTTAGATCTTTAGTATCAAATCGCTTATGAAGCTTGTTATAATATGAAAGTTCCAATTATTGTTTGTGACCAATGTAAAGTATAGAAAACCATGTTGTCACACAAGCATTAACATCAAACCACATCACAAGCAATAGTATAGTGCAACTATAAAAGTAAAGAGATAAAGAAAGGAAAGTGCAAACCGAACACGAGGATTTATAGTGGTTCGGTCACGGATCTCCTTTCCGCCTACTCCACTCCCGGTACCCAACTCGAGAGTTACTTCACTAAATCAACAAGCTCCCTTCTCGCGGAGAAAACCTTACAATAAATCAACTTACACTTTTCCGGTACAAAGCTAAATATCGAGTTCTAGTTCGAGGTAGAACCAACCTAACGTTGCCTATACAATATTTCCGACACTAAGCTAGATGTCGAGTTCTTTTACAAGGGTACAACCACTCCCAATATGTTTTATGGCCCAACATAACAAACCTTGTGTTTTATGGCACAAACACATAAACCATCTAATCTAATTTGGTGAAAGTGTTGTTATGATGCAATGATGTTTACACTAATGATCCATGACACAAATGTCTAATGGATATGAATAACTACTTCTAAATGAACTTCCATTGATAGGAAACCTTCATGATGAAGATCACAAGTTCCCTAAACTTGTTGTGATAGATCTTCAACTTGTGGTGAGTGGGGATGGCTAGATCTCCACGCTTTCCTTGGTTGATCAAAGAGTATGCTTACAACAAAGATGAATGTTAGAAGCATTATGATCATGATCATTAGGGTGTTTAATGTATGTTACTACATTGTTAATGATTGATCTAAATGTATGCAAGAAGGTGGAGAAGATGTGATTTGAAGTGGTGAAGAAATGGGAAAACAATGGGCTTCTATTTATAGCCAAAAGTGGACAGGAGCATCCACAGACCAAGGAGCCCTTTAAAGGGTTCCGCCCTTTATATAAAAGGGTTCCGTGGGTACCTGACAGAAAATCTAAAAAATCTTTCTTCAAATCTTTCCAAGATATTACCAAATCTTACTAAGATCACATTTGATATATTGAGTATCAATCTAACCAAAATATTCAAGTGATCTTCCAAGGATTTCAAAGATGATGCATGACATGATGTAACATGTATTTCCATATTTAGATTAAAAGTTTATCAAGGTAAACTTGTAAAATGTATTATGTAACTAGTTAATAAAATGTCTAGTTACCTTTTGAAATACTTGTGAATGCAACATGTAAAATGAGGTTCGAAATAGAATGGTTAACCTATTAAAATACTTAGTGACTCTAAATGTATTTTAAACATTCTAAATAATTTGTTAATGGGTTTGATCATAATGCCACATAACAAACATGTACGAACCTGTGTTGTAACATACGAGGACTTGAGACATTGAGAGGTGTTGAATGTATGTTGAGACAAAGTGTAATTACAAGTAACTTGTACATTTTACGTTATGTATTACAAGTTACATGTTTGTCATCAATCAAAACAAATGAGACTGTATAGATTAAATATCGTAATATTTGCACTAACAATCTCCTCCTTTTGATGATGACAAAGATATAAACGTAATAGATAGTACAATGTAAAAGTTACTTGTATCCTTACTACCTTGACATTACCTTCTCCGTTTACACTCTTCTCCCCTTTGTCAAAACAAAAGGGCGTGTCCTGAGTTTAACTTCATTTCTCCCCAAAAGCGAGCTTGCATCATCCCTAGTGAAGTTAAATCATCTACTTCAATCCGTTCCTTGTTTGGTAGCGGATCCATGGATCAAATAAAGAGGCTTAACCTACATCAAGGTTAGTTTTATGCAACAAAATTATGAGAAATATATGAAAAGAAAAAGGCATAGCAATGTTAGCCTATTTTCTCCACTTTTATCAAGCACAAATGCTTGTTGAAAAGTGAGAATGATGCTAAATCGTGCATGCTCCCCTGAAGGTTACTCCCCTTGTTTGAGGCGTCGGGGTATGATTAAAACCTAAAAACAAATATTAGTGCAAAACTATATTCGTCATTGGACGAGTAAGTGATATACAACAAAGTGTGTATAAGATGCATTCGATAAATTCTTGTGGGAGCTCCCTTTCTCTAGGTCGTCAAGATGAACCTTCAAAATAAATATTAGTATAATAGAAGCTTTGTCTTTAGACAAATATGTCATATACAAACAAGTGTATAGGCGATGCAATATGAGTCCTTAAAGGATATTCCTCCTTGTTCGAGGGTGTCAAGAAGCACCTAAAATAAGAAAAATAATTGATGCAAACTTCATCCTTAGATGAGTAAGTTATATACAATCGAGTGTATATGATGATGAACCTACAATGAAAACATTAGTGCAATATATTTCATCTTTTTCACAAAGAAAAATAAGATGTATATATGTGATAAATGATATAATCAAAGATCTCATGAAGTGTAGTCTCCTAATTACAATCATAAGAAAAGTGAGAATATAATATGATAAAATCCTACAAAATAGTTCCTAGAAAGAAGATATGAAGTCTTCCACCGGGTGTGCCACTAGTGGTGCTAGTGTTGGTGTCGGTTTACTAGTAGGATTCATGTGGTGATGATAGATGACTCGAGATTTACAAAAGTAAGTTTTCGCTAATCCATGGTGGTGATGATTAGTGAAAGTGGTGATGGAAGGTGGTGGTGATTAGGTAGGAAGCTATTAAGGAGTTAGAAACTCGTATGTATAGCAAATATAAAAATATGGACTCATGCAATCCTTTCGTCATGTCAAGTGACCAAAGCTAAGAAGAAAAAAAATATGAATGGACATTGCATTTCAATGATGCATAAGGGTTATGATTTGAATGATTTCTTGATGCTAACAACCTATTGTTTTGAGCAAGTTCTCATATGCTTCAACCCAAGAGTAATCAATAATGCGTTCTATCTAAGAATATATATACCAAAAGTGATAAGTGATGAAGATAAATTAGTTCATTGATTGACACGAATTATAAAATGACCTATTCTAGGTGACAATGGGAAAGGTAGTATTAGCATGGTTTTGACCGACATGGATGGTTATCACTTTGAAAAGAAGTGAAGACAATATGGAAAATACTAATAATAATAATAATGAGTACCTATATGAGGATGAGAATGACATCATATAAGTGAGAGTTTGATGGACCAACGTGTTGGAAATGGCTGTTTTGATTAATATATCATTTGCACTAACAATGACATGCATGATATATGTCAAGCAAGAAAAGGATAAGATCCTATGATGGTGTTCTAGATAGTGAAGTTGTAAGGTGCTAGTTTTAAGGAAAATCCTAGATTCGTTGATTGTGGAGATGAAGAAGTTTGTAAAACACATGATGTGTTTTTCACTTGATGAGGTATTGGTGCAAACTTGTGATATAAGGTTAAAGGTTGAATTAGTTGTGGTTTAGCTGAACGGTGTTTAGCTAAGTGGTGTTTACCTATGTGTTGGTTTTGACAGAAGACAATTATGTGAATGAATTTCTCTCCCCCTTAATTGGTGGACATCCAACATAATGTGTAATGTATCAAATAAGGAGTGACAACAAAGTGTTTAGGAGGTTATTTGCTGTTAAAGAAAGAGGTGAGCTTAGTGATGTTTTGTTGGATGATGGTTAGCATACAATGAAATCCATTCTTAAAGTCACGTATCTCTTCTCGATTAATACGAGATGATCGTATAATGAGGCATGTGGATTCCTAATAGGAAGTGAAGAGGATTAGAGTATTGTTATAACTAAATAATGATGGAGATGATTTTTAGAAAGCGGAAGCAAAAATATGATTTGGAAAGAGGTCGGTTGAAAGACAAAAATGAAAAGCCAACCCTCTAGAACTTAATTCTATATGCTTTTAAACTATATGCAAGTGTAGGGGTCCCATAAAGCATAGTACTAATTTACGTAGCAATAAAGGGGATTATGCAAAATGAGCATATAAAAGTTAGAACCAATTGAGATAACAAATAATTTGTTATCAACCTACAAAACAAATTTGTTAGTGACAAAAGATGTTAACATGATAGAAATCAAATGATAACATATTATATAAGCAAAAACAACACATTGCACTTTAGTAGACAAGAAATCACCATACAAGATAGCATCAAGACAATCATATTATGCAAGAATACAACTTTATTCAAGACATTTCATTTTGAGATTGTTTTGTCGTTAGACTTAGACGCTTAAGCATACTTGGCTTATAAATTAACACAACAATCTATGTGATTAATGTGTAAGAAAAAAAGGCTTCTAAAAGTTTGTCATACCAAAAGCACTTTGACATATTATATGTGCACACGTAGCAAACAAATAGTGTGACAAGAAGCAAAAGAAACAAGATGAAAGAGTCATGCAAGCCATGTTTAAGACATAACAATTTGGAGCATGTATCATTTAGATCGTACTACACATAGATATAATGAATGCCAACTAATAGCTTTCAAACACAGATATATCATATCAAAATTATCACGTATCAAAATGACATATTATGATTTCATAAGCAACATGTTAATCATGCTAAAGATAATTCAAAAGTAAGTATCATGCAAATAAAGTTTAGGTTTAAACGTTTAGTAGCATGAAACAAGGATACAAGCATTATAAAGATAAAACCGTACTAAGGTTTACACATTTGACTTATTATCAAACACTAAGATAATGTCAAATCAAATTATCGTATTAAACAAGAACATGTAATTAACACATGTAAGTGCAATGCAAGTGGTTTTACTAAGGTTTGCACATTTGACTAGTTATCAAACACTAACATAATGTCAAATAAACTTATCGTATCAAACAAGAACATGTAATCAACACATGTAAGTGTAATGCAAGTTGTTTTAAAAGAGAAGTCATATATACTACTTGTTTGATTAGTATTCCTAAAGCGAGGCATACTATCAATGTTTTAACACTTACTTTAGGCAAGTATAGGAAAAGATTTTTCAAGTTGGAGAATGAATATGAGACTATTACTAGCGGTGCTCAATTAAGGCTAAACACGACCATTTTTACGGGTGATTCCACATACCCAACTTCTCTCCAGGAAGCAATTCAACCGTTAGGTCAAATTGAGTTTCTAGTGCAATAGGTTCTCCAGTAGTCATTCTCATGTTATAAAGATGGGAACTCCTACTTTTGCATATTAAAGTGCATAAAAGATGATAGTTTACCAATACTTGGCTTAATATGACTTAACTAATATGCAATATAACTAAGGTGATGAAGACATCATGTTATACACATGAATTTTAACAATGGTGTGTTTGATAAACGATATGTTTTAATCTTGTGTTTAGAATCTAAGGTTTGTTCAAATTACAAAGCTAATTGTATGATCTAATGGATGACATCTTTTATGTTGAAGTGTATACTTTAAAAGTGATTTGATTATCTAAGACTAGGGAATAGAATATGTTAAATTAAGAATGTTCTCAAGAAAGCTCTTTGGAGCTTTATTTGACAATAATCTAAATAAGGTTACTAACTTCAATAGATCATGTGTATGTTCTAGAGATGTGTAGTTTCAACCTTGGATGTGCACAAGGTTTGAGCAAGGTTAGGTTATGATGTACGCTTGAAAGGAAATGAATACAAATAGTATCTTTCAACAAATGAGATTATCGCATGGGATAAAGTTATCATGCTTATGAAAATAAGTATGACAAGATGAATTAGATATGCTAGTTTATAGAACTTTTGGATGTTCGTTTCAAGATCATTTAGCCAATGAGGTGTAATGAAATCTCTTGTAACATAACCATATATGTCGCAAGGAGAGAATGATGCATATGATATACAATAACCTTTTAATAAGATGAATACTTAACGCATGATTTCTTAGGCATAATGTTTTTCAAAACATCATGTTTTCCTAAATGAAGATATGAAGCCAAAGTGTTTGAATTGGATAGTCCTATCTAAATAAACTTGGTCTCAAGATTATATTCACTAGATGATGACAAGAGGAATTCACTTGAGTTTCTTATGTATACTCCTCAAGAGTCATTGTTGCTTGGGGTGTATGACGTTGGCTTTGAGATTGCATTTTAACATATGTTGTTAAAATGTTGATTTAAGGTTTAACGAAATTTATGCAGAAGTTTAACGACAAAGTATTACTAATACTTTGATAATTTGTGAAGGTAGTACTACTTATACCTAGTGGAAATTGACAACAATTACCAAGAGCACCATGCTTATTTGATAGTTGAGGTTCTAGCCGTAATGAATTATCTAAGTCCTTATATGTGGGAAAGGATGGTTGAGTTTGTTCAAACGTGCATTTAATTCAGTACAAGTGTTGGACACAAGGGCTTTTTGAGCATTACGCTCAACGAATTCAAATGATGGCAAGGATGGTGGATTGGTTGATCTAGGTGGTAAGTCTTCTAGTGTGTCTAAATAAGGATGTGGTGATGTAGGGGTTTGTTGTGCTATGGGAGTACTTAGGTTGATTATTTGTCCACAGATGTTGAACACAAAAAGTACGGATACTAATTCTTATGGTTCATTGGTTACTACAACTAGCGGGTGAAGTGCTTGAGGTTTTGGTTATGTCTATGAAGCTTAGGGGCTGAGGTATAGGTTCACCTTGAAAGGGCACGTTTGATTTAAAGGATGCTCTTGGAAGTTCATGAGCAATACGCTTAATGGTGCCAAAAGATAGAAGAGGATAGTAGGTGTCTAAGGGGATAAGTGGCACGATGGGTTGTTTGTTTTGGGTTGTTTGTCTTTGGATAAGTGTTTCAACATTTGTTAAAATACTTGGGTGTTGTTTTTTCGGATATGACTTTTAATGACTACAATCGTAAGTCGCATATACTTGAATATTTCGGATAAAATACTTAAGTTATCAATCCTAATTTGTTGAGATTATAAAGCTTAGATTGAACTCAAGGATAACAAGACTTGATAGTATGTCTTTAACATACGTGTGAGTTATGACTCTATGTAAATACTTATCGTCTTGAAGGATGACACATTATTTTCATGTTAACCAAGTGAGGCAATACATGTAGATACAAAACAATATCTATAGTCATATGATAGACTTGTGTATGATATATTTTCAAATAATGAGTCTAGATTTGTTAGTCTCGTAAGTCATCTAAGTCATCCATAAACGGGTGAGGAGATGTTGGTGGTGTTACAAAGTTTGATAGAGACAAGCTTTGGAGACTTTGGTAGTGAAGGTGTTTTGATGGTTGTGAAGTAGTCATAATGGTGGGTGATTTTGGTGGTGGGTTGGAGTACTTAAGTTTAGAAAGTTCACATCTTGAATGGGTGATGAGATGTTGAGAGGTAATGAGTCTAAGGATGAAGAGTTCAAGTTAATGAAACTACAAGATCGAATGCTAATCCTAGTGGTTTTCTTAAGTGGCTTATTTGAGGTTAAGGATTTAGTCATTTTGACTTTGCTTTAAGAAATGCTAAGCTTGAGGAAAATAATGATGAAGGTGTGAAAATGATCATCTTGAATGTGTCGATTTATGGAACTAAGGATTCATGGATTTGATGTTAATCCATACAAAGATGGTAGTTTCTAATGAGATGGAAGTGTCTAAAATCATGTCAAACATAATAAGTTAATCCATTGAGGATGTGTTGAGTGAGGTATGAAAGATATGCATTAACAACTATCCTAGAAAGCGAAACTTGGTAAATTAGATTGCGGGATTTAGTAAAATTCAACAACACACCAGGATCCACGGCACCATTTCTTCACACAACGGAACCCTTAAATTGGTGCCGCACTGGTCCGCTTCCACAAGTATGGCGGTGCCAAACTATATAAAGGACGGTACCAAAATTATGGTGCCGTCGATCCGTGAGTCTTGAAATATGGACGAGTACATTTTAGGTATCGGGGACATTTCGAAACACGAAATTTTTCTTAAAACTGTTATACTAAACATTTCTAGTTAGGAAAAGTCGATAACACATACAAAAACATAGTGGAGCATTGACTTTGACCAAGGGCTAACGGTTTTCACATAAAGGTGAAAATGGGTAAAATTTGATAACACTAAGTATTGCTATCCCCTGCATAAACCGGTTAGCATACAACATTTTTTCAAGTTATTTTATCATCCTACAAAGTAAACAAGACCAAATAGTATCATACACCATTGTTTTTGTCCTTGTACCAAACACTCTCTTAAAAACTCCATTTTTCAAAGTACTTGACTAATTTTAGTTAGTACTCATTGATAATTGAGTTATGACATTTCATAAGTTATGCAAGATTTTAGTATAACCTATGCAAAGAAAGTTATCTAATTCTACAAGTGATGGTAAAATCATTTTCTAACTTATTGCACAAAATCTAGCAAAGACCTATTGTGCATAAACAAGAAGTTGCCAAACAAATGAATAAAAAACATGGCAAGATTGACACTTATATTATGCAACCAAACAAGTGTAAACAACAATTTGAAAATAAGCAAGCACCATATATGCAAACAACATAAATGTGTAGTTATTTAGCATAGCATAAAATGAAAACACTTTTAAAGTCATCTAGCGTTTAAATATGACGATGTATACCAAGTTGATTAGTTTCCTTTAAACATATTACCAAATTAATTAGTTTCAAAAGAAGTTGTATCAAAGTTCTAAGAATACCAACTTATATTGTTTGATTCAAAAATTTGAGTTTTTATGTTAAAAGCGAAACTTAATATTTTAGACATACTGTAGTATTTGGTCTATTTCACTTATTTAAAATTAGACTCAGGCCATGAGAGTATTTTTAAATGAAAGTAGACTTAATTCCCTTTAAAATGATAGGTGGCTCGACTTGTACGGACTTACGGTTAATTAGTTATGATTTTTGAAGTTGCCCAAAAAGCGCATCTTGTCTGAGACGGATCCCAGAACCAAATAAGCGGATCCGCCCTTTATAAGATTTGGTCTTGTGGTCCTCGAGACAATTCACCAAAACTATTATTTGACATAGAAGCGTGTGTGACTTACTAGATTTCATAGTAAACATATAATACACATATTTAGCAACATATCTACTTATGTAACTTATCTTAAACATTTACGGAGGTGATTTTTCAACTAGATTTATAGTTATCCCAAACACTCCTTTAAAATCATATTTCTTCGTAAATTTTCTATAAACATAATACAATATTTACTAGTTCTTTCAACAAACTTTTATTTTATTTTCAAGAAAACCTTCAAGCTTGTATACAAAGTTACATTTAACAACTAAATTTCTAAGTATAACAAGCAAAGCATTTTTCATATTATTTTTAAGCTTCAATGGTAATTTGATACATGGATCGTACTCTATTTTAAAACCATTTGTTTTGAAAATACGAGCTACGTGGCTCTGGTACCAATTGTGGAAGCGTGGGGGGGTGAATCGTTACTGTTTAAAATCTTTAGATCTTTAGTATCAAATCAACATGAAGCTTGTTATAATATAAAAGTGCCAATTATTATTTGTGACTAATATAAAGCATGGTAAACCAAGTTGTCACACAATCATGAACAACAAACCACATCACAAACAATAGTATAGTGCAAGTATAAAAGTAAAGAGATAAAGAAAGGAAAGTGCAAACCGAACACGAGGTTTATAGTGGTTCGGTCACGGATCTTTCATCACTTACTCCACTCCCAGGTACCCAACTCGAGAGTTACTTCACTAAATCAACAAGCTCCCTTCTCGTGGAGAAAACCTTACAATAAATCCGCTACACTTTTGGGTGCAAAGCTAAATACGGGTTCTAGTTCGAGGTAGAACCAACCTAACGTCGCCTATACAATATTTAGACACTAAGCTAGATGTCGAGGTTCTTTTACAAGGTACAACCACTCCCAATATGTTTTATGGCCCAACATAATAAACCTTGTGTTTTATGGCACAAACACATAAACCATCTAATCTAGTTTGGTGAAAGTGTTGTTATGATGCAATGATGTTTACACTAATGATCCATGACACAAATGTCTAATGGATATGAATAACTACTTCTAAATGAACTTCCATTGATAGGAAGCCTTCATGATGAAGATCACAAGTTCCCTAAACTTCTTGTGATAGATCTTGACTTGTGGTGAGTGGGGATGGCTAGATCTCCAAGATTTCCTTGGTTGATCAAGAGTATGCTTACAACAAAGATGAATGTTAGAAGCATTATGATCATGATCATTAGGGTGTTTAATGTGTGTTACTACATTGTTAATGATTGATCTAAATGTATGCAAGAAGGTGGAGAAGATGTGCTTTGAAGTGGTGAAGAAATGGGAAAACAATGGGCTTCTATTTATAGCGAAAGTGGACAGAGGCGTCCACGGACCACGGACCCTTAAAAGGGTTCCGTCCTTTATGCAATTTGGTACAGTGGGTACACGACATAAAATCTAAAAATCTTTCTCCAAATCTTTGCAAGATATTACCAAATCTTACTAAGATCACATTTGATTTATTAAGTATCAATCTAACCAAAATATTCAAGTGATCTTCCAAGGATTTCAAAGATGATGCATGACATGATGTAACATGTATTTCCATTTTAGATTAAAAGTTTATCAAGGTAAACTTGTAAAATGTATTATGTAACTAGTTAATAAAATGTAGTTACCTTTTGTAAAAGAGTGCTTGTCAAAATTAAATATATTTTGTCAAGTGTAAGTAAACTTTAGTATTTGTATGAAATACTTGTGAATACAAAATGTAAAATGAGGTTCGAAATAGAATGGTTAACCTATTAAAATACTTAGTGATTCTAAACGTATTTTAAACATTCTAAATGATTTGTTAATGGGTTTGATCATAATGCCACATAACAAACATGTACGAACACAATGTTGTAACTATCTGAGGACTTGAGACATCGAGAGGTGTTGAATGTATGTTGAGACAACGTGTGATTACAAGTAACTTGTACATTTTACGTTATGTATTACAAGTTACATGTTTGTCATCAATCAAAACAAAGAGAGGCAGTATAGATTAAATATCGTAATATTTGCACTAACAAGAAGAAAACATAAGAAAGGTTAGTGATAAGCGAATTCAAAGACTTACAAGTTTGAACTTGAGCGAGTTAACGACATAGTCTCGAAAACACAACTCTAATTCTCACAAAATTTCTGAACCGAGTCCCACAGTGAGATAAGGCGATGTACCAAATTACACCTCAGTTCGGATGAGTCGTTGAGGTACACGAAGCATCACCTCACGGTTGTAGACCGTTTGAGACACACTAAGTGTAATCCATGGGGAGTTACCGAAGTGACTCTTTGTCGAGGTTGTTTGATGTTGACCACGGTAGGAGTTTCCATTTAATCGCGAGGATCACATGTGAACCTCTCATAAATGTTCTCGACAGTTGCTAAGATCGTGAAGGACACGATAATGTATCACTTGCGTCCTCATTGTTGAATGTCAAGCGACAAAATGTCAAGTGTACCTAAGAGATCTTTTGATGAATCTCGTGGCTCTAGACTCAATAGTGCGCTTTGGTTTTCTGAGCGGAGACTAGGGAGAGGTCTCCTTCTTCAATACCAACAATCTCTAAGAAAGCCGATAGTTTACGTGGGGTTCCTGTGAGAATGAAACAAGCTCATTGAGAGAAACTTGAGTGGCTAAGAAGGTTTAGTGCATGCGTCGGCTGGGTCCATGACGACTTTGATCTTCAATATCGGTGTCATCAAGTGACAACCGGTAGCATATGAATTGAACCCGATTATGCCCTAAGTTGAATAATCGGAGGCTATTTCTTTTCACCCTTTTCTTTGCTTTTCTTTTAATTCTTCAACTCCTTCTTTTTCGATTCTCATTTTCTCCTTTTTATAATCATACCTAAGGACTTCTAATTCTAACTATTGGTAGTGTCCTTGGGTAGATCCCTCTGCTTTCTGGCGGATCATAGGACAGTTATTCTAACCTTAATCACCTTATAACTCCATTGCCATCACAAAACCGATTTTCATGAAAATCTCTCAAAGTGTTTATTAGTAAAAACATTTTGTACCCTGTGAGAGTTTAAGATTTTGCATAAATACTCCCCTCACATGCTTAAGTGTTTTCTGAAATTTACATGGTGAGGAGGAGCACGCACTTTTGAATTGATCAACTCAAGATAGACAATCCCCATGAGACACGGTTCGTTGTATAGTTAAAGAGTTACATTGTCGACTTTTAGGTGACAACTAGCTCTAATAACTATCTTGAAGATGTGGACAAGCCTCGAAGGTTGTCAAACCCGTCAAAGTTCATGTCTACCAAGAGTTTCTCGAATGGTACATTCTACTCGGACAAGTACTTTGCGAGACACGTTTACATCACTAGCGAACTAGCTTGAAATTATTACCGTCCGGACAAGTCTTTTCGAGTTACTAACATTTAAGATATCGTCATTTCATTGGTTAAGTCTATAGCACAAAGATTCATTTGCAATTTCACAACATATTTCTTATCACATAATTTTCTCCCTTCAAAATGGCATATAAATGTTATTTTTGATGAAATTTGATATGGAATATGACCATTTTGAGTTTTATGGGAAGATTTCTACAAAGAACAATTTTGTGAACAAAGATTTTGGTTGAAAAATACTCCCCTTCAACAAGTGATATAAACTTTTGAGGTTTTGAAAATCGTAAGGAAAGTACTTGTTCTTTTGAGCAAAACTTTGAAAAATGGCGGTTTGATAAGTTTTACTCAAAAGTAAAGCTTCACTCCTTTTATAGGATTGTGGCAATGAAGCGTACCACGGGTCCTTTCATTTCAAGAGCGGGTTGTACAACTGCTATGTGTGCACAAGCCATAGTCATTAAATAATCACACATCCAAATCAATATAGAAAATGAAGCAGTTTAAGGGTACGGGTAGTCGACAATATTTCCAAGAATGCCAAGCAGGTGTTGATAGCCTATGAGAGTAATCTGGGACGACCACCTATGAAGATCTCCGAGTTACAAATGGTCCTTTTGTACAACCTTTCATCGATTCGAGTGATGATCCTCTTAACATCCGTCTCTCGAGAATTCCATCGCTTTGGTGACCCAATTCCTTCATGTATCGCCTTTAACCTATAAGCCAAGCCATCCACGACTTTCTTTAGTGTGTGATCCCCAAATTATGAAGATCTCTACGCCATCAAGCGATTCGTTGTAGTTCACTATGGTAAACTACTTCAAACGGTTTCTTGATGAGAGTGTATTGTGGAAGCTGGTTAATGTCGGGAAGTTCTAGGCGAGGTGCAGTGAGGTTGACATGTGTACGTCGATTCAACAACAAGTTGTAAATCTTCTGCGTTCTGGATCACTATGCTTCGATGAAGATGAGCAAGGACTTGATGTATTCACATTGAATTTCGATCGAAATGTCTCATTCTTCCCTGCACCTTGGCAAGATCTGGATCTTCAATGTCGTTAAGAGACAAATTTTGAAGTCCACTTCACATAAATCATAGTCCCTTTCGTCTTGTCTTTTGACCACGATTTTCTTGATGAAGCTGTAGTCCTATTTAGGCAGAAAGGGCTACATTCTTAACAACAACGATCCCTTTATCATTGTGCACTTCATGTTTAGACTTTTGAACTGGCGGCTCTTGTAGTAGATTAGGTGGCGTTAGGCCAATGGTGAATCCATACATTGCATCAATGTCATACTATTTCACACTATTAAGAAACATGTGAGTAGCCTTTTCTCGATGGCTATGGGTTGGAGTATATGGTGCCGAGGAGCGGAAGTGTAAGTGATGTAGCGTATTTCTTTGAACCATCGCTACCGTGTAGAAGAAATTCTAAGAAATTGTTGAAGAAGTAGCGGAATGGAATCTTAGGTTGATCTGGTTGACCAATCGTTGGTAGAGGTCTAGACCGATCGGTGTAGTATGGAGCCTTGTCTCTTACGGTGAAGTCAATGTTTGCTTGAGGGTTGAGCCAATCAATGTTGTTAGACATGGCGCGTGCTATGTTTTCAAGGTGATATTCAACTTCAATAGCACTTTCCGAGCTATCTTTGAGTAGTTGAAAGGCTTCATTCTTGATTCGTCTCAACTCGATTTCGTCATCTTCTTCACTGAACTTTTCTTGCGGTAACTTAGCATGCTCCAACGTGCGACCTTCTACCATATCTTGATCATCGGTTAGGCGGAGTAGCATCAACTAGTGTGAAAGAACCATTCATACTCGGTGTCATCTTCGTCTAGCCATGAAATGACATCGACCTAGTCATCTTCTTCTTCTTCTTTGGCCTGATGATGATGATGGTTTCTTTCTTTGTGTGGGAGAGGTGGGTTGTTGTTGGGGCTCGGTATCTCCTCATCGTCACCACCGGTGTACTCAAAGTGATCATCGGTTTCTCTGTCATGGGTGGTAACTTCGAGTCACGAGGTTTATCGTGAGAGAGAACTTGGTGGAGAGCTTCTATCGGTTGGAGTCCTTTGGGGAGATGGTGGCATGGAGGATGATTCACCGAGTTTCTTGGACATTTTGGTCCGAGAATCCTTGTCTTTATCATCGTCATCTCTTGGTCATTTAGGTTGACACGACTCTTTGCATGAAGACTTGAGTTGATAATCTAGTAGACTCTCAAAGAATTTAGCTTCATCGAGTAAAAGTTGCATATCGTTTTGACATTTGCATCACCAATTTTGCAAGTAACTCGAAGAGAGCTGCAGAGATCCATTGGATTGTTCTTTGGCCATTGTATGTTTAACCAATGCGGCGATATTTGGAGTAAGTTGTCGGAAAATACCTCCTTGTCACACCGAGGACGAGGTCGAGTAGAAAATTGTGAGTATATTCTCTTGCCGTCTTCTCCATTTCCTTTTAGAAATCTCCTTTGATAAACTTACGGATATGCACTCCCTTTCTTTCAACAACTCGTTTATCCGTTTGAAGAAGTTGATTCTTGTCGGCTAGTTGATTTAGCTTTTGTTGGTCACGTCTTTCTTCACGACTTGCTTGAAAGCATTGACAATCTTTGTCTTAGCTCGGGATATCCAAGAGTTGGTTGGTTTCTTTCTTGACTTAGATGTGGATCGGTTGTGCCTTTGGATGGTGGTGGAGATGAATGAGAGGATGAGTCTAATGAAGATGAGATATGAGGAGACTCATGATCCTTTCGTTGGTTCGAGAAGTTTCTTCTTTTGAGCATCTTGGACTATCTAGAAGAAAATCATCATAGTTGACTTCGTCAAGAGACTTAGCCATTTCTTGACCCTTAGCCGCTTTTCATCGACTTTAGCTTGAGCTTCCATTACGCTTTTGACTTAGCTACGACTTGACATCTTCATCGACTTTTCTTTCTCGGACTTCTCCTTTTCGGTTCCTCAAATTCATAGGTGATGGTGTCCTCAATTCTTGCCGTTGTTGTTGTTCGTGGGTGGTGGTACCATATCCCTTATCGGGTTGATTAACCGATCGAGGCTGGTGTAGATAGTGAGCACCACTTGACCTCGGGACACGAATTTGTTCCTTGTTTGAATTGTTCGGCAGCGTGTTGGAGTCTCAAATTTTTCACCTTTTTCACGTAGTCTTTGTCTAGTTACTCTTCATCGAACATTCTTCTTCTTCTTGCTCAAGCATGAGTCTTTCCCTTGTCACCTTTGGGACTTGGAGGTTTTGCTACTTTCAGTGTCATCGATTGGGGTTTGAGTAGAAAACTTCTTCGTCCGATTCAAAGGTTTTCTCGAGGTCTTCATCGACTAGCTTTTGTTGCGGTTCTAGCTTGGGAATAGGGATGGCTTCCTTAGAGGAACTTTCCTTTTGAGTGCGTGACCTCTTAGGAAACTTTCTTTGAGCTCTCGAGTTCTTGTAACACTCCACCTTTGCCTCTCCTGGTTTTCCTAGTGAGTACGGAGGACTTTTCTCAAGAAAACCTACTTTGCCTTCATCAACCGCTACGGATATCTTTTGTATGAATAAAGTTGTTTGATGTCATCATTGAAAAGATATTCGGCAACACCGCTTTCTGTTTCTTTGTTGTTGAGTCTTCGTCGGCGGTGAGTGTGGGCTCATACAACGCGGAGTGTTGTTGGGGTCATTGAGTCTCAAAGGAATATCGAGGATTATTCCTAGAGCTCTTTGGATCAACGGTTTGGTATATCCGATATATGGGATCTTGGAGCCAAGATTTTGAGGAAAGACATCATGTCGTCCCATATCGAGCTTGACTTCAATGTGTTTCATGTTGACCAAAGCCCAAAAGATCTGTAGTTCCATGAGCTTGGGATGCTCATAGCCACCTATCACGTCGTAAGCAGTTTGGTGATGATAATGTAGAGGGTTCTCCATGGTGAGGAATATTCTTAAGATCCACGTATGAATGCTTTGTGATTACTCCACGTAGCTTCGTCATAACCAATGTCGATCATGAATTGCGAGCGGCCTCTTGATGGGTGTGGCATTGTATTCGGTTGGCTCGATGACAAGAATGAGGAAGAATAGCCCTTAAGTCTGCGGTGTGATGGTGACTTGTTTGTGATTGAGCATCACCGTTCTGACATTTTGACCTTTGATCTTTTGCATTGTATGCAAAATTGGTGAATGTAGATCTCGGTCTTGTAGCAAAATTGGTGAGCATGTTACGATGGGGTGATTCTTGAGAATGTCTATAGCTAATAAGACAAGAAGACTTTGAGCGGTGAGACTATCAAAATCAACACAAAGGTTATTCTTTCCGATCTTCATTGGATAGCCATTAGGAAGAGATCTTCAATGGTGAGAGCGTTTGGTGCTTCCACGTTTTGCATTTGAGCGTCCATGTCGTGATCCGAAGATATTTAGCCAAAAGAACCAACATCAGACAGTTAGTGATTTTATTCACTAATTATTGAATGTGATATATCGATGATTGTTCTGAGTCCAATGTCACTTGTTTGTCCAATAGTCCAAAGGCGTCGTGATAATTATCGCGTTGGTTAACTTTGAGTTTTAAAGTCCAAGTTTTCACTTATTTTTCACAACTTATTAAACGTTTAAGCTTATAAGTGACATTATTGGTTTCGTGGTGTTATGATTTATTTATTTACAAGTTTGCGCGTAACAATTCATAATTAAGGTTAAAACTAGGCTTAGGCGTAGAAATGGCAAGCTTATGCATAAATGAGTGATTATCTGGCGTAAGCGTGAAAGCTTATGCGCGACGTTCTTGACTTACGCGTGAAATATTACACGAGGAAAAGAGGTCCTTATCCGTGGAGCTTACACGTGCGTATATGGAACCTTACGGCGTGGGCTTACTCGTGAAGTCAACCTTATGCGTGGGGTTCTTGTTTACGCATATCCTTCACGAGGATCGCGTAGTCCCCAATGTAGAACCTTACGCGTAACGTTACGCGTAAGATTTCTCTTCGCATAACATGCTACGCTTAAGGTGATCCTTATGCGTAGATGGCAAGTAACCTTGATTACGAGTTTATACACGTTGAAACTTGAAATAAATTCACATAACACAAAATTATTATCTACATTCAATCTTTATCGGTTCTAAACATGGATACACATTAACACGATTCTGCGTAGAAAGGCTTACGCGTAAGACTTAAACCCTAAAATTTCAAGAATTACGACTAAGCAATTCTAGCCATGGGAAATGCACCAAAGTTTTTACGAGATGTCTTAAAGGCCTAATGAGATGTTTATTCAAGTTTTAACATCAAACATGCTATGAATCAAAAATACCCAAAACATATGAACTAAAACCCTAAAATTTAATACTATCACAATTGATGTTTACGGGCATGAGTTATGATTATGGATATGATCAATTCAACTTGTATACAACATATTTTAACCATCTAATTAACCGAAACACTCATACGAAAACCCCAAATCGACTTATGAACCCTAATTTTGAAAAGTGGACAATTCGTGTTTACGGGTGAATTCGATTGATAAAATGGTTTGACACATTGTTTTGAACATTTTAACACCATTATATCATAACAAACTCACAATGATGATCTTGTGTTCATATGCTTACGCGTAGAACATGAAGATCATCCAAACTTGAGATTTAGCGTTGGATTTGCATATAATTCAAAACCATTGTTTGTATTGAAAACTCTTACGATTTTGTGGAAGGATTTTTATCGTAGGATTTGGTAGGTGTAAAATTAAATGTGAAGAGTTAATGTGGTTGAGGTGGAGAGTTTTGTTAAAATAACTTTGAACTTTTGACACAATTAGTCCCCTCGACTTAAGAATTAATGAAGTGTTAATAAGCGATTAAATATGACCACCATTATTAAAGAAACAACCGGGATGAGGGAACATGCAAGTACAAGGTTTTATGAAACCGAAAATATTTGCTTTCTCCCCTCAATACTTGATCGAGAAAAATCTTGAATTTTGAAAGATTAAAGTGTTGTGGAAGATTTGTACTTGCAATGTTAAAAGAAATATAGATAGAAGAATATTTTGTTGTTTTATCGATTTTATATTTTTGTATTTTGTTTTTGAAAAATATTTACAAAAGAGGTTTTGGTGTTTGACTTATTTTAAGAATGTTTTAACTGTTCATCCAATTCATCTTGAGTCAAACACATACCAATCAGTGGACCAACTCATTAAACCTAGCGGGAGCTAAAGCTTTGGTGAGAAGATCCGCGGTTGGTATTCGATTACCCACAAAGTATAATTCAATGTACCTTTTCCACGTGCTCCTTGATGAAATGATATCGAAGATCGATGTGCTTTGATTTTGAGTGTTGAACGGAGTTGCGAGATCGCAATAGCACTCCGATTGTCATGATACATCGGGATTTTTCAAATATGTAACCATAGTCTTTGAGTTGTGTTCTCATCCAAATGACTTGAGCACAACACACCGACATGGCTACATATTCTGCTTCTGATGAGACGACGACGTGACAATCCGCTTCTTCGATTGTCATGACACGGTTTATCACCAAGAAATTGTAATGCTCTGAAGTACTTTTCCGTGAATCTAAGCATCCTGCGTGATCGGCGTCTGAAAAAGCTATTAGTTCAAAACCGAATCCCGGATACGGATCCCAAGTTAATGGTTCCTTGATGTATCGGAGGATTCTTTTAGCCTCGAGAGGTGGGTTTGATTGGTCTCGGTCGATAGCGGGAGCGAGATATCTGGAAAAACAATATCACCCCATGGTTGTTAGATACATGAGAGACCCAAAATACTATGGTATTTGGTAGGGCCCACCAATTTCTCATGTAAATCGGTGTCTAGCTTCTTGGTATGAGCCATTGGTGTGGCATAGGTGTCACAATTTTACATTCAAATTTGTTTAAAAGTTCAAGGGCATATTTGGTGACTTAGAAAATACCAGGGGTGATTGATGAACTTGCATTCCTAGAAAGAATGTGAGTTCACCCATCATGACATTTCAAAATGTTTTGTCATAAGTTTTGCAAAAGCATTTGAATATTTTAAATGTGTTGACCCAAAATGATGTCCTCCACATAGATTTGAGCGATTAAAATGTGAGCCCCGTGATATTGTATGAAAAGTGTAGGGTCGACCGAGCCTTTGGTGAACTTATTGGCAATTAGGAAGGATGATAACTTATCGTACCACATAGAGGAGCTTGTTTGAGACCGTAGAGAGCTTTGTTCGGTTTATAGACATGGTTGGGAACTCGGGATCAACGAATCCTTACGG
This sequence comes from Chrysanthemum lavandulifolium, assembly GCA_022545495.1. NCBI lineage: Eukaryota > Viridiplantae > Streptophyta > Magnoliopsida > Asterales > Asteraceae > Chrysanthemum > Chrysanthemum lavandulifolium. The sequence goes on from CM040245.1 coordinate 253,119,845, forward strand.
ATGGATGACATAAACCGTTTCTTTCGGTTGCCCATTTAGAAAAGCGTTTGGCGTCCATTTGAAGACCGTTATATTCATATGAGCAGTGACGCTAAAAATATCCGAGCGACCTCAAGGCGAGCAAACGAGCGAATGATTCTTCAAAGTCTATACCCTCTTCCTCGTCTATAACCCTTAGCCACGGGACGTGACTTGTTTTCGATTATGGTTCCTTGATGATCAATTTGTTTTCCAAATCCATTTTAGACCAATGGCGAAGACCCTGTTGGTCTTTCAACCAATTCCATACTTCAAGGCGTTTGAAGCGGTTGAGTTCTTCCTACATGGATTCAATCCAGTTGTCTTTGGTCATTGCATCTTTAATGTTTTAGGTTCAGTTGGCGGGAGCGGTGAGTGCATAAATGCAATGTTCACCATCGTGTGAAGACGTTGTCTCGTTATGTTGGTTGATTCGGGTTACCAATAATGTTTTCAAGAGGATGTCTTTGTCCAACGATGTGTCGAGGGTTGATGTTGGTATACATTGTGCGATTTTGAGAATTCAAATGGCTTGTGGATGATTTCGCAACATCAGTGCGGCGGTTTCATTATCAACATCGGTTAAAAGCATTTGGATCAAAATCTGCGGTGGGGTACTTCATTGTTTAGAACATCATCAATTTGGTTCGGCGTCATTGGAAGCGGTTGTTCATTTTGTTGTAGAGTCAGCTGGTGGTGCTTCTTTCGATGGTTGTTGTAGCGGTGTATCGGTATTGAATATGATCGGGTTGAGCGTGAAACATCGGATACACCCGAGCACGTTCATCAATGTCATCACTGCAGTGAACAAATAACTTTCCATTTGTTGACGTAGAGTGGGGGCTTGATTCACCGATGATGGGGTTTGAGGAAGTTTAAGCGGTTGTGACCGGTTTCAGTTGTTATGCTCGAAGCCATTTACGTAAGCTCATCGAATTGCATGAATTGTTTTCATAACTTTGGACGATTCGAGATCCGGAACCTTTAGAATTATCACAATATCTAATAAAACCGCAATGTCGACTTTGGCTTTTGTTAGAATTAGAAATTCGATATTAAAGTCGGTCACCTCAGTATATGTAATCGTAAGAAAGCTCGTAGTCGTAGTTCTTTTAAGTTAAGTAGTAATTTAGTTTAGTAACACCGTGGAGGACGGACGGGTCTTTACCCTTTGTATGCACGATCCACAGCCCAAAGTGTGGCGATTTGTGTAAGACTATAAATACTCTCTACCTCCCAAGGTAGAGTTGAACTCATAATAATAATTTCACTTTCTCTCACTAAGTTCCTAAACCTCTAACTTTCTCTCTAGAATTCCATCTATATGCTACTTTGTGTTATGGTTTGATGTGTAAGTGAAAAGTAATATCTTACAATTGGTATCAAGAGCCATGGTTAGATCATATCTTGCACATCTTTGGATTTATAGTGGTTTTTAGGTGGTTTTTGAGTTTGAAAAAGTTTAGTGGTTTTGCATCATTGGTTGATTTCTTGTGTTAAAGTTTGAATTTTGTTGGTACTTTTATGTTTAGAATCATCAAAAGTGTTTAGGTTTTCATTTGGTAAGCTTGAATCATCTTGGTTGGGTTGTTTTGGATTGAAAAGTGAAGGTTATTTGGTTTTTCAAGCTAGCGACTTAGCTCTCGGAATTTTTCTTGGTAGCGACTTACTTCAGTTTTGTAGCGAGTTACGATTATAAAAGCTAGCGAGTTAGAGCTAGCGAGTTAAAGTACAAGTAGTGGAATCTCCACTACGGTTAGCGACTTAATGGTAGCGACTTGGTCGATGTGAGTTGCTCTTTAGCGACTTGCATATCTAGCGACTTGTGTAGCAATTCTTGCAAAATTTGGCTAGCGACTTAGTCTGTAGCGAGTTACTACTTAGCGACTTGCTTTTCTGTTAGCGACTTGGGACTCTAGCGAATTAGGGGTGTAGCGAGTTAAAGGTTAGCGACTTAGTGCATTACTTGGTAGCGAGTTAGCACTTTATCATCTAGCGACTTGAGTGATTGTTTACGGTTTTCTCTTGATTTAGTAAAATCCCGTGAAAGAATCTATTTCCCGGTTTAATCATAGAGTTATAAAATCCCGTATAATCTGTTAACATGTCTACCAACGTTCCCTGCTTCAGCTATCATCTCCATCACATTGGGGATGTTCAAGCGGTGGCTCGGATACTCGATCCACCCGTGTTTGACAGAGTCGACTACGATTCTTGGGCTCAACGAATCAGTTGTATTGCCTTGGAAAGGAAAATGGGTCAACATTCTCAAATCCATTGATGAAGGACCATATCGAGTTGAGGCGACTAGAGACATACTTGATACTAATGAAGATGGTACTCTGTTTTACGGAATGGAGCGGACCTAAGATGTATGATGAGCTTGATGATAAGGAGAAAAGAGATTCGATGCGAGATATCGGGCTTGAACATTGTTCTTCAAGGTCTTCCTAAAGACATCTACAAGTTGATCAATCATAACAACGATGCAAAAGTCGTTTGGGATAACGTTAAGATGCTTCTCTCGGTTCGAATTAACTATGGAAGGCAGAGAATCACAACTCTATGATGAATTTGAGCACTTCAAGATGAAACCGAGATGAGAGTGTCTATGAGTACTATGTGAGATTTCATAAGTTAGTGAATGACATGAGGAACATCGAATGACTATGCCTAACATTCAGGTTGAATTCAAAATTTGTGAACAACATGAATCCCGAATGGCACAAGTTTATTCGGTTGTGAAGCTCACTAAAGGATTGAAGAACACAAACTATGAGCAACTCTATGCCTTCCTCCTTGAGAATGAAAGACATGCCATGTTTGAAAAATTGATTCTCAATCGGTTCAAAACTAACCCGAGAGACAAGCTCGTCTAATGATTCAGCGCTTTCACTCAAACATGAATCAAAACCAAAGCTTCACAAGTCATACCCTTGGATAATGGTAATCACAAACTCATTCACGATCCTATGTACAAACAAGGCGATCTTTGATGCTCACATGGGTAACTTCATTAATCAACTTGCTCTTCGATTAGTCAAAACATGAATACTCTCCCGAACCAACAACAACCTAGAGCGACATCTAACCCCGCAATCAAGCTCATTGTTAAAGATGGAAGGATCGTGGTGCAACAGTTCGGGAAAGGCAGTATGATCAGAGGACGTGGTCTTTGGGAGAGGTTATGTTGGAAACCGAATCGAGGAAGGAATGGTAACCAAGGTCAAGCTAAGCCAATCAAATGCTTTAAGCGTGGTGGTGAGGACACATTGCAAGGCTGCACATCTCCAAAGTTGCACAAAAATTTGAATACTTGAGAGATAAGATGTTTCTGGCACAAGCTCGGGACAATGGTGCTACTTTGAATGAAGAGGCTACTATTTCTTCTTTGAGGCAATCCCAAGACCTATGATGCGAGATGTAGATGAGCGCCTATTCGAGGAGATAGGTCACAATCATCAAAATGCCTTTCAAGTCGGTGACGTGATGCTTCGACTCGATGTAGATGATGGACCTCTCGCACACACAATTTTATGGCTAGCATTTCTCCATGGTGTCTCCCAGGTCACTTCTTCACCACCGGTGGGCCATCCCATGACAAGCTAATCTCGGAGGTATTAAAACTATACGATGATGTTAATATACAGCGGATGCATGACAAAGTACAATCAAGCGAAACTATTGAATCAAATATTGAAAATATGGGTAATAATGATATTGTCCCATATGATCAATCGTGAAACAAAGTGAAAGTGAAATTGTACCTAGTGATGCATCTTCTGCATTAACAATGACTATGCTTTTGATGAATACACCGCATGTGCCTCGATGATTCCATTATCTACGAACTTAATGCATATAAAGAGCGTGTTGCTATCTATGAACAACGAGCTAAGTTTGAGTTGACCACTCGTGAGCGAGGAAATGGATGACCAAGTGCGTGCAACTAATTAGAAAAGTAGGTTTAGAGAAGAAGTATTAAAACAAGAGTTAAATGCCTTACAAGAAAAGCTTTCTAAAGCGCTAAGCAAAACAAGAACTTCAAGAAAATGTTAAAGTGCTTAAGCAAGAATTCTATGCTAAGGAGTCAAAACTTTTGAATGATTTTCTAATCTAAAGACTTTGAAAAACAAGCTTGAAAATAAGTTGTACGTACAAGGAATACCATTGAATCGCTCATGATCACTAAGCATAGAGTCTTAAGCGATAAGCATAGCATCCCCTTGTTGAGGAACCAAATCCGAGAGGTAATTAAAAGGCTAGAAACGCTCATAAGGTACTTTATGATGGTAATGAAATCCTTAAGCCTAGACAAAAACCTAGTTGCGTTGAATACCGAGGAAGATAAGAAATCGATGAAGTCACTAGGGAAAGGATGAATAAAAAACGAGATGATCCCAAATGCAAAGAGAAAAACATAAATATCACTCCTCATGATTATAAGAAGGAAAAGCTGGATTTCCTTAAACATGTTTAAGCCTCGGACTTTGTTGACTCCCGAACAAGTCTTACGGAAAAAGGAAATAGATAAGCGAAGCGAAAATATTGTTGAAACCAACCCTCCCCTTAGGAAAATGCCTAGAAGCATTGTGTATCCTCTAATACACCAATGCATCTTGTACCTAGAACAATTGCCACTAAAAGCAAGACATTAATTAGCCAATATGTGATATTTCAACTATTTGTTGATTTTGAGAAAATTTGCAAGAAAAGGATCACTCCATTGGTATAAGCGAAGGTGAAAGAGGTTTGAACAAATGAAAGAATGTTATTTAAGCGAGGTCATGCCTTTCTTTAAACTTCTAAAGATCACTTTGAGAGTCTTAAAAGGGGTAGAAGGCGATATTAAGGGTATGGAAAAGGAATTTGATGCAATGGTTGTTGAAGTTAGTGATTATGAGAGTGCACTAAAATATAATGAGATTGAGAGAAAGAACTTACATACATTAAATGAGAATCTTATTCTTGAATGTGTTGCTCAAGATGTGTTTTCAACGCTTCAAATTGCTCTATTAATGCTTCCAAATTTCATGAATTATCTGTGGCCTGAAAGTCTCCCATGATCGTGTCATTGAGCTTGAAAAACTAATTCTAAACTAAGCGAGAAAATTGAAGGCTGGATGATCACGACACCTTGGTTAAACATTTTCTAAACTAGAAGTTGAGTATTTTAATCTACAACTAAAATATCAACATCTCAAAGAAAATGTCAAAACCTCAAATATCAAGACATCTTGAGATGCTCGAGTTTGATGCAGTTTTCAAATTAACAAACGTGATGAGCAATTCAAGCTCGCAACACGATCGAAAGTTGAAAGCCCAAATCTCTCAATTAAAGGGTCAAGCGAACAATATGGCGGGCTCCCAATGCCTCCTCCTTTAGATTCTCGAATTCTCAAGCGTTTCATCTTCAAAACCTTGTAAATGCTTTACAAAAGGAAAGCGAAAGTTTTCTAGAAGAAAATGAAAAGGTTAAGCGTCCTTCAATGAGTTGTTTGAATCTATTAAAGTCACTCGTAACAAAACAACGAACAAATAACTTCATTGCAAAAGGAAATTGAGAATCTGAAGAGTCAGGTAAAAGGGAAAATGCCAATGACCAATGGGGAGAATGTTGCATCTAAGGTTCCATCTTGTAATAAATATGCTTTGTCTGTGACATATGTCCCTCCTCATCTAAGGAACAACAAGCTTGCCATTCAAACATATTTCTCATCCCTTAAGGATTGCTTAGAATGTCTGCGTGAGATTGTTGAAGAGGATAAGCTAGAGAAACCTCATGATAATGCAATTGGACATGCTTGCTTATATGCCAAACGATCTCAAGAAATCTTAGAATGCTTGATCACAATATGCCCAAAGTCATTAGGTGAGAGAGTTAACCCTTTGATTCCATGCTCAATGCCTAAAGCTAAGTATGATCGCATTCGATTCCCAATGTTTTGAAAGTGAGCAGGTAGTGTGCCTTTAAGTATTTCGATTCTAGATCATCAATGCTAAGAAAGAGAACTCGAAGTGTGCCTTCTAGGAGTTCAAATCAAAGTACCTCTAGTTTTAAGAAAGTGAACCTTAGTGCACTGCATGTAGCTCGGATCGGTACATCTAAGCGGTGATGCAAAGAGTAGTTAAGCCAACTAATGTTCCCATTCCTCTACAGAGTGTCGGTGACATTAAGGGAGGCGGGTCAAAGTCTCAAGACAATACAAGGAATGATAGGACCTCTCAAGCTAAGAATGTGCACCGGAAGAAAGTAGAAGAACAATCTAGGAACTTTAAGCTTGAATTGAATAAAGCGAATCGTGTTGATTCTAGTAATTGCCATAGGCGTCTTGTAATTAATCCAATTCGATACTATTTGCAAACCTTGTGCGATGATTGCCTGAATTGTTTCTAATCATGAATGTGATGTTAATGTTACGCCTAATGATGTTAATTGTCCGATTAATATTGCTAATGCTAAAATTCATGCTAAAAAGGCTAAAAGGCAAAAGCGAAAGAAAGTTAGAAAACAATGGAAACCCGGGAAGAACATTCGTGAGAATAGGTTTTATTGGATACTGTTGGTCATAAGACTAATCGGATAATGCCCACTAGAAAATGGATGCCTCTTGGTAGAACTATTCCTTTAAGTGGTCACCTTGTAAATAGGTTATCTGAGACACTAGTATTGCATCTATTCACAATGATTCTATTAACTCATTTCTCGATATGAATGCTTCTATTTACGATGTGGGTGGTCCAATTGCTACTAACCAAATGGAACCCATTCTTGCATGGGGATCCCAATTATCCGATTATCCATTCTTATACGTGTTCAAGCTGCAGATCGTTCAAATCGTTCGTGGTACACGGACTCGTTTGTTCCAAACATATATTTGGAGACCGGTCACGGCTCATGAACCGTGAGCAAATTCATCGGACTTTATTAGATTTGGTAATGATCATTTCGGTGCTATTATGGGTTATGGAGATTATGTTGTTGGTGATAGTGTCATCTCCAGTGTATTATGTGGAAGGTTTAGGTCATAATCATTTCTCTGTTGGTCAATTACGTGATTACGATCTAAGTAGCCTTGAAAACATACCGCTTCGTTAGAGATCTTAATGGTAAGGAGCTGTTGAAAGGAACTCGTGGCTCAAACCTTTACACCATCTCTATCGATGACATGATGAATGCTTCACCAATCGCTTGTTATCAAAGGCTTCAAAAACAAAGTCATGGTTATGGCATCGATCGTCTCAATCACTTGAACGGCAGACCATCAGCGATCTTTCGAGAAGGACTTAGTTGTAGGTTTGCCTAGACTAAAGTATGAAAAGGATCATCTTTGTTCAAGCATGTCAATTGGGAAAAGCAAGAAGTATGCCCATAAATCTAAACCTACTAACTACATCACGAAGTTCTTCATATGATTCATATGGATTTATGTGGACCAATGAGGTGCGAGAATATCTTTGGGAAGAAATATGTGTTAGTTGTGGTTGATGATTATTCTAGATTCACAGGTCAAGTTCTTAAGGACAAAGGATGAAACTCACGATATCATCATCAAACTCATCAAACATTGAGTTAGACTAAACAAAGCGCCGTAATTATCGAGCAGACAATGGAACCGGGTTTGTCAACAAACAACAGTGAATTCTATGAAAGCGTTGGAATCGACCATCAAAGAAGTGTTCCACGAACCCCTCAGCGAGCGGTGTAGTTGAAAGCGAAATCGTACTCTTGTTGAAGCTGCTAGAACAATGCTAATTTACTCAAAGGTTCCAATGTTTCTCTCGAGGTGAAGCAATTGCCGCTGCATGTTACACACAAAATCGTTCACGATTCACACCATTCATGGAAAAACTCCATATGAACTTGTCACAGCAGAAACCCAATCTATCTTTTCTTCGTGTGTTTGGTGCCTTGTGCTATCCAACTAATGAGGTCAAGACTTGGGCAAACTTAGAGCTAAAGGCGACATTGGAATATTTGTAGGATATGCACCAAACAAAATGGGATACCGAATCTACAACAAAAGAACCCGAAATATCATGGAAACAATTCACGTTCGTTTGATGGTGGCCGGTCAAATGGCTCTGGGACACTCGACTCGGGACCCGCACTTCAAAATAGTCCTATTGGTTCATCCCTTGTTCCAAACTCTCTCAAAAACACCATATGTACCTCCATCGAAGATGATGTAAAGAAATTGTTTGATCCAATGTTTGATGAGCTTGTGAGTCTACTACTAATGAGGTCTTGATCCTTCAATGAGAGGATGCTCGATTCCGATTAATGAAGTCAATCCATCGGTTTCAATATCGTAAGTCAAGAAGCACTGCCGCAGATCCTTGATCTCATCAACAAATCATCATTCTTCAAATGTACATCATGGAAATGTTTGGCATCAATGATGGCGTTAATCCCTTGCGACTCACGAAGATGCTCCATTTGAAAACATATTTGCTACTCCACGAATCATCATCAGAACCATCTTCTTGAGGAGACATCGACTGCTACCTCGGTTCCTCGACAAATGCCACATGAACACCTCGGAAAATGGACTCACGATCATCCATTAGACAACATCATTGGTAATCCTCTCGTCTGTATATCAACCGGAAGCAACTAGCAACCGATGCCTTATGGTGCTTCTTGACTCCGTACTATCTAAGATCGAACCAAAAGATGGTTAAACCGCCATGAATGAAGATAAGGTTCAATGCTATGCAAGATGAAATTCATGAGTTTGATCGTCTTGATGTATGGGAGTTAGTACTGCTTCGGCATTGTCTTTATGATTATAGCTCTCAAATGGATCTTCAGTAAAACTTGATGAGCATGGTGATGTGTTGAAAAACAAGGCTCGATTGGTTGCTAAAGGATATCGTCAAGAGGAGGTATAGACTTTGAAGAATCGTTTGCTCCGGTTGCTCGAATCGAGGCAATCGAGAATCTTTTGGCTAATCTTTGCAAGTAAGAACATGGTGGTATATCGGATGGATGTAAAGGCGGCATTTACGAGCGGAGATCTTAAAGAAGTCGTCTCGTCGGTAACTGAAGGATTTGTGAATCAAGAGCATCCTACTCACGTTTATCGTTTGAAGAAGGCTCTTTACGGTTTAAAGCAAGCTCAAGGGCATGGTATGATACTATCAAAGTTTCTTCTTCAACGGATTCAAGAAGGAGCGATTGATCCTACATTGTTCACCGGAAGTCGAGCAAACATTTAACTCATGTTCAAATTTATGTTGATGATATTATTTTTGCCTCGTGACCCAATGGAATGTGATCGTTTTCAAATGAAATGAGTTCAAAGTTTCAAATGTCAATGATGGGACAAATGTCATTTTCTTGGGATTACAAATTTCTCAAAGTCCGAGGCATCTTCATAAATCAATCTAAATATACAAGAGATTCTAAAGAAATTTGGATTTGATTCAAGTGACCTGTTGACACTCCCATGATTGACGAACCAAACTAGATGAGGACCTCTCGGGGATCATGATTGACGAAGCGAAATATAGGAGTATGATTGGATCACGATGTATCTGGCGCTAGTAGACCGGACATCTTGTTCTCTGTATGCATGCATGTGCTAGATACCGAGCTAAGCCTACTAAAAAGCACCTTGAAGCGATTAAGCGGGTCTTCGGTATCTCCAAGGAACCATCAATATGGGACTATGGTGCAGAAGGACACCGGTATGTCACTAACGACCTCATCACGGATGCCGATCATGCGAGTTGTCAAGATACACGTCGAAGCACGTCTGGAGGTGCTCGGTTTTGGGTGATAAGCTTGTGAGTGGTCTTCAAAAAGCAAATGAGTACTTCTATTTCCTCTCAGTAGGAATTTGAATACATAGCCATATCATCTTGTTGTGCTCAAATCTTATGGATGAGATCTCGATTATCGACTATGGCTTTGAATTCAACAAAATCCTATGTCTTGTGATAATAAAAGTGCTATTGCTCTCTCATGCAACAACGTTGAACACTCAAGAGCAAAGCATATCGACATTCGTCATCATTTCATCGGGGAACAAGTGGAAAAAGGTGTGGTGGAACTATATTTTGTGAGGTGCGAATATCGGTTAGCAGACATCTTCACCAAAGCTCTTCCAAGAGAGCGTTTTGAGTTTGAAGCTCACTAAAGATTGAAGAATACAAACTATGAGCAACTCTATGCCTTCCTCCTTGAGAATGAGAGACATGCTATGTTTGAGAAATTAATTCTCAATCGGTTCAAAACTAACGAGGAGAGACAAGCTCGTCTAATGACTCTCTGACTTTCTACTCAAACATCGGAATCACAATCAAAGCATCACAAGTCATACCCTTGGGTAATGGTAATCACAAACTCATTCCGATCCTATGTACAAACAAGTACGATCTTGATGCTCACATGGGTAGCTTCATTAATCAACTTGCTCTTCTCATTAGTCAAAACATGAATACTCCCTGAACCAACAACAACCTCGAGCGCATCTAACCCACACAATCAAGCCAGTTAAAGATGGAAGGATCGTGGTGCAACCGATTCGGAAAGGCAGTATGAGCAGGGGACGGTGGGTGGGAGAGGTTATGTTGGAAACCGTAATCGAGGAAGGAATGGTAACCTGGTCAAGCTAAGCCAATCAAATGCTTTAAGCGTGGTGGTGAGGACACATTGCAAGGAAGCGCACATCTCAGCGTCCGAGAATCTTGAATACTTGAGAGATAAGATGTTCTTGGCTCAAGCTCGGGACAATGGTGCTACTTTGAATGAAGAGGCTACTTTTCTTCTTGAGGGCAATGCCAAGACCTATGATGCGAGATGTAGATGAGCAGCCTATTCGGAGATAGGTCACAATCATCAAAATGCCTTTCAAGTCGGTGGCTGCGATGCTTACGACTACGATGTGGATGATGGACCTCACACACACAATCTTTATGGCTAGCATTTCTCCCATGGTGTCTCCCAGGTCACTTCTTCACCACCGGTGGGCTCTCCCATGACAAGCTAATCTCGGAGGTATTAAAACTATCGATGATGCTAATGTGCAGCAGATGCATGACAAAGTACAATCAATGAAACTATTGAATCAAATATTGAAAATATGGGTAATATTGATATTGTCCCATATGATCAATATGTGAAACAAAGTGAAAGTGAAGTTGTACCTAGTGATGCATCTTCGCGATTAACAATGACTATGCTTTTGATGAATACCTTTGCATGTGTCTCGATGATTCCATTATCTCGAACTAAATGCCTATAAAGAGCGTGTTGCTATCTATGAGCAACGTGCTAAGTTTGAGTTGACCACCCGTGAGCGGAAATGGATGACCAAATCGTGCAACTATTAGAAAAAGTAGGTTTAGAAGAAGTATTAAAACAAGAGTTAAATGCCTTACAAGAAAAGCTTTCTAAAGCGCTAAGCAAAACAAGAACTTAGGAAAATGTTAAAGTGCTTAAGCAAGAATTCTATGCTAAGGAGTCAAAACTTTTGAATGATTTTTCTAATCTAAAGACTTTGAAAAACAAGCTTGAAAATAAGTTATGCGTACAAGGGAATACCATTGATTGCTCACATGATCACTAAGCATAGAGTCTTAGCGATAAGCATAGCATCCCCTTGTTGAGGAACCAAATCCGAGGTAATTAAAAGGCTAGAATTGCTCATAAGGTACTTTATGATGGTAATGAAATTCTTAAGCCTAGGCGAAACCTAGTTGCGTTGAGTGCTTGAGGAAGATAAGAAATCGGATGAAGTCACTAGGAAAGGATGAACAAAAACTAGATGACCCTAAATGCAAAGAGAAAAAATATTAATCACTCCTCATGATTACAAAAAGGAAAAGCTGGATTGCCTTGAACATGTTTAAGCCTCGGACCTTGTTGACTCCGAACAAGTCTTACGGAAAAAGGATTTAGACAAGCGTAAAGTGAAAATATTGTTGAAACAAACCCTCCCTTAGGAAAATGCCTGAAGCGACGGTGTATCCTCCTAATACACCAATGCATCTTGTACCTAGAACAATTGCCACTAAAAGCAAGACATTAATTAGCCAATACGTGATATTTCAACTATTTGTTGATTTTGAAAACTTGCAAGAAAAGGATCACACCCAGGTATAAGCTGAAGGAGAAAAGGGTTTTGAACAAATGAAAGAATGTTATTTGGTGAGGTCATGCCCTTCTTTAAACTTCTAAAAGATCACTTTGAGAGTCTTAAAAGGAATAGAAGCGATATTAAGGAATGGAAAGAATTTGATGCAATGGTTGTTGAAGTTAGTGACTATGGCGTGCCTTTGAAATATAATGAGATTGAGAGAAAGAACTTGCATACTTTAAATGAGAATCTTATTCTTGAATGTGTTGCTCAAGATGTGTTTTCATGACTTAATTGCTCTATAATGCTTCAAATTTCATGAATTATCGTATTACTGAAAGTCTCCCATGATCGTGTCATTGAGCTTGAAAAAACTAATTCTAAACTAAGCGAGAAAATTGAACCGGATGATCACGACACTTTGGTTAAACATTTTCTAAACTAGAAGTTGAGTATTTTAATTTACAACTAAAATATCAACATCTCAAAGAAAATGTCAAAACTTCAAATATCAAGACATCTTGGATGCTCCGAGTTTGATGCAGTTTTCAAATTAGCAAAGCGTGATGAGCGATTCAAGCTCGAGCAATACGATCGAGAAAGTTGAAAGCCCAAATCTCTCAATTAAAGGGCCAAACGAACAATATGGCGAGCTCCCAAATGCCTCCTTCTTTAGATTCTCGAGAATTCTCAATCGTTTCATCTTCAAAACCTAGTAAATGCTTTACAAAAGGAAAGCGAAAGTTTTCTAGAAGAAAATGAAAGGTTAAACGTCATTTCAATGAGTTGTTTGAATCAATTAAAGTCACTCGTAACAAAAACAACGAACAAATAACTTCATTGCAAAGAAATTGAGAATCGAAGAGTCGGTGTAAAGGAAAATGCCAATGATCAATGAGGAGAATGTTGTATCTAAGGTTCGCTCTAGTAATAAATATGCTTTATCTGTGACATATGTCCCCTCATCTAAGGAACAACAAACTTGCCATTCAAACATATTTCTCATCCCTTAAGGATTGCTTAGAATGTCTGCGTGAGATTGTTGAAGAGGATAAGCTAGAGAAACCTCATGATAATGCAATTGGACATGCTTGCTTATATGCCAAACGATCTCAAGAAATCTTAGAATGCTTGATCACAATATGCCCAAAGTCATTGGGTGAGAGAGTTAATCCTTTGATTCCATGCTCAATGCCTAAAGCTAAGTATGATCGCATTCGATTCCGATGTTTTGAAAGTGAGCAGTGGTGTGCCTTTAAACAACTCAGATTCGGATCTGTCAATGCTAAGAAAGAGAACTCAGTGCGCCTTCTAGGAGTACAAATCACAGTACCTCTAGTTTTAAGAAAGTGAACCTTAGTGCACCTGCATGTAGTTCGGATCGATACATCTAAGCAGTAATGCAAAAGTAGTTAAGCCAACTAATGTTCCCATTCCCTACGAGAGTAATCGGTGACATTAAGCAGGCGGGTCAAAGTATCAAGACAATACAAGGAATGATAGGACCTCTCAAGCTAAGAATGTACCTTTGGAAGAAAGTAGAAGAACAATCTAGGAACTTTAAGCTTGAATTGAATAAAGCGAATCGTGTTGATTCTAGTAATTGCCATAGGCGTCTTGTAATTAATCCGAATTACGATACTATTTGCAAACCTTGTCGATGATGTGCTTGAATTCATTTCTAATCATGAATGTGGTGTTCTTTGTTACGCCTAATGGTGTTAAGTGTCCGATTAATATTGTTAATGCTAAAATTCATGCTAAAAAGGCTAAAAGGCAAAAGCGAAGAAAGCTAGAAAACAATGGAAACCCACGGGAAGAACATTCGTGAGAATAGGTTTTATTGGATACCGCATTGGTCATAAGACCAATCGGATAATGCCCACTAGAAAATGGATGCCTCTTGGCGAGAACTATTCCATAAGAAGTGGTCACACTATAAGCGAGGCTATCTGAGACACTAGTATTGCATCTACTCACAATGATTCCATTACCTCACCGTCGATGCGAATGCTTCTATTTACGATGTGGGTGTTCCAGCTGTTGCTACTAACCAAATGGAACCCATTCTTGCATGGGATCCCAATTATCCGATTATCCATTCTTATGCGTGTTCAACTGCGGATCGTTCAAATCGATTACGTGGTACCGGACTCAGTTGTTCAACATATATTGGAGATCGGTCACGGCTCATGAACCGTGAGCAAATTCATCGGGCTATTAGATTTGGTAATGATCATTTTGGTGCTATTATGGGTTATGGAGATTATGTTGTTGGTGATAGTGTCATCTCAGTATATTATGTGGAAGGTTTAGGTCATGTCTGTTCTCTGTTGGTCAATTACGTGACTACGATCTAGAAGTAGCCTTGAAAACATACACCTTTGTTAGAGATCTTAATGGTAAGGAAGCTGATGAAAGGAACTCGTGGCTCAAACCTTTACACCATCTCTATCGATGACATGATGAGAGCTTCACCAATCGCTTGTTATCAAAGGCTTCAAAAACAAAGTCATGGTTATGGCATCGTCGTCTCAATCACTTGAACTTGGCACCATCAACTATCTTTCGAGAAAGGACTTAGTTGTGGGTTTACCTAGACTAAAGTATGAAAAGGATCATCTTTGTTCGACATGTCAATTGGGAAAAAGCAAAAGTATGCCCATAAACCTAAACCTACTAACTACATCACGAAGTTCTTCATATGATTCATATGGATTTATGTGGACCAATGAGGTGCGAGAATATCTTTGGGAAGAAATATGTGTTAGTTGTGGTTGATGATTATTCTAGATTCACACGGTCAAGTTCTTAAGGACAAAGGATGAAACTCACGATATCATCATCAAACTCATCAAACAGTACCGAGGTTAGACTAAACAAAGCGTCGAATTATCGAGCGAGACAATGGGCCGGGTTTGTCAACAAACAACTTAGTGAATTCTATGAAAGCATTGGAATCGACCATCAAAGGAGTGTTCCACGAACCCCTCAGCGAGCGGTGTAGTTGAAAGAAGAAATCGTACTCTTGTTGAAGCCGCTAGAACAATCTTGATCTACTCAAAAGGTTCCAATGTTTCTGCGGGTGAAGCAATTGCCACGCATACTACACACAAAATCGTTCCACGATTCACACCATTCATGGAAAAACTCCATATGAACTTGTCCACAGCAAATCACACATTAAGATCTATTCTTCCGTCAATTGAGAACTTTCATGTCAATTGAGAGAACGTTTGAGTTTATTCTTCCACGTCTTGGTTTGAAAAGCCTTCAACCGAAACTCTCAAACGTCTTCGGAGGAAGGCGAGGAGTAAAGGTCTATCTTCATCTATCTCTTGTAAATATTTATTCGAAAAACAAAATACAAAATTATAAAACCTTCAAAAATCAAATAGAAAAATATAAAACTTTCAAAATCCATAAAATTTGAAAAATTCGAAAAATCTTAAAAAAAAAAAAAAATATATATATATATATATATATATATATATTTTGTCATTTGTCATGTTTCTCTCGATTCGATAATATCTGCGGTCTTGATGTTGTCATTCAAAGAATGACACGGGACTTTAGATGTTGGTGAATTTTATTTAAAAAAAAAAAAAAAAAAAAAAAAAATCGAAAAATCAAAAAATATTTTTGGGAGAAAAGAAAAATATGGTTTATTGTCATCTTGAGGCAATAACCCGGTGTTAAAGAAAGAACGAGCCATGTTTTATCATGTTTTCAAATCCTATGCTTTGATTACATAAACTCCTGTCTGCGAAAACTAAATGCTTTAAAAATAAAAAATAAAAAATAAAAAAAATAACTCAATCTCTATTTTTGATAATCATCGGGACTTATTTGTCAAAATCTCTATCTCTCAATCAACAACCTCGTCATTGATTGAGGGAGAATGATTTCAATTAAATTAAAAAGTTATTTGGCATTAAATTGTTTTCAAAAGATATACATGCATGTTTTATAAATGGAGTTTAAAGTCTTAAAATCCGATCCTTATCAGTTAAGAAGCTTTCATAAGCAAGTCACATTTCTCCTTAAAAGCTTTCAAAATCAATTTAAATCTATAAGAGATCACAAATCTCAAATGATTTGATAATTGTGATCGGGGAGAATGTGTGATTTAAAGCGGATTTAAGCGATAATTCGGTAAATGGTTTTATAAGGATGTACATCTTGTCCTTCTCACATGTGACAAAGCGATTTCAATTTTTCAATGCACATGTTGAGGGGGCACCTATCTTAAACCTTTGATTTGAAGCGTGATCATTTATCCGATGTGCGGGTTCCTACAGTATGTGCAAAACTCTTTTCAAACCTCGGGGCATATTGAGGGGAGCAAATTATGGAAACCTCATCCTTTCCGGAAATGCTTTAACCACTTGATCTGTTGAGGAAGTAATGTTGATATCTTTTAGTAAATGGTAATCAAAGAAGTTAATTCTTTCTCTTGCCTCCGTGTGCAAAACATTTTCAAATACTTGATGCACATGTTGAGGGGAGTTCTCGTTCTAAAAATATCAAAAACAATTCGATTACAAAATGCTTTGATTATATATCACAAGTATCCGAATTGATTTTCAAATGGTTTTCAATTGGATCCAATGGCGGATGAACAATACCAAATAGACCGACCAACTTTACTTTATATACGGTGATATAAGGATGATAAGGTTAGGTATTGGTTCCCATGATCCGCGAACCGGAGGGATCTACCGAGGACAATCCACTAGTTAGTGTAGAAGTCCTTAGGTATGATGAGAAAGGAGAAAAATGAGATATGGGAAGAGTGCGGACTAAGACCGAGCTAGTCTTGGAATAAACCCAACAAGGTTCTAGCTATGAAGTCTCGTAAGCTTGAAGGGTTGAAGAATTAAAAAGAATTGAATGAGAAAAGGGTGAAAACAAATAGCCCTCATTTATTCAACCTTAGAAGCGAAACGGGTTCAATTCATATGCTCACGATGGTAACATCGGTATTGAAGACAAGACGTCATGGACCCAATGGCCTTTGACACTTCAACTTTCCAAACCACTCAAGTTCCTCTTAAAAGGACTTGTTTCATTCTCACGGGAACCGACATTATCTATCGACTTTCTCTTAGAGATTGTTGATATTGAAGAAGACCCTCTCCTAGTCTCGTCATAGGATCCAAATATGCACAAATTGAGTCTAGAGCCACGAGATCATCAATAAATCTCATTAGGACACTTTCAATAAAGACTCTCTGTTTCACACAATGTGGAAAGAGATTATATCTTGAGTCCTCGCATTATCCTTGTGGTATTGCGGAACATCCCAGTGATGTGTTTACACATTCACAATGAAGATGGAAAGCCTTACGGAGCCAACATCAAACAAGCTCTGGTAGGTGGCATGTGAGATCTATCATATAGATCAACCATGTGACAATGAGACGAGAAACAATGGGGCGATTCAATTTCTTGAATCAATCACAGTTCGAGTTAAGGATTAGCGGATACCTTTGAAAACCGGTCTTTGTGCTTAAAAACTCTTTTCTTTAGCACATCGATTTGTACTCATTTTCAAACCAAAAGGTATTTTATGATTGATAATTGATTTTCAATAAAACCTTCGTTGTATTGCAAAAACAATTCCTATTGAAACAATACGATTGTTTTCAAATCTCTCTTCATCAATCGGTGGACTTAAAATTATTTGGTTCACTCACTCCGTCTTTGTCTTCTTTGAGATGTTCGGTTTGAGAACAGCTAGAACATTGCGAAACCTGTCGAGGAGATTCTTAGGAATCCTACACGATCACAGGCGATGCTTGTCTTGATCAGCGAGGCAAGTGGGCGTGTACCTCAATTCAGCGAAAGTGATCAAAGACACTTTGTGCGATTTATTGCTAGCTGTTGTGTGCGGTACACGAAGCGTTTCGGTGATCGAATGAAGCGGTCAATCCATAGCGCATGCTCACTTATCACATTCAACTCAAAAGAAATCATGATTAGTGCATCAATGACTACGATATTTACACTCCATGTTTACGCTAGCTGCGCCAATATCATGATTCAACAAAAGCTTCCGCTACTCGATGAGAAGATCTCATGATCGAGAATGTGAGCATGTCGGTCCCAAAGTCACAACATCACAAAATACCAACACCACTAAGGATGTGTCGAGATTGTTGATGGTGATGATCTCAGGCGGCTCAAATTATTATCACGTGGATCGGTTAAAGACCTCCGCGGAATATCCAAACATGCAATCATTGACTACGAGCTTAGGAGCAAGGACTACATCAAGAATGCAAGATCAATTGTTAAATGTTATATCTATTTGTATTCAATGTATTTTGGTACATTAGTGAGGTGACCTCCTTAGGGGAGATTGTTAGGGTGGAAATTCCAGGTATTAAGAGTCGGTCCCTCAAGTATATGTAATCGTTAAGCTCGTAGTCGTAGTTCCTTTAAGTTAAGTAGTAATTTAGTTAAGTAACACCGTGGAGGACGGACGGTCTTTACCAGCTGTATGCTGATCCAGCCCCAAAGTGTGGCGATTTGTGTAAGACTATAAATACTCTACCTCCCAGGTGAGAGTTGGAGCTCATAATAATAATTTCACTTTCTCTCGCTAAGTTCCCTAAACCTCTAACTTTCTCTCTCAGAATTCCATCTATATGCTACTTTGTGTTATGGTTTGATGTGTAAGTGAAAAGTTATATCTTCTATGACTACGAGGGCTTGCTTAAGCCCATACAATGATCATTGTCGGACTATATTCAGTGAACTTGAATTTCGTGAAGGTGATGATCATCGGTGGAGCTTGATCTTTTCTTCAAAGAGATGACCCAGTCTATCTTGAGTAGTCATCTATAATTACCGAGGATGTAGTGTTTGCCATTAATCGTTTGCCGCGCGAGACGCATAAATCCATGTGAAGAAGATAAAGCACATCTTTGAGTTGTGTTCCATCTTTGAAGGAAAATGAGCACGAGTGCTTTTCCACTTGTTCTGAAGCAAAGGTGATCTTTAGAATACCGGAATCGTGGAGACCTTCAACAAGTTTGTATCGAGCAAGGTTGGTTATGGTTTGAAAGTTTAAATGTTAGAGCGTGATTTAGCCAAGATTTTGTTGATGTTTCCTTTGAAAGTAGACAAATGGGAGATGAAGCAATCATGTCTTGCATTGAGATTATGGAGACTTGAATTGCGAGTGCGGATGTTGAGATTAAAATCTATAATTACCCGAACAAGCGAATCCTTGGTGAGCTCTTGATTAAGTTGCCTCGGATCGTAACACAAAGATAACCGCGTTAGCCTGCCTGAGTTTTATCCCAGACCAAGCTCCGTGAGAATGAGTATGGTTATATGTCGAGTAAAATATAATGAAAATGGAGTAATAATTGGTTAACCTTGAATATTTAGCCTAGCTCCTATTATAGATGAGAAGCTTTTGTCTTTACAGAAGGTCGCGTGGGTGATAGTGACTCTTTGGTGAGTTGACTTTACTCTGTTTAGATTCCGTGCGGAAAGGGTTCGATAGTTACGATCAAGATTCTTTTCCTCTTATACATAGTGATGTCGGTGTCATTAGGCGAGGTTATGTCTAACCCTCCGTATATCTTTGGTCTAGGTTTGCTTTATCGGATTGGCTTGTATGCTTTATCCGGAAGATTGCATATTGTCTTGAGGCGGTTTTGCTTTAGGAGAGTTAGGTTATTCGGCATTTTACAAATATCTTGGGGAGTTGTATGTCGGACATACGCCAACACCGATATAAGATCGTTTCCTTGTAGATCGGGAATGAAACAAGTTTTCTCGAAAAGCAACTTCAATCTCCATCACGGAATCCGACCAGCGAAAGAGTTGTGTGAGACCTTCCACATAATAAACCCTGCTAATTTCGATGTTTCCATTGATGTAATCTCGTAGCCCATGATAGCTTAGTGATCATTCCCGATAACGAGTGCCAATGAGCTTTGCAACAAAGTTTGATATGATTTAAGATTATACATCATGTGTAGGGAACATCCGCTATCAACAATCAAAGGATGATATACACATTACACATGGCGACACGGATGGAATAGAAGTGGATGTGGAACCCGAAGAGTTAGGGGTTCAAGCGATTATAGTCGAAATACACATCAATGATTTTAGGCATCCATTTAAATCCTAGTGTATTATGAATCCATTTACGCCATCTCCAACTAGTCTTTGCTTTAGTCTTAGTGAATGCACTAGGTGGTACTACATTCCTTGGAGGTGATACTAGAACTACAGGGGACATCAATCGTTTCTTAAATCTAAAGAGGCGGTTTACCAAGCACATACTTAGAAGCATTAGTGGGCCTAGGGTATTCCGTTTCTTAGGATTCCGTAAGCGAGACAAGATAGCTTTAGCAACACTTTTATCATGACAATCGGAAAGCATACTTTTACGACATATAACACGAAGCTTCAAACTTAATATCAAAAGTACTTAAGGTTCACATTCGTTACAACACTTTTCCATTACATTTGTCGACGTGATATCTAAAGTGGGTGCAACTCGTCTTATTCAAAGTCCTAGGGTGTTCTTCTACTTGACATTCTTTATTGTTCTTTTCTTGGTGCAACTTCCTATTCTTCCTTGTATTGCTCTAGGTCATGAAGTGTGGACGTTGGGAAAGAGCAACTATTCTGTTTTAGTAGAGGCTGTGACAACTCGCAATTTCGGGTCATTTCTCAAGTTTACTATTCATCTCGGGAATTTACTATTCACTGTTACTATTCAAAATTTTACTATTCACCATTTTGAGTCGAGTAATATTCTAAGAACGTGTTTCAAAATTTACTATTCATGTAACACTATTCATTTCGGAGAAAATCACTATTCAAGTTTCTTATTTCATTTTATCGTAAACTAGGTTTAGTATCAAATAGCGTGCTTGTTGTTTAGTTGAATTCGGAACAATCATCGAGGACATTTCATATAGACTAGGTTTAGTCTACATATCTTTAGCATCATTATCATCATATTAGTTCATGCATGGTTTTGCATTTTCATTAAGCGATATAATTTTTATTAAATAAACGCTATCGCGTAATTAATTATTTGAACAATTGATCCGATACTTCCAAAATTATCCCGATATATTTTTATACTCATATTAAGATTATAAAAATATTATTATTAGTTACGGTGTTTTAAATTTATTTTGTATATAAATTGTAATATTTATATAATTCTGACGGTTTTATTAAATACTACGATAATTATTATTTCACTCAATTTTATAAGAAATGTATTTTTAAAATTTTATGACTTCAATATATTTTATTTTGATCCGTTAAAATTTATTATTCACTAACGCTACCTTAAATACTTAATTATACATACAAATTATATATTTTACTCACATTATTAAACAATAGTCATCTAAAAATTTACCATCTTTTTGTTTTCCTCCTCTTGTCGACAAAAGATGACACACCAAGATTCATTAAAAACATCTTCACTAAGCAAACATATACCCTTTAGCTTGATATTTATATTATACTTAATATATTACTTAGATATACATACTTACATATTATATTAAGGTGTAAAATCAAATTCTCTCCTCATTTCATTTGAAGGCCGTACAAGACAAGAACAAGATCAAGAATCCATATTTTTTAGATTCAAGTATTTTACTAGTTCTATTAGTGATCTAGATAGGGTTTGAAATAAAAACCTCAAGATTATTAAGCATACTTTGCTCAAAATTCATAATCATTCAAGTAAGCATTTCATGATCTTTTACAACTCTTTCATATTTATCATTATGTTATTTCGTCATTTTTGCAAGAAAACATGCATGTTACATATGAATTTATACCACTTTTAATGTTTTATTACATATTATTAGTTATAATTATCCTATAATTAATCCTTTGAAACATATCACTTTGGTGATGTCTAGGAACCCATGACACCCTAAGAAGGTGTATGGTAGGATTACAATAACCGTTGGTTGAATTGGTTAGAATAGGTTTTTGTGAGAAAACTCATTTCAACAACTTTAGTTAAAGGTCTGATCTTATTTTTGAAATCTGGAAAATCCGCGGTGAGTAAAAATATTTGGACTAGATATTTAGAAAATATACTTTAAAAGCAGCGTGGTAGCTTGAACGGGTTAAAAGAGCTATAACGAAGAATATGAATTTTTCAAGTTTGTGACGAAAAGTGTAAAACCGAAAATTCAATAATTCTACTGATCAAAAAGAGTCTTAAGCGTTATAAATTGTCGACTTATCAAAAATATATTAGTATACTTTGATACGAAGCTAAGGACATATAAGCGTAGAAAACGGACTTGTAACGATTAAATTATACACGTTTACACAAAGTTGCGTAACTTTATTATATAAGAAAAACTAATATATTTCTATTAGACAAACCTTACGACAACAAGTGACCATGTTGAGGTCGTTTTAACAAGGATGTAATACTTTTATAACGTGATGTCTTCTAGTAAAGTAAGTTCGCCTAGCATATTTTCTAAAATGTCCAACCGTTCATCGGCGGAGTTGTAATGAATAAAATCTGTTACTTAAACTTTGCGAAAAAACCACCCTAAGCGATATTTGCACCAAGTACCATACTTAGCCTATATTTTCTCCATGATAGAGACCCTACAGGATGAAAACTTAAATGCTAAAACTTTGAGATAATGATACAAGCTTCCCAAAACCGTTGAGTTCGTTTCTAACACTTGCGTACCATTTGACTAGCTTTTCAAGGCCGTTTAGTACTTTCATGAAATTGTCAAATGACATTATTTTACGATGAAAAGTTATAATTTCATAATAAATCATTAAATGATTATCGTATGATATCATTTCAACATAAATACTTGTAAAGTATTTTATAATATGACGAGATGTCATAAACATATATTCGATGATAAACATTATTTTCAAATGTACAAGTGGTATGGATATCATATGAGTTTGCATGCCGACATTGTTTCATGATTTACATTAGAGCATATCATTCATAATAGGTCGCGCTTAGAGATTGCGCATTTGATTTATCCCTCTTGTCATCATTATAATTGCATCGGGTGAGTTTTGTAGCCCTACTTTTGTATGTTTTGAACTATTTTGGGAGATACATGCTCACTATTTTTCACAAGTACTTTAGATTTTTAAGAATAACTTCTATCATGATCATCATTGTTTCAAAACCAGAATGTTGTACTATATCAATTGTTCTTGTTTGCGTGGTATAGTTCTCGTCGAATAAAGTGCTATCGGGTTGACTACGATACATTGAGTCATGTACTATTGATTATGTGCTATAGTTCTCGTGAATAAAGTGCTATGTCGGTTGACTCTTGATACATTGAGTCATGTACTATTGATTATGTGCTATAGTTCTCGTCGAATAAAGTGCTATGTCGGTTGACTCGATACATTGAGTCATGTACTATTGATTATGTGCTATGGTTCTCGTCGAGTTAGGTACTATTGTGAATTCATTTGCCATCATGTGTTTGAAGATAAACTATACATATTTTGGCAATGGGTTGTGAACACAGTTTCAAGTTTTGTATGGGCGGAACTTGGAACTAAGTGGATTTACAATGCCTTTCTTTATAAACGATTTTGAAAGGCTTTACATTTTAACTCAAACTCTATGAACTCACTCAACCTTTGTGTTGACACTTTTAGCATGTTTTATCTCGGTATCTAAGGCATTCACTTCATGGCATGCATGTGGACTTATCATAGAGTCGCGTTAATGACGCGTCTCATGGGTTTTATGAACTTTAAAAATATTGTTTGACTTGTAACAAACGTAATTCCGCATATGTTAACTTTCAATGGGACCTACATTTTGTAAACTACGATTATTTTATTAAATCAAATGATGTGTTTTCCAAACGACACTTTAGGTCGTTCGATATAACTTATGATTGTGATGCTATATGATCGACCCCGAAATTCCATTCATTGCAAAGCAGTAATTTGGGGTGTGGAGTGGCATCGAGCTTCGATTATAGAGAACTAGGTTGCATCATTGACCCAGACTATAACTACATCATCATAGCATCTCATCATTTCATCATAAGTGCATATTCACTTTACATGCGGTTTATCGTACATTTTTGAGTTGTTTACTTTCATTTCAAATCAATTGTCACATAGATGCCCTTAGATACCCATTCCATTATCCTTTATTTATACTCCAACGTGGAGAATGCCTTGTCATTCCTATCACAATTTTAATATTAGTTGACTCATCATCGATAACGTTGAATGCCGAGACAAAACCTTTAAGTAGGCAAGTCACTCTACCATCGATCATCACCAACATGTCGGTTACACGTTATTCGCGACAAGTCACTAAACCATCACTCATTTTGAAAAGTAACCTCAAACTTATCACCTCATCATCTCTTTAGGCGCTTATTCTTAACATAGGACTTTCTCGTCTCATTTTTCCCTTATTTTGAAGAGTTATGGCGCCAGAAAGTGCGCTAGACATGACACCGTTGCTATCCAAAAGTATGTAGAGGATAGTATAGCCGAGGCACTAAGAAAAGAACGAGCAACGGTGGGCTGCTATGCATTTCCGTGAAGTAGCTAGATTTGCTTTCTGAGGGCTGCGGGAGGGTGCAGGTTCAAAATTGTACATACAAGGACTTTAGGCGTGATCCCACAAAGTTCAATGAAGGAGACAACACTATGGTTTGATGGTTTGAGAGAGATGGTGTACATGTTTCTTCTGCAATTGCCAGATGACTACAAGGTGAAGTTTGCCCTGGTACACTCTTAGATGGCGCAATGTCATGGTGGAATTTGTATCTGTGACCTATTGGTATCGAAGATGCGTCTGCTCACGTGGGGTGAATTCAAGAATCTGGTAACTAAGTATTGTCCAGCGGTGAAGAAATTAAACGAATTTTATGAGTTAGTATGCTGGTTATGACATGAGACCTACATCGAGGAGGTTTCAAGAATTGGCTACACTATGTCCATTAATGGTTTCGGACAATGAGAAACTCTTGGAAAATTTCATTGGAGGACTTCCACAATGTATTCAAAGAGGTGTAACTTCTTCGATCCACAAACAATTGAAGAAACTATCGGATAACTCAAAAACTCATGGCTCAAGTTGTGAAAGGAAAACATTATCAACAATAACCGTAACAACAACCACAACAACCAAACTAGCAACAACAAAGGAAATGGGAAAATGACGGGGAGGTTATGATAACAACAACCAAAAGTAACAACCATCACCAACAAGCTGAATAAAGACAAGAAGTCGCCGGTCTATGTTTTTGCACCAACAAAGGAAAGAGCTTATCTTGAAACTTACGATGCCACCAATGCACGCTACATCATAATGGTCCATGTGGTATATGCTTTAGTATCATGATGGGACACCTTGCTAAGGCTGCAAAGGCGAGCCATAGTTACATGTTTCGGATGTGGGAGCAAGGACACTATCGGAATCGATGTCCTCAAAACCAAGGTCAACAAGTTGAAGGAGCTCATGGGAAAGCATATATGTTAGAAGGGAGGAGAAGCTGTCATGGTCTCAAACGTGGAGAAGAAGTTTAGAAACTAACGAGTCATTTTCCTTATGTACTATGTCATTACTAATTTATATGTCTTCCATGTCAGGATCTTTATAACTTAAGATCTATTAGTTTTGATAAACCACTCGTTGTAAAATATTCTCATCTATCGTACTTTATTTTCTTTTGATTCGATATCACTTATGAAATTTTACTTCCTTTTTAACTAGACCATTTAAACACGGTTTAAATCTTTGTAAACATTGAGAGTTATAACAACTAAACCGAATGTCACATTATCGTTCCTTAATTATACATAGCTAGCTAACTATGTCTAATTGCGGGTGATCATGTTATGTTGGGAGAGCGATTATTTATAAATCTTAGTGCAAGCAAAATTTTCACATATTCCAAGTCAAAGTGTTACTCATGGAGATTCATCCAATATTTTCTTTACTATGATGTTTTCGCCTCAATCATCGAAAGTACGTGTGACACATCCTCATATCTTCTCTCCTCGATATTCATCATAAACTCGAGAAATTCGATAGACTAACCTGAATTAGAAATGAATTCCTTTTTGAGTGGTAGAATGTGACAACTTCATTTCGGGTCATTTCTCAGTTTACTATTCATCTCGAATTTACTATTCAGGTTACTATTCACCATTTTGGTCGAGTAATATTACGAGAACGTTTCAAAATTTACTATTCACGTAACACTATTCATTTCGGAAAATCACTATTCAAGTTTCACTATTTCATCATTTATCGTAAACTAGGTTTACAGTATCAAATCGCGAATTTAATGGTTTAGGCTGAATTCATGAACAATCATCGAGACATTTCATATAGACTAGGTTTAGTCTACATATCTTTAGCATCATTATCATCATATTAGTTCATGCATGGTTTGCATTTTTTAATTAAGATATAATTTTATTAAATAAATTATCGTAATTAATTATTTTGAACAAGCGATCCGATACTTCCAAAATTATCCGATATATTTTTATATTCATATTAAGATTATAAAAATATTATTATTAGTTTACGGTGTTTTAAATTTATTTTGTATATAAATTGTTATATTTATATAATTCTGACGGTTTAAATAATACTACGATAATTATTATTTCACTCAATTTTTGTAAGAAATGTATTTTTAAAATTTTATGACTTCAATATATTTTATTTTGATCCGTTAAAATTTATTATTCACTAACTTACCTTAAATACTTAATTATACATACAAATTATATATTTTACTCACATTATTAAACAATAGTCATCTAAAAATTTACCATCTTTTTTTTTTTCCTCCTCTTGTCGACAAAAACATGACACACCAAGATTCATTAAAAAATCTTCACCTAATGCACATATACCCTTGTAGCTTGATATTTATATTATACTTAATATATTACTTAGATAACACATACTTACATATTATATTAAGGTGTAAAAATCAAAATTCTCTCCTCATTTCATTTGAAGGCCGGCCAAGACAAGAACAAGATCAAGAAACCATATTTTTTTTAGATTCAAGTATTTTACTAGTTCTATTAGTGATCTAGATAGGGTTTTGAAATAAAAACCTCAAGATTATTAAGCATACTTTGCTCAAAAATTCATAATCATTCAAGTAAGCATTTCATGATCTTTTACAACTCTTTCATATTTATCATTATGTTATTTCGTCATTTTTGCAAGAAAACATGCATGTTACATATGAATTTATACCACTGCGTTTTTATTACATATTATTAGTTATAATTATCCTATAATTAATCCTTTGAAACATATCACTTTTGGTGATGTCTAGGAACCCATGACACCCTAAGAAGGTGTATGGTAGGATTAGAATAACCGGCGTTGGTTGAATTGGTTAGAATAGGTTTTTGTGAGAAAAACTCATTTCGACAACTTTAGTTAAAGGTCCGATCTTATTTTTGAAATCTGGAAAATCCGACGGTGAGTAAAAATTTTGGACTAGATATTTAGAAAATATACTTTAAAAGCGAAAATGTGGCAGCGAGCGAGGTTAAAACAAAGCTATAACGAAGAAGATATGAATTTTTCAAGTTTGACGAAAAGTGTAAAACCAGAAAATTGATGTTACGTCTACTTTATGCAGTCAAAATGAGTCTTAAGCGTTATAAATTGTGTCGACTTATCAAAAATATATTAGTATACTTTGATACGGTTAAGGACATATAAAACGTAGAAAGCGGACTTGTAACGATTAAATTATACACGTTTACAAAGTTGCCGTAACTTTTATATAAGAAAAACTAATATATTTCTATTAGACAAACCTTACGGCAACAAGTGACCATGTTGAGGTCGTTTTTAACAAGGATGTAGTACTTTTATAACGTGATGTCTTCTAGTAAAAGTAATTTCGCCTAGCATATTTTCTAAAATGTCCAACCGTTAAGTCGACGGAGTTGTAATGAATAAAATACGGTTATAAACTTTCAAAACCACCTTAAAGCGATATTTTGGACACAAGTACCATACTTAGCCTATATTTTTCTCCATGATAGAGACCTCTAGGATGAAAACTTAAATGCTAAAACTTTGAGATAATGATACAAGCTTCCCAAAACCGTTGAGTTCATTTCAACACTCGGCGTGCACCATTTCGACTAGCTTTTCAAGGCCGTTTAGTCACTTTCATGAAATTGTCAAATGACATTATTTACTGACGAAAGTTATAATTTCATCATTATTCGTATGATATCATTTCAACATAAATACTTGTAAAGTATTTTATAATATGACGAGATGTCATAAACATATATTTCGATGATAAACATTATTTTCAAATGTACAAGTGATATGGATATCATATGAGTTTGCATGCGACATTGTTTCATGATTTACATTAGAGCATATCATTCATAATAGGTCGCGCTTAGAGATTGCGCATTTCATGTATCGCTCTTGTCATCATTATAATTGCATCGGGTGAGTTTCGTAGCCCCTACTTTTGTATATTTTGAACTATTTTTGGGAGATACATGCTCAACTATTTTCACAAGTACTTTAGATTTTAAGAATAACTTCTATCATGATCATCATTGTTTCAAAACCGAATGTTGTACTATATCAATTGTTCTTGTTTGCGTGGTATAGTTCTCGTCGAATAAAGTGCTATGTCGGTTGACTCACATACATTGAGTCATGTACTATTGATTATGTGCTATAGTTCTCGTCGAATAAAGTGCTATGTCGATTGACTCTGATACATTGAGTCATGTACTATTGATTATGTGCTATAGTTCTCGTCGAATAAAGTGCTATGTCGGTTGACTCATACATTGAGTCATGTACTATTGATTATGTGCTATGGTTCTCACGATGAGTTAGGTACTATTGAATTCATTTGCCATCATGTGCTTGAACATAAACTATACATATTTTGGCAATGGGTTGTGAACACAGGTTGCAAGTTTTGTATGGGCGGAACTTGGAACTAAGTGGATTACAATGCCTTTCTTTATAAACGATTTTGAAAGGCTTTACATTTCTTTCAAACTCTATGAACTCACTCAACCGACCTTTGTGTTGACACTTTTATGTTTTATCTCGGTATCTAAGGCATTACTTCATGGCATGCATGTGACTTATTATAGAGTCAGCGGTGACGACGTCTCACTTGGGTTTTATGAACTTTAAAATATCGTTTGACTTGTAACACGTAATTCCATATATGTTGACTTTCAATTGGGACCTACATTTTGTAAACTCGATTATTTTATTAAATCAAGCGATGTGTTTTCCAAACGACACTTTAGGTCGATTCGATAGCTGATTGTGATGCTATGAAGTCGACCCCGAATTCCATTCATTGCAAAAGCAGTAATTGGGGGTGTGAAGCACATTAGTATCTTGTGTTTTGTCGGAGGCATTTTGGGTCACGTTGCTAAGTGTAACAGTGCAATTTTCTTAGCGATGCTAGAATTGAACTTGTTCATATTTTCTAACATCTCCTTAACTTAATGATAGTGTGCACCAAATCTTGATTTTGAGCAAGATTTCGAGAAAAATTCATGACTTCTTTAGTGTGTGCAGATAATGATCAAGCTCGTTTGATGCTTCATCACGAGTCTGTTTGAGTAAATCAAATATGACACAAATTCCTTTTAACTTTTTCAAGTTCTTGTTCATATTTTGACATTTCAAAGGCGCGTTTTGATCATTCGATTGCTCAAATTTTGGATTAAACATTTTGGAATGCAACTGGTTGATTTTGTTTTGCAAAGCAAGTTCACGATTTTGACAATCTTTTGACACCATTGAAGACGACGTTTTGCATTTGAAAGTTCGTTTAATAGTTGTTCATTTTCAACTTTTAAAGACTCGATCGATGCATTATCGATATTCTCAACAATTTCAACAGAATCATGAATCGTGAGATATAATCGGATGCATATGGCAAGAATGCAATAACACAACATTATGGATATCAAAGGATAACATCTTCCGGAGTCGATCGACATCTTTTAGTAACATTTTCTTTTACGTTTTGTTTTAGAAATAGATGTTTTGTTTTCTAAGCGACTTTCATCACTCAAGTTCCTTATGAAATTCCCTTTCCAACACAATGCACAATTTTTCAAATTTTAACATGGGTAAAATTCTTTTCGAAAAATATCTCTTTGTTCTCGCTGAGGCGGTGAAAATGTTCAACTTTTATTTCGAATGAAATTCATCTCACGTTCTAAAAGTTTGAGGTCGGAGTGAAAATGTCAAAATATCTAAGAATTTGACGATTTTACGGTTTAGATTTTACTTCAACGAGTGAAGGTAAAGGACCGTAAATTTGTACATATATTGGTTGAGGAGCAACATTAGAAGACTCGACGTTTTGTATCCTAGGTGTGTTAGAAGAATCCTTTGGTGTGTAAAGCTTTTGAATAGTTATATGGTTTGTTGTAAACAACATTTTCTAATTTTGACCGACTCTCGTCTTACGCATCTAATTCCTCTTGATGATATTCAACAACACTCATACAGAATCATCAATTTTATATTCGCGGAAACTTCGAGGTTTGATTTGAATGCTTTGGTTGAAAGCTCGGTTTGTAATCGGCAGATTCGGTCCATATCCATCTGGATTGGGTTTAAAGTAAACTTTTGAATAGTTGTGATTGACTCACCATGTTTGTAAACAACATTTGAAACTCTTTGAGTTTGTTTTGTGTTGACAATTTCTTCAAGATGGTCATCTATTCGCTTCGTTGAATGCTTTTTGTATGCAGAGAGAACTCTGACAAGTTAACAACTTCGACCTTGGCTTTTGAGTTTCAAAGTAAGGCGTTAAGTTCTTTGTTTATGTTCATTTTCAGTTGTTCTATTTGAGACAACAAAGCATTCTTCGATGCGGCTAGATCATGTCAATCGTTCTAAAGATTTTTCGTTTTGATGTGATTTAGCAAAAGCGGCTTCAAAACCTTTTTCACGGTTTTAATGAGTTTTGAAAAATTGAGTTGTCATTTAAGCATTCAATATCCACAGTTAATGCATTTTCTTGTGTAATTGCGATTTAATGAGCGAAATTCATCCATTTGGGATTGATAATCTTTAAGTAAGAGGTCAATATACGGATTAGGCAAGGTTCACATGTTCAACGTGATTCACAACATGATCACTATTCGGATCCTCAAGTATAACCACGAGTCAATTTGAGTATCAAAGGTAACCAAATGAGCTCTTCGGATTAAGTTGCCTCGGATCCGTAACACAAAGATAACGCGCTAGCCTCGCCTGTGGTTTTATCCCAGACCAAGCTCCGTGAGAATGAGTATGGTTATATGTCGAGTAAAATATAATGAAAATGGAGTAATAATTGGTTAACCTTGAATGTTGTAGCCTAGCTCCTATTATAGATGAGAAGCTTTTGTCTTTACCGAAGGTCACGTGGGTGATAGTGACTCTTTCAAGGGAGTTGACTTTACTCGCTTAGATTCCGTGCTGAAAGGGTGATAGTTACGATCAAGATTCTTTTCCTCTTATACATAGTGATGTCGGTGTCAGATTAGCCGAGGGTTATGTCTAACCCTCAGGTATATCTTTGGTCTAGGTTTGCTTTGTCCGGATTGGCTTGTATGCTTTATCCGGAAGATTGCATATTGTCGCCAGGCGGTTTTGCTTTAAGGCCGGAGAGTTAGGTTATTCGGCATTTTACAAATATCTTGGGAGTTGTATGTCGGACATACGCCAACACCGTATATAAGATCGTTTCCTTGTAGATCGGGAATGAAACAAGTTTTCCCGAAAAGCAACTTCCAAATCTCCATCACGTAATCGACCAACGGAAAAGCAGTTGTGACCGAGACCTTCCACATAATAAACCCTGCTAATTTCGATGTTTCCATTGATGTAATCTCAGTAGCCCATGATAGCTTAGTGATCATTCCCGAATCGAGAGTGCCAATGAGCTTTGCAACAAAGTTTGATAACAGCTTTAAGATTGTTCTGTCATGTGTCGGGAACATCCGCTATCAACAATCAAAGGATGATCTCAGTATCACCGTGCATTACACATGCGACGACGGATGGAATAGAAGTGGATGTGGAACCCGAAGAGTTAGAGGGTTCAAGCGATTATAGTCGAAATACACACATCAATGATTTTAGGCATCCATTTAAATCCTAGTGTATTATGAATCCATTTCGCCATCTCCAACTAGTCTTTGCTTTAGTCTTAGTGAATGCACTAGGTGGTACTACATTCCTTGGAGGTGATACTAGAACTACAGGGACATCAATCGTTTCTTAGAATCTAAAGAGGCGGTTTACCAAGCACATACTTAGAAGCATTAGTGGGCCTAGAGGTATTCCGTTTTTAGATTCCGTAAACGAGACAAGATAGCTTTAGCAACACTTTTATCATGACAATCGTAAAGCATACTTTTACGACATATAACACAAGAAGCTTCAAACTTAATATCAAAAGTACTTAAGGTTCAAAGATTCGTTACAACACTTTTCCATTACATTTGTCGACGCAATATCTAAAGTGGGTGCAACTCGGGTCTTATTCAAAGTCCTAGGGTGTTCTTCTACTTCAAAGATTCTTTATTGTTCTTTTCTTGGGTCGCAACTTCCTATTCTTCCTTGTATTGCTCTAGGTCGTGAAGTGTGGACGTTGGGAAAGAGGCAACTATTCTGCTTTAGTAGAGGGAAGTCGTGACAACTCGCAATTTCGTGTCATTTCAAGTTTACTATTCATCTCGGGAATTTACTATTCACTGTTACTATTCAAAATTTTACTATTCACCATTTTGAGTCAAGTAATATTCTAAGAACGTATTTCAAAATTTACTATTCATGTAACACTATTCATTTCCGGAGAAAATCACTATTCAAGTTTCACTATTTCATCATTTATCGTAAACTAGGTTTACGAGTATCAAATTCAGCGTAACCTTAATTGTTTAGTGTGAATTCGTGAACAATCATCGAGGACATTTCATATAGACTAGGTTTAGTCTACATATCTTTAGCATCATTATCATCATATTAGTTCATGCATGGTTTTGCATTTTCATTAAACGATAATTTTTATTAAATAAACGCTATCGCGTAATTAATTATTTTGAACAATTGATCCGATACTTCCAAAATTATCCCGATATATTTTTATACTCATATTAAGATTATAAAAATATTATTATTAGTTTACCGGTGTTTTAAATTTATTTTGTATATAAATTGTAATATTTATATAATTCTGACGGTTTTAAGTAAATACTACACGATAATTATTATTTCACTCAATTTTATAAGAAATGTATTTTTAAAAATTTTATGACTTCAATATATTTTATTTTGATCCGTTAAAATTTATTATTCACTAACGCTACCTTAAATACTTAATTATACATACAAATTATATATTTTACTCACATTATTAAACAATAGTCATCTAAAATTTACCATCTTTTTGTTTTTCCTCCTCTTGTCGACAAAAGATGACACACCAAGATTCATTAAAAACATCTTCACCTAGGCAAACACATATACCCTTGTAGCTTGATATTTATATTATACTTAATATATTACTTAGATAACACATACTTACATATTATATTAAGGTGTAAAATCAAAATTTCTCCTCATTTCATTTGAAGGCCGCCAAGACAAGAACAAGATCAAGAATCCATATTTTTTAGATTCAAGTATTTTACTAGTTCTATTAGTGATCTAGATAGGGTTTTGAAATAAAAACCTCAAGATTATTAAGCATACTTTGCTCAAAATTCATAATCATTCAAGTAAGCATTTCATGATCTTTTACAACTCTTTCATATTTATCATTATGTTATTTCGTCATTTTGCAAGAAAACATGCATGTTACATATGAATTTATACCACTTTTAATGTTTTATTACATATTATTAGTTATAATTATCCTATAATTAATCCTTTGAAACATATCACTTTTGGTGATGTCTAGGAACCCATGACACCCTAAGAAGGTGTATGGTAGGATTACAATAACTTCGGCGTTGGTTCGAATTGGTTAGAATAGGTTTTGCGCGAGAAAAACTCATTTCAACAACTTTAGTTAAAGGTCTGATCTTATTTTTGAAATCTGGAAAATCCGACAGTGAGTAAAAATATTTGGACTAGATATTTAGAAAATATACTTTAAAACGAAAACGTGGCCGCTTGAACGGGTTAAAACGGAGCTATAACGAAGAAGATATGAATTTTTCAAGTTTGACGACGAAAAGTGTAAAAACCAGAAAATTCAGCATGTTACGTCTACTTTGTACGAGTCAAAAATGAGTCTTAAGCGTTATAAATTGTGTCGACTTATCAAAAATATATTAGTATACTTTGATACGAAGCTAAGGACATATAAAACGTAGAAAACGGACTTGTAACGATTAAATTATACACGTTTACACAAAGTTGCCGTAACTTTATTATATAAGAAAAACTAATATATTTCTATTAGACAAACCTTACGACAACAAGTGACCATGTTGAGGTCGTTTTAACAAGGATGTAATACTTTTATAACGTGATGTCTTCTAGTAAAGTAAGTTCGCCTAGCATATTTTCTAAAATGTCCAACCGTTCGTCGAGCGGAGTTGTAATGAATAAAATACGGTTACTTAAACTTTGCCGAAAACCACCCTTAAACGATATTTTGCACACAAGTACCATACTTAGCCTATATTTTTCTCCATGATAGAGACCTCTAGGATGAAAACTTAAATGCTAAAACTTTGAGATAATGATACAAGCTTCCCAAAACCGTTGAGTTCGTTTCCTAACACTTGACGTGCACCATTTTACGACTAGCTTTTCAAGGCCGTTTAGTCACTTTCATGAAATTGTCAAATGACATTATTTTACGATGAAAAGTTATAATTTCATAATAAATCATTAAATGATTATCGTATGATATCATTTCAACATAAATACTTGTAAAGTATTTTATAATATGACGAGATGTCATAAACATATATTTCGATGATAAACATTATTTTCAAATGTACAAGTGGTATGGATATCATATGAGTTTGCATGCACGACATTGTTTCATGATTTACATTAGAGCATATCATTCATAATAGGTCGCGCTTAGAGATTGCGCCCGCATTTCGATGTATCCACTCTTGTCATCATTATAATTGCATCAAAGTGAGTTTTGTAGCCCTACTTTTGTATGTTTTGAACTATTTTGGGGGAGATACATGCTCAACTATTTTTCACAAGTACTTTAGATTTTTAAGAATAACTTCTATCATGATCATCATTGTTTCAAAACCGAATGTTGTACTATATCAATTGTTCTTGTTTGCGTGGTATAGTTCTACGTCGAATAAAGTGCTATGTCGGGTTGACCACCGATACATTGAGTCATGTACTATTGATTATGTGCTATAGTTCTCGTCGAATAAAGTGCTATGTCGGTTGACTCACCGATACATTGAGTCATGTACTATTGATTATGTGCTATAGTTCTCGTCGAATAAAGTGCTATGTCGGTTGACTCATCGATACATTGAGTCATGTACTATTGATTATGTGCTATGGTTCTCGTCGAGTTAGGTACTATTGTGAATTCATTTGCCATCATGTGTTTGAAGATAAACTATACATATTTTGGCAATGGGTTGTGAACACACAGGTTGCAAGTTTTGTATGGGCGGAACTTGGAACTAAGTGGATTTACAATGCCTTTGCTGCATAAACGATTTTGAAAGGCTTTACATTTTAACTCAAACTCTATGAACTCACTCAACCTTTGTGTTGACACTTTTAGCATGTTTTATCTCAGGTATCTAAGGCATTCACTTCATGGCATGCATGTGGACTTATCATAGAGTCGCGTTGACGACGCGTCTCACTTGGGTTTTATGAACTTTAAAAATATTGTTTGACTTGTAACAAACGTAATTCCGCATATGTTAACTTTCAATTGGGACCTACATTTTGTAAACTCTGATTATTTTATTAAATCAAATGATGTGTTTTCCAAACGACACTTTAGGTCGTTCGATATAACTGTGATTGTGATGCTATGATATCGACCCCGAGAATTCCATTCACGCAAAGCAGTAATTTGGGGTGTGACAGAGTGGCATCGAGCTTCGATTATAGAGAACTAGGTTGCATCATTGACCCTAGACTATAACTACATCATCATAGCATCTCATCATTTCATCATAAGTGCATATTCACTTTACATGCGGTTTATACGTACATTTTTTGAGTTGTTTACTTTCATTTCAAATCAATTGTCACATAGATGCCCTTAGATACCCATTCCATTATCCTTTATTTATACTCCAACGTGGAGAATGCCTTGTCATTCCCTATCACAATTTTAATATTAGTTGACTCATCATCGATAACGTTGAATGCCGAGACAAAACCTTTAAGTAGGGCGAAGTCACTCTCACTCCCTTGATCATCACCAACATGTCGAGTTACACGTTATTCACGCACTAAGTCACTAAACCATCACTCATTTTGAAAAGTAACCTCAAACTTATCACCTCACATCACATCTCTTTAGAGCGCTTATTCTTAACATAGGACTTTTCTACGTCTCATTTTTCCCCTTATTTTGAAGAGTTATGGCGCCAAAGAAAGCTGCACTAGACATGACACCAGCTGCTATCCAAAAGTATGTAGAGGATAGTATAGCCGAGGCACTAAGAAAAGAACGAGCAACGGTAGCTGCTGCTGCCGAGGCCGCGGCTGCTGCCGAAGCTGCTAGATTTGCTGCTGCTACAGGAGCTGCAGGAGGGTCTGGAGTTCGAAATTGTACATACAAGGACTTTAAGAACTGTGATCCCACAAAGTTCAAAGGCACAGAAGGAGACACTGCTATGGTTTGATGGTTTGAGAAGATGGTGTCTGTGTTTCTTCTATGCAATTGCCCAGATGACTACAAGGTGAAGTTTGCCACTGGTACACTCTTAGATGGCGCAATGTCATGGTGGAATTTGTATCGTGACCTATTGGTATCGAAGATGCGCATAAGCTCACGTGGGTGAATTCAAGAATCGGTAACTAAGAAGTATTGTCCACGCACGGAGGTGAAGAAATTAGAAACGAATTTTATGAGTTAGTATCGCTGGTTATGACATCGAGACCTACATCGGGAGGTTTCAAGAATTGGTCGCACTATGTCCATTAATGGTTTCGGACAATGAGAAACTCTTGGAAAATTTCATTGGAGGACTTCCACAATGTATTCAAAGAGGTGTAACTTCTTCCGATCCACAAACAATTGAAGAAACTATCAGGATAACTCAAAAACTCATGGCTCAAGTTGTGAAAGGGGAAAACATTATCAACAATAACCGTAACAACAACCACAACAACCAAACTAGCAACAACAAAAGGAAATGGGAAAATGACCAGGGAGGTTATGATAACAACAACCAAAACCGTAACACTAACCATCACCAACAACCGAATAGAAGACAAGAAGTCGCTGTGGTCTATGTTGCCGCACCAACAAAGGGAAGAGCTTATATCGAAACTTACCACGATGCCACCAATGCACGCTACATCATAATGGTCCATGTGGTATATGCTTTAGTCATCACAAGTGGGACACCTTGCTAAGGACTGCAAGGGCAAGGCCATAGTTACATGTTTCGGATGTGGGGAGCAAGGACACTATCGGAATCGATGTCCTCAAAACCAAGGTCAACAAGTTGAAGGAGCTCATGGGAAAGCATATATGTTAGAAGGAGGAGAAGCTCGTCATGGTCTCAACAACGCGGAAGACTGAAGAAGTTTAGAAACTAACAGTCTCATTTTCCTTATGTACTATGTCGTACTAATTTTATGTCTTCCATCGTATCCGGATCTTTATAACTTAAGATCTATTAGTTTTTGATAAACCACTCGTTGTAAAATATTCTCATCTATCGTACTTTATTTTCTTTTGATTCGATATCACTTATGAGAATTTTACTTCCTTTTTACTTTAACGACCATTTTAACGACACGGTTTAAATCTTTGTAAACATTGAGAGTTATAACAACTAAACCGAATGTCACATTATCGTTCCTTAATTATACATAGCCTAGCTAACTATGTCTAATTCTGGAGTGATCATGTTATGTTGGGAGCAGTTATTTATAAATCTTAGTGCAAGCAAAATTTTCACATATTCCAAGTCAAAGTGTTACTCATGGGAGATTCATCCAATATTTTCTTTACTATGATGTTTTATACGCCCTCAATCATCGATAACCGTAACGACACATCCTCATATCTTCTCTCCTCGATATTCATCATAAACTCGTAAATTGATAGACTAATACTAACCGAATTCGTGGATGAATTCCTTTTGTGGGCGAATGTGACAACCGCAATTCGGGTCATTTCTCAAGTTTACTATTCATCTCGAATTTACTATTCACCGGTTACTATTCACCATTTTCGAGTCAAGTAATATTCGAGAACGATTTCAAAATTTACTATTCACGTAACACTATTCATTTCCGGAGAAAATCACTATTCAAGTTTCACTATTTCATCATTTATCGTAAACTAGGTTTACAGTATCAAATTCGCGAACCTTAATGGTTTAGTCTGCTAATTCATGAACAATCATCGAGGACATTTCATATAGACTAGGTTTAGTCTACATATCTTTAGCATCATTATCATCATATTAGTTCATGCATGGTTTTGCATTTTCATTAAACGTATAATTTTATTAAATAAACGCTATCGCGTAATTAATTATTTTGAACAAGCGATCCGATACTTCCAAAATTATCCGATATATTTTTATATTCATATTAAGATTATAAAAATATTATTATTAGTTTACCGGTGTTTTAAATTTATTTTGTATATAAATTGTTATATTTATATAATTCTGACGGTTTTCAGAATACTACACGATAATTATTATTTCACTCAATTTTTGTAAGAAATGTATTTTTAAAATTTTTATGACTTCAATATATTTTATTTTGATCCGTTAAAATTTATTATTCACTAACGCTACCTTAAATACTTAATTATACATACAAATTATATATTTTACTCACATTATTAAACAATAGTCATCTAAAAATTTACCATCTTTTTTGTTTTTCCTCCTCTTGTCGACAAAAACATGACACACCAAGATTCATTAAAAAAAATCTTCACCTAGCCAAACACATATACCCTTGTAGCTTGATATTTATATTATACTTAATATATTACTTAGATAACACATACTTACATATTATATTAAGGTGTAAAAATCAAAATTCTCTCCTCATTTCATTTGAAGGCCGGCCAAGACAAGAACAAGATCAAGAAACCATATTTTTTTTAGATTCAAGTATTTTACTAGTTCTATTAGTGATCTAGATAGGGTTTTGAAATAAAACCTCAAGATTATTAAGCATACTTTGCTCAAAATTCATAATCATTCAAGTAAGCATTTCATGATCTTTTACAACTCTTTCATATTTATCATTATGTTATTTCGTCATTTTTGCAAGAAAACATGCATGTTACATATGAATTTATACCACTTTTAACGTTTTTATTACATATTATTAGTTATAATTATCCTATAATTAATCCTTTGAAACATATCACTTTTGGTGATGTCTAGGAACCCATGACACCCTAAGAAGGTGTATGGTAGGATTAGAATAACTTCGGCGTTGGTTCGAATTGGTTAGAATAGGTTTTGCGCGAGAAAAACTCATTTCGACAACTTTAGTTAAAGGTCTGATCTTATTTTTGAAATCTGGAAAATCCGACAGTGAGTAAAAATTTTTGGACTAGATATTTAGAAAATATACTTTAAAACGAAAATGTGGCCGCTTGAACAGGTTAAAACAAAGCTATAACGAAGAAGATATGAATTTTTCAAGTTTGACGACTAAAAGTGTAAAACCGAGAAAATTCAAAGATGTTACGCCTACTTTGTACGAGTCAAAAATGAGTCTTAAGCGTTATAAATTGTGTCGACTTATCAAAAATATATTAGTATACTTTGATACGAAGCTAAGGACATATAAAACGTAGAAAACGGACTTGTAACGATTAAATTATACACGTTTACACAAAGTTGCCGTAACTTTATTATATAAGAAAAACTAATATATTTCTATTAGACAAACCTTACGGCAACAAGTGACCATGTTGAGGGTCGTTTTTAACAAGGATGTAGTACTTTTTATAACGTGATGTCTTCTAGTAAAAGTAATTTCGCCTAGCATATTTTCTAAAATGTCCAACCGTTCGTCGAGCGGAGTTGTAATGAATAAAATACGGTTACTTAAACTTTGCCGAAAACCACCCTTAAACGATATTTTGGACACAAGTACCATACTTAGCCTATATTTTCTCCATGATAGAGACCTCTAGGATGAAAACTTAAATGCTAAAACTTTGAGATAATGATACAAGCTTCCCAAAACCGTTGAGTTCATTTCCTAACACTCGACGTGCACCATTTTACGACTAGCTTTTCAAGGCCGTTTAGTCACTTTCATGAAATTGTCAAATGACATTATTTTACGACGAAAAGTTATAATTTCATAATAAATCATTAAATGATTATCGTATGATATCATTTCAACATAAATACTTGTAAAGTATTTTATAATATGACGAGATGTCATAAACATATATTTCGATGATAAACATTATTTTCAAATGTACAAGTGATATGGATATCATATGAGTTTGCATGCACGACATTGTTTCATGATTTACATTAGAGCATATCATTCATAATAGGTCGCGCTTAGAGATTGCGCCGCATTTCCGTGTATCCACTCTTGTCATCATTATAATTGCATCAGGTGAGTTTCGTAGCCCCTACTTTTGTATATTTTGAACTATTTTTGGGGGAGATACATGCTCAACTATTTTTCACAAGTACTTTAGATTTTTAAGAATAACTTCTATCATGATCATCATTGTTTCAAAACCGAATGTTGTACTATATCAATTGTTCTTGTTTGCGTGGTATAGTTCTACGTCGAATAAAGTGCTATGTCAGTTGACTACTGATACATTGAGTCATGTACTATTGATTATGTGCTATAGTTCTACGTCGAATAAAGTGCTATGTCAGTTGACTACTGATACATTGAGTCATGTACTATTGATTATGTGCTATAGTTCTACGTCGAATAAAGTGCTATGTCAGTTGACTACTGATACATTGAGTCATGTACTATTGATTATGTGCTATGGTTCTACGTCGAGTTAGGTACTATTGTGAATTCATTTGCCATCATGTGCTTGAACATAAACTATACATATTTTGGCAATGGGTTGTGAACACACAGGTTGCAAGTTTTGTATGGGCGGAACTTGGAACTAAGTGGATTTACAATGCCTTTGCTGCATAAACGATTTTGAAAGGCTTTACATTTTAACTCAAACTCTATGAACTCACTCAACCTTTGTGTTGACACTTTTAGCATGTTTTATCTCGGTATCTAAGGCATTCACTTCATGGCATGCATGTGGACTTATTATAGAGTCGCGGTGACGACGCATCTCACTTGGGTTTTATGAACTTTAAAAATATCGCTTGACTTGTAACAAACGTAATTCGCATATGTTGACTTTCAATTGGGACCTACATTTTGTAAACTCGATTATTTTATTAAATCAAACGATGTGTTTTCCAAACGACACTTTAGGTCGCTCGATAAAACTGTGATTGTGATGCTATGAAAGTCGACCCCGTGAATTCCATTCACGCAAAATGTAATTTGGGTGTGTGAAGCACATTAGTATCTTGTGTTTTGTCAAGAGGCATTTTGGGGTCACGTTTGCTAAGTGTAACAGTGCAATTTTCTTAGCGATGCTAGGTTGAACTTGTTCATATTTTCCTAACAT
The DNA here is from genome assembly GCA_022545495.1 of Chrysanthemum lavandulifolium. NCBI lineage: Eukaryota > Viridiplantae > Streptophyta > Magnoliopsida > Asterales > Asteraceae > Chrysanthemum > Chrysanthemum lavandulifolium. The sequence continues at coordinate 253,161,849 of CM040245.1, forward strand.
CTCCTTAACTTAATGATAGTGTGCACCAAATCTTGATTTTCGTAGCTAAGATTTCGAGAAAAATTCATGACTTCTTTAGTGTGTGCAAGATAATGATCAAGCTCGTTTGATGCTTCATCACGAGTCTGTTTGAGTAAATCAAATATGACACAAATTCCTTTTTAACTTTTTCAAGTTCTTGTTCATATTTTGTGATTTGACATTTCAAAGACGCGTTTTGATCATTCGATTGCTCAAATTTTGGATTAAACATTTTGGAATGCAACGGTTGATTTTGTTTTGCAAAGCAAGTTCACGATTTTGACAATCTTTTGACACCATTGAAGACGACGTTTTGCATTTGAAAGTTCGCTTAATAGTTGTTCATTTTCAACTTTTAAAGACTCGATCCGATGCACATTATCAAGATTCTCAACAATTTCAACAGTAATCAGCGTAATCGCAGAGATATAATCGATGCATATGGCAAAGAATGCAATAACACAACATTATGGATATCAAGACGGATAACATCTTCCGAGTCGATCGACATCTTTTCGTAACATTTTCTTTTTACGCTTTGTTTTAGAAATAGATGTTTTGTTTTCTAGAAAACGACTTTCATCACTCCAAGTTCCTTATGAAATTCCCTTTCCCAACACAATGCACAATTTTTCAAATTTTAACATGGGGTAAAATTCTTTTCGAAAAATATCTCTTTGTTCTCGCTACCGAGGCGATTGAAAATGTTCAACTTTTATTTCGAATGAAATTCAATCTCACGCTCTAAAAGTTTGAGGTCGGAAGTGAAAATGTCAAAATATCTAAGAATTTGACGATTTTACGGTTTAGATTTTACTTCATCGAGTGAAGGTAAAGGACCGTAAATTTGTACATATATTGGTTGGGGAGCAACATTAGAAGACTCGTGACGTTTTGTGATAATCCTAGGTGTGTTAGAAGAATCCTTTGGTGTGACGAAAGTGACTTTTGAATAGTTATATGGTTTGTTGTAAACAACATTTTCTAATTTTGACCGACTCTCGTCTTCGCATCTAATTCCTCTTGACGATGATATTCAACAACACTCATACAGTAATCATCAATTTTATATTCTCGCACCGAAACTTCGTGATTTGATTTGAATGCTTTGGTTGAAAGCTCGTTTGTAATCGCAAGATTCGGTCCATATCCATCTCGGATTGGGTTTTAAAGTAAACTTTTGAATAGTTGTGATTGACTCACCATGTTTGTAAACAACATTTCAAACTCTTTGAGTTTGTTTTGTGTTTCGACAATTTCTTCAAGATGGTCATCTATTCGCTTCGTTGAATGCTTTTTGTATGCAGAGAACTCTTTTGACAAGTTAACAACTCACCTTGGCTTTTGAGTTTCAAAGTAAGAGCGTTAAGTTGTCGTTTATGTTCATTTTCGTTGTTCTATTTGAGACAACAAAGCATTCTTCGATGCGGCTAGATCACTTATCTGTCGCTCTAAAGATTTTTCGCTTTGATGTGATTTAGCAAAGCGGCTTCAAAACCTTTTTCACGGTTTTAATGAGTTTTGAAAAATTGAGTTGTCATTTTAAGCATTCAATATCCCCGTTAACAAATGCATTTTACCGTAATTGCTGATTTAATGAACGAAATTCATCCATTTGGGATTGATAATCTTTAAGTAAGAGGTCAATATCCGGATTAGGCAAAGGTTCAAGATGTTCAACGTGATTCACAACATGATCACTATTCGGATCCTCAAGTATAACCACGGAGTCAATTTGAGTATCAAAGGTAACCAAAGGATCATCTTGATCATCAAATGTAACTACGGGTCTAGTTGAGAATCGTCAAAATGAGATGTGGACGACTCATGTTGAACATTCGAGCCTCTTCGATTCGAGATGTTGGTCGACATAGTAGATCGAGATGATTATGGTTTGTTCGGTACCGAGACAAGCCATCGGTGTCATACACCTGGGCCTGTGTCACTCATGTGAAGAGCTTGCATTTGTGCCATCAACATCATTGCCGCATTAGCCTGTAAGTCCTCCATATCATCATCCGAGTGCGGATCCGCCATAAAGCTCGTTCTTTGGTTGTGAGGGTTCCACCACTTCATCCTTAAGAGCCAAAAGTAAAGCCTCCTTGTGATAAGCACTACCTCTAGTCCTCGGCATTGGGCATGCATTAGCCAGGTGACCCTTCTCATTACAATTGTAGCAACGAAGACCATTAATCCCATTATGAGCATTACCCTGTTCAACCACTTGAGCTCTCTGTTGTTGTGGAGCACCCATGTTATTCCTACCCATAGCATTAAACCCTTGACCACCTCCCATCTGACGACCATAACCACGATTCTGAACTTCAACACGTCCATTGTTCACAAGAGCCTGAGTCCTTGTGTTTGATGAGGAACGAATGCGATTGTTTTATTTGTTTGTATACTTGCCGAAGGCTTTAGCAATCACAACAAATCCTTGTTACAATGCATCGAAAGCATCGGAGTCCTCATTAGCTTCACTGTAAAGTGCTTGATCATTGTTGTTGTTGTATGGATTCAATTGATTTTGTTGAGATTGTTGGTGTGATGGATCATATGGTGTAATTGTTTCAGTTGGTTGAGGAGTGGGTTGAGGAGGATAACTAGTTTGAGCCCACAAAGCAAGTTGTTGATTGTCCGGAAGTGACGGTGGAGCCGGGAGTCCACGGATAGCTCTTTCTTTGTCAACTTCTTTTTGGTGAGGCTTCAAATAGTCGTACAACAATCCGTATGAAGCATGATGGAGATTTTTAGCTTGACGGATGAAAATGACATACTTTTCCCAATCAGGACCAAGACTACTTAGGAAGTTAGTGTTGACTGCAATTCTTGGCATAATGATGTTATGTTTTTCCAAGTCATTGATGATGTCGAGAATCAATGATGATATGACTCTAATGTCTCTCCTGGTTCAATCGTGAAGTGTTCATAAGCCAAATATATTTTAGATTCCATGTCTTCTTGATTGAGTGCAGTGCCTTCCATGAGAAGATGAATATGTTCCCACATTGCTTTTGCAGTCTTTTGAGCATCAACACTTTGAAGGATTGGATTGGGTAATCCTAAAAGGATATATTGCATTGCTAGTTCAAGACTTCGTAGTGTAGAAGTTCATCACCGTAAAGGTCGAATAGATTGCAATGTTTGTGAGATCATCTCTTGGTGGAATAGCATTAGGATCTCCGGGTGTAAAGACAATAGGCATCTGGAATGGACCTTCCAATATAACCATCTTTAAGAACTTTCCATGTGGCTTCTTTATATCACAAAACCTAAAGAACCTAATTACCCATTGATCATAGTTGCCGGGAGTGAGCATTGGAGGTCTATCAAGTGATCCTGCCTCATGAATTGATTGCTGGCTACTTAAAGCTTCACACATCTTTGCAAACCAAGTTGGTTCCTTCATAGTATTCCTTGATGGATGTTGATTGTAAACGTTTGTGTAAGGTTGTACTTGAAGACTAGGTGGTGGTTGAACCATTTGAGGTTGAATTGCTCCTTGTTGTGGATAATGTTGTTGATTGAATTGTTGTTGATAAATTTGTTGTTGTTGATTAAATTATTGATGTTGTGGACTTAGTTGTTGTTGTTGTTGTTGATTATAAGTATAAGGAAAGTAGCTAGAGTATGGTGGTTGTGACATGTTGAAAACTTGTGTTGTTAAATGGATCTTTGTAGTCGAATGAAACGTTGTTGATGAAGTATCCTTAGCGAGAAAACCAAGTTTAGGTAAAGTAACACTTAGGCGTAAAACACCAAACTTACGCGTAAAAGCAAAAAGTTACGCGAGGATTGGCTTACGCAGAAGAAATGAGAAACACTAATATTAGGCGAAAATAGAAAGTTAGGCGAGAAAACTTATGCGTAGGATTAGCTTATGCATAAGACAAGGCTTAGCGAAGAAAAATCTTAGGCGTGAAGAGTTCTACGCATAAGTTTGAGCTTATGCGTAAGATTAGGGTTTTGCCCAAAAACTCTTTACACTATCACGGTGTAAAGGATATCCAAAGTCGAAGTGTTTTCAGGCTTATCCAAGCAAGAAAACACTGAGTAAACAACTAAAACTCAAGATCAAACCAAGGATGAGTTACGCGTAAGATTAAGGTTTTCTTACGCGTAGAAAGTAACCAAAAATTGATTTCTGCCCAAAGATGTTTCTAAACCAGATTTTAGTGATGAAACATCTTCAATATCACCAAAATAACACAAAAGTGTGAAACTTGATGATCCAAAACGTCTAAACACCTTATGCGTAGAAAGAATCCCACGTGTGAAACCAAGCTTAAAAAAAAGAATTACACGTAAAGTTTGAAACTTTTTGCTTAAAACAGAAATTTTAACACCTAAAAACGTTGAAAGTACAATAATCTTGGATTGAAAAGTGTAAAGATTGAGTTTTAAAGCGTGACAAAGTTTGTAACCCGTGTGTTACGCGTAAGAGCAAAAACTAACTTCAAAAACAAAAACCTTTTCACCCAACTATTTGGCGAATGATACCACTGTTAGGTTCCTATATTCTTAACACAAGCATCAATATAAGAAATAGAGAAGAAGAGATCGGATGAACAACACACACACACACGTATGAGTAATGAAGAGTTATGCGTAAAGGTGAATGAGTGAATTGAACAACCAACCCTCAAGTGAGGGTTTACAAGAGTATTTATAGGAGGGAACTAGGGCAACATGCAAGTTCCCTTCCTTTCCTTTATGGGCTTGGGCCTAGGCTTATGGGCCTTCATAAGCCTAAGCTTAATAATAAACATAAAGGCCATAATTAAGCTAACTATTACATATTAATTATTAACACTTGAAATCAAGTTTAGGAGTGATTCCAACAAAAGGAACATGAATAGAATGGTAAGTTATAAATAAAACATACTATAGATAGGACATTCTATATGATTTAACAAAAGAAGAGATTCTTTGTATGGGGCGATGTAGAAAGATCCAGATCTCCTAAAATTCCCATCTCGACAAATAATTCAAGTTCTTTGTTGTACAGAATAGCGAGTGACCCAAATGGTTGCAGTACGCTTCCACTATTGGAGCCCGATCCTTTGTAAACCCAAGCAAACGAACATATAATAGGGTGGGGATGGCAAAGATGCTTCTAAATGATCTTATGGCAAAACCATTCACGCCCAACACCCATCCACAAAAAATGGCATATCTTCATCAATGATCATACCGTAAATCACTAGAGAGGTTCCAAGATCGAAAACATAGAATGGAACTGGAGTTCATTTTTAAAATCTGCGGAAGGTCTATAACTTTAAATTGGTTGGTTACTAAATCAAACGAAATGAACATATAAATCTTGTATGTAAACCGTCCTCATTAGTTAACTTTTCACTCCCATCCAATAGATAAAATGACCTACAACCGCACGACTTTGACGTTTCAATTTGATAGTTTCACGAGGGGTAGAAATTTTCAAGGCATGTCCACCTTAATGAGTTGAAAGAAAAGATGAAACATACCGAAACCACTTTGGAAAAGCAGGATAGAGACCATCACGATCGTCGGGTCAAGAGTGTCCAGACGGACGGCAAAACCAAAACAAATCTTTTACATTCAATTTGATGCGTGTAAACGGGACATGTATCGCAAGTGATTTTTGGATTGTCGGGTTCCAAATAATAGACATTAGATTAGAGCCATAAACAAAACACGAAAGACCATGAGAATTTCCAACCGCAATCATAGATGAAAGCATTAAATCATGAAATACCGTAGCGGTCGATTGTTCATTAAAATCTAACATAAAACCTTTGTGACCGATCAAATGTTAGCATAAAAACACTCATCGTTACGACGAACACCGTAATTAGATATGAAAACCACAATCTATACTAGCCTTCCATAACTTGCAAACACTACGAATGGAGTATAGACTTAGGAGGTAGCTGCGAATGATATCTAGTTGAACATCCAATGGGATATAGTCGGACATTTTGTTAAACAAAAGCGTAAAGATTGGGATTAAGATATGAAGTGAATAGACCAAAAGAAGAAAGAAAGATGTTGTTAAACAAATTAAGAAAGATTTGTATTGAAGAAAGAGATTGGCAAAGATGACATTTAAGGACATGTACCGTAATGTACTATAGGCAACCAACTATTAAATTTCGCTAGTATATACCAAATAAATTAATAAAGTATACATAACCCATAATATATAGAAGTGGTTTGCAAAGCATAGGCTTTTTGTATATGTGCACGGGTATTAACTAAAGAAATGCCGTTGAGTTAAAAAAATATTATAATAATCGACTAATATATAATAGAAGTAAAAATACCTACAGATATCGCTGAAAGAAAAATACTTCAAATGTCAACATTAGACAATAATTATGGGTCAAACGGACATTAAGGATAGTACCTTGAAAGACCGGTATCAAATTATGTATTCAACCTTGTGCTTCCGTATATTCAAGCATCCGTTCACGGTAAGCTAAAGTTGTTTGAAGAGAGTCGTCTACTTCCAGAGGTCAAGTTACTGAGCAATCTGTACAAAATAATGCACACCCATACTCGCAAATCACCATACAACTCCGATTGTTTTGGTACTTTTGGACACTTATATGTGATTTTATAATCCCCGTGATATACCCTTAATATGCAAGACCCAGCGTTTGTTAGGTACGATTTAAGTCGTATTTGTAACTTTCTCTTGGAACCTCGCAACCACCGCTCACCTCCCGAGGTCGACCCAAGAGAGTCATAAATGTAAACAACTCAAGTGGATATGGAGCTCACAGAGTACCCAGTGTTTTGTATTTTCATTCATAGGAAAATACACGATATATAAAACAAATGCAGGATATTATAAGTCGTTTATAACATTAGTGGTATATGTACGGTGAAGTCTCGCCAAAATGACCTTTGCAACATCTCGCCAAGCCACATGGTATGTTGTGCCATTTGAATAAGTGGTAGGCATGTTGCCACCTAGGATTTGATAGCAAAAGTACACCCCGCCAAAGCCCAATCTGCATCACCGTTCTAAACAACCACATCAATTCAACCCATGCATCCAAGTGTCATGAGACGGATAAAGCAAATCAAAAGCGTAAACATTCATTTCATAAGTAACAAAGCGAAATAATAAACAAGTGCAGAGATCGCCTAGGCATCCGTTTACTCACTAACTCATTAAGCCACCACGTGTAGGCTTCAACACATGCCAAGGCTACCCAAAATCCTATAAGCAATAACCGCACGAGCCCCAAGGAAACCTATAAAGTAATGGTTCTTTAAGCTTCAAATACTTGCGAAGGTAATCGTGAACGATAACCTTCTTCTTGTTGCATTTCGGTGTCGTAAAGTTCCTAAAAATAAATATATTCAATAACATACACAATGATAATGATGTTATTGGATTAACAAACGAACTTACCTCTACAAACGGTTCAATTCGCTAATAGAATCGACTAACTAGACACGTTCGGGTTTCCGGATGTTTCAAAACAAAGTTGAAAGATAAGCAAAACAAAATTAAAAAAAAAGATTCGTTTGGTTACAATTTAATAAGGGGTTATTATACAAAAAGTCACTAAAGTTTTGGAAAATTTGTCCTAAGTCACTAAAGTTTAAAAGTTGTCATTCGTGTTACTCAACTTATTAAAGTTGTCAACAACATTATTGAACTTATGAAAGTTGTCATCCGTGTTCTTGAACTTGTAAAGACATGACATTTTGTTACTTAACATATAAAAAATAAACGTAAAATCAATGAAATTACGACATGTTTGATTTTTAACGTTGAGTAACTGAATGTCAACTTTTAAACTTTAGTGACTTAGGACAAATTTCGCAAACTTTAGTGACTTTTTGTATAATAACCCTTTAATAAGGTGATGTACATCCGAAGCGGCGTGGGATAATAGCCTCGTTAATGACACCGCGATCTTGTAACACGGCGGCAAGGAGTAGCGATGTTTTGATACCCCATTTTCTAAATTGACAGACCCAAACAACGTCGCGTAAGTTTGTACGGTCGCCTTCTTTACTCGAGGTTGTCGTTCAATTTTACTCTCTTTCTTTTGTTCGTATTCATATCGGAGAAAAGATCTTCCAATGAGGTTTGTCATTAGGACCTACCACATTTGCAAATGACACTTTCTTGGGTTTAACACGAGATTCGTGGGCTTCAGCGTCTTTCTTTGTTGGTGTATCTTCTAGGCTAACCACAAGAACATCATTGTTACTGGATTCAAGGCCAACAAACTAATTTTTTTCAACCACATCCCCTTGTTGATCATCACAATCCATTAAATCTAAAGATGGAAGACACAATTTTGTATCGATGCTTTTGTTGACATTATCTTGGGAGGAAACAGGAGTGTCATTTTGGCCAACCACATTTACATATGGCAGGTTGTTGTCTTTAAACTGACATTTGAGAATATAGTATGTTACAAAACAGCACATTTCACACAATATAACTAGAAAGATAAGAAAAGATGTGGTGACTTGAATGATAATATGTATATGTTTAGAGAGAAAGGGAGAAGAACATGAAACTAATATTTCATATGAAAAACACACACACATACACACACTCAAGCACACCCCTCAAATGAGACTATGAGGGGTTTTTATAGTACAAGAGACTTGATGCCCTAAAAGGCTTTCCATGGGTTCGTTTGGGCTTGGGTTGGATTACATCATACATAAGGCTAGCTTAACATAACTTATAACCAATTAGCTTAGCCCAAGTCTATGAGCCCGTTGACTATTCTGTCACGATATCTAACACAAGTTGCAAAGTTCCTAAACGTGAATGACCATCACTTCTAATAAAACTATTAAGGCTAACAATCTCCCCCTAAGGGGTGGTCATTCAAATGATGCACCACTTGATTAGGTCTTTACTTTTCTCGAGCTTGAACTTTGTGTGTAGATATAGAATAGTCTTAATTCTTTGTTCCTTCATGCTTTGTGATCAGTTAATTTGGTTGTCTGCCGTTGTCAACTTCGTTGGTTAGGTATCTCCACGTCTTTCTCCACTTCTTTCTCCATCATGCTCACACTTCTATTTGACTTTTCCTATGAAGTGAAGTTCTCTAGTCTTTAAACTTTGTAGATTCTTTAACATTGACGAAGAATCATCTTTCACTTTTTGTTGCCTTTGATATTGATGAGAACTTTCATGTGTTGTTGGTATGAGCATGTGGAGTATCTGCACGATCAATCCGCTTCGGAGCTTCCATAAGAAGAAAACATAAAAACAGGTTAGTAATAAGCGGATTGCGGCACTTACAAGTTTGAATTTCGAGGGTGTTAACAGCATAGTGTGAAAACACGTCTCTAATTCTCACAAAGGCCGTTCCTGAACTGGAGTCCCAGAAGTGAGATAACGCGATGTACCGAAGTTGTAACACCCCCAAATTTGGTTTAGCGGAAGCATACGTGTTATTTGGGAGCGTTACGAAATTGGTAAATCATAACACAAGTAATAAAGAACGGAATACATACTCCGTTTAATTTCATAAAATATTTTAAAACATTATTCTACAACATTGTTTAGATAAATGGGCACATCCCATTAGTTTTACTGGTCCCAATGTAAAACATCGTTTTTGTGTAAAAACACTTCTTTAGAAATTACTACGACCATTTATCCGCCTCTTGCCTTGCATCCATTATCACAACTAAGCACCTGAGAAAATATGCTAAAAAGGTCAGCTAAAAGCTGGTGAGTTCATAGGTTTAAGTTAAAATAGTAAGTTTGGACCATAATCAAAGTCATATAATCATTACAACGAATATAATGATATATGGATGAATGTCTATTACGTTAGCTCTAAGTTCATGCAACCGATACTACGACAATTTCTGCATGCTAAAAGATGTCATACAATATAGGGCCCATAGCGAGTGTTTTGTCCCTCAACACTCGATTCCGACATGGTATACGTTTCGCCTTGGCCTAAGCATGGACAACCGAACGGAGGAGTCACCCTCAATAGATCTATTTATAACATTCGCATTTCCCAATGGGGAATTGACGGTTCATGAAAAAGGGCATTCTCTAGGGACATAAGGGCTTAGGCTAAACCACGTAATAGTAATCATGTAGTAGTTAGGTCCATAAAAAGGTTTTGCATATTTTCTCACCCCAATGTATAAAACAATTTATCAAGTAAAAGAGGGGCTATGAAAACTCACCTTAGCAAATGTGCAATCCAAAAGTGGGATTTAGTTATTGTTGTGAAGCGGCACTGACACGCGACCTAGATAAGGAGGGCAATGTTTTAGTTCATTGTTTTAAGTATTGCTTACTCAAAATAGTTTAATTGTATTAAAACTAAACTTTAGTTTGTAAAGATTATTAAAATAATTCTACTAGTAAGTGTACGAAGTATATATATACTTTTCATGTTGATATTAATATGGCTTTAAATTCCAAAGTTCGATATGAAAAATAATTACAATATTCCACTAGTAAGTATATAAATGTGTATATACTTGTTTAAGTTGACACAAAATGGTATCGTCAAAATTTATAACTAATTGATTTATTTTCTAATTGTGTTTAGAAAATATTTAAGTTAAGTTTGAAGACCTTCCAAATTATATGATAAAATGACATAGTGGTCTTTAGTTATTCATCAAAACTTGTTCTTAATATATATAGTTCCATTAAGAAGTTTACTTGACATCCATTAATTTGTACATTGCCGTTAAATTTTGACGTACATTATTACGGGAATCATGTTTTTAGAATATTTGTTGTTTATACCAACTTTCACACATTTTTGTTAAGTTATGACTTGTGTACATAATTGACGTTAAGACTATATGTAACGAGATGAAAAGAAAGAATAGACGGGGACGGTTTAAGCTTATATTTTTCCTTCCGGTTATACGTTACATGTTTTATTTCGTGAGGTAGTTTAAACCGCCCGACGAACACCCCGAGCCACCATGGGTCATGGCTGGTGTCGATCATGACTAAGGACCGATATGGGCCGAGGCCTATAAAATAAGCAGATTCCTTTGCAACTTAATTCATTAGTTGGGCTGTGGCCCAGAACTTGATGTCTAAGCATTAGTTAGTATTTGGTAGTTCACTGTTTGTGCCAAATTCTTTGTGGGTAGATCATACGCAGAGGAAAAAAATTGATATAGCAAGTGTTCATTTAAAGTGAACAAGGTACTAACATTTCGAAGTTAGACTCAAACCGAGGGTATCACAGTTGACGTGCTCCAAGGTATACTCGACTACCCGATGTTTCTAAAGTGCCTAGAATATTACTCAAGTTTGATACATTAACGGAAAGGTTAGAGCAACGATGTGACGAAACCATGTGTTTGGTCGAGTACTACTCAACCCGGTTCCTTGTTGAAAATTTGAGACACAAGAAAATGTTGAGACACAAGAAAATGTTATACATATTTTAGGCGGAAGAGGTTGGTCGAGTAGACATCAAAGTTCTACTCTTCCAATACTCAAGTTAATTTAAATCCGGTTTTACTTGATTACCCTACAACTCATAGTTTCGAAAGCCCGACAAGGTGCCATACACAAAATCCTATGTCTAGATTCACGCAAGTCTTAAGATGACCAAGTCATCGCCAAGTTTCAAAACCACTTACGACGACAAAGATGATTTCCTCTAACTTAAAATTTATATCTACATGGAAACAACAAGACATTTACCGAAGACTACCTCGATTAAATGTATAGCCAAATTCCGACACAAGGTACTAGAGTTTCTGTGAAAGTTCGAGTATTTAGACAAGAATGCCGCAACCAATATTAGATTTTCGGATTCGACACTTAACATTACTAGTATTCTTTATCAAACTTGACTTATCTAGTATTTCTTGTTTCATGCCTCTCGACATAAAACCAAACGGACCCTTGTGCAAGTGACAACTTAAGTTTTATGGTCACAAAACAAGATTAGCAAAACAAAGTAAAACTCAAATCTCAAGTAACCATTCCCACAACTCGACGTGGAATCCAAGACCATTTAAAATCGATGTACTCAAATCGTGTAACAATTTTATTTGATAAAATTTTCCAAATCTTAATATCATAAACAACAACAAGAAAGAATAAAAAAACATTACAACAAGAAAAATGAGTAACCTCAACTTGGAAGAGATGAATGCGTGAGGTACAAAAGTGGCTTCTCGGATTCGACCCAAACAAGACTTGAATTAGCTCCTACACACTTCCAATTGCAAAACCCCCAAATCAATTTTTGAAAACCCTAAGTTTCACAAACCCTAGTTTTTGGTAAAATTTGATGAGGAAGATGAGTTGGGCGTTTGCATCTCTACTAGAGATAAAGGAGTATCTTGGGAAGGAGCTTGTCTACCTTTCTCTTCTTGTGATTTGGATTAAAGCCGATTTGGTTAGCTTCCAAAACTAAGAATATCTTGGACTTTGGCTCAAGGTAGATACAATGGGAGATATGCTTCTCTTGGATGATCTTATCTTGATTCCTCTTGGATTCATACGAATAGTAGCAGACGCATCAAGGAGTGGATTTGAGAGGCAAAACTTACATGATTTTGGTAAGAGAGAGAAGAATATGATGGGATAAACATGTTGGGTTTTCCTCTTTGGGAGATTCGACCTACAAGGGAGGCGCATGTCTTGAGGTTGAAGATAAAGATTTGATATCTTCATTCTCTGCTTTTGTGTGGGCTTGTCGTGTGTGGGAAGAGAAAGACAAAGAGTGGATATCTCAAAATTTTATAAAAGGTTTTCTTTTAAGAGTAATATAATTAAATGTGTATGTATATGTAATATTAAACTTAGGTACATGTAGGTAATTGTGTTTACTTATGAAATAATTGTGTTTGAGTCTTATAAGAGTTATTGTTTAAGCGTAAGCGTATTATTATTTTTGTGTCCCGCGAAGTTATATTGTGACCAAAGTATCATTGTTTGATAACTTTTATAACGTAGTATCTTATTGTTACGAGTCTGAAATATTTTTATCTTTGTAATATTCCATATCGCGGACATTTGTCATTTGTTTTATTTGCCCTTATCATAGTGTCGATGCAGCGTGCAAAGGTCGGTCACCGGGGAAAACGAGATAACCTCTCGCCTTACAATTTAAATCATAAGACAAAAATTAAATATTCATAAAATGACATGAATGCAAGAGTGGTGCGCTTATCTCATCGATGCGAGTTATCTACTCAAATGATCGGAAAAGCTCATGCATGCTTCATGACTCATGCTTAGTAATAATAAATTACTAATTATCGTTAAATTTTGTGAAAATTTACCGTGTGTCCTGTATACACCTCTGATTCGGATGAGTCGTTGAGGTACATCAAGCATCACCCCACGATCGTAGACCGCTTGAGACACACTAAGCGTAATCCACGGGAGTTACGAAGTGACCGCTGTCGGTCGCTTGATGTTGACCACGGCAGAGTTTCCATTCAATCATTGAAGATCGCGATGTGAAACTTCTCATAAATGTTCGCAGATTGCTAAGATCTACGAGGACTCTAGAATGTATCACTTGTGTCCTTATTGATGAACAACAAGCAATGAAATGTCATGTGTTCCTATGAGATCTTTTGATGAATCTCGTGGATCTAGACTCAATAGTGCATTTGGTTTTCCGAGCGGAGACTAGGAGAGGGTCTCCTCTTCAATACCAACGATCTCTAAGAGAAAGCCGATAGTTTCGTAGGGTTCCAGTGAGAATGAAACAAATCCTTTTAAGAGGAATTGAGTGGCTAGAAGGTTTAGTGCAGTCGCCACCGGGTCCATGACGCCTTTGTCTTCAATACCAGTGTCATCTTAGTGACAACCAAGAGCAGTATGAATTGAACCCGATTTACGCCTAAGGTTGAATATGGAGGGCTATTTCTTTTCACCCTTGCTTTTACTTTTCTTTTTAATTCTTCAACCCCTTCTTTCTCCTTTCTCACATTACTCCTTTTTTCAATCATACCTAAGGACTTCTAATACTAACTATTGGTGGTGTCCTTGGGTAGATCCCTCTGGCTCTGGCGGATCATAGGACGAATATACCTATCCTTAGTCACCTTATAACTCCATGACTGTCCCATGTTGCCATAAAACCTTTTATTGAAAATCACTCAGAGTGTTTATGATTGAAAACATGTTTGAAACACTCCAAGAGTTTTATATTTTCGAAAAACTCCCCTTCACATGTGCTTATAAGTTTTGATGTAAATGCACGGTGAGAGTAGAGTTCGCACTTTTGAATTGATCGGCTCATGATAGACAATTCCCCACGAGACACAGTTACGTTGCTTAGTTAGAGAGTTCCATTGTCAGTTTTTAGGTGACAACTAGCTCTAATAACTGCCTTGAAGATGTAAACACTCCCTGAAAAGGAGGTTAGACCCATGAAAGTGCATGTCTATCACGAGTTTCTCGAAATGGTACATTCTACTCGGACAAGTCCTTTGCGAGACACGTTTACATCACTAGCGAACTAGCTTGAAATTATTACCCGTCCAGGAACAAGTCTTTTCGAGTACTGACAGTATTTTATCGTCAATTCATTGGTTAAGTCTGAGTTGCTCTTTTGAGATTCAAACAACGATCATTAAACATTTTTTTATCACATTTTAATCACGTTTCTCCCCCTCAAAAATAGCATATCTATGATGTTTTTGAAACAAAATGATTAAAAGATATGTTTTTCGAAAAGCATTTGGAGAGCAACTGATTTAGCATGAACTTTGGAACATTTTTTTTTTGTTTTATACTCCCCCTTAACGAAAGCATATTTTTCATATAAGAAATCTTTTTTAAAAATTTCGAATCAATGGTATGCAAGATGTGAAGAAGATTTTGAAAATCTTTTGAAGATATTGAAGAGAAGAATTATCTTCATTTGTTTTAGGATAAGTGCTCGATATTTATGAAAATCGATTTTGCATATCACTTTCCTTTCTTTAAAGTTCGGGTTCTGATCAAGTAATCAGAAGCCATTATGTTTTTAGGAAAAGTGCTTTAAAAATATTTAAAACCTTTGATTTGGTTAAGCACTTTCCTTTCTTTGAAGCGCGGGTCCTGAACTAATGTGTTCAGAAGCCATTATTTTAAAGTCCGGGTTTCGTACTGAAGTATACGAAAGCCATCTTTTGAAGAAATTTTGAGAACATGTTTTGAAAAACATTAAAGAACTCTCGCTCAAGCATCTGTACATACCCGTATCATTGTTAAATGACATTTCTAGAAACGTACAGAATATCGATTATACGAGAGACATGTCGTGAGAAGAATCTTTTTGGATTTTGGAAATTTTCTAATGTTTTTGTATTTTTTGAAAAAATTTCTATTTTTGTATTTGGTTTTTTTTTGAAAATATTTGCGAAGAAGATTTGAAGAAAGAGAAATTAAGTTAGGACAAGTAAAAGTGGAGATAAGAGTGGAATAAGAAAAGGATTTCCACATGCGAAATAGGCATAAAGTTCTTCTTTACCACACGGGGTATGTGAACTTTCAACTTGTAGGACCCTTTTTATCAATCCATTTCACACAATATAACTAGAAAGATAAGAAAAGATGTGGCGACTTGAATGATAATATGTATATGTTTAGAGAAAGGAGAAGAACATGAAACTAATATTTCATATGAAAAACACACACACACACTCAAGCACACCCTCAAATGAGACTATGAGGGGTTTTATAGTACAAGAGACTTGATGCCCTAAAGGCTTTCCATGGGCTCGTTTGGGCTTGGGTTGGATTACATCATACATAAGGCTAGCTTAACATAACTTATAACCAATTAGCTTAGCCCAAGTCCACGAGCCGTTGACTATTCATCACGATATCTAACACACGCGTTACAAAGTTCCTAAGCGTGAATGACCATCACTTCTAATAAAACTATTAAGGCTAACAACTATTTTATTTATCGGCGATGTTTTAGTGAGAATGTGATACCTCATGAGCTTTGTTGGTGGGTGTTCCTACTGTCTCGCACACAATCAATATTGCTAACGGGTTCGGGTTGGCAAGCCAATTGTTTCGAACCACATCTTTCGCTCATTATCATAATCCATTGCATCTAGAGAATTATCACCCGAAACTTTTCATCGTTTATGTAAGACGACCAATCATTACCACAATCCGGTTCCTACCGAATTTTAAATATATATACATAAGTAGGGACGTATGCTATAGCGATATTTAAACATTAATCGAAATATAACGTATAATAATGGGGTCACCGGGTATTTTATTTTCCTCTTTAGGTGCAACTGGTGGAAGTTGAGTACTACTTTCCTCCATATTCCATAACAGACATTTTGGGTCATGGCACAAGCTTTAACAAGCATACCAAGGTTACATGGTTGTGTTTCTTTAATCCCATCATCATTTTCAATGTTCTGCTGTATGGTCCGCATGGACAACCTTATCCTATTAGGGCCTACAATATGAGACGACATGGCTCGGATCGACCAACGTATGATATAAGTGTGGACATGAACGATTATTTGAGTTTGGTATAAACATTGAGGTAAACCGAAAAGTAAATACAAACCTTCGGATCATCGGAGTAACGTCGTGGTCGTTTGTGGTGGCACAACTTTTAGTATAATCAGGATCAACAAGACATAATTATTAAGACCCAATAGTTGTTGTACTTTTGAAAGTACGCTTTTCACAAATATAAACACATCAAGTACAAAAGGTGTGTTTCGACCGAATGAATGCCGTTTTCTATCATCAAAACTTTTTTCCAAATCCAAGAACTCACGAAATAGACCCCCGTCGAATGAGTAGTTCCGTTTAGGCAACATTTAAATTGAAATCGTCCATGCACAAGTTTAAATTGAAATCGTCCACGAATTCATTCGAATGCTCTGCAGCCTTGTAACCATCGGTTGCTCTCGACAGATAAACCATCTTTAAATTGGTACGGCAATACACCACGGTTGCTTCATTTCGACTTGTGTTGTAGAAAGTTCAAGAATGGGAGTCAATTCTAACAACAACAACAAAAATTAAAAAAAAAAAAAAAAAAAAAATAAATTAAAATTACTCATATCTCGTGAAAAATTGTGTACAAGTTAGTGGGGTCAACAATGTAAGACTTTGTGATGCATACAGTCCAAAGAGGTTACAACAGTCCGGCTCGAAACTTTGAAAGTCCCGACCAAGCAAGACCACGTGGAATGATCTTATTGTCTTTCACCCACCAAAGTGAGCTTTTAGGATAAGTCTCCAAAATCCAAATATGTAATAGCCACAATGTCATCTTTAAAACGTGTACTTATGCAACTATCGCTTTTGAAAATGTTTCAAGGTTTACCAAAGTAAAGGTCACCAGTTTAGGATGAAACAAGACCTTTATAGTTACAATTTAAAAATAAATCACAAACTAAAATGTGTTATAACATTTTGTTATCTAAATTACGGTAACTTTATATTACTTGTATACGAACAAAACACCAAAGATTTCATAACAATAAACAAAGAACATTAATTTTAGGTACTTTTGAAATGAATAAGTAATAGCACAACAAAATAGAATCAAAAGCTTTTAATAACCTGTTTTGTAAAGAAATATGTTATCAAAGCTAGACATTCATACATTAGTACAAACCATCGAGAATTCTAACCTTGAAAGCCCAAGCGAACCCGTATAGATTGTATGTGGTAATGAACTTTGGGTTTTTTTCAATTTTAACAAATGATCTTTTCGTGAATATGAACAATATTGACAAATCCTTTGATAAAATTTATGCCACATATATTCACCACAAGGAAATGCATTCCTGTGCTTCAAAATCATCAACCAAGGACAATAAGTGATTATGGATGCAATTCATGTCTTCTTTTCTCATAAACACCACTTCTGCAGCCTACCAAGAGACACACCCTAACAAAGATCCTCATCGGAAAGAGATAACCAACTTTTCCCATCCTTTTTCCGTCATTAACAAGTTCCAAAAGATCAATTGCATGTACATTTGTTATACCATTACTCTTTTTTTCAGAAATACACGATCGAAAATGCGCTAGATCGTTTAATAGGTTTTGAAACTTTGCCAAATCGAAACCCGTTATCGAGAAAAAATTCTTTCCGGCCAAAGCTAAGGAATGATCCCCAATTTGGAATTTTAGTGGAGGGAATTAGAGATGTTAGAAACATATACCGATGTTGCAAAACATAATGCATCGAAGGCGTCATTCTCGCATCTAATTTATATCCAACCATGAACCAACATCGTTTGCTCGAACAACCTTTCATTGCTTTTCATTCTTTGACAAACGAGTTTAATATCTGGCAAGAACTTCAATGTAAAACGAATCATGATTTTACAATTGTACAACTTTAATTTTGTCATATGGAATTATAGAGTAAAAATAATTAGGTTTTAGAGGGTTTTGTGAATAAGATGTGGTTTGTGAGTGTGTGTGCGTGATGCGTAAGAAGACGAATAATTGTAGAAGTCGTTAGCAATTGTAAAAGAAGATGTTTGATTGTGTGTGTGCGCTTGATGTTGTGTGCGTTATTATTATTAGTTTAATAATACAACCAAGGTGTAAAATGACCATATTATCCTCGTATAAATACAAGTTGCCCAATATTATATAGTTGCCCGAAAATACAATTTGGTGCTTCAAAAACAATACCTTACAATACATGACATATACTCAAAATACGTACTTGGTCATACCTTTGTCGGACACATGGCACCCCATGGTTGGATACCAGAAATCAAGCAACTTGTCCATTTTCATTCGACAAAGTGCGTGGTCCGAAAACGATAAAACTCGTGACGCCGCGATCTATTTCGACTAATTTTCCTTATTTTAAACTGGTGTCATTTCGCGATTTAACGAAAATCCATATGTTCAAAAGCTAATTTTCGTGGGTATATGAAATTTGTACGAAACTTTATTGACGTCTTAAAATTGTGATAAGTGAAATAGGATAATCATATGTAAACCTATATTTTTATTTTTTATTTTTATTTTATTTATTTATTTTAACTTAGCAATAATAGCCAATGTGATGAAAAGGATTTTCTTTTTTTTTTTTTTTTTTTTTTTAACTTAGCAATAAATACATGGGAATGGATCCACCAAGACAAATAAAATAAGATGAATGAGAAATGTTTTCACCACACATTTCAAAACGAAGAAGGAAAATTTTATGAGATGATCTCATTTTTAAACGATCCGAATATATCGCTGTTATTCTCATTCTTCTTATTTTACTTTTGCTTCTTATTTGATCCTTACTCATAAATACATGACCACTTATACGAATGAAACTTTATGGGTCGTTTATATGGTGAAATATTTCTCATTTTTTCTAAAAATTCTTCATATGAAAAAGAAAAAGTTAAAATTTTATTTAGCTATTTTTTTTTCTAACAATTTTATAAAAAAATCTAAATTCTCATTCTTTAAATTTTAACTTAAAATTTAAAAAACACATTCTACCTTTCTCACTTTTTTCATTCTCATTATTTTATACGTCCGTTTTTATGTGTTTTCGTCCGTTTTATACGTTTTCATCCGTTTTGATATGCTTTTATTCGTTTTAACCGTTTACATCCGTTTTGGTCCGTTTTGTACATTGTCGTTCGTTTTCATCTGTTTGTATACGTTTTCGTCCGTTTTATACACTTTTATCCGTTTTCGTCAGATTTCGTCCATTTTTATACGTTTTCGTCCATTCTTATATGTTTTTATACGTTTTCATCCGTTTTTAACGTTTTCATCCGGCCAGAGGTTTCCGTCGCTCGTCGTCCGCTTTATGCATTTTTTTTATGTTTTCATCTGCTTTCATCCATTTTGTGTTTATTTTACGTATTATACATTTTTGTATGTCTTAATACGTTTTCATACGTTGTATTTGTTTTAATGTGTTTTTGTACATTTTATACCCTTTTTTGATGTTTGATGCGTTTTTGTACGTTTCATACATTTTTATCCGTCCAAAAACGTATAAAACATAAAATAGTGTACAAAACAGACAAAAAAGTACAGAAACGGATGAGACCGGACGAAAACGGATGAAAACGTATAAAAACATTCCAAAAGCGTATAAAAACGGATGAAAATGTATAAAACATACAAAATCGTACAAACACGTACAAACGTATAAAAGGACGAAACGGATGAAAAGTATAAAACGTAAAACGTAGAAAACCGTATAAAACGGATAAAACGAACAAAACTTATAAAACGGTAATAATGAATGAAAATTTATAAAACCGTACTAAACGATAAAAACATATAAAAATGTATTAAAATGTACAAAGATCCAATATAAAAGAAAAGTTACTGAAGTAATTATAAAAGAAAAATGCTTCAAAGAGCTTTGTATAAACAAGTTTTATTTTTTAGAAGGAAAAATATAAAATCCGACTAATAATTCACATATTATCCTTTATCCATCCAAATTAGATTCGGATTTATCTCGGATAACCCGCTTAAGGTTTCGTAATCTAAACAACCTAGTCCGATTAAGCTTATTCGGATAAAATGACCCTTTGCTTGTCCTTGTTAGATGTCAAGAAAATGAGTTAATTTTTTTTCGTCAGAGCAGAGATAGGCTTCAAGTATAAGTAACATTTTTTTTGTAACCATGGGTTTTGACTTTTTTACCGACTAATTTGCGAGGTTTGAACCCATCACACACAAACTTAAATCATGTAAAGTCTTCCTTTTCGGGACGCTGACGCGCCACTACAAGATTGTTTTGGTATAGAACCGGTTTTGAATGATTGGCCACTAGTTGACATTTTTACCTCACTTGTTGACATTTGTGTAAATAAAAAGTGTCGAGAGAGTATTTGCTTACGGGTCAAGTACGGTATATTTAAAAGTATCTCGCCACCAGATAGAGTGAGAGAGAGAGCGCTTGTTATTAGGTTTTAAAAAACACATAATATAGAGTGAGAATTCAAAATGGATACTTCAATTAGATACGGTGGAGAAACAAGTGCACTCGGGATCGGTGATAGCAATCTCCTTCTCCGACGGTTAATTACGTTTGTAAATGTGGCGTCGTCGTAATAAATGCGAATAGAAGCTTCAAATTAGGGGTTCCAACATTATTTCTTAGGTCTCAACTTCTTTTTATTTCATAATTATTATTTTGTTTTTACAAAGTTAACATCTTTATTAGGAATTTTTATAGAGTATCTGTGACAATCCGTAAATTTCAGACTATTATTTTTAGTCATTTATGTCAGATATTGCGAATTATTTATTCTCTAATTATTATAACTCAAAAACGAGAAATTGTTTCGTGTTTCCCGAAGTCCCGGCACCACACGCATACCGACACCATGATAGTATTGGCACGAAATATGTTTTCTAATTTCAAAATAATAATAATACCATAATAGTTCACTTATCAAAACGCCTCCGAAATATAAAATTTATAAAATACGGATATTCAAAAATATTCTACATAAATAAACATTACCGTTTACGGTACAAATTATACAATACAACTGTACAAGGTACACAATACAAAATTAATAATAATAATAATAATAATAATAATAATAATAAAATTAATATATTCAACGCTCTTTCTAATATAGCCCACCCATTTATTTTGTTACCAGTATTGTTGTCTTCTCCTTTCTGGAAAACATATCCCACGCCTCTCCCTCTTCCCAAAGCTATCACCAAACTTGATTCTTCTTCTTCCATAAAAGTAAAATCACAAAAGAGCTTCACCCCATTTCCACAAATGGCTTCCTATAATCCTAGACCTCATGGAACGGCTGTGAAGGAGGACAAGTGCCAAGAATAATCCTCCCCTACACGATAGGTCAAGAAAGATAGAATACTTCATTCCCTTCTTCATCTCTAAGTAGGAGCGAAATTATCAGGAATCATACTCATCACTTACACTCAATCTCAATTCTAAAAATTAGGGTTTGGTAAATCAAGGGGCTTTTTGAAAATTACCATAGGGGTTTTGTAATTGGAGGTTTGGAGAGTCCGAATCAAGTCTCAATTTGTCTCAATTTATCTTCAATCGTGCTCAATTGGAGTTTTTGTATTCGATTTTCATGCCCACTCGACCCACTTTGAGTTCATTGTAAGAACAATTATCTTGTCAATCTTTTCAATTTATTATGATGTAATTTTTGTTCATTCATTTTTTTTACCGATCGATTCATGCTTGACTTGAATTTTTGTTGTTGTTGATCGCGTGTGGTTAATTTGAATTAATAAGTTACTGATGAACATGAAAAGAGATTAAAACCCAAGTATTGGCTCAAAATATTGGTAGGATACTTCTTGTCAATCTGATGTAATATAAATAATTATTGGTTAATTAGTTTGATTAATGAATCAGCACAACTTGTTTTCAGTT
Source organism: Chrysanthemum lavandulifolium (assembly GCA_022545495.1). Lineage (NCBI taxonomy): Eukaryota > Viridiplantae > Streptophyta > Magnoliopsida > Asterales > Asteraceae > Chrysanthemum > Chrysanthemum lavandulifolium. Next base: position 253,184,210 of record CM040245.1, read on the forward strand.
ATACTTTCTATTTATTTACCGATCTCATATGATAGTTTTCTGGGAATCGATTGCATCTTTCTTAGTTGTTGTTGTTGCTAATGCGTGTGGCCTACATATATATCCTCACAATATAAAACCTGGATGTTGGCTTGGATAGAAGTGCTTATTGATAACTTTGATTTTTTCTAATTGGCTTATTTGGATTAAGATTGGAGTTTATTCAAAAGGTGTGTCGCGTTGGATTTTTACCAGAATGCAAAACCACTGTGGTCGAACCACAGTGGCAAGTCTTTCTTGGTTTTGAGATATTTCATACATTGAAACCTTGTGGGCAAAATTATAGACTAATAGATTTAGGATATGTCTTATGGTTGAGTTTGGTTTTTGCTTTGGGTCGAACCTGTTGTTGAGTCGAACCATTGTTTAACAGTGGGTACCTATACCTGGTTTGCCATTTTACCTCCAATGACCAAGTACTCATTTTGCTTATATTGTGATGTCGCGGCTGTGATGAGTCCCACTCGGCGGGTGTTCGTTAAACAATGAATTAATATGAATAAAACATTCACCTTATTTTACTTTTTTTTTAAGATTAATCAAACACCTCATAAATCTGTAATTTGAATGCGAAAAGTCTTAAAATCAGAAGGGTGATAACCAAACTTAACGTCTTTGTTACCAAACAGTTGTAGTAACATGGTTAAATAAATATAACAACGATTTATGATCATGACATCTAGTCACCACGGACAAGCTAAAACATATACATGGGCCATGCCCGATTTTTGATAACAATAATTTTTTATTATATTTTTGAATTAACTAACGAATGGATATTTATTTCATGACTTTCACATTTAATCTTCTAAATACTAATATATTTAACACTTACATTTTAAGTACCATTATTTTTTTTTATCTAATAATAAAGATATGCAAAATATGTATACCTATATGTACATTTAATCATATATATACTTTGTCGGTAATTTTCACATGAACCGTTAACGTCTAATACTATAAATGATTATTTTCCATACATCGTCTCTCGGTTGCCATCGAGCCGAAGACTCAATCGTCTTTGATTTTTTTTCCCTGTGATATACTTAAGCACTTCCAAGAACCAATACTTGCAAATATTTAGAAAACTATTTTAAACTTAAACGTCACACAAGCAACAACAACAACAAATACTTGAAAACTTTTCGTAAAATTTAATGAGTCTTAATTATGAAATAGAGACTAAACTGCCATACTAATCTAGGTCGCATGTCGGTGCCATCGAATAATTCTATTCGACTCATCGCTTTAGATCGCTAATAGGCAAGGTGAAGATTCATGCCTTTTTACCGCTTTACTTATTTGGGGTGAAATGCATGAACATAAACTTTATTGTTATAAATAAATTATAAAATTATTGAACCATTATATTTGACTTAAATTGAACATTTAAACTATTTGATATATTTTGAACTCCCTTTGAACTAATTTGAACCTTTGATATATTTTGAACCTTTTTTGACTTAATTTGAACCCTTTAATATATTTGAAACCTTGACTTATAATGAACTATATTTTGACTTGATTTAGACTATTTAATATATTTTGAACCCTTAGACTCTTGGACTTAATTATGAGCTTATGACTTGTTTGGACCTAATGGACCGTACGTCGACCTAAAGTCTCCCCTGTTCGGAGCAACGCAAAGTCACCCTTGTTCGGAGGAGTGTCGAGTCTCCCATGTTCACAGCAGTCATTAATTGATAGTATATAACACGGAGTAGTTGTTATGATGTACTATTCGTACATTCGCATTGTTAGTCCCTGATTGGTTTGCCGTCGCACTTCAAATATATACCGTTCAGACGGCTCCCTTGTGCGGAGCAAGAGGTAGTATGGATAGCGCTATTGAGGTCGGCCAACCTCTCGCTCCCTGTCTACGAACGCATATTATTTATTTGTGGGGCTTTGCCGCATAACTTTATTATATATGAGGCGTTATTATGACCATAGGTGTATTGACTACCGGACTCACTACTCGGAATATGGAAATGTATGTCAACTTATATGTTACCGCCTTGTATGGCGGACTTGTAACATTGTGAGTTGACAGGATATTTGCAAGTTAGACATACTCAAAAATGTTTTTGTATTATTTAAAAATTTCTTAAGAATGGATTTTATAATATGTAAAAGGACTTTTATTAAAATGGCTTTTGTAATACATAAAACTCAGTATATTCACCAACTATTTTCATAGTTGACCTGCTTTCTCATGCATTTGGTGATCGTCAATAAGCATGATTTATGAAGTCTTTTGCATAAAGGATTCTTCACGTGTCGCCTTTGATCATTAAGTATAAGAAGATGTCTTTAGAAACCAAGCTTTAAGATTTTGTTGCCAAAGTTGGCTTGAAAAATATTTCAACATTTTATTATTTCCTTAAATTTAAATATGGTATTGTACTATATCTCTTTTGCGATGTATATTAATTTTGTTGCACTCGAGTTTCGCCTCATGGGTGTGACAAGATATCGGTGTTAATGAGTGGTGGCATTTGATGCGGATGTCATACGGTTCATTCAAAATAATTTTCAAAAAACTTTGATATCCCAAAACAACCCTTTACCACCACGTTATAAATACCACTCTCAAAACACAAAACACACACACAAATCTTTTAAAGAAACTAAGCTTAAATTTTCTCTCATAGCAAAGTTGTGTGTATTTCCCAAAATCATTTTCTTGGTCAAGGAGATTCATATTAAGATATCCATCTTCTTATAAACCTTCTTGATAACATATCAATCATTTCACGACCGTGATCAAAGTTGGATTCAACGTGTGACCATCCGGTATTTGATATACGCCATTAAAACTTTCAAAACTTTTATTCATAGACCTAAAATGGCGCTTGACTGTGGAATCGCTTATGCACCTCAATAAGCGGGCATGACTCTTGACCATGTCAAGTTTCAAACAAATAATGTTGTAGGCAACTTTAACTACCCCAAAATGTTCCCGCCTACAATGAAATAATCAAATTTTATACAATTGTCCTCTCAAAATGGCTTTACAAAATTCATAAGTGTTATACCAAAACTTCCTTAGGGAGTTCGTGCACCGCACAAGCCTTTGAGCCAAAACCACCCACTAATGAGTCTCGAGGCACGCCCACCGGAGAATACCTCATCGTTCTCAGTGATGAACGGCCAAAGGCCACTGACCCTTGACTTTGCCACTTTCTATTCATCTACTAGGCTGGCCTACAAAAAGGGTAAGTATGTCGCACCTTGTGCATGAGGTCAAAGGCCGAGCTAGCCAAAATATCTCTAAAACCAAGTTACTTGGATAAAATTCAAGTGACTAAAACTCCTTTCCTATGTCTTGGAGAATCTTATTCACTTTTGTGATTCGTGTTCTCGAGAACTACTTATCAACTAAGCAAGTTAATTATGTTCAATTGATGATGGCTTACCGTCTCATCATCGGGACTTAGGTCGACATAGGCTAGATCATTTACAATGAAATAAACTATAACCACTTTTACGAAAAACCTTACCTATGACCAAACACATGCCAAACACATGCCACCGCCTTGCTCACTATTTTACTTAGCATAATTGTACATTTTGCTCAAGATTTACTTCCGCTTATTTAACGCAACCTTGTGTCATACAATCGCTATGTACTACCATATCACTTGAAACATACTTTTTATTTTAAGTATTTTGCTAAATACTTACATGTATATACCGTCTTTGTGTCATGAGACTATGTCTTACCCCGCTCACTCATACTCACATATATTGGATTGTGATAATCCCCAGATATCTCGACTTATAACCTCGGTGTTACTCTTTCCTTAACATAAACTTATTATTCGACCTCAAGTTTGGTCACTCATCTTAGTCTTTCAAAGCAGATTTTAAAGCATTGGAACATACTACTAGTATAACTAATCTGAGTATTTCAAAATTTATTGAACCTTAGTGGAATATAGACTGATCACCTATATTCGACCAGAGACAGTGGGACATAGCCTGATCACCTATGTCCAACTCAGAGATGAATTTTGCAATACTGAGAATAGTTACACTGAAATTATGTTTGAAAGTAATTATTGCTAAAACTTTGGATGTTGAAAACTTTTTGGTGTGAATACCTAAAATTTTCATATAATAACCCCCGCATTATTGTATAATGCGTATCTGTCACAATCCTACCCTGTCACAATCTCCTCCACTTCACGCTTTATTGATGAATAGGGATTCATCACCAATCATTTGAGGAATGACTTTCCTTTACTCATTAGGCAAAACCTTTGGAGTGAATAGAACACTTTGCCTTGAAACAATAAACAATGAACATTTGAATGGGATTGTTAAGGAACAAACTGGTACATCATCTACAAAATTTGAGGTGTTAGAATTATTTGAGATTAATAAGAAATTCCTGAACTCACATAAAGGACATGTAAACTTCCAGCTTGGAACCGATTCCGTGTTGTCACTTAAAACTTTATTTAACAAGTTTTCTTTACAAAAGATGAAGTTCATCAATTTTCTCTACATTCACCAAGTTCTCTTCCGAAACTTTAAAGTCATGAACTTTCCATTTTCATATTTTCAAAATTCGAAAGGACGGGTGACACCAACTAGCCATGTAACACCCCAACCCGGCAAGGGTTGAAGTATCACATTCTGGTGTCATATCAGAACATACAAATAAAATTTTTGCAAGCGGAAGCCTTATAAAATAAAATACCAAGTCTCATAAACAAATGACTTACAATGAAAAATACAAAATCCAATATATCAGAATGAAATGAAATATCATGACAATTTCTCTTCCAAAATAAGTCCAAAGTAATAAGGAAACTAGGGTCGGATCACTCAAAAGCTCATACTCACCTCAAAAAGCCCAAAGATCCTACTTGGCACCGTCGCATGGTAAAGAAATGCGGCCGAGCTTAAAAGCCCAGTGAATGGATATAACAAAACAAAAGCTAAACAAAATCGAAATACAAAATGAAACTAAGGAAGCGATAACAAAGTCACAACGAAATGAGTACAATGAGTCGTTGAGGAACCCGCAGAACACAATATTGACAGATATCCGGAAGAAACAGAAATCAAAGGAGATCAAGGCAAGGCAAACACATCGATGACATATATAAGTACATATAAATAACCGGACAAACAAGCATCGAAACATAAACAAATAGGAGTTTATGAACAATATCACAAGCAAAACAAGTAACAAAACAATGATCCAAAGATAATGAGACAACATATCAACTAAACATAAATATGGCACACAATTAAATCGATAATCGAATACATATAAGCTAAGCGGAAATCTATAAGCGGTGAAGCAATTAGATTGGATGCAAGCATAGCAATCACAGTGCCGATAACCCAAAACTAATAAATATGTCAAGTATGATAACCAACGGAAATTCTAACAAAGAGAATAAGCATGATAGCCACGTGTATCGTAGGAATACCAAACGAACATCATAATTGAATGGATTAATTATACAAGGACATAGCATGGCAAGTTAGACAAGTCAACTAGGCAAATAACATAAGTTGAACCATTTACATCATCAAACAGCTTGTTGGAAAATTTAGTGCACTTGTGGGATTAGTTCACACCTTGTAATGGGTTAGAGGTACGGAGTGTACACCCATAAAGTCCATGAACACCATGACTCTAATAGTGGTTTGTATTGGTAGTGCTTGGTGAAAGTACCGTGTGGTTACCATCGATTATCGGTGTTTCCATCAAGCGGTACTTCCACCGGATCGATGTTTCCACCGCGGTGGTGTTTCATCAAGTAGTGTTTACACCGAAGCAAAGGTAACCATCGATAGCACTATGAAAGCACCGATGATAGTACTACTTGTAACGGCTTTGACCTATTCAAGTGGCGGTTTAAATTGCATCATGACCACGCTTAATTGGTCATGTAACCACTAACGGCTATAATGGGGATAATTATGAGGCTATTAATTGGCGATTAATACTCATAATTCCATTGACTAACCAAGAGTAGTTTCCTATAAATAGAGATCTGCTTTTATGCATGAGAATGTGACTAAAACGTAAACACTTATTAGCGAAAGGGTTATAGAATTGTGCCTAATTTCTAATCGCATTTGGTCTTATCCCAGTAGATATTCGTGATACCCGAGCATTAGGGTCGAATAGTTTACTTTGGAAAGTGATCACACGATTCCAAGTGATATCCAGAACCACAAAGTGGTATTTGTTATCACGACCGCTTGTTCGTCAACAAGAGTTGCACATTTTTGCCAAGTTGATTATCTTACCCTACCGGGCTATTACACCAACAATCAAAGTAAACTATTTTGTGATAATCAATGGCAACTGCGCAATGAAACACATGGCTTCAAACTTTGCCAAGCTTGATAAGTTTGAAGGGTGGACTTTAGGAGGTGGCGTAAGAAGATGCACGCCTTGTTGTCGAGCATGAGTGTGGTGTATGTGCTAACCACACCAATTCGATGATAGTGATGATGCCACCGTGGAGCGGATCGGGAGGAGGAGCAAATGGGAGAATGATGACTACATATGCAGAGGCTTAATTCTCAATGGTATGTCCGATTCCATGTTTGATATTTATCGAACATTGAATCTTCCAAAGAACTGGGACTCCTCGATGCCAAATATATGGTCGAGGATGCATCAAGTAAGAAGTTTCTTGTTAGTAATTTCACAAATTACAAAATGACCGATTCAAGACCGGTTATGGAACAATACAATGAACTTCTTGGTATACTTGGAAGGTTTACACAACATAATATGCACATGGATGAGTCTATTTCGTCTCTTGTGTCATTGACAAACTCCTTCCTTCTTGGAAAGATTTCAAGCATACCTTGAAACATAAGAAAGAAGAGTTAACCTCGGTTGAGTTAGGCGATCATCTGCGCATTGAGGAATCTCTCAAAGTGCGGGATAATGACAAGCCAAAGAGTAGAAATGCTACTGGTGCATCTGTTGTCAATATGGTGGAGCATAACAACTCCACCGTGTACAATGACAACAAAGGCAAACGCAAATATCATGACAACACAAGGCGTGATCCTAACAAGAAGGCAACACCTACTTGTTGGAAATGTGGCAAAATGGTCACATTAAAAGGGATTGCAAGGGTGTTAAAGTTGGTGGTAAAGCCAATGGATCGAGCACTAATGGTTCGTGGAGTGGTGGTTCTTCCAACTCACCGAAGGTCGAATATGGTTAATAAATCTTTTCATATTTATTATGTTACATATGTATATGAATCTCATTATGTGCGTGATGATGATGTTGCGTGGTGGGTTGACTCGGTGCAACAGTTCATGTGTGCAAAGATAGAAGATGGTTCAAGACTTATGAGTCAACGAATGATGGTTCTATTCTTCGCATGGAAATGAGTCAATGACCTTGGTGCATGGTCATGGTTGTGTAGATCTTAAATTTAGTTCGGAAAGATTGTAACTTTGTTTAATGTTATTCATGTTCCTGATATAAGGAAGAACTTGGTTTCAAGTAGTGTTTTGAATAATCATGGATCTAAAAAAGTTATTGAATCTGATAAATTTGTTCTTTCTAAGAATGGTGTTTTTATTGGTTTTGGTTATTTATGTAATCAAATGTTCAGGCTTAATGTTTCCACTGATAGTGTATCTGTATCTACTGATAGTGCTAATTCAGCCTTTGTGACCACCTTTGACCTGACTAACTCCACCATTTGGCATGCTAGACTTGGCCATGTACATTATAAGAGAATGCAAGATATGTCTAAGGATGGGTTAATCCCAACATTTGACATGGACACTGAAAAGTGTAAAACTTGCATGTTGACCAAGATAACTAAGAAACCTTTTTCGTGTTAGTCGTGAGACTAAGCTCTTGAGCTTATACACGTGACTGTGTGATTTGCATGCCACTCCATCTTTGGGGAATAAGAAGTACTTTGTGACATTTATTGATGATGCTTCTAGGTTTTGTTATGTTTATTTGTTGCATACTAAGGATGAAGCTTTAAATAAATTCAAAGTGTTTAAAAGCAAGTTGAATTACAACTGGGTCTTTGATCAAAAGATTAAGGACCGATAGGGAGGTGAGTACATGGATACTCAGATTTCAAGATGTTGGTATAATCCATGAAACGATCGCTTTATACTCCTCAAAGAAATGGTATTTCGAAAGGAAAAGCAGTCTGTCAAGGAGATGGTTAATTCCATGTTGTCCTATTCGTGACCGAGTCAAGGGTTCGGGGTGAAGCTATGTTGACGACTTGCTATTTATTAAATAAGGTTCCCAACAAAGGAACAAGATTACCCTTATGAACTCGGACTAAAAGGAAACCCAACTTGAACTATCTCAAGGTTTGGGGTTGTAGGTCGTTGTAAGACTTCCGATCCAAAGTTGAAAACTTTGGGTGAAAGAGGCATTGATTGCATTGTTGGATATGCCGAGCATTCCAAGGCTTTTAGATTCTATGTTATAGAACCTAATGAATATGTTTCAATTAACTCCATAATTGAATAAAGGGATGCAAACTTTGATGTGAATAGATTCTCATCGGCCCCTAGACCAAGTATGAGGATTCCTAATGGAACTCATGACACGGTGTATCGAGGTCCTCGATGATGAACCATCGGTGGTCCCCGATGAGGTTGTGGTTCAACAACTCGAACCTATGCTTAGAAAGAGCAAAAGGGTCGACTCCAAAGTCAATTGGACCCGAGTTTCAATCGTATTTAGTTGAAGGAACAAGGATGAGGTCTCGCATCAATACTCCTATTGCTTCATTGTTGAGGATGATCCCAAGACATTTGAAGAAGCAATGAAGTCCCGTGATATTGCTCGGAAAGAAGCAATCAATGATGAGATGGATTCCATCATGGGCAACAACACTTGGTGTTGGTTGATCTACCACCGGTTGCAAACCTTTGGGTTGCAAATGGATTTTCAAAAGGAAAATGAAGGTAGATGGAACTATTGAAAAGTTCAAGGCTAGACTAGTTATTCGTGGCTTTAAACAAAAGTCGGGATAGACTATTTTGATACTTATGCCCCTGGCTCGTGATCGATTACCATAAGGCTAGCGATTGCTATGGCATCTATTCACAATCCGATTATTCATCGATGGATGTGAAGACGACTTTCTTGAATGGTGAATTAGATGAGAGGTTTATATGAACCAACCTCGGGGCTTCATCTTGCTCGGCAATGAAAACAAGTGTGTAAACCGATTAAGTCTCTTTATGGACTTAAGCAGCACCTAACAATGGCATCAAAATTTGATGAAGTGGTTTTGTCTAGTGGTTATGTTCTTAACCAAGTCGACAAATGCGTGTATAGCAAATTTGATGAATGCGGTAAAGGAGTCATCATTTGTCTATATGTTGATGACATGTTGATCTTTGGCACCGACTAAAATCAGTTGACCGACAAAGGAATTTTTGTCATCAAGGTTCTCCATGAAGGACATGGGGAGGTCGATGTTATCCTTGGTATAAGGATTAAACATGAAAGTAACATAATTCTATCTCTCGGCCTCATTATATTGAGAAGGTGTTGAGGAAATTCAATTACTTTGATTGTACTCCCGTGAGTACACCTATGGATACTTGTGAGAAGTCGATGCCTAACAATGGCAAAGTCGTGTCTCAACTTGAGTATTATAGGGTAATTGGTCGCTTAATGTATGCCATGACTTGTACAAGACCCGATATTGGTTTTGCGGTGGGAAAATTGAGCGGTATACTAGTAATCCTAGTGCTCATCATCGGCAAGCGTTCAAAGGGCATCAAGTATTTGAAGAGAACTATGGATTATAGTCTCTCTATCTGGTTACCCATCGAGTGTTGGAAGGATACACCGATGCAAGTTGGATCAAGAACACTAAAGACAATTCATCTACCGGTGGTGGGTATTCCTACTTGGTAGAGGTGCAATTTCTTGGGCATCCAAGAAGCAAACTTGCATCACCGGTTCAACAATGGAATTTGAATTTGTGGCTTTGGCATTCTTTGGTAAAGAAGTCGAATGGTTGAAAACTTGCTTGAGATTCCATTGTGGCTCAAACCTATAGCACCTATTTCTATCCATTGTGATAGTGCACTACATTGGCTAAGGCTTATAGCCAAATGTACAATGGTAAGTCTAGACACTTAGGTGTCGGACATAGCATGATTCGTGAGATTATCATGAATGAGGTGGTATCTATAGAGTTTGTTAGATCTCAACGAATTTAGTTGATCACTTGACGAAGGGTTTGGCTAGAGACTTGGTTATAAAGTGCGCTAAAGGGATGGGTTTAAGTCCAACTTAGTCATCGAATGCTAGAACACCCAACTCCTCCTAAGGAAACTTGGGAGCCGAGTTCAATGTGGAAAGTCGAACATTGCCGGATCGGAGCACATGTTTTATTTACATCCCAAGGTTGTGCTCGTAACTCGCCGAAAGGAGGATGATGTCTTTACTTTAATGGTTAATTTTCTTTGAAAAATGCTTGGCAAGAGTATGACTAAAGAGGAACCACCTATGTAAATGTTGAAGTTTTGCCGCTGTGAAGCTTTGGACTTTAGCTTCTACAACATTTATGAATTTGGATATGGACACATGGCTTGTATAGTGTCGAGTCGATAAGTGTTTGAAAGCTTGTGTAGTTATCTTCGTGTATTCAAATGGGTTGAAGGGTTCAATTCTTAGAACACCCCGATTCTCGAATATTTGAACGTGTAATTACTAAGATGGAAATTCAATCCTCGTGACATTTTCATTTATGCACATGTTTTGCTTGATGTTTGTTTTCATGCAAAGGAAGTGAACTAAATTTGGGAGGATTGTTGGAAAATTTAGTGCACTTGTGGGATTAGTTCACACCTTGTAATGGGTTAGAGGCATGCAAGTGTACACCCATAAGGTCCATGAACACCACGACTCAATAGTGGTTTGTATTGGTAGTGCTTGGTGAAAGTATCTTGTTGTGGTTACCACCGATTATCGGTGTTTCCACCAGCGTACTTCCATGGATCGATGTTTCCACCGGTGGTGTTTCCACCGGTGGTGTATCCACCGAAGTGGTGTTTCAATGAAGTAGTGTTTACATCGAAGCGATGGTGTTTCAGGCGGTGTAACCACCGATAGCACTATAAAAGCACCGATGATAGTACCGCTTGTAACGGCTTTGACCTATTCAGTGGCGGTTTAAACCGCATCATGACCGAGTTTAATTGGTCATGTAACCACTAACGGCTATAATGGGGATAATTATGAGGCTATTAATTGGCGATTAATACTCATAATTCCATTGACTAGCCAAGAGTAGTTTCCTATAAATAGGAGATCTGTTTTATGCATGAGAATGTGACTAAAACGTAAACACTTATTAGCTAAAGGGTTATAGAATTGTGCCTAATTCTCTAAGCGCATTTGGTCTTATCCCAGTAGATATTCGTGATACCCGTGCATTAGGGTCGAATTGTTTACTTTGGAAAGTGATCACACGATTCAAGTGATATCCAGTAACCACAAAGTGGTATTTGTTATCACGACCGTTTGTTCGTTTCATGAAGAGTTGCACATTCTGTCAAGTTGATTATCTTACCTATTTCTTTGGGCTATTACACCAACAACGATAGCATAAACGGAAGTGTAAACATGGCAGTCAACAATTAGCAAATAAGAATACTAACGAATAATCATAGCCCACGAGAATAACTCGAATGAAGGTATACATGATAAATAGATAAATCAATTGATTACATACTAGCAAGGTAACTAGATCATAATACAAATAAACCATAAAACGTTAATTAATATTTTGCGATCTCTTTGTGTTTTGTTGATAACAAATATAATGTTGTTTTAAGTATAATTATAAGGATGCATGTTATTTTTGTAAAGCATTTACATATAGCCATTTAAATACAAAAATGTAGTAATTAAGCATTTGTTGTAATAGTTTATTAGGATGGGTAAAAACCATAACCCATGGATCTTAACCCATACCCAAGAAGACTAGATACAATGTATATTTAGATACATTGAATCTAAAGAAAACCCATGGACCAACCCATAACCCATGACCCATAACCAAAAACCCATGGGCAAGAGGAGCTGCCCACGGATCCCTAGGTTTACACTAGACGGATCCCAGTGGAAGGGATCCGTGGGATCCGGGGAGCAGTGAGGAATTTTGCCTATAAATGAGAGTCATTTCTTCATTCTAACTCACCCTCTTCTTACTAAATCTCATACACTCTCATTCTCTTCTAACATATAGATCACTTGATCTAGAGTTGTTCTTCTTTCTTTCTATTTGTGATCCTCATATAGGTCCTTCTAAGGCGAGATCACGAGCATTCTACAAGTCATCCAAGCAAGGGGTCCTTGATTGATTTATCACTCCGCAAGATTTACATGGCGAAGATCTTGTATTTGATATTTCACATATTTGTTGTGTAATAGTTGTGTTGGTTTGGTCCACCGTGCTACGGACTCGGTATCTAGCTTTGTACCGGAAAAAGTGTAAGCAACGTTGTGAAGGCTTCTCCGCCAAGTGAAGGAGTTTGTTGACATAGTGCTTGAACTCTCGAGTATGTGACTCGGGGAGTGGAGTAGGGCAAGGAAGGTGTCCTTGTGGCGAACCACTATAAATCGGTTGTGTCATTTCTATCCCTTAACTTTATTTATTTGCTTACATTATCACTAGATCTATCGTTCTCAACATCCATACGATTTCACATAATATCGAATCTAAAGTTTTTGAAATCAACTTAAAATCGACAAAACTATTCAACCCCCCTTCTAGTTTTCCACATAGACCAATCAAAGGGTCACATAATATCATGATAAATGGATGATCAGGTATTAGCATGATAACAGGTAAATCAGATAATCACATATTAATCATATAGTAGCAGGGTAAACGGGTGGTCACATAAATCAAGGAATAGCATAATCCACACATGAATCCAATAATCGTATAATGGCTTGGTACATGAATGGAATGATAGTCTGAAGTATAAGCTTGATAGTCAACCAAAATGGAATAAGAGTATGACACATCAAATGAAATGGAGTATAGTATGGTAATAGAATGAATCACATAAGGATACTGAATAAATGAATAATCAACGGTAACTAAGGATGAGGAATACATAATATGGTGCATTGGGGAATAACAGAAGGTACAATATAGGGTATTAAGAGTGTAAAGGTTGTCAGAAATCTACCACGAGCCCATAAACATATCATATCGTATCATAAGTAACCATTGTACTCGGAGGGGTGACCTCGGAATACCATACATAATTGGAGGGGAGACCTCAAGTAACCAATGGAGTAGCTAGCTCCTAGAATGTAAAGACGCGTATTGAAAACGACATCATTCACTAGATAAATCATATCATAACATATCGATAATGTAACAAATCTAGGATGCATCCATACGCCCCAGTAAACATAATGGCCATACATATATCTTGAGCTCATAATCATATAACCGAAAGGGACGATTGTGTAACATCACCGAACACACTAGAGTCATGCCATTGATGCATCAATGACATGGTCATGGTACCTCATGACTAAGGAAACATATTTGGCTCGGGTATCAAATCAAGGGTCAAAGCATAGTCATATCATAAGGATTTATATCAAAGGTCCATAGCATATGTTCATAATCAGAGGTTCATATCAAAGGCTCATAATCAGAAGGTTCATAATCAAAGGTTCATAATCATAAAGTTCATATCAGAGGTTCAATCAAAGGGGTGCATAACAAAGTCATAGGGAAGCCCTAATAAGAAGGCTCAGAGTAAAAGCATAACAGTTCAAATCTAGTATCAAGGGATGTATACGAATCATGAGAAACCTTAAGAGACAAGGTCTGAATATATGTACCTTAGCAACGAAATGAAAGCAAACGGGAAAGTAACACAAGGAAGCAACGTCATATCTTCTTCAACGAATCTACACGAATTGATATCATATATTACTTATATACTCATTTTATAAGCTTCTTATGCATTTATAAGTGTTTTACTTATTGATATCATCTTTTTATCTTTCATTTTCTTAACTTCACATCTGGACCGAATTTAGCGATTTTTATAAAATACTTACTTAGCTCAAATAAAATCAAGGAAATTCTGGGGTTCCCATATGAGTTAAGAGACTCACCAAAATTGGGGATTTTATTTCCGTGTCAAATGTCCTATGGAAAATTATAAGTCCGTACATGTCCGAAAATGGTCGGAAATACACCTTAAAAGTTCACGCTATTAGACCTGTTTAGACACCTTGGAAGAATTCCCAAAATCCAGAAATTCATTTATATCCTAAATGTCACTCGTGTAAAAGGAGAGCTCCCAATTCATTATGGTTTGAAAATGAAAAATCAAACAATCCAACTAAATTTCGCACCCGTTTTCTCGGCTTTGACACTTGTTCTTGTAAAATTCAAAAATACGACTTAGACAACTCCAAATTCGACCAAACCACTTGGAAAACTTAACTAATACATTAAAATAAGTTTAATACAAAAATACTGAATTAAACACTTTTGTAACTCGTTTAACAAGCATACACATTCGACCTATAAATCTACCCAGATCAAAATCCGTTTTAAAACCATCATATAACAAGTTTTAACCATTCTAACACACAAGAGACTTATATATTTTGATTTTAACGTGACTTAGGCTTCATTTACAGCCATTAAAATAAACACACCCAAAGTACACACACTCGACACAAAGTAAATTCCACAAGTCGACACGCATTTAGAGTTACGTGTATTCGTTATTTTATGTGACAAGCTTCTAACTCGATTCAAAGTATGAGACTTTTACGTGTATTCGTATATTTTAACAAGTATCTAGATTAGGTTTACATTCCTGTTTTATATGCATGAATATGGTTACATGTCGAAAAAAAACGCAAGAAGAAGGTAGATGATACCTTAGTCGACCAAGAGTCAAGGAAAACAAGAACACGATAATACACAACCTTATAACCACATGACCCACCCCAA
Organism: Chrysanthemum lavandulifolium; assembly: GCA_022545495.1. Lineage (NCBI taxonomy): Eukaryota > Viridiplantae > Streptophyta > Magnoliopsida > Asterales > Asteraceae > Chrysanthemum > Chrysanthemum lavandulifolium. The sequence continues at coordinate 253,199,260 of CM040245.1, forward strand.
ACGGATAAACCCACGATTACCCATCTCTTGCTGTTGCTACACGATCGATCACCATTTGCAAGAATCATGATCACCACTATGCGCCTTGTGATCGTAAGTACTCACGACCAAAAGCCTCCCTTGACCTAGAAACCCACGACCGCCAACATCACACCACCCTTCAACCTTGTAAACCTACGATCAAACAGTCCTTCAATCGTGAACTCACGACAAGAAGAACCCCACGTCACGACCTCCTGGAACACTCTTGATCGCATTATATCCTTGTGTTTGATCGAATGAAAAGAGGAAAACAGATTGGTGCCGTCTCTTTTGGATATTAGGGTTTTGAAGATGAACTAATTGTGTGTAATGTAAAATAAAATAAAATAAAATAAAATAAAATAAAGGGATATATGGGAAGTTAATGAAACGTGATAAATGGGATTAAATGGGGGAATTACGGGAGGCGTTAGTTTAGGCCGAATATAGAGGGGATTAAGACCAAATTAAGACTAATTCCAACTTTCCATAATACAAATGTGTAGATTAGTAGCGAGATGAATATGGAAAAATATATGGGAGATATGGGCGCCTAAATTGGTGAGAAAATGGAGATCACAACCAATATTGACTATCCAAAATATTATTATGGGCTTTTATAATTTAAGTGTAATGCATTGCATATTTAGTAAAATTCGCCCATGCCAAACATATAAACGTGTACAATGTATTTTAAACGTAAGCCTAATGGTTTCATTTATCTTGTACAAATTACATATTTACTGAGTTAGATTATAAACGATTTAATGAGCTCGACATATTTTTCATATTTAATAAATATTAAATTTAAGGGCAAAATGGTCTTTTCACACGTTTTAGATATTTAGGGTTTTACAAGCCATCATAAGACAACCTACCAATGAGCATAACCTTAATCAATAGGAATTACCTATGGTAACCACCTTAAGAGTTGTACGAAACTCAACTCTAGAAACACCTAACCTTACTTTACTCCTTTCGATTTCAAAGGATTGGGTTTGTCAAACAAACGACCTCCGCTATCATCGAACTTAGTGTGTGCACAACCATTTCACATGTGTCATCGGAAGAAATACGACTTACGAACTTTCATCCTAGTAACCAGAGAAATCAAATAGATTTCTACACAAATTGACCACCTAAATACGCTTTTACCTTATACCCCATATTAAACTAAGGAAACAAACCACATCCAAAATTGTCTTAGGACAACCTCTTGACAAACACGGTCACCAAGAATCATTTCCTTAAAAGTTATAACTCAGGACTATTTACGGAGACAAACCACGAACTCTGCTTTCTCCCGTAACTTTTCTAATTCGAGAAACCTCATCACCAAGTAGGAACTCAGAACTACTTAACGACTTATACTCCGTAAATGACCAAACTATACTCTTAACTTTGAGCCTCCGTACTTTGGGTATAAAGTACAACATTAAGTCAACCAACGAATTGCATGTAGCAATCAACACCATCTTTCTGAGGAACACAAGCTTACCAAGAACCCACACTATCATTTTAATCACACAATGTAACATGACATTTCGACATCATCATTCAAATGAAATGACATCAAAAATATCATGTCATGAGCAACTACAAGGAGTAGATTGTTCGGATATCCTCAAGAACAAAAACCTTGAGGACCGAGGTAATAGAACCGACTCTAGAGTGCACCTAGATCGAACATCATTTCCTTGGAGGAAATTCAAATCGATGAAATGTTAAAACTTACTAAAACCATGAGTCGGGAAGTCAAACGGTTAAAGTATAGCCGTATCCCGATTGTCAAAACACACAAACTCTACCGAGTAACTCAAACGAAATTCGAGGACAAATTTCCTTATAAGACGGGAGACTGTGACAATCGTAATTTTCCAAATATTAATTTAATAATAAATTATTATTTATTATTACATAATGTTTTTGAGCAAGTATTAGCTCACTTGATATAATTATGGGAAGTTATCTCACACACCAAAACAATTTAAACTATTTATGAATATCGGTAAATGCATATTTTATATTTTCCGCTACTTATGAGTTTTTTTCTAACTTCTACGAATAGTTATCTCATTTTATTGGAAACACGAGCTCGCTGCATCGAACCGACAAATAGATAATATGGTTTAGTATAATAAAACACCTTATGGAACAAATATTATTGGTTTTATAATTTTGTAATAAAACAAACTCAAAAATATATTTCACACGTTAGCAATTTCCAACGTGTAACCAAACATCTCGATTCACGTTTAAATTTAAACGAGAAACGAAACAACACGGGAATTCACGTTTAACTTTCCACTTTTTTCTAATCTTACTTGTCTCGCATCTTATGCAACCAAACACAAGAACATTGGATCTTATATATCGTTCTCGGTTTAAGACAAGAAACTAGTACAAGTCTAAATGTATTTAAAACACAAAACCAATAACAACACATGCATTTATATATATATATATATATAGTTTTGTTGCTCATCAATAAGCGAGCATGACTTATAATTATTTGTTTGTTATTTTTGTTAACTAAAATACATTTTTAGAATTGTCAAATAATATTATAAAACAATTGTTTCTTTGGTTTTAGTTGTTGGTTTTAGTTTTTTATTTGTTTTTTTTTGTTAAAATTATAAATTATTGTATGGTTTGCGTGAATGGTTAATAAAACAAACCCTCACGACCCTCGTCCTAATCAATCAAAAGGTCAAACCTCAAACACAAAAGAAGATCAACATGAGAAAACAAGAATAAACGGTTAAGATCTATAATTGATGTTACCATAATCCATAAAATGGCTAAAAGGGTAAGTATTTTGATTTTGGTTTTATTTTTAGGATTTAGTAGAACAATTATATACTAAAAAGTAATTAAAAGTTAAATGAAACGGTTAAGATCTATAATTGATGTTACCATAATCCATAAACGGCTAAAAGCGGTAAGTACTTTGATTTGTGGTTTTATTTTTAGGATTTGGTAGAACAAATATATACTAAAAAGTTATTAAAAGTTAAATTAAACGATTAAGAACTATAATTGATGCTACCATAATCTATAAAACGGCTAAAAGGAGGTAAGTACTTTGATTTGTGGTTTTATTTTTAGGTTTAGTAGAACAAATATATATACTAAAAGTTATTAAAAGTTAAATTAAATTGTTAATAACTATAATTGATGTTATCATAACCTCATCAATCCTTTCTTGGCTCCCGAGAGCCGGATCCCTAGGTTTAGCCTAACCGATCCGTGAAGTGATGGATCCATGAGAACCACCGCTTAGACTAATCAATCCTACTTGATATAATCATTTCAAACTCTTATTGTTAATCTAAACACTTCACATTGTCTTAAATGACTCCCTAGATCAAGACAAATATGTAGTTGATTCTTGTGTATGCAAATCATTGCAATTTGAAAGATATTAGTGGTTTAATCTTTAATTCACTTGCCAAATCTCTTTTTTTATAAACCACTTGTGTTAGGACTTCCAAAATTACTATTCACACACTCATTATCAGTAAAATATTGTTTGAAAAAATTATATAGACGTAAATTAAATAATGAATAATCGCAAATATGTTATACAAAAAATTGGAAACAAAAATATAGTGCTCCTGTATTATATGTAAAAAGAATAGTCATAAGTATGACAACAAATGAATTACATGATGGTTATTCATATGCAAAATAAACTTCTTTGTATACAACGTTTGTTGTGCAGTTAGTGTATTCGTCATCTTTGTCACAACAAAGAACCTTCAAACCTTTCTTTGTTTTACCCTTAAAACAACCACATAAAGTTGTCAGTGTGTGAATACCGATTTTTGTAGAAATAGGCCAAATTGCACAATGTTTGACTTTGACTTTTCTTAATTGTCATAGTAAACATATAGTGTTGCTTGCTTATTTGACTAATGTTCACATGTTTATTTAATTAAGATGGAACCTAAGGTATTTGATCGAAACTCATCTGTATATGTAATCAATATGGAACCTAATATGCCATCAGCAAAGGATTTATTCATGGTGTATTAAATTAATGTGATGGGCTCAAGCATGAACGTGTACGAAGCATGCGTGCATATCTTAAAATCGGCAAAGAATATTGTAGGGTGTTGAGTGTTCATGGTGTAAAAACCAAAAGGAATACTGTTAAATTTATTAATCAGATTCACTCAACAATGAAGATTACAAAATATTATATATAAAATAAACTAACCTAACCCTATAAAATTAGACCCAACAGGCTTGTGGGCCTTCATTATCTAACACGTGGATCAGCCGATAAAGTCGTTCAAGTTGAAGATGCTTTGAAGTTTGCCAAGATAATACCCAACCATGGATTATAAATCACTGAAGGACGGTCTAAACATTGGGCATGATCCTTTAAGAACCATTTTATTAATGTATGTTAATTATTCAAGAAATTACACGCGAGTGATGTTTTAGAGTCGGACTTTGGGTAAGACGGGACCAATTCACTCAATCTACATAACTTTATCAAAGCCCACCACAAAGTTGAGCTTTAAATGACCTTTGTTTTCAAATATGTTAAACGTATTCTGATGGCGAGCAGCTACGATTTAAAGTCTTTTTGTTTTCGATAATCTGGTCCTTGGTCCCTCAACTTTACTGTTCATTGATAAATGTTTCACATTTCATATTAACAAATCATCATTGTAAACATGTATTAGTACAATGAACTGGTGAGTAAAACAAAAACATATATTACTCCACGAATCAAATTAAAAAAAAAAAGGTCGGTAGCCAAAACATTGCTACAAAAAGAACTTATCCATTTGTACAGAGCAACATTTGATTGATGTGAATATAAGATTGTAACAGAGCAACATTTATGTTGTATAATAACTTATGTACATAATCACATTCTAACTAATAAGATCCAAATTTATTACGGGTTTTCTTGAAAGCATGAACCCTTGTAAACACCATGCCTAACCAACTTCATTCCGCTCCACACACATATTATCGAGTTTAATATATGTAACAAACCAATTTATCAAAAAGTATAGAGATTTAGGAAAATCAAAAGAGCTGTTCACATAGGCAACATTAAAGTATCTTATAAATTAACACACGTTTCATAAATGGTAAAGCTAGCCATTATTTTGGTCACGACTCTTGCATGACCAAGTCTCATGATATCTTGTTTAATTAATTTGATGATTTAAATATGTTGTTTTGAGATGGTCTAGAATATGGTTGTGCTATGTCATATCACAGTATCTTACATACTATATGTGTACGACTCCGTTAAATCAATGTAATTTTTTAATCATTTGAAAATTCCAAAAGTAAATATGCATGGAATAATTGGAAATGGTCATCTGCTTTAAAAAAGAGATTTAAAATTTTAAGTCATTCTTGCGGTTATAAAGGTCATAGAGTAGTAAGGGCCCGTTTGGTTTGTAAGTGGGTTTAGGATTAAGATTAGGATTTGGATTTGGATTTGGATTTGGGTTTAGATTTGATGTATGAGAGAGAAAATGTAAAAAAAAAATGTTTTATGTATTGGGATATAAATTAGAATTTAAATTTATAATTATTTAAAAAATATATATATAATTTAGTGATAGGCCCACATGTTAGTGAAAAAGAAAACTAAAAGACAAAAAAAAGTAAAGAAATACGGAAGAAGACAAAAGAAAAAAGAAAAGAAAGATGGAAGAGAGAGAAATCCCACTCCACTTGATGACTTTTGTGTATGCCTGGGTTATAAGGTATTCAACTCCAATTTCGAGCCACTTTAATCTTCCAAACAATACTTAACTTTTAGTCCAAAGTTAACCATAAAAACCCATAAACCAAACGCACCTAAAACAATACAGAGCACAAATCATGTTTGGTGAAATATGACAATTATTAAATAGGATGGGATGGGACATTCGTACCATTTCTGAAACACAAGTAATACCTATCACCTATGGGTACGATTCCAAGCAAAAGTGTATGAATGGGTTGAGCCCGAGGTTATGCTGATGGTAGCGGTTCAAACAATGTTTGTAGGAGTATCTGTCATTTTCAAGCTCGTGGCTGATATGGCGGCATGGATCTTTCTATTCTTGCAACATATCGGTTTCTATTCTCTACCCATCTTATTTCAATAGATTCTTAGAGTCCCAAAACCTGATTGGCCTTGTTTCTTGCCTCCATACTAATTAAACATTGAAAAACTATAAGTTAACAAAATATTAAGCAGGTATACTACTTTTGAGTTTCTTTATTTGATATCTGTACGAAAGTATCAGCAACACAAGAAGAACAATAGAATCTTTATTCAAACCTAAGCCTCAATAGTCGGCTTAGATTAAGTCAACAATAGTATCCAAACTGTTACAAGGTTAGATTAATGTCAATGAGACAATAATCATGTAAATACAAAGAGAAGACAAGATCAATGAATGATCAGAAAGAAGTGAGTGTAAGACAGATGACTGCTCACACAGTTGTATCTAACCCTAGATTAAGGGACTTATTAAATAGGATATTAAGTTACACAAAGACCCCTCTAACGGCTATAAATGACTCATCAGCAGAAATGAGAATAGCTTCAGCAGTGACGAGCATCTTGGAACTTTAAACCTTTATTCTTTGTCCATGATTAACCCTCAGAATAACCCCGCACATGACACAACTTGAAAGCCATTAGCAATTGATAGAGTGACATGTTTGCCACAGATTAACACCCAAAATTTAACATTCCCCTTAATCGATGAGCAAACATATCAAACAATATCAATTTTTCACACAAGAATTTATGCCGATAAGCAGGAGGTTTTAGTAAGTATGTCGCAATTTGGTTTCAAGAGCCAATCTTTTGGCACTTATAATTCCTCTTGCAATTTTTTCCCGATGAAGTGGACATCAATTTCAAAGTGTTTTGATCTTTCATGGAAAATGTGATTGACAAAGAAGTCGTAGCGATTTGTTATCACAAAAAGATTAACAGGAAGATTGATATCAACTTTTAGATCCTTTAAGATTTTTGAATCCAAATGATTTCACTGTGCGCAGAGACATAGATCTATACCGCTTCAGTGGAAGATTTTGAAAGAGTGTATTGTTTTTACTTTTCCATGAGATCAAACAATCATTAAAGAAAACACAATAACTGTGATGATTTTACGGTTTTCTTGCATTTGGCCCAACTGCATCACTATATCCTTCAAGATGATTTTCGAGTTCTTTGAAATTGTACCTTAGACCTTTTCCGGAGCTCCTTTTAGATATCTCGTAACATTGAGGCACATTCTAGATGAGATTTTAATGGAGAATGCATATATTGTGCCGACAATGAACCGAGTATGAGATGTCGGTCTTGTATGGGTGAGATAGATAAGTTTCCCAAGTAACCCGATAACCGATGATGTTGACAAGTAGGGATCATCGGTGGGAATGTATGGAAGGACAGAGTTGAGTTCCATAGGAGTAGACACAGGTTTGCACCCAAGAAGACCAAATTCTTTAAGGAGTTCAAGACATTACTTTCTTTGGTTGAGACATATGTCATCCCCAATTTTTAAGATTTCAATGCCAAGAAAATATTTTAAGTTTCCCAAGTCCTTGATATGAAATTTTGATTTTAGAAACTCTTTGAATAGGTTTATCTCATCAATACAGTTTCCAAGAAGGACAATATCATCCACATAAACAAGCGAGCAATAACTTGTTATTCTCTGCTTTGGTGAACAGAGAATGATCATTGATGATTGAACAAAGTTATTTTCCTTTAAAACACTAACAAGTTTTTCATTCCATTTCACGGGAGCTTATTTTAGGCCATATAGAGACTTGACAAGTTTACAAACTTTATTCTTATTGTTCTCATTACAAAACCCTTGGGGATGGTCATATAAATATCCTCATCAAGATCTCCATACAAGAAAGCATTGTTAACATCAAGTTGAAAAAAGGCCATTTGTTTTTTGACTAAGGCAATAAGACATCTAACATGAGACATTTTCACAACAGGGAAAAGTTTCATCATAGTCTACTCCTTCCCTTTGGTTATAGCCTTTAACAACTAATCTAGCCTTGTATCTATCAACTTCACCATTGGCTTTATATTTGATTTTAAAGATCTATTTGTAACCAATAGGAGTTCTATTAGAGGTAGATCGCTTATATCCCAAGCATGGTTTTCATTTAAGGCCTCAATTTCGTAGTTCATAGCATCAACCCAATTACTATCAAGGATAGCTTCTTCATAATGTAGGTTCAATACTTTCATTAAGACTAGAAGCAAAGCAGTAATTTTCTTTGTTAAGATTAGAGTAATTAACAACTTTTTCAACACCATATTTGACTTTTCCTTCTATAATAAAGTCATTAAGATTATCGGGCAACTTAGAAACTCGGTTGACCTTCTAACAAGAGTGGTGGCAAGCTCTTTCTTGTTCAACAGAATCGGGTGATGTATCGCCAGAATCGGAAGATGCATCAGCAGGATGTGATTCATGTGATGTGGTGCCCTCAGGGTGTGTATTATCATCTATAGATGTTGCAATCGGTTCATCATTCCTAGTAGGATGACTTGCCACTGTGCCATCATCATAGGATGTCACTCTCCCTTCATCATTGGGACTTATTTGTGAGTCAAAGAAATTTTTGGGATTTAAATCTTTAGGCACATAAGTTTCAACAAAAGGTTTTGACAAAGAATTTTTCATTTTGAAGGGAAAACAGTTTCATAAAATTTGACATCTCTGGAGTAAAAGATATTTTTTGTTTCTAAGCTCAAAAGTTTATAACCTTTTTTTTTTCATTTGAATAGCCAATAAAGACACTTTTTTCAGACCTACTACCAAATTTATCAGAGATGTTGAGAATGGTGGCATAGCATAAGCAGCCAAAGACTCTAAGGAGAGAGAGTGAAGGGTCATGCCCATACACAAGGAAGAAGGAGACTTGCCGGACAACATCAAGAGGTAACCTGTTTATGACATAAGCAAGAAGATTAGAACACATTCGGGCCAAAGATATAAAGGTAATTCCCACGAAACATAAGGGATCTAGCCACATTAAGGAGATGCCTATGTTTCCTCTCTCAATACCATTTTGTTGAGGTGTGTAAACACAAGAGGTTTGATGTAAGATTCCCTTTTCATGAAAGAAGTGTTGAAGTTTGTTATTGACAAATTACGTCCCATTATCACTTCGAATATCTTAACATTGTGTTCAAATTGATTAGATAGCATATGAGTAAAGTTAACAATGGAAACATAAACATCATCCTTTCCTTAAGCATATAGACCCGATGACCCTAGAATAGTCATCAACAATGGTCAAGAAATATTTGTAACCATCTCTGCTAGTGACTTTATATGGTCCCCATACATCTAGATGAACAAGTTGACCAATTTTAGTTGATTTATGTTCACTTAGAGGAAATGGTTCCCTGGTTTGCTTAGCTTTATTGCAAGTATCACGAGATGGTCGATTCGAGGCACCATCAAGATTAAGTGTGGTTTAAGTATATGTAGGACTTGGTCGGAGGATGACCAAGTCTTTGATGCCTAGATTTCTAGAAACATGACAAATGTAAATGCGCTTATTAGAAGCAATCTTACATGTGGAATCAATATCGATATATATAACCCATTGCATTGTTTACCAATCCCCACAATCCTTTTTGATGTAAATCAGATATAGCAATTAGATTCATTAAAGCCAACAAACATTTTATTGTCTCTAGCAATCTTATGAATGCAGACAGACCGACATTGTACTCGTGAACAACGTAACATCAAAAGAGTTAGGTCATTATTGACCTTTAAATCACCAATTTTAGTAATTAAGGCACGAGTACCATTGGGATGACCAGCGGTTAGACCAAGATTTGAAATGTCAACAACATTGATTAAAAATTTTGCGTAAACAGTCATGTGTCGATTTGCACGTAGTCAACAATCCAACCAAGACTTATGTTTCGGATAAGGTTTTAGTATTGTTGTTAAAGAATTTGTCAAAGTTTATGTTAAACTTGACACCGCCATTAAAGAAGGTTCACGAAAAGTTTTACCGCCACGTTGGCATTAGCGAAGACACTTTGTTGTCATTAAGCGCACTCATGAGTCCGGTGAGTCATTCATTAGACAAAGAGCAGGAGAGTTGCTAGCTCCATTATCGGTGCAAAGATTAGTGTCGTGAAACATTGTTCTTCTTGAAGGGTTTAAATTAAAGTTCCTTTTGACATATCTAGCGGGATAACCAACCGGATCATAACATCTATCAACATTGTGACGTGTTTTTGCGGTTGGTACATTTGAGATTCATGTTTGGTCCTCTGTTGTTTGAGATTACAAAGATTAAAACCGAACTTTTAAAATTGTTGTTGTTAAATCCCTTTTGTTATCAAAAATTTTCCACCATCGAAGTTTTTGCGTAAAAGGTCGTAGCATTGGGTTTAGCAGAGCTATTCCCGGATGAAACATTCTGTGAGATTCTTCTCCGAGACAACAGAGAAAGCGGTTTGACATTAGGCAAAGGATCTCTGGTTAAAATATTGCTTCGATGGGAACATAGGAGTCATCAAGATCCATAAGAAATTGCATTAACTTGATTAGGCGATTGTGTTTTTCAAAATGTTTTACTGACCTCACAAGTACAAGGAGGCAAGCTAATCATCTGATCAAATTGTTTCCATAAAGAGTTAAGGTTGTTATAATAATCAAAAAGAGGACCCACTTTGACTAGAGAGTTTATATTTTATGCAAATTAAAAATAGTTGAACCATCAACCTTATCAAAGGTATCTTTAAGATCATTCCACATTTCATAAGCGGTTTAGCATATATAGCACCAAAGAAAAGTTCGTGTGAGAGAGTTGAGAATCCAAGTAACCACAACAGAGTTACAAGTATCCCATTGATTAGCAAGACTAGGGTTCGAGTCATCTCTTATGCAAGTACCATCAATAAACCCTAACTTATTATGGTTTCTTAAGGCAAAGGTCATGGCCATATTCCATATTTTATAATTTTCAATTCCAGTGAGTTTAATAGTAATAATGGGAGTACCATTTGTGTTATTGGGGTGTAAATACAAAGCATCACCAAAGGATAAGCTTTTCTCAGTGGAAGAACCACCACCACCAACATTATCATCACCAATAGCCATATTACAAACAATAAGACAGACAAATATAATAAGATAGACAGACAAAAGAGATAGATAAGACTATGTAATTAAGAAACAACAAGCACCAAGCCTGTGAACTGGGGTAAACCAGAGCAGGTATTCATACCACTCAGAGATGGCGATCAAGATGTTAGTTTACCCGTTTGCACCCACAAAGACTTAAGTCTTGTTTGTTTGAAGAAGAGATTAGATTTAGAATTACGAGCAATATGCAGTGGAAAGAACAAATCACAATAAGAATAACCGGTGATTATGCCAACAAGAATAATCACAAACCACCAAGTTGTTCTTTGAAGAGATTTCCCAAGTTTCCACAAAGAAACCCTTGGATGTAGAATCAATAATGATTATGAGCACAAGCTCGATCCCATGTACGAAAGTATCAGCAACACAAGAAGAAGAACAGAATCTTTATTCAAACCTAAGCCTCAATAGTCGGCTTAGATTAAGTCAACAATAGTATCCAAACTATTACAAGGTTAGATTAATGTCAATGAGACAATAATCATGTAAATACAAAGAGAAGACAAGATCAATGAAATGATCGAGAAGAAGTGAGTGTAAGATGATGGCCGCTCACACGCTTGTATCTAACCCTAGATTAAGGGACTTATTAAATAGGAGATTAAGTTACACAAAGACCCTCTAACGGCTATAAATGACTCATCGTGAAATGAGAATAGCTTCACAGTAAACGAGCATCTTGGAACTTTAAACCTTTTATTCTTTGTCCATGATTAACCCCTGTAATAACCCTGCACAGGACACAACTTGAAAGCCATTAGCAATTGATAGAGTGACATGTTTGCCACAGATTAACACCCCAAAATTTAACAATATCACTATCATAACCTCCTCTTATATATACTATCTTACATTACTTTTTTCTCTTATCATCAAAACCAATTTACTTTAAATCATCAAACCTTGATCAATCATAACATCCGCGACTACATAACGAAAGCCTATTTCGATGGCGAGCGGTTACAATGGCTCCTTCCTAAATAAGTTATCTAAAGTTAGTCTTAAAATATCAATGATTGCTTATAAGTGCAACTCATAAGACAACTTTCCCATTTTGACCATTTTTTTTATAATTAGCTCACCCATTAAATGTATAATTACAAATAAACTATGTTGTTACAACAGGAATCTATTTTATTTCTATAAGATGATTCTAAAGGCCTATAAGTATTAAAAATACACTTGGGGGGCTTCCAATGGTTCAAACTGTGTGACCCGTTTCATTTTTTATCAATGATTTCGTTTGACCCATTTTGTGCATCAGGGGTAAACCATTCTACAAATCGACTCATTAGCTAATTTATTGATTTACCACCTCACTCTTAGCTTATACTTTCTTTTCAATTATTTTCTCTCAAAATCCTCCTCAAATATGAATTCATATTGTTCAGTGATTCTTTCAACTATAAGCATACCATCTTACTTATAAATTATAGCAATCAACAAAAAATAAAAGATCAGTAACATAAAAAACTTTCAGTAGTCACCCATTACTTAAATTATAGCCCTGTCATGGGTAGCAAAAGGCAATGGAGGCATGCCTCCCTTGAGACAGCCTTAAGGAGTACGCGTCACTGCGCCTCTTGATATCACATCGCCTTGGGGACTTGGGGTACCTGAGAGCATGGGGTATGTTCTTGTTTGATAAACTTGACGCGTGAAACAACATCAATGGGACCATTGACCGATAAGTAGGTGATGTCTCGATTTCTTTTACAAACACGCACCGTAATTATGGTACACCAATACGACCATTCACAAATTTTATGATGCCCTCATATTTCAATAAAATCAACTCGTGGAAGTTATAAATTGCAGACCAGATGGCAAAAAGAACATATCGAAAATTTAATGGGGCTAGCTATTACCAAGGTTTTTTTCCCACTCTTATGCAGCATTCTTATAGAAAAACTAAAAGCTAAAATTGCCTATGGATCACAGAATATAGAAGCTGATGATTTTGATCCAAATAATCCCTGCATTGTCATCATTCAAGGGTGTTTGTGTCACGTGTTTATTAGCAAACACTTGCACTAAAGTACTAAACCAATACGGCAATACACAAGATTATTATGCATTATTACAATTTAGCATTTTAATCATAGTATCTGATGGCTACCTATCTTAAAAATTCATATTCTAAATTATACATGTAATGTTGTGAGAACTATCAATGTCACCTATATTATGTGTCACGCACACCTCCTCTAAGGACTCTTGAATATCGTTTGTAGCAAGTTTGAGACCATGTATAGTCTGTTTCACAAGGGTGTAAATTTGTTTACACACATCTAATTTCTGACAGTAGGTAATCAAACTCGATAACACCTCAACTTGTAACACCTCATAATTATCTATTTCAAAAGTAATGAACAAACCATAACCAACAAATGAAAAGTAAAAACATTTTAGTATATATCTTCATTAGACACTTGAATTATAATTATATGCCAATAACAAATGATAAGTACGCACAAAATTTAATGTATGTTGCATTGTTGTTGTGAATATACGATTAATGGACGTAGCTTGCCAAATTAAGACCAAGATAGGATTTCGACATATATAAAATTATGTAGCTTAAACCATAAAGTTCTCTATGAGGGTATGAACATTAAACTTAAATGGATATTCTTTTAAATCTTCACATTATGTAGTTCATCAACCGAGACCAAGTTACATGCATACCAAAATGATCTTGTAGCTTAATGTCTTAATCACATGGTAAGGCTAGTAATTGATTGTCCACTACAAGAACCGATCACTAAAGGCGCCATGTAATTAGCATAAATACGTGTTTCCTATGTTAAAAGTACGCACACAAAGTCAATTAATCAAATCGATTGACTACGATGCTTCATGATAGTCACCAACTTGTAAGCCAATGTGTGGTGTTATGTCTCCTAAAGATGCTTATTTTATACACATAAAGTGATAAACCCAATCTATTTATCTTTAGGTACGGTTTTAATTTACAAAGACGTGATGAATCACAGGCATAATTTGATTCAAACAACATCAGAAGAAGAAAAAAAGGTATGCAAATTATACCATTTGACATCATATGAACCCAAACCATAACCCTACAGATTCGATTAGTGAACCTTATGGCAAAGTATACATCATCTCAAAAGTTTGATTCACACGTGTGTAGTCCCAAAGCTCCGATTTCAAACATTTTATTCTTATCCGAGAATAATCAACATCTAGTAACTATAAGTAGTTAATCACAATATAACATTGATAAAAGGACCTCGAGATTTAAGTATCAAACCAAAGATACCTAACACCAAGATCACCGACAATTCCATTAGCCATACGGAAGAGAGACCAATGAGACCGCAAGCAATACCGGATGACAAATGAGCATATCCATCAAAAGATTGTATGATTTCGCCTTAGGATTAATTCCAGTACTGATAATAACCGCAATAATCAAACCGTAAATACCCAACGCTCCAGCCATAACCACCGGCGCAATCGACTTCATCACCAATTCTTGCCTCATCACTCCCATCAGCCACTCCTACACCACTCTTTGCGGTCCCATACACCGCTCCCATACCTATCACAAATCACAAAACGCATTCCTCAGTTACGTTTTCAAAATCTATAATAATACAACTAACGGATGAAAACATATAATACCTAAAAATACACAAAATAATGAACAAAAACCCAAAATTGACACGCGTTGGCCTGCAAAATTTTAAGAAAAAAAAACAATGATCATAACGTGTCGAAGCACACATGTTTAAACCAATGGTCCATAAACACTACAAATAAAACTTTAGATTTATGTTAACTTACACTTTTCCGTTTCATTGAATCTGTGAAAGCTCCTGTATCCGGGTTGAAGTATACAATGGGAATCCATAGCCGAAGTACAGAGAAACGCCTTTAGCTAAAGAGAATTTACCTTAATGTTATAATCGTCTCTCTCAGTTACTTGATGCAAAAGTTGTTGATTATGAGCTTGGACATCATAATATGCCTGGCCAATAGGCTGCATAAAAGAATTGTCCTCGGTAAATTACGCGACCAAACACCAACCTTGGCTACAACCATGACCCGGATCATAGATCCCCTGAAAAAGGAAAAATAAATAGATTAGCTAATATCGCGTAGCATGAATAAAGAGTGCCTGGAAATAAAGATCCTGCAATGGAACACCATTAAATTCATCAAACGAAACATTAGCTTCTGTGTTGAGCACTTTTTGGCACTTCAGTTGCAGCAACAAAGTTCACAACTTCAGCAAAGATACTTTGATCAATCAATTTGTTCAATGTTTATGGGTCCAATACGCTAACATCAAAAGAAAAGAAGGTTTTACACAGTTTTCCAAAAAGAAAAAATGAAAGTGTCAGATATAAATGAGTTAGGCTTACTTTGTTGGCTTCATTAATATCCAACATGCATTGCATATTGTTAGATTCAGCTTCTGCATCATCACCATTGCAATCCTATTTGGTAGCCTACAATAGTTCATTCAACAATGGGTATATTACTTTCACTGGTTTCATTTTACAAAAAATGAGAAAAGACATGAAACTGCGATGGAATGGGAGCTTTATCTTACAGTTACCTCATATAGTTCATCGGATATATTTGCCATGCGATAAACATATTCAAGTCTAGAATTTATATCCCCGTTTTTGTCCGTCAATGGGTTTCCTCCCATCTATCCCTGCCATTTCATTCGTCAAAAATGTCAATATGGGAATCTATGTTTTATTCCTAAATGTATCAATGGGTTTCCTCCCATGCCTAAATGTATCATTAGATTTGCGGGGGTCTAATGTCTACATGAATCCTCGTCGAATGATTGGACAAAACTTTGCTGAAGATTCAGCCAGTTTAGTCTTGATAGTGGGTGCACAACTCAAACCCGTGTATATAAATAAGGACAATGGTTAATACTTGTAATAAAACTCAACATGGTAATTGGTAAACACAAAATGTCCCACTCGAGTCATTGTAATTCAATTTTTTACCGTATAAGTAATAAAAAAGTTGGCTTTCGTCTCATTTGATTCATCAAGTTACGTGACCTTCTAAACCAATTGACTTAAATGGAGCAAAAAGCCATTTTTTTACTAATGAAACAATAAATGCCACATCTGGTCATCAGTCACTCGACTTATGTTCACAAAAAATCTTGATGACTTGAATAGGACTCCACGATATCATTTGATTACTCATACGTCCAAAGGAAGTATAATGGCTGCACTGGAACTTAAATGGCAGCAAATCTGGCCATTATTCAGTATAAAATAATCACAGTTGCTATAAATGATGGCCCATTTTCATAATGATAAGTGAATTGTACTTCCAACTAATGCTATTTAAAGGTGATCATGAACCACAGTTTCCAGTTAATTGAGTAAGATGCATTTATGAGTCGAGAACGACTGTCACCAAGATGCAATGGTTGTTATACGTAACTTCATTTCTTCTTAATTGTGATAAGCATTATGATTTATGCAGATTAAGTATCCAAATATGTGAAGAATAAAGAAAAGAAGCCAATGGTGCAAAAACAACATTGAGATATGGCACAACACTAAATTTCACATGTAGACATGGTCCTAACACCAAGTTTTTCCTCTATTTCAAGAGCGTTTGGCATTTTATTACAAAAGTGATTATGCGACATGGGATATTAGAATCGATATTCATTGTGACAAAATAGCATATGGGTTTGCGGATAGTGTTCGGATGTACTTATGCAAATAAAGGCATGATAATCAGATAATCTATTGTTCAAGTGTTTGGTAAAGACTAATCTACATTATACATTGTGTGAGTTGGGTATGTAAAGAAACCTATAAAATGGCTACAACAAAGAAAAAAAACTCATTTACCAAATTTTGTCGCGAAATATCCATATGCAATTCAAGGGAACAAAGCGCAACATGTAGTACCGAACATTGATATGTTAATGGCTTATTTTTCCCCGACTTGAAAAGCGCTCGAGAGTAGAACTCCGCGCAAACTATCATCAATAAAATATAATCACCTACAATGCAATCTTGGTTAGTTAAATCTCTCGCAATCACGTACATTTTCTGATCAACCTGTGGTAATGGATTAAAACACAAATGCTTATTAAACTAATAGCACACTATTTTCAAATATTAGATAATTCAGAACCAAAATCTTATCGTGTATCATTGTATCCTAGTAATCACAAATATGAGCTTCTGATTTCTTGTTTTTCCTTCGTCACGACACGTGTCCTCTTCTCGCGAGATGAAGAAGTCGGTAGAGGAGATGTTGTGGTAGTGGTGCACCAAATGACTGTGAAGGTCTGAGGGTTCATCTTCGCTTCTTACGGGTTCTTTGAAACAGATGGCCTTACAACTTAAATAATAAGATTTTCATTTAGAAACTCACCCCTTGAGTCTTGAATGCATCTAATATGTGCATACTATCACTGCTTTTATCTTTGGTATATATTCATTGAATCTGGTTGTTTGAAAAGTAAGGTATCAAAGAACGGTGGCAACAATTTCTGTGGAAACGACCTTGTGCATATCAAGATAGCGTATCGCGTATCAAATCGTGAAGGACAAATACAATTATGAAAATCAAGAACACAGGAAATTTTGGATTGTATACCTTCGTTTACAAATAAAGTGGATCTTTCTATAGGCGGGAGGCAATTTGTTTGTGGTGGTTTGGTCGCCAGTGATGCAACGCACGTCTGCACATTTGTTCACTACCACGATCGCAAAACGGGGTTGTGGTAGTTGTTGTGTCATCGTTATCCCACATAGATACCTTCCCACGAGGTGTCTACATCTGGTGTCGCCAATAAGAAGAAGGTGTGAGAACACAGACTAAACATATTAGATAATTCTTGAATAAAAGTAACATATTAAATAAAAGTAACATATTATAACAGAGACTTTAGGATCGTGAGATACGCTGTTTGCATTTTGGAGATCATGATCGCATGTATTCTTAGAAAGGTTGCGATCTATCGTTCAGTGACCAGTCTGCTATATTGCTCGATAAACAAACTATTAATAAGTTAGTATTGATTCTATGATTTTACTATGATATAATACCTTACAAGATACTCGGCACAGCTGGCTCCCGTGTCTTTTGAGATCATGTAATCAAGAACCATATGATGATTATAATACAGCTGCAAACAAAGAGATTATAAGAATGCTTATACTTTGTAATTTAAAAATTGATGTATAATAACAGTAAATATGCATCAGTTTCAATTACCTCTGAAAGAAATATATGAAATAAGTGTACAGAATCAAAGATATATGACATTAGCTAAACCATTTCCTTTCGGACGACCGAAGATGTTAGATCTTGGCTAATCCTACTAAATACTCAAAAATAAATAACACAAATACATAATAACCATCTATAAAAATTGGACTAAACTATATTATTTAGTTGCTCACAGTTGCGTATATGTCAACTGTAAGAGGACTTTAAATAGTATATCATCCTCTTGCATATAAAACTGGATAAAAGACTTGGTGAAGCTCTTGCGGCTGTCATCATATAACTCTGAATTGACAAGTATATTTTCAGGAAGCTATTTTCTCAGCCAGTCATAAAGCGATAGGAAAAGAAGATCCCGGCATCATTCCCCACTCTTCTTCCCTTTTCTCAAAATCAATCTAAATTCAACATAAACAAAACATTTGAGTATTCATATGTATATATAGAAGCTTTCTTAATAGTACGTGGGTCGGGTTGAGAAGAATTGTTTATACCTTTATTTAGTAGGGTTACCTCTTGTTCTTCATCGTCGTCATCATCCGAGATGACATTACTAACCTTCTTTTGCACATCATTAAGTATAGAAAATGAACAATTTGCTCCAATGCAACCCTACACGTTAGCACTAATATTATTTTATTTGTGTATTCATGTACTGACCGATTTTATGATATTGTTGTTGAATGGTTCCTGTAAGAGGCATCGATTGTACTTTCGATAGTGGTTTTTCTTTTCTTGTAAAATGAATCTTGCACTTCCAGTTACATATCAAAGAGGATGTAGGGAGTTACGTTTCACAAAAGATTATATGGTTATTGCACTTATAAAACTCAAATGATCATAAAAAAATAGTTAAAAAACCATTTAAGAAAAAATAATACTCAATGGTATTTATAGGAGATGAATCAGTTACGATGTTTTCACCGACTAACACTTCAGTACCTAGTACTAGGTACTCGGTTGAGATGCCCAGCATGTGATCTTTACTTCAAAAAGCCATATCAGTATGACTGAACAAACAGTTTTATAAAAAAAATTCAAATGCTGGTTCGTTATTTCCTTACACATATATTCATGGACAATTATACATACAATGCTACATAAAGCTACCAACATAAATGATTGTTATCGTCGGTTCAAATGAGTTCTTTACATAATTATATTCCGAGGAAATCGTAGAACTCCATTTGCTTTCTCATCATTATTATACATTGTTCCGATAGTGTCTCAAAAGATAATTAGGGGATTAACTCACTGTTCTCGATTTGCACGCATAACGTAAGTTTTCTTTATCTTGGAGATAATCATACCATTCTTTTTAATGTAATTATGTCTATGGAATGCTGAAGCTAGTAACTAAAAGGTATAATTATATGAATAGGACATTGTACCAAACTTGTCACATATGTTATGCAACTAAACATCATTTAAAATACTACTGTATAGTGAACTTCTTAAGCTTGCTCTTACCGGGCTGCTAAAGGTATGCATAATTTCCCCTTACTCAATTAAGCTTTAGAGATTTAGATGGTTGCTTACCTTTTCCTAGCGCTTTTAGAAGACTGCTTGTTGGTCTATTTTAGGCATGCTTTTTCCTCCAAGCTACTGACTACCAACAAATGAGCTATAGTATCTAATCCAGTTCTCTTCTTTGGCCTTCCTTTGGATTTTTTTACTGCACTTTAGGTTAAACCAACTTTTATGGACCAAAATGAACCACATCTACCTTGGTCGCAGCTAAAATGGAGATAATACGTATCTTAATTTGCTAAATGTGGTAAAATTGTGTTATCTCTTTCAAAAGAAAACTAGTGCAGTTCTCATGGAAAGGAGACATATCTCCTAGTAGAAGTAAATCTCATGGGTTTGTGAACCATTCTTGTGTTCTTATATATTTACTCAGCAATGTTCACAAACACAAAACTATACAGCAAGCACGGAACAAATGAAAGGAATAAAAAAAATTAAGAATATGGATATTGAGTTAAAATAATTTAAGATGTTTTCTCAAGGTGTTTTCTTCTGGTTATGTTCTTTCTTTGCTTCATAACACAGATGAAACACCTATAAGATATCTTAATACCATCTTTATTATATTCTATCACGAGAAGATAAAGTTTAACGCCCCGACCCGACAAGGGTAAAGGAATCACAAGTAATGGTGTCATATCAAAGCAAAACATAAATATCCAAAAGAAATCTCAACATAAATATTGAAATAATCCAAGTCAAAAGACTTCAATACATAGGTCCCAGCGGAAAATAAACTCCAAAAGAAATGTCTAAAATATAAAGTCTAAAATGGCATCATAAGATCAAAGCTAAAATCTCTAAGGTAAGTCCACACAGCACTCATCCCATAGCAATACCCAGCTCCAACGCTTAGATACCGCCATGAAGAAAAGAAATGCGGTGAGCTTCAAAAGCCCAATGAGCAGATATACAAGCAAAGCGAATACGAAACAAGAACGAATACGAAATAAAGTGAAAGAAAGATAGTGAAATCATAATCATTTCAAAAGATAAATCGGGATATAAGAATAAGTTTTATAGCTAACTACCTCGAGCCCAAACACATATGCCATATCATAAACATATTCACAATCACATAAGGCAACATTTGTAGGGAGACCTACACGAGTTATGAAGGACGTGCATGCACGCAAAGATCAATCATCGGATAACATATAGCATATAACATATAATATATAACATATAATGATCTAGGATGCACCCATACGCCCACAAACATACATTGATAATATAATATAACATGAGCTCATAACAATAACAGATAAGGGACGTGGCGTAACTTCACTCTCGCCCTAGAGTCATGTTAGAAGTGCATTCTTGACACGGACATGGAACCCCCATGACTAGTTAATAATTGGCTCGGGTGTCAAACTATCTTAGGTCAAATAAGAATGTCATAACCGACATAGATCATATTTTATCAAATGTTTAATCATGTTTTCAAAATCAAAGTCTTCATATCATATAGTTCAAAATCAAATGTTTTATGATTCAAAAATCAAAGTTCAGATAAGCAACAGCTCAAATAGACACATTAGGGTTCATAGCAAAGGCTTAGGAAATCCTAATACAAAAGTTAACGATAAGAAACCTTTCTTGAAAAGGTCGAATATATACCTTATTCCAAAGCAATTGATCGAAAAGAAGACATGTGGAAAGAAAAGGATTACTCCTTCTTCACGTAACCTATACACATTAACGGTCGATATATTATTAATGATTCCATAATCGTCGAAATGATCTTTTAATATTTTAGGGTTTTATAATTAAATGAGACTTAAATGTTTTATACTTAATATTGTAGATTAGGGTTCATATGTCATTTATTAAAGTTTAGGGTTAAATGTGAAAATAGTTTAAAGGTCATAACTCACACATGAAATAACGAATTAATATATTTAGCTTCAAAACCCTAATCGACTCTTATTTATGTTCTAGGGTTTTCTCATTCTTAATATCTCATTAATATGCTTTTACTTACATGTTACATCTTTTAATGACTCGTTACTTAACCTAACACGTCATAAAACAATCTTTCCTTTTATGTTTCACCATATACGTTTATGATTTTATGTGACATACAAGTTACTTATTTCTCGTATTAATTACACGTTTACACTTTTACAAGTTCACTTGACTTATAATTACGCACGCATATGTGACACAATTCACAAACCATTAGGGTTTGGCATACCTTATTCGATATACATATCAAACTAGGGTTTACGTTTTCATGACCTTTACTTACTTAATATACTTTTAAAACTCATATGTGGTTCGGTTCAACTTAGGGTTTCAATTAATAAGTTATTACATAGTCTTAACTCATCTACATACTTAACTCATTCAAGTTATCATGTTTTATACCTTAGTCGAATGATATGCATGGTTCGGTTCTAAATACATAGGGTTCGGTCCTTATTTAACTCGACATATACATAACCCGATTCAATAATACATATTACGTACATAACTCTTTAATACTTGTAAGGTTTAATCATTAGGGTTTGCCTTGTTTTGGTTCTATACGCTCGACATAAAGAAAAAGGAAACACGTCGACCAAGCGAAACAAATTACAATATATCAGCGTAAGGTACATCAAAGGAAGGCGAGAATAGGTTATACCTTGACTTGGTTGAGCAAAAATCTCGACACCTAGGGTGTTGATATTCGACCGAGCAAGAGAGCAAAAAAAGAGAGGCAACAACAAAACTAGGGTTTCACTTTTGAGTTTATGTGTTGTATATATAGTAGTAGTATTTTTAGTTAGGGCTTAGGAGGTCTTTGGGTTTCGGTTTGGCCCAACCGAACACACCACGCACGCACACCATATGGCTTCGGCCTATGGTCCATCGAACAAAACAAACACGACCCAAATTATTTACGAAACGTCCAATCTTCGTCGTACCAAAATCGATCACGTAATATATTTTAGTTAGGTTTTAATTATTTACAAGTTAAGTTTTAAATTTCGTTAAATGTTATAAATATATTTTACGTATTTTATAAATTTCGATTCAAAGGTATTTTAGTCTTTAATCAAATTTTAGATTTCCGGTTTTACAATTCTTCCCTACAAGAAAAATTTTCGTCTCGAAAATTGAAATGAAACGAAAACGAAACGAAATGAGAACATACCAAACTATTTGATAAGGTTTTAAAAGGTACCATTTTGAGGGTCGTTTAAGTCCTTATTTGATCACTTTTGTATCCGTTATTGCTTAATATCGTTCCTTTTCACTTTTTAGGTCTCATGAAGGCAAAATGTTGGAATGGCACTTATTTGGACGAAAAGCGCGAATATATGAAGAAAATGGCCAAAGTCGAAATCGACACTCACGGTCGTTGAATGTAGAAGGCGGCGTCGGGAGCTATT
This sequence comes from Chrysanthemum lavandulifolium, assembly GCA_022545495.1. Taxonomy (NCBI): domain Eukaryota; kingdom Viridiplantae; phylum Streptophyta; class Magnoliopsida; order Asterales; family Asteraceae; genus Chrysanthemum; species Chrysanthemum lavandulifolium. The sequence goes on from CM040245.1 coordinate 253,222,634, forward strand.
TGCGACGCCGTCGGAGAATTATTGTGACGGTCGAACTCAAAACTCGTGTTTTCAAGGCGGCGTCTAGTTGTGAAAGAGTAGGCCGTCGCTACTCGAACGGCCTAGATGCGATCCGCACGACGCCGAGAAGTCGAAGAGACGGCGTCACGGACATAAGGTGACGCCGTCGCAAGGTTAACGTGGCCAAGACGAAACCCTAATGGCGGCGACACGGCGGCGTCACTAAACATAAGGTGGCGCCGTCGCAATTGTAATCTTATATATAGAATCCAAATTTTCGGTCTTTGTGTGGAGAGTCTTTGGAGTAAAACCTAAAACCGAACCTAAGGTGTCTTGTACGAGTATTTTAGGGTTTTAACCCTATCTTACACCAAGATAAATCTTTGCTTCATTAATTCAATTATGTCTTTGATTATTTGTGTGTATGCTTGCATGTTCTCCATGTCCGGCTAATTTATTTGTGTGTTTGCTTAGGAAGTATGAAACTTAATTATTGAATATTGATTGGTTGTTTCTTAACTTAGTTGATTAATGATCTAGTAATGCGATAGGTCATTCGTTGTGTACTTAATGCTTGATTCATCTTTGTGAACCTTAGAGTATGATTACCTGAGTGATTGTAGGCTAAAACATCCGAAGAGTGCCTTAGAGTAGGAGTCTATAATCTCTAAGTGGATTTGTAGACAAGACCCTTTGGTAAGTTCAAAGAGTTAGGGAGAAACGCATACCCTACAACTTTAGAAACACAACGCAACTAGGAATAAGGCGTGACACTCAACCATCGATAGGAGATAATTAAGAGTAATACAAACTAAGTAAACACATCTTTAAACTATCATACGAGCACACATTAATTAGACATAGACTCCCACAACCTTAGTTTAGATAATTAGATAATAGTAGAGTAATCGGTAGAAATACCAACCCCAAATCCAATACCGAGATTCGTACCTTTCCATTTTCATAAAATATAAAAGATAAAAATAATCTTCCTCAACCTTAACCTTAGCGTAGTAACTCCTACTAGCATTCCTATTCCCTAGAGAACGATATCAATACCCGTGGCTTACCCTAATTACTACACTACAACGATTAGGTTCAACGCCTGGGGTGTTATAAAACTTGCTCGAAGAAAGGAAGTTTCCTTGACCCCGAGCGACACGTGTGGCGTTATCAAGTTTTTGGCGCGTTGCGGGAATAGAATAGCTAGTTAGTAGTCCACCTCGCTTAGGTTTCTTTGCTTGATTCCTATCAAGTAAGCGTTTTCTCATTTTTAGATTTCTCTTAGTCTATCCCTTCTTCGTAACCTTTGTTCAGTAACCCCATCACTCTTCATCATGGAGAATGATAACCAACCACCACTTAATAACCCAACAAAAAATTTCAATGTCACTCAAAACCCAATCCAATAACCAACACAACCGTCGAAGCCGATATGTGAGTAGAAACACCGACCTTCGTGATTTGCGTAAAATATTTGATAGTACAATTAGGGAAGTTGTTGAGAAAGTAGTCGTATTTGCTATAGTTGGCTCAATGATTAGCGAGTTCGGAAAAGGGCATGATAAACAACAACGTGGATGTGGAAAATAGTGCTTACTTCAATCTTTACCCCACTAAGGAAGAAGTTGCGTACCATCAATACATAATCAATAATCACGATCACCCATCATTAGGATATGCCCAAAGATTAGGAGAGAAATCACGGAACCTAAAAATCCCTTGTATGATCGGATATAGGAGTGTCGACCACGCTTACATAATACGGAATCCCCATTAACGTAATGTCATCTGCTTGTCTACAATGACATTATGAATGAGCGACTCAATATTAGGAGAGACCCTAAGTATCCGGAGGAGTTTGCAACTTTTGGGAAGAGTCAAGGGCGTACATGTCTTTATAGGAAATTTCACCTACCTAGTTGATTTTATGGTTCTAGAAGATGTAGGATCGTCATTGACTATAGTTTATCCCAAGTAGTGCTGTGGAAACCGTTTGTTGAAACATCGAATGAGCCATAACAAGCATGATGGAGCGGTTAGGTTCAAGGAAGGAACCGATGAGATCACCTATAGGATGCCTTGGAAAACAACTGAGTATGGCCACTTGTCCATTTATGATCGAGACAACATCAAAGCTTTTGAGGACAAAAGCAAGGAAGATGTTGAAAAGGGTTATAAATTCATGTGGGAAAGAAGGAGGCATTATTATAAGGATTGCTTGACTTTAGGGACTAGGTATAAAGTCGATGAAGATTTTGTCAACATGTTAGAATTCTCATTGAGGATGCGTGAGGGAACGTAGGAGCACGACTATGAGTCTAGCTACAAGACTCTTAAATAAAGAAAAGCGCTTCGTGGGAGGCAACCCATGCTTAATTGTTTGCTTGTTAGTGTCATATATCTTTTATTAATTGTTTATCCTCATGTTTAAATTTGTAAAATGCTTTATTTTGTTTTAACCTCGTCTTAATTACATATAAAGGTATTTTACATAAGGGATAAGTGTAGGGAGGATTACACACGTTTTCAAAGAAGCGTAAACATGAGAATAACAAAACTAAAAGATATATATGTTTGTTTGTTCGAGTCAAATGCTTGTATCGAGTCATAATGGATGTTTTGCGAAATTTTTTCGATTCTAAAGATGTAAATTTTCCGAAATTTTTCGAGAAAATCGAGACCGCTTTTTGTCGGGATAACCGACGGCGTCAGATTGCAACGACGGCGTCGGGAAGGAGTAAAACATCAGTTACTTTTCTCGTTTTCGAGCTACTTATAAATTTTGGAATTTTCTGGTCTTAATTTTCTTAGAAATGCAGAAACATCCATTCCACAAGCATTATATCCTAGTTTAAATCGAGTCTTATATATATTATTACCGCCGATTTTACGCGAAGGTTTCGTTTGTTTTCTTCAAGTGTGCGGGTTTAGTTTGTCAAGAAGAAGTTACATAAGATTGGAAGGAGCTTTTCACGCAATAATTCTTCTTGAAAAGAATTTAACCACCACTTTACACGGATCTACCGAGCTAATCGGGGGAGTATTAGTTTTTTCGTTTTAATTACCTTCTTTTATCATAACTTTGATACTTTCGGGGAACATTGGGGACAATGTTCAGTTTAAGTGTAGGGAGGGAAAATAAAACGGGAACTTTGAAACTATGCTTATCCTTGACTATTTGCTTTGTCTAATTGTATTTGTGTAATAAACCATGAGAAAATATCGGTTAGGGTAATTTTGACACCAAATTTAAAATTTTTCATGACATATAGGAGTGGGCCATTAGTCTTAACAAAAGCGTCTCATGGATAGGAAGTTATATGACTAGCACAAAACCCTTTACCACCCAAATTCCACCCAAAATGTGAGGATCGCCCTTTGATTAGTAGGAATTAAAGCATTCATCTTTAATGCTTAGAGTGTGAACCGGTAGTATATTAGATTCTAGAACTTGTTTTGTGATGCATTCCGAGATCGCAAGTGAGGCTACACTTGTGTAGTTAGGAATAACTAAATGATAAGAGGCATTAGGATAAACCCTTGTTTGATACCGTAATATAATTACTTCTTCCACATCGGTTGAGTAATTCCCCACACCCTGCGTTGTACTCATCTTTAGTACACGATACCCTAGTTAACCCCTCGAGCCTATCCTTTTCGCGGTTCTCGTGATATTTCGGTTTTCGGAATATCAATGAAAACATTGTTTACACCCCACCCCCAAATATACACCCAAATCGCCTTAGCCTACCCTTATGCACTCACTTTTAGTGCAAATATTTGTTATCACCCTAAACCCTTAGTTCAATTATCGGTTGCTTGCATAAGTTGCTAAGTCGAGTCATATCCTTTGTATCTGAGTTTTGGGATGATTGGGATTCATGGGAAAAGTTAAAGTTTATGAAATGACGGAAGGAGCGTTAAAATTCAAATTCCTTTGTTGCGTAATAATGTACCCCAAGTGTTTTGATCTTTTCAATTCGGGTCAAATTAGTGTTAGAATAATAAAAACTCAAGTGTAGGGATGTGCACAGAATCCTAGTATTTTGATGTTATCATAGAGGATGGTAGAGTAAAAGTGTATGATTAATAAAAAAAAAAAAAAAAAAAAAAAAAAAAAAAAAGAGAAAAGAAAAAAAAAAATAGAGTGATAAAAAAAAAAAACACACAGGCTACCATCCTACATCTATCTTTTAATTTATGTTTGTTTATTTGGTTATTTAGAGTTTAGAGTGTCGAGTCTTGGCTTAGCGCCATTCTTCATATCTGAGTTAACATAAAGATTTTTGACTTACCACCACTAAATAGCCTATCCCACCAAACCCTTATTTCCCTACCGTAAGCCTAACGTTACAACCCTTTAAAGACCTCTTTGATAGTCTTTCCTAGGTGCTTACGTAAGCGATGGAGGTTTGATCTATTCTCAAGCCTATGGTAATCTATGTACTAGGACCGGTTAATGAGTGTTTATCTTCCATTTCCTATATTGTTATATTTCATTTATACACGAGAGAGATGTGAGTATCCAAACACCCATGTGAGGTGCTAGTATGTAATTCCGTGCTTGTTATGACTTTCGGGGCTTATATGTGTTGTGGACCGTTTTGAATTAATCTTGAATGACCCTTAACTTATAAATTAATTGGCTAAAGCACATTTGCTTGAGGACAAGCAAATAACAAGTGTAGGGATATTTGATAAGGTTTTAAAGGTACCATTTTGAGGGTCGTTTAAGTCCTTATTTGATCACTTTGTATCCGTTATTGCTTAATATCGTTCCTTTTCACTTTTAGGTCTCGTGAAGGCAAAATCTTTGGAATGGCACTTATTTGGACGAAAAGCGCGAATATATGAAGAAAATGGCCAAAGTCGAAATCGAGACACTCACGGTCAGCGAATGTAGAAGGCGGCGGCGTCAGAGCTATTTGCGGCGCCGTCGGAGAATTATTGTGACGGTCGAACTCAAAACTCGTGTTTTCAAGAGGCGGCGTCTAGTTGTGAAAGAGTAGGCCGTCGCTACTCGGACGGCCTAGATGCGATCCGAACGACGTCGAAGGCGAAGAAGCGGCGTCACGGACATAAGGTGGCGCCGTCGCAAGGTTAACGTGGCCAAGGCGAAACCACAATGGCGGCGACACGGCGTCACTAAACATAAGGTGGCGCCGTCGCAATTGTAATCTTATATATAGAATCCGAATTTTTAGGTCTTTGTGTGGAGAGTCTTTGGGTAAAACCTAAAACCGAACCTAAGGTGTCTTGTACAGTATTTTAGGGTTTTAACCTATCTTACACCAAGATAAGTCTTTGCTTCATTAATTCAATTATGTCTTTGATTATTTGTGTGTATGCTTGCATGTTCTCCATGTCAAGCTAATTTATTTGTGTGTTTGCTTAGGAAGTATGAAACTTAATTATTGAATATTGATTGGTTGTTTCTTAACTTAGTTGATTAATGATCTAGTAATGCGATAGGTCATTCGTTGTGTACTTAATGCTTGATTCATCTTTGTGAACCTTAGAGTATGATTACACAGTGATTGTAGGCTAAAACATCCGAAGAGTGCCTTAGAGTAGAGTCTATAATCTCTAAGTGGATTTGTAGACAAGACCCTTTGGTAAGTTCAAAGAGTTGGGAGAAACGCATACCCTACAACTTTAGAAACACAACGCAACTAGGAATAAGGCGTGACACTCAACCATCAATAGGAGATAATTAAGGAGTAATACAAACTAAGTAAACACATCTTTAAACTATCATACGAGCACACATTAATTAGACATAGACTCCCATGACCTTAGTTTAGATAATTAGATAATAGTAGAGTAATCGGTGAAATACCAACCCCAAATCCAATACCGAGATTCGTACCTTTCCATTTTCATAAAATATAAAAGATAAAAATAATCTTCCTCAACCTTAACCTTAGCGTAGTAACTCCCTACTAGCATTCCTATTCCCCAGAGAGCGATATCAATACCGTGGCTTACCCTAATTACTACACTACAACGATTAGGTTCCTTTGCCTGGGGTGTTATAAAACTTGCTCGAAGAAAGGAAGTTTCCTTGACCCCGAACAGCGCGTGGCGTTATCACTATTCAAAGAAATGAGGGTAACTAGCTCGCATCGACTCCTCGGTTTCCCAGTAGCCTCGCGTTCGGGATGATTTTCAAAGAATCTTAACGAATGGAATGACTTTATTTCTCATAACTCTTTCTTGTCTTTCTAAAATAGCTTCGGTTCTTGAGATAAAGACATATCGGATTGAATTTGATCAAGCGGATAAGAAGCAACGTGTAACGGATGATAGTTGTATCCTTAGGGTGATACATGGAAAGCGTCATGAACATGCGATAAGCGGGCGGAAGTGCTAAGCGATCTGAAACTTCTCTATCGTTCTAGAATTTCAAAGGTCCAATATATCGAGGGGTGAGCTTGCCCTTGATTCCAAAGCGTTTCACACCTCTAAGCGGCGAAACTTTAAAAATACACGATCTCGACCCGAAATTCTAAATCACGACGATGCTTGTCAAGCATAACTTTTCGATGAGACCTAGCTTCCTTCAACTTTTCTCTAGCGACACTACTTTCTCATTAGTGATCTCGATCATTTCCGGACCTTCAATCAGCGCTCACCTACTTCATCCGGCAAATAGGTGCTCTACATTTCCTTCCATAAAAAGTTCAAGCGGTGCGCTTAATGCTAGCATGTCAAGCTGTTGTTATATGCAAACTCTACTAAACATATTCATCCCAAGCGGGTCCATTCTAAAGCACAAGCCCTTAGCATATCCTCTAAGGTGCATATAGTCCTCTCGATTGACCATCATTTGAGGATGAAATGCCGTACTAAAATTAAGTCAAGTACCCCAAGCTTTTGCAAACCTTTCCGAAGCGAAGTAAAACGCGGATCTCTGTCGGACACAATAGATGCGGAGTACCATGAAGTCTAACGATCTCTTCTTTGAAAATCTCCGCCAATTTACCAATACCATAATCCTTTCGATTGGCAAGAAATGAGCGATTTGGTTAGTCGATCAACAACTACCCAAATCGCATCATGCTTCTTCGAGTAAGAGGTAGTCGGTCACAAAATCCATAGATATCTTATCCCACTTCCATGTTGGAATATCCAATGGTCGTAACAATCCACTAGCCCTTTGATGTTCAATCTTAACACACGACAAATCATACACTTCGACACAAAGCGTCGCCACATCTTGCTTCATGCCATTCCACCAAAAGTATCGCTTCAAATCCTATACATCTTGGTAGAACCATGATGGATAGTGAAAGAAGAACTATGAGCTTGATCATAACTTTCTCAAAGTACACGATCATTGGGAACACAAAGCCTATCTCTATACCATACAATCTGTCATTATCAACCTTAAACTCCGTACCTTACCTTCTTCAACATTTTGCTTTCGGCCCACTCGCCGTCATCTTTTCGAGCTTCTTTAATTTGCGAGATCGGGTTCGACTCCACCTTCATACTTGCCCGGTATCCATCAAAACCTCGTACACACAACTCAACATCCAAACTCTCTAAGTCACGCAAAATCCTAGGCTCAATCTTGATACTGCAAGAATGCACGATTTCGGCTAAGTCGTCGACAACTTCGTTAACCTTACGGATGGTCTTGAATGTTGGTGTCATAATCTTTAAGTTCTAACCATCTTCTTTGTCTCATGTTAAGTTCCTTACGGTGAAAATATACTTGAGACTCTTATGATCGATGAATATATCACACGCCTCTCCATACAAGTAATGTCTCCGGATCTTCAACGCGAACACCACTGCGGCTAACTCAAGATCATGAGTTGGGTAATTCTCCTCATAAGGTTTTAGGCGCCTTGAAGCATAAGCTATTACCTTTCCATGTTGCATCAAAACACACCTAATCCTTTCTTAGATGCATCTTGTAGATTTGAAATCCTCGAACTAGTTGGAAGAGTCAAAATAGGGCTGGCACCAATCTCGCTTCAACTCTTCAAAACTCTTCTCTCGTTCATCCGTCCATACAAACTTTTCACCTTTCCTCATTAGTTGGGTTAGGGGTAGAGCTAAGCGAGAGAAACCTTCAACAAAGCGTCTGTAGTAACCAAGAAGTCCAAGAAAACTCGACCTCGATCATTGTCGTAGTCTTGGCCATTTAGTGATAGCCTCAACTTTAGGCGGATCCATGGTGATACCATCGGTGATACAATATGACCAAGGAAAGCAACTTATCTTAACCAAAATTCGCACTTGAAAATTTGGCGTACAACTTCTTCTTCCTCAAAATCTCCAAAACTATCCGGAGATGTTCTTCATGCTCTTCTTGAACTTAGAGTAAACTAAAATGTCGTCGATGAAAACAATAACGAACTTGTTGAGGAACTCATGGAAAACACGATTCATCGGTCCATAAACACAAGCAGCGCATTGGTCAAACCAAAAGGCATAACGAGGAATTCGTAATGACCATATCTCGTACGAAAGCGGTCTTAGGAACATCTTGCTCCTTCACGTGGCGATGGTAACGGACCTCAAGTCAATCTTGAAAAGAACTTAGCTCCTTGCGGTTGATCAAACAAATCATCAATACGCGGCATAGGATAGCAGTTACGAATGGTATCGATTGAGTTCACGGTGAGTCGATACATAGCGCGTACTTCCATCCTTCTTCTTCACAAACAAGGCAGGTGCACCCATGGAGAAACTCTTGGGCGAATAAATCCACTTTCTATCATCTCTTGCATTGTTCCTTCAACTCCTTGAGTTCTCTGGTGCCATACGATCACGGACTTTGAAATCGGTTCGGCACCGTGAATTAACTCAATGCTAAACTCAACTTTCTAGGCGGGGAAGTCCGAGGAGTTCATCGGGAAAAAGTCGATAAATCGCAAACAACCAAAAGATTTTCAATGTTAGGACTCTCCAAAGATGTGTCCTTACGGATGCTAGAAAACCTTGGCATCCATGAGCAATCATGTTCCGTGCCTTCATAGCGGAAATGAGTTTATGATTTAAGAGGTTGAGAACCATGATAAGCAATTCGGGATGTTTCGTCTCCAAAGATCACCGTTCTAGCATGGCGGTCAATTGAAGCTCTATGATAAGCCAACCAATCCATGCCTAGAATGATATCAAAGTCGACCATATCGAGAGGATACAGATTTACAAGCGAATCGATCATCAAAGCGAAGAGGACACTTACGTATTTATGATCAATGATCGCGTGGTTTTCATAGGCGTGAAATCGATAAGTGATTTGTTAGCGGTTTGGGCTTCATATTAAGTTTCTTAGCAAATGTGATAGATATAATGGAGTGTGTGGCACGGTATCAAATAAAGCGAAGGCGGCATAATCATCAATGAAAAGAGTGCCGTAATGGTACTGAAGTGCGCTCCGCACGGTTCTGATAGTAGCATAAACACGTCCGATAGTAGTCGTGACTTGATGTAGTTTCCGAGAATCGCGGGTTCTTCTTAGGGCAATCTTTAATCTTGTGAGCGGTGGAACCACAAGCAAAACAACCACGGTGGCCTTGAAACCTTGCCGGATGAGCCTTTCCACAAGTAGTACAAATAGGTGGGGAGGCAAAACCTCATTGTCTTTCTTTGTCCGGAAGATCTGAAGCACGACCACTGATTTGCTCCTTGGTGGTGATCCTTGTTATGTGATTATTGTTACCTTGGTTCGGCGATCATTTCCATTCTTACCGACATTTCTATTATCTTGACCCTCGTCTCGGGCGCCCGGTGTCAACATTCCTTCTGGTGACCCGTGATCATAACTCCTATCCACTTGACCTCTCGAATCATAACTCCTACGGAGTTTCCTTATAGTCATTGCCTTGAGTCCTACCTTGAATCCGATCACCATCGCGACACGCTTGTTGGAACCGAAACCTCATGAAAGATCTCAATATTCGAGCTGCGTCATTGCGGGCCGACACATTCTCATACTCAATATTAGCGATCGGTCCACACCCCTTCTTGGTCCCACTTGAAGTGCTTAGCAGCGCCTACCATCTCCACAATCGCTCCCACAAAACTCACCAACCTCATAAATCTACTCATGTACTCATTGGAATTCTCATAATCAAGCGGTAGATTGCACGATAATCCCTCATACCTTTCTTTGCTCGGCATCGAGAAATGTGGTTATAGAAGATAGTCCGAAACTCGGTCCGGTACAAGTCACGACAAAAGCATCTCCTCTCTTGCTTGTTTGAGTGCCTTCCACCAATTTAGAGCATCACCTTCCAATTTGAATGCGACCAAGCGAGTCTTAAACTCGTCTCCACAACCCAGATGCTTCAAGCGACTTCTCAATATGAGTGATCCGGTCCTCGGCCTCGGTGGGAGTAGCGGCGGTGCTAAGCGAAAGAGGCTTGAGCTTCAAAGCGCTCGAGCCAAGTGTGAATCCGACGGGTTGATTTCCTCCACCACTACCGAGCACCATTCGATTCTGAATGTTGTTGACCACTGTTCCATCATCTCGGTGTAGTCATACCGGGGAAAAGAGAGTTGAGGGCATTCATGATCGCGATATCCATGTTAGTAGCATCATCGTCTCCATCCACGCTACCGGTGAGTACGAGTTCGAACCATCGAGCGATTAGCAAAATGAACAAAGGTGAGATACGAAATGAAATGCTGTGAAGGAATCCTAAAGTCTACCCAAATCCTCACGGGTCAAATCCTAAGCTCTAAAGTCTCAAAACCTAGGCTCCATATGTCACGGGTCCCGACTACAAGTCGTAAACACAGGCTCGATACCATAAATTATAGCGCCCGACCCGACAAGGGTAAAGGAATCACAAGTAATGGTGTCATATCAAAGCAAAACATAAATATCAAAAGAAATCTCAACATAAATATTGAAATAATCCAAGTCAAAGACTTCAATACATAGGTCCCAGTGGAAAATAAACTCCAAAAGAAATGTCTAAAATATAAAGTCTAAAATGGCATCATAAGATCAAAGCTAAAATCTCTAAGGTAAGTCCATGACACTCATCCCAAAGCAATACCCGGCTCAACGCTTAGATACATCATCGGAAGAAAAGAAGCTGGTGAGCTTCAAAAGCCAGTGAGCAGATATACAAGCAAAGCGAATACGAAACAAGAGCGAATACGAAATAAAGTGAAAGAAAGATAGTGAAATCATAATCATTTCAAAAGATAAATCGGGATATAAGAATAAGTTTATAGCTAACTACCTCGAGCCCAAACACATATGCCATATCATAAACATATTCACAATCACATAAGGCAACATTTGTTGGGAGACCTACGAGTTATGAAGGGCGTGCATGCATGACATCAATCATCGAGATAACATATAGCATATAACATATAATATATAACATATAACGGATCTAGGATGCACCCATCGCCCCACAAACATACATTGATAATATAATATAACATGAGCTCATAACAATAACGAGATAAGGGGCGTGGCGAACTTCACTCGCGCCTAGATTCATGTTAGAAGTGCATTCTCGACACGGACATGGAACCCCATGACTAGTTAATAATTGGCTCGGTGTCAAACTATCTTAGGTCAAATAAGAATGTCATAACCGACATAGATCATATTTTATCAAATGTTTAATCATGTTTTCAAAATCAAAGTCTTCATATCATATAGTTCAAAATCAAATGTTTTATGATTCAAAATCAAAGTTCGGATAAACATGACTCAAATAGACACATTAGGGTTCATAGCAAAGGCTTAGGAAATCCTAATACAAAAGCTAACGAAAAGCGTTATAAGAAACCTTTCTTGAAAGGTCGAATATCATACCTTATTCCAAAGCAATTGATCGAAAAGAAGACACAGGGAAAGCAAAGGATTACTCCTTCTTCACAGAACCTATACACATTAACGGTCGTATATATTATTAATGATTCCATAATCGTCGAAATGATCTTTTAATATTTTAGGGTTTTATAATTAAATGAGACTTAAATGTTTTATACTTAATATTGTAGATTAGGGTTCATATGTCATTTATTAAAGTTTAGGGTTAAATGTGAAAATAGTTTAAACGTCATAACTCACACATGAAATAGCAATTAATATATTTAGCTTCAAAACCTAATCGACTCTTATTTATGTTCTAGGGTTTTCTCATTCTTAATATCTCATTAATATGCTTTTACTTACATGTTACATCTTTTAATGACTCGTTACTTAACCTAACACGTCATAAAATAATATTTCCTTTTATGTTTCACCATATACGTTTATGATTTTATGTGACATACAAGTTACTTATTTCTCGTATTAATTACACGTTTACACTTTTACAAGTTCACTTGACTTATAATTACGCACGCATATGTGACACAATTCACAAACCATTAGGGTTTGGCATACCTTATTCGATATACATATCAAACTAGGGTTTACGTTTTCATGACCTTTACTTACTTAATATACTTTTAAAACTCATATGTGGTTCGGTTCAACTTAGGGTTTCAATTAATAAGTTATTACGCAAGTCTTAACTCATCTACATACTTAACTCATTCAAGTTATCATGTTTTATACCTTAGTCGAATGATATGCATGGTTCGGTTCTAAATACATAGGGTTCGGTCCTTATTTAACTCGACATATACATAACCCGATTCAATAATACATATTACGTACATAACTCTTTAATACTTGTAAGGTTTAATCATTAGGGTTTGCCTTGTTTTGGTTCCATACGCTCGACATAAAGAAAAAGGAAACACAAATCGACCAAACGAAACAAATTACAATATATCAACGTAAGGTACATCAAAGGAAGACGAGAATAGGTTATACCTTGACTTGGTTGAGCAAAAATCTCGACACCTAGGGTGTTGATATTCGGCCGAGCAAGAGAGCAAAAGAAAAGAGAGGCAACAACAAAACTAGGGTTTCACTTTTGAGTTTATGTGTTGTATATATAGTAGTAGTATTTTTAGTTAGGGCTTAGGAGGTCTTTGGGTTTCGGTTTGGCCCAACCGAACACACCACACACGCACACCATATGGCTTCGGCCTATGGTCCATCGAACAAAACAAACCACGACCCAAATTATTTCTGAAGCGTCGATCTTCGTCGTACCAAAATCGATCACGTAATATATTTTAGTTAGGTTTTAATTATTTACAAGTTAATTTTTAAATTTCGTTAAATGTTATAAATATATTTTACGTATTTTATAAATTTCGATTCCAAGGGTATTTTAGTCTTTAATCAAATTTTAGATTTCCAGGTTTTACATAAAGGGCCAGCATGGAGTGGCAAACTTACCATGCTACTTCCAAAGAACACGTATTCTCAAACCTATACACACAAAAAGAAAATCAGCATGAGAGAATTGAGAAAAAAAAAGGCTGAGGAAAAGATAAAATTATGGTTTGGAAAAAAAATATATTATGAACCGAGAGTAGGTTTTAAGCTATAGAGGAATAAGTATTCCAATATAATTATAGGCATTTATAGATTATAATATGCAACATAATTATCAAAATAACTTGTTGCCTAAGTGGTAACACACTGAGTTATTTATCCAAATAACAAGGTTCAATCCTTGCAAGGCTCCTTTTTATAAATAATTTTGAAACCATTGCATAAACATCAAAATTTATAAATAAAATTATTAAAAATCATGAAAATCAAAATTTATAAAATAAATATTAAAAATCGAAATTTAAAATTAGTGCTTAGGTGGATAAAAATTGCTTAGTTGGACAACAAATGATTATGTGGCATGAAATTTGATTATTTGGCGTTGAGGTGGCGTTAATGCTGAATCTCTGTTTTATATATATATATATATATATATATATATATATATATATATATATATATATATATATATATATATATATATATATATATATATATATATAGTATATATTAGCTACAATTAATTGTAGCCAATTAGTCAATTTTGTCTAAAAATGTTGGTCATGATTATTTTGTGGGTCAGGATTCTTTCGTGGGTCCATGAATTATTCTTAGTGTATTTTAATGAAGGATTGTGGCCGATTTGGCTACAAAATTGTAAACAAATTATCCCCATATATTATACTCCTAGTCTCATATTTATTATACATATTTCCTTTTATGGATGTACCAAATTAATTGTCTCTTACCCATTTTAGTAAGAAAAAAAAGAATATAATAAGAGAATATTACATTTAAGTGGTTGAGAGTTATAATGAATTAAAACTTTTATTAATATTTGTCTTCTTGTCTCGCAATGATAAATTTGAGACGGAGGAGTATATATATATATATATTTATGTTCAAATGGTATACATTTTAAAATAAAATATAATAGGCACCAATAGATTGATGACATGTGTAAATTGGTTAGTTTCTGTGAAGCAAAAGTAATATCTAAATTAGAAGGGCAACTTGGATATTTTAGATATAATCCATATTTTTCTCCTCACAAAATTCTTACGTTACCACAAGACCAACAATTGCTCTAAACTAATTATCCTATTCTCTCTCATCAAGAAGACAACCCATTTCATTTTTAAGAATCCAGATTTGACTAAAAATTATCTTTTCATTAGTTTTCAAGATCCGATATTGTTTTTGCCTCCTCTCATTCTCCAAAACCGGTTTCTACTATCTCGTGTTTCTTGAAGACAATGCCGTGATGTTGTCATCGTTAGTTTTTAGCGCCTTCATCTCAAAAGATTTGTTTGATCTCCAAGCGCCGACTCGAACACTAATCATGACTTTTAATCTTGAATAATATTACGATCGGACGGAGGATCGGTTTTCAATCGCTATTTCGTTTTCGATCGTCGCGCAATCACCGATTGTTTATCACTTAGTTTTGAATTTGGTTTTGTAGGTTTCACTCATAAATTTTATTGTTTTCGGTTTGAGTATCACACACTCGTAGTTTTATTCTTTAGTAATTTATGGGTATCTATTATTGGTGTACAGTATCTCAAATACGAGTATGAACATTTTGAATGGCTACAAGGAATGATCTTTAATGACGTATCATAGTCTACATCTACAAACATCGAACCACCCTCTCCTTCCTATCAAAACCATAAACAAAGGCGAGGTTCGATTTGGTTATCTGGTTTTGGTTCATTGTGTGGCACTCGATTTGGTTATCGGTTTTACTTCACATTTTTCCTTGGTTCCCAATTAACCATTATGTTGTTGAATACTACTGTAGATGATATTTGTTGATAGTTTTGGTCTATTTAATCGCATAACTACTTGAAAATCTAGACCTTTCATTTGTAGATGATATTTGTGATAGGTGACACATCGTCCTTAAAAATACGGAGTATGTCATTTAATGAAACTAAACGTGTCAAAACACTTAATTTGTCACTAAAAATATGTTACAATAATTAGTGTCACTACAAATGTATTAAAAAATTGTGTGTCAAAACATACGTGTCAAGAAATTTTGTGTGATAAACGTAGTGTGTCATTATAAACGTACTGAATTTTTATATTGTGTCAAGTGTACCAAAATTTAAATGAGTCATTATAAATGTATCAAAAAATAGTATCACTATATATATAGTAAAACTTTATTGTGTCGTTATATGTGTATCGAAATTTAGTTAATAAATACGACAATGTGTCAAAATAAGCTAGTGTCATTATATATGATCGAGATATTTATGAATATATGTATCAAAAAAAATTGGTGTGTCACTATAAATTTAATGTGTAATAAATAAAGTTTTAAAAAAATTGGTGTGTCATATAAATTTAGTGTGTCATAAAAAAAAAGTATAAAAAATTGGTGTGTAATTTGTTTAAATTAAATATATATAATTAGATTTTGAAAAAAAAAAACAAAAACGTCATCTTGCACATCAGTTACTAAGAAATTGTGTTTATAACTTTGCCATCAAGTTCATGTTATTTACCTAAATGCCATTCAATTAATTTTAATTTAATGACATCATCATTTAATCTAATTACAGCATCATTGATCCATCCAATAATGGCAAAGATTGGTCTTATTATAATCTCTTTAAAGTATAAACTACAATAATATATATATATATATATATATATATATATTCTCATATTTATCCTTTGTCTTGCATAATCAAAGAACAAAAGTATTAGTGGATAATTAGAACGAAGTCGGTTTGTGAGTTTTGGGAATTAAGGTTTCTTATTATAAATAATGGTCGTGATAAAGTTATCTGCGAATTATGTAATCTAATATGGTATCGGGCGGGTGCGATCGCCATATACAAAGTGGTAAATTAGTAGCGCCTACAATCCGCCGTCAAACCCTAATACCCTCAATCATCAATTTAAAAAAAAAAAAAAAAAAAAAAAAATTGGTTCCAAAAATCCCTTACGTTGATTATTACAAATAACAGTATTAACAAGCTATTCTTAGGCTTCCGTCACAATTAACAACAACAAAAACAATTATTCCATCATAGATAATCCCTCTTTCTTGAAAATTTAATGGATATGGAGGGAAGATCTATGGATGGATCATCTTGTTATTACTCTATTCTTGGTATTCGTAAAGATGCTTCTTCTTCTGATATTCGATCTGCTTATCGCAAACTCGCTCTGGAATGGCATCCGGACAAGTGAACGAATAAACCGCCTTCATTAGCCGGAGAAGCTAACCGCAGGTTTCAAAAGATTCAAGAGGCTTATTCTGTATTATCGGATCAAAGTAAAAAATCGATGTACGATGCTGGTGGGCTTGATTTATTTGACGACATAGACGATAAAGAAGGGATGGGTGATTTCTTGCATGATTTGATCCGTGGGGCCAATGACAAAAAGGAGCTGTGGTAATGGTGGGTTTTTGTTTTGTTTTTTTAGTTATGAAGTTTTATTTTCTTTTTTGTTAACCCAAAAAAAAAATGTTTTTATTTTATGTCGAATCTAGGGTTCTTATTCCCGAGACGACTTTTGTTTGTGTCAAATTTAGGGTTTATTTTCGTTTACCTGCTTGTCTAAATCCTAAAACCAATTTTTATTTTTATTTTTCGTTTACCTGTTTGTCGACCTTAGAGTTGTCGACCAAGAGTTTGGTTTGTTTGTCGACCACGAGTTGTCGACCATTGTTTCTGTTTACGTTTGTCGTGGCGTGTTGTCGATTGGTTGTGTTTTATTTTGCTTTCTTGGTTTCTTCTCAGGTTCGAGATTTGCGATTTTGTGCTTTCGAGCTGCAAGAGATAGTGGATAATTAGGCGGCGGTTTGTGGGTTTTGGGAATTGGGTTTCATTATAAATAATGGTCGTTAATAATGTTATCTACGGGTTTCAATGTAAACATACAATCTAACACCCCGTCAAACCCTAGCCACCATCATCCTCAAACCTTGGTAGTATGTTGAGTCGCTCTCTTAAACCACCGTCGAACCCTAGCCACCGTCATCCTTAAAAAAAAAAAAAAAAAAAAAAAAAAAAAAAAGTCCTTTCTTTGCGATAGAGGCAATGCGTATTCCTTTTTTTGGTTTTGTGTCTTCTTTAGTTCCTACAAGTCTACAACAAATTTCTTATCTCTTTTTCTATTTTATCTATTGTTTATCATTAGTGTGTTTGTATTTGGTAGTCAAGAAAAGAAAAAAGATGGTTGAAGGATGTTAGATCTGCCTGAGTTCGTATTAATTCTTCACTTTTCTTGGATTCATTAATAAAGAAGGACAAGTAACACTGATTGCTATTGGATGATAAAGAATAAGATGAAGATTTTGAAGATTTGTCTGCGCTTCTACTTGTTACAAGAAGATTTGTTTTATTTCGAATCTAGGGTTCTTATTCCCTAAAACCAATTTTTATTATTTTCGTTTACGTGTTTGTCGACTTTAGAGTTGTCGACCAAGAGTTTAGTTTGTTTGTCGACCACGGTTATCGACCATTGTTTTACATTTACGTTTGTCGTGGCGTGTTGTCGATTGATTCTATTTTATTTTGCTTTCTTGGTTTCTTACCAGGTTCGAGCTTTCGTGCTTTCGAGCTGTGGGAATATTAGTGGATAATTGGTGAGCCCAATTTGTGGGTTTTGGAAATTAAAGTTTTACCATTGTAAATAATGATTGTCAATAAAGTTATACCTTATGTAATCTAATAAAAAGCACTACATGCTTACTCATTTTTTTCCCCATTCACGCGTAAAGTAAAACTAGGACAATGTCACATATTTTCTTTTTCTTTTTGCCTAGCATGTGAGGACAACCTAACTACAATTCATCACTTTATTTGCCACATGATTATCTATACTACTATATAAAGTATTTAGAACATTCTAAATAAAGAAGTCTTAAAATTTTTAAGACCAAAAACATTTCTAATAAAAATAACCTGATAAATTTGTAACAAAAGTACAGTTAATATAGCACGTGGTATAAAACAATAATGCATAAATCATCTAACTTGTAACATTCGTGTATATTTATACCAGAATTAATGATATCACTAAAATACTCTCACACAAAAATACAATTAATATAGCACTTGGTACAAAATAATAATGCATAAATCATCTAATTTTTCTTTTTCATTAAAACACCCACTAAATGAAATTTACAAATCATTATTAATATAATTAAAATACCCTATCACTGAAAAGTACAATCAATATATCAAATAATACAAAAAAATAATAAATAAATCATTTTATCATTTATATATTTCAAACACCCACTAAATGAATTTTACAATTCATTAATGATATTATTAAAATAGACTTTCACACAAAAAGTACACTTTCACACAAAAAGTACAATTCATTAATGATATTATTAAAAGCAAATTACAAAAACAAACACTATATAGAGTGATTATACAAGAATAAACCGTTTTACATAATTTACGGATATAGCGATTTTACGTCATTTGTCATCCATAAGTCACAATCATACTGCGTTTCGTCGCGATCATCACTTCCGCTTTCCATGAGATACTTTTTCACCACATGGCACATACCTTTTCCATTCTTTATTCTTTATGTTTTATAAATCAAAGGCTTGTTTTTTATGTTCTATAAACCAAACAAATAATCATCAAACAAACCTTAAACCTTTTACATGAACAAGCCAAACAAATAATCATCAAACAAACCTTAAACCTTACATGAACAAGCACAGTTTAAGCGTTCTTGTGAACAAAACTTCAAGCGTTCTTGTGAACAAAACAACCAAGCCGACCCGCCGCATGGTTCGCTTAGTCACGCTAGGGCTCGCCCGAGCCACGCCGGCACGCCTGGGGCTCGCCCAGGCCACGCCCGATGCTGCGCCTAAGCAGCGCCAGTGCGCCTCTTACCGCCTAGCCACGATTAAATACCACAATTAACTCGGATACTTTACAACTTCCCCAATTAAATACCAAAAACTACCAAGTCAACTCATTCAATTCTTTACATCTTCCTCCATCTCCTCCATCCTCCATCCTCCATTACCGTGTTTTCTTTACATCTTTAACGCACGCCTAGGCCACTAGGCCACTCCCATACGCACCTCTCTTTTTGGTTGGCACGCATCTCGTTTTGGTTGGCACAATGGCTGCATGTCCGGTAAGTTACAATCAATTGGTAATTAGTGATTATCAATTGGTAATTAGTGATACCTTTAGGGGTGTGTCTTTTAACATTGGTTTAAACATTTAGTAAAGACTTGATATATATACAAGTGTTTTCTTGATTTAACGTGAGCTTTGTGTTTAACAAACACATTCGTATTTTTTTTTTGTTTAATTTGTGTTTAATGTTAGACTTGATTTACTTTATTAACGTGAGACTTGATTTAACAAAGACATTCATAGTAGACTTGATTTAACGTGAGACATTGGTGGTTGGCGCAATTGACATTTTGTTATTTGCTATTTTTGTTTTGTAGACTTATGCGTGAAGTCACCATTCGTAGTCGTTTTAGCTTTGTTGAAAAGTTTAGAACCATGCATGGTAGAGATATGGTTATACGTATGTTTAGGAATCATTGCTTTCGTGATTGGTTAGATGTACCGTGTCTTGATCGGGAACCTAATTTAGTTCACGGTATGCTTCTTAGACAAGAAGAAGTTAATCGGATATTCATAATCAATCTCATATGTTAAGGTTTAATGTAGGTGATTATTATTGCAATTTTAGCGTAAGGAATTTTGTCTAATGACCGGTTTAAAGTTTGGTGCCTATAATCTTGATGACTTTGAAAACTTGCCTACTCCATTAGTACAACGTATATTCCTCGATGCCAAGATGCGATAACACTTTTGAATCTTAAGACATTATTTGAGGGTTACGATTTTTAGAGTTAGAGGAGCAGGATGCTCTTGGATTGTGTTTAGTCATGTTTGTTGAGTTTATATTGTGTGGTGGGAACCTAAACATGAGGTTCAAACCTTTTTGTTTGCGTTGGTTGAGGATCTCGTTGCATTTGATAATTTCCCATGTGCAAGGCGTACACGATCCCTGAGTTCGACAGTTACTTGGCCATAATAGAGGTTGCTAGACCTAATGCATATAACAAACTTAAAGATGCACAATATTCAAAATGGTCTCGGGCTCATTGTGTTGCTAATCGTTATAATTACCTAACATCTAATAGTGCGAGTCCGTTAATTCATTAACCGAGCTCGTAAACTTCCGATTACAATGCTCATGGAATTCTTTAGAGATCTACTACGGTGGTATTACGAAAGGAGGAGGCGGAGGTATTTTTTTATTATCGTTTCAAAATGTGGTATTATCGAAATGTTTTATATGAAACACTTAAGCGTATAGTATTTATTTTTAATTATCACGAGATCTTTGGTGAAAATGAGCTTACACCTTAGGCGAGAAGCTAAAGTGGCATTTAGAATACAAAAAGTTATTCATTAAATGTCTTGATATCAATGTTGAGGAATACCAAGTGGATGATAAACATGCAAGCTATGTTGTTGATATAAGTAAGCGTATTGCGGTTCGAGAAAATGGCAACTTCGGGCTTGCCTTACAATCGCGTAATATTGTTTCAAGATTTCTCAATATTACCGATTTGGGTATCTGGCGGAAAATGGTTCATGAAATCTACATATAGAGCAACATATGAAGAATCAATTAATCCGATCGGTGATGTTGAAGCATGGGAAACTCCGACTTATGTCACACCTATTTTACCTCCTTACCTAGGTAAGCGTTCGTGAGGAGACCTAAAATAAATATCGTATCCCATCTAAAGGAGAGATGCCAAGAGAACCATATTGTACTCGATGCACAAAATTGGGCATTCTAAAGATAGATGCCACGAGCCTACATCTTCACAAAGATCGTCACGACATCTTTATGTAATTGTTTGTGTGTTATTGAAGGTTAATCGAAAAACAATATATTTATGCAACTTGTGATTGATGAATCTCAATTATATGTTAACTAAAAATAATTGCCTTAATTGAAAAAGCAACAAACAAGTTAGGTTGAATAATGAATGCAAATAACATAAAATTACATTGAAAATTACACATTCCTAATCAATAGTGGGTTTATTTGAAACTTACACATTCCTAACCTTCTTAGAGCTTGAATAGTGGGTTTCTTTGGAAACTTTGACCTTTCTTTTCTTTGGCTTGATCTTTGTATGAGTGAATTGGTATCTTGTAGCGTAAGCGTTAATTAGTTTCTCTTCAGTGTTATACATGGGAACATGTCACACGGATATCGATATCATTGACCAAAGGTAGCAAACCATCTTCGAACTATTATTCGGTTTTGAAAATAAAAATCTAGGTGTTTTTCATCATAACCCAATTCCTTACAAGTTGATGCAATTCATCCATGCAAAATGTGTTCATATTTAGAAAATCAACATAGCGTAAACACCTTCGTCGAAGGTGATACAATAAATTTAGTAGAAAGTACCATAGTGATGTAGTCTAATAGAAAAAGTAGTTCATCTTCATCACCATCTTCACCATATATTGCTTGATGAAGTTGTATTGACCTTGAGATCTCCATTCCGAACAACCATATTCGAATGAATTATGAGTTTTGAATCTACACAATGAGCATTTATAAGTAGAATATCTCCACGCCCCACCAGGTTCCACGCCTATGACATCTCCCCGCCCAGGTAATCTCATTTCACGCCCATTTCACGCCCGATTCCGCCCGAGGCACGCCCAGTTCACGCCCATTTCACGCCCAGTTCACGCCTAGATCACGCCCGAGCGCGCCCGGTCACGCCACCACGCCCGAGCGCGCCTAACTCATTCCTCGCCCGAACTTTTCTCTGTTCTGCTGGACCACGCCCGAAGAATTTGTGTATACGTGTACGGTTTACAACGTGTTACGGTAGCAATCTAACGTTTCATATTCAAAAGTTCATTTTAGAAAATTATACGTGCGTGGTTTATATGTGTAAAATACTAGGCTAAAGTGTCCATTTAAAAAAATTTCTCTATTATTAATATATCACATAGTACAAAAAAAATTGAACATAAATCATCTTGTCTTTTATTTATTCTTTAAAACACCCACTAAATAAAATTTACAAATCATTAAGCGGATCATAGAAACCAATCTTTTACGTAGTCAGACTTTTTGACACCACCTTTTTCGACCACGCAACGGACACCATTTACCACCACAACTTAGCAATATAGACACCACTAGATGGTGCTAAAACCGCTATTTTAAAACACCCTGTATGTTTAAACGATATATAATATTAAACGTCCTAAACGACTAGCAATATCGTTGACCATCGTTTTCGTATTGTCACTGCATCGTGATGCAAGTTTGCCATTTTTTAAAGCAATATTGTGCGGCAAAGTTGTTCCATTCATTAATCGCTATGTATTAAGTTAGCATCATAAAAAACATAAAATCGCGTTGGCACCATGCTAATCCTATAAAAGCTTTTTATTATGTTATTAAATACGTAAGGAAGAAAGCAAACTAATTTTCAATTAATAACCTCTGTTGAATATTCTTTTTTTTTCCTTCTTTAAAAGCAATGCATCGAAAACCTTGCTATCGCCAAAAATTTAATCACACGGTGCCATGCATGTGTTGATACCGATACTTTTTAGATCTATATTATACAATATAATAGATATCTGAGACGACGACAATTTTAAAGTATAAGATAAAAGTAGTTGACAATAAGGACACACTTTTTTTTTTTTTTTTTTTGGTGACTTTCCAACAGGTTTCACCACCTCCCGAAAGAGGGCCTAACCCGCGTCGACCGGTCTATGTTGTCTTAAGGGTCCACGCAGTCACGATATGTGGCTTCGATTGCGAGAGAAACCGCACCGCCTCCACACAAGTTTCCTTGTTTGGAGTAACGTCAGGATGAAAACCCGGCCTTGCTCGGATTTGAACACGTGAGCAGTCTAAGGGCGCAATCGCCATTCAGAATATCAGCGGATCGTGTGGATGGCGAGTGAGGACTTCGGTGGGTCGGCGCCATCTAAGACTACCGGCTGGCTACCGCTTAACAACCCTAAGACTTACCACTGGGCCACATGATCGATGATATAAGGACACACTCTTACTTCTCCTTTCTTGCTCGTGACCTCCAACAGAAATATAAAGCACAAACCTCACATGTTTGAAAAGGGACAAAATGTTGTAATATGATAGACTTTCTAGCCCCAAGTTGTTGATTAAGTTTCTTGCGTATAGGATAGTCAAACAAGGACATGCAAAGGTTTTTTTTTTTTTTTTTTTTTTTTCCTTGTCACAAAACACAACACGCCACACAAAATTTTTTTTTGTGGAGCCGCAATGCAGGCACCCCATATAGGGGTTGTAAGGGGTGCTTGGTGTGTTGTCCTTTCCCAATCATTGGGTGAGGTGATGAGGGATGTTTTTTTTTGATTTTCGTGCCAAAATCTTTGTTAGCTGTGGCGGCAGGTTTTTTTACAAGTTTTTTTAGGTGCCAAAATCTTTATGTTTTTATAACTTTTACTTTTATAAAATGGTTTTTTACAAGTTTTACAACTTTTTTTTATAACTTTTACTTTTAGTTTTAAAACTTTTATACATGTTATTTTTTACAGTTTTATAACTTAAAAAAAAAACGTAGTCGAAAAATTTTTGAGGCTCAGATTCGAAGGTTCTAAAGTGAGATTTTATCTCACTTTGCTGTAACACCCCAAAAATGATGGATTGCAGCGGAAGTAGTGTTACCGGAGTATTACTCGATTGGTGCCATAACACAATGTATAGAATAACAGTTTAACTTGAGAAATCGCATTTCGTAAAGATTTATGTTTACATCTTTCAAAATATATATTATAGAATGTAGGCCTATAAAAAGAATTTAAGTGGTCCCAAATTTTATCGAGTTTTATGATCACGTAAATGCCAACGCCAAAGTCCTCAAAGTTTAGCTATCGCTCTGCAATCACGAAAATGCACGCTAAAAGTGTCAACACAGGTTGGTGAGTTCGCGGGTTTTAATACACAAGTAGTTTCCAAAACTAGAAAATCAATTGGTTGTCAAAGTTTCAAAGGGTCCATTATGTATGCGTAGCGTTCATGGCATAAAGGTTCCACTACTTAAGCCGATTCGGTGAAAATTGCCCTTCGTGCAACATGCTCTAACCTAGCATGAGAAGGTGATTCTATGCACTCGGTTAGTAGAGTGAGGATGGCTCTACCCCAAATAGCGATATCCATAGATATCAACTATCGTCCCATCTGATGTGAGGGAGTTAATAAGTAGTGTAGTACCGGGGACTTTTACAGTTGTTCTCAGGCGTCGAACATAAGCATACATATCAGTTTGCACAGTATAGCAGAGCATAGCTCGAGAGATTGATTCGATTCGGTAAATCCATAATTTCATGAATGCACAACCAATTTAGTTTTAAGTAATCATAGCATGCTTTTCACCCCAAACGAGTAAAGCGGTAAAATGGGAACGTGAAACTCACCTTAGTCAGAAGAAATATAAGAATCACAACTAACACGATCGACATCGAGAAATGCATCACAGGTAAGTGTAGCATAACGATACAAGAATCCGAACACAGCAGTGCGTTATTGGCACAACCTGATAGTATATGGTTTATCTCGAATGCGTTTCGTAAAGTATATAAGTTTTCAAAAGATAAGTGTTTTAGCTTTCGTGGAATACTCGTAATAAAATTATAAGAGTTTATTGTCGTAATTCGTAAGAAAAGTTTAGTATTATCATTCGTGTGGTGGTATGAAATCACAGACTCGAAATACAACTCACGCCAAAGTATATATTACAAATTAAAATAATATACAAGACGTCTCAAGGAAACGAGTCACAAAAGTATTGACGAGTGAGTTCTAGACGAAAAGATAACGACAAGAAAATATGTCAAGGAGGTAAAGTCAATTGGGCTTTAGCCCGATAATAGTCCAACTTAAATCTAATTCAAGTCCAATGTTCTTAGTCCGATATCTTAAGTCCATCACGAGTCTAATTATGTCCAAACGATGTCAGTACAATATATATATATATATAGTCCCGAGTCAAAAAGAGTTGTCCGATAAGTAGTCAAGTCGCAATCCATAAAATTTGTCCGATTATATAGTCCCAATAATATCAATTCATTACGGTTAATATGTCCAAATCCGATAGTCCAAATAGTATCAACTTGATATATGTCAGATATATATATATTCCGATAAGGTTTATAGTCCATTAATAGTTTGTAAATTATTCCAATATAATCCAACAGTTCAATGCCTAAGTCCACTTAATAATTCAATAAGTAGTATAATAATCCCAAGTTCAATATCTAAAACCTTTGTCTAATGTCATATATATACATATATATAGTCCGTCATTAGTTAGCATGTCCAAATAATGTCAATTTATATAGGTTCGATGTCCAATATGTTTGGTCTAATAATAATTTGTTAGTCCAATAATATATAAGGTTTAATTTTTACTCCAATAGATATCAATATGAGTCACGTCAATGTAATTTATCAATATGTTATGTTCAAGTGTATCGAGTCATAGTCTAAATATGAAACCTGTCATGTATCATTACGGTCCAATTACATACCAAAATATCCTAAACGTACCACATGGTCAGAATAAATATGTTACCCCGATGTTTTATTTCGGAAAATAATAACACTAATAACATCAATGAGCTTAACAAATTACTACACACTTCCAATAAAAACATTTATGGGTTTTAATTTAAGTTCAAGACCAAACGCATCCTAAAGCTTAATGGGCTTCGGCTCATTAGCTTAAACAAATTGAAAACTCCTAAGTATAAATGAGCTACGGGTCCATTATTGATAAAACCCAACGCACCCTTGTGTAGTTTCTAATGAACCAAAATCAATCAAACAAACCACCCTCTGGTGAACTGAGTACAAACATATAGTTATCGACCAAAAATTTAGTCGAACAAACAAGTGACTAAATAAGCTCAAAAGCTAACAAGTCTATATAAGTCGAAACATAAAATAAGTTAAGAATTATAAGCCGAATATATAAGTTCAAAACAATCACCCCTGGTGGTTTTTCTTTTCAGCCAAGTGATAAACAAACATGCCCTCCGGGGTGGTTTTTAGCTGGAACCAGGATCAAACAAATACCTTTGGTGTTCTTGTCGCTAAACCAAACCAAGACACCCTAAGTGGGTGTTGGCCGATTCAATAGCAGAAACCAAACACACCTATGCTGGGCAGTTGTTACCCAAACGCACCCTCATGTGTGGGCTAACGTGGGTTGCGGACAACAACAAACGCACCCTCGTGGGTGTGAGGCTGACCTGAATAGAAACAAACCACTCTTGTGGCTCTCGATGGTGGGTCAAACAATTAAACCAAGCTCACCCTTATGGGTGGCTGTGACAGCGAATAAGCAGGGTTCGGACTGCAGAACAAACACCCTCTTGGGTTAGTCGTTCACATCAAGACCAAGTAATAAAAGAAGCCGAAACAAGCACAAGATGCTTATAATAAATAAGCTCAAAAGCACAAGAATAAGCTTGAAATAACAAATCTCTAAATCAAGTCCGGGACCTAATCAAGTTCGACCAGAACCCACGCGGGTCACTTGATCCGACACGAGAATAAAACTAAACAATTACAACATCCTCAAATCAACAAACACTTCTTTGAATCTGATTTTTTACCACACGAGTTTAACAAGAATCTTTTTAATCTGTTTTTTTTTATTTCCACGAAAGCTTGCATAAAAGATTTATAATCAAACAGAATCCAAGGAATTCATAACCTCATCGCTCTAAACCCAAAGCAGCAAACGTACCCCTTGTCTTTCTTTGGCCTTGAATGGCGGGCAGCGGTGGGAGACAAGGTGGTGGTGATGATCGGTTGTGCTTGGGAGAGGAGGGAGATGGATATCTCCTCTATTTATTTTTTTGAGAGAGAGTGAGATGGCACGTTTTAGAGAGAGATGGATATAAAGATAACATCTGATTTTTTTTGTTTTATATAAAAGTAGTATAGGCGGTTTTGGTGGATAAGGCGGTGTGTAGTTTGATCCTGATACTTATAAACGTTAGGTCTTTAAGTTGCGAAACTTAATACCGGACAAGGTAAAAATGTAAGGCTTATAAATATGTTAAAAATATACTTAATTATAAGACTAAGTCACGAATTATCGAAGTGTTTAAACGTTATTTAAACTAAAGGAGACTTATAGTAATAATAAATTGAAGTTAATAGTTAATTTAATAACCTAAAAAAAATTCGTGAAATCTCAAATAAATAGCTAACGTTTACTTTGAACGTTTAATAATTGTACGTTAACGAAATAACGTAAAGTGGGAAATAAAAGTCCAAAAGTTTTATACTTGACATATAATGATGTTTACTTGAAATAAATATAGCGCATGTTGGTGTCGGTGAGCACGTTTATTGGGAATGTGAGTTACGTCACACTAGTTAGTTGTTGTGATCAGTTAAACTGATAACGTTTAATCTTAAAGGAATTAGATGTAGATAATGGATAACTATTCTTTCCTTATAATATAATATTAATTTAATATAAGGTGAAATTTACCGGTGGTTACATTTGCCGTCCATTCGGTTTAGGTTATCATCATCGCCTCGGAAAATTTTAAGGCTAAAAAATCATCATCGCCTCGGAAAATTTTAAGGCTCAAATTCGATGGTTGCAAAGTGACATTTGATCTCACTTTACCGTCCATTCGGTTTCGGTTATCATCATCGCCTCTGAAAATTTTAAGTCACAACTGCACAAAGTCACAAGTTCACGAGGCTGCGCAAGTCTCACAAGTCCAAAGCGCACAAGGTCTCAAAGCTGCACAAGTCTCACAAGTCTCAAACTGCGCAAGTCACAAGTTCTCGGGACACAAGCCTCACAAGTTCAACAAATTTCACAAGTTACACGTTTTCAACATGAATGTGGTAGTAAGATTCCAAAGCGCAAAGTTCACAAGAAAGTAACTAAGATTCTCAAAGGAGAGCTGTCACGGGGACTTGGGCTTATAATGCCACAAGAAAGCAACAACACCACAACACCAACAACACCAACAAGAAAGCAACACAAACTAAAACTAAAAACTAAGCACCAACAAGAAAGCAATAACCAACAACACCAACAAAGACCAACAAGAAAGCAAGACAACACAAGTGATCCACCACAACAAGCAAGCGGCACCACAAGCAACAAGACCAACAAGCAACAACAACAACAAGCAACAACACCACAAACAACCATGTCTAGTTCACCATTTGACACACAAGAGGTAAGGCTCGGATTATTAGCTTTTTATGAGTTATAAACAATCATGTTGGTACGCAGAATATGAATGTTGCAAAGTGAGATACAAACTCACTTTACCGTCCATTCATATTTGCCATGCCAAAACTCCTAAGATTTTATTTATTTATTTATTTTTTATTTTTTTATTTATTTTTTTTTATAAAAATCATCATTGCCTTTTTTTTAAACCTATTTGTTCATTTAAAGTTGCAAAGTGAGATAAAACTGCTCACTTTACTATCCAGTAATGAAACTGCATATGCACCCCAACAAGTTTCAACAGAAACATCACCACAGCAAATAATCCGGTGACTCATTAGAGTATCACCTGCAAACATCACCACAAAAAATAAAAACTTGTTAGATCTAAAAAATAAGCAACGAAACAAGTAAACAACCTCACAGAAACATCACCACCAAGTTATCATTTTTTTTAGATCTAACAAGTCTTGTTTCAAAACTTTTCAGATAAACAAATACAACAACTTTTTATTTTTTTTCAACATCTAAAAACAAATAAATACTTGTTAGATCTAAAAAATAAACAACGAAACAAGTAACCAACCTCACAGAAACATCACCACCAAGTTATCATTTTTTTTAGATCTAACAAGTCTTGTTTCAAAACTTTTCAGATAAACAAATACAACAACTTTTTAATTTTTTTCAATATCTAAAAACAAATAAAAACTTGTTAATCTAAAAAAATAAGCAACGAAACAAGTAACCAACCTCACAGAAACATCACCACCAAGTTATCATTTTTTTTAGATCTAACAAGTCTTGTTTCAAAACTTTTCAGATAAACAAATACAACAACTTTTTAATTTTGTTCAACATCTAAAAACAAATAATAACTTGTTAGATCTAAAAAATAAACAATGAAACAAGTAACCAACCTCACACAAACATCACCACCAAGTTATCATTTTTTTAGATCTAACAAGTCTTGTTTCAAAACTTTTCAGATAAACAAATACAACCTTTTAATTTTTTTCAACATCTAAAAACCTTTAAAACTTGTTAGATCTAAAAAAATAAGCAGCGAAACAAGTAACCAACCTCACAGAAACATCACCACCAAGTTATCATTTTTTTTAGATCTAACAAGTCTTGTTTCAAAACTTTTCAGATAAACAAATACAACCTTTAAATTTTTTTCAACATCTAAAAACCTTTAAAACTTGTTAGATCTAAAAAATAAGCAACGAAACAAGTAACCAACCTCACAGAAACATCACGACCAAGTTTTAATTTTTTTTAGATCTAACAAGTCTTGTCTCAAAACTTTTCAGATAAACAAATACAACAACTTTTTAATTTTTTTCAAGATCTAAAAACCTTTAAAACTTGTCAGATCTAAAAAATAAGCAACGAAATACTGCCGAAAATTTTTAGATGCAACCAACGATACCACCACAACATCACCACAACCTTTAAAACTTGCTAGATCTAAAAAATAAGCAACGATACCACCACAACAGATACCACCACAACATCACCACATCTCTCTAAAATGTTTAGATCTA
Organism: Chrysanthemum lavandulifolium; assembly: GCA_022545495.1. NCBI lineage: Eukaryota > Viridiplantae > Streptophyta > Magnoliopsida > Asterales > Asteraceae > Chrysanthemum > Chrysanthemum lavandulifolium. The sequence goes on from CM040245.1 coordinate 253,252,860, forward strand.
AAATCTTTAGAGAGAGAGAGAGAGAGAAACAGGTGAGAGAGAGTGATAATAACTTTTGCCAGAAGTGAGATGAGAGACAAAGTATTATCAACAAGAGAGAGAAGCAAAACCACACCTCAACCACAAGTAAAACCACTTTAAATAAAGAAAACTCTTCCAACATACACACGTAACCACACACACTATATAACAAGTTTTTAAATAAACTTTTGTAATATAAATAAAATTTTTATTAGTTTTTTAAAATAAAAGTATTATAAATAAAATTTTGTATTAGTTTTTTTTAAATAAAAGTTGTATTAGTTTTTTAAAAGTATTATAACAAGTTTTTTAAAAGTATTATAACTAGTTTTTCAAAAGTTGTATTAAAAGTTTTATAACAAGTTTTATGAAAAGTTGTATTTTTTAAGTTTTATAAAAGTTTTATTAAAAGTTGTATTTTTTAAAAAGTTTATTAAAAGTTGTATTTATTATTTTTTAGGTGTTCCGTGATGAAGTTGTTTTAACTGATTTGGTGCAATCTACCGCTCAATCGAACGGTTTTCTTATTGTTAAAGGAAGAACTAAAACAGATAGGGGCTATAAGTACTCAATCGAATTTAAGTGTTCTAGAAATGGGACGTGCGCGTGAAGGTTTAGAAGATGAACTTCAATGGCGGTGGTACCGCTAAAACTAATTGCCCATTCGATTCTTGGCGAAATATATAAAAGGTCGATCCGTACCGCTAAAACTAGTGGTTGGATCTTGAGGGTCAAGTGTCGAGGCATAATCATGATTTTGTAGACTCGTTCCATGGTTTTCATAGGCCATGCGATTAAAAGAAAGTGAGTTAGTTTGGTGGAGCAATTGACAAAACATCAAGTAGCACCACGAATTATACTTTCTTCACTAAAAGAAGCGATCCGAATAACGTGTCTAGCATTAAAGCGATATATAATGCACAAAACAAGATCGTGGCACCATTCGTGGTGATTTGACTCGATACAACTCCTTTTAGTACATTTGAGGCGTAGAGGTTATACATACTACCCGGGGTAAATGACCATACTAATGAGCTTGAGGAAATATTTTTGTTCACCCGGCGTCATATGCCACATGGACAACATTCCGGAAATCATCTTGATGGACTCCACATACAACACCACGTTGTTTAAAGCGCCATTCTTTACAATTGTTGGAGTTAATTCAACAAGCGAGAACATTCTCAATGGCGTTTAGCTTTTGAGCGTGAAAAGAGCCAAATTTCAAATGGGTGTTGGAATGTGTTAAGTTGGTGATAGAAGAACAATATTACCGCGGGTTATCGTCACCGACAGAGATTTAGCGTTGCTTGGGGCATGCGAGCAAAATTCCCAACGCTAATGATTACTCTGTCGATGGCATATCAATCAAAATGTGCTCAAGCATTGCGAGACACAAATTCGCTACGGAAGAGGAGTATGAGTCCGTTAGATGGACATGGGATTTGATGGTTAAAGCTCAGGCCGAAGATGTGTTCACGCACTATTATCATCACCTCTGAGTTTATTGGTCCAAAAATAGGTGCTTACCCATTAATACATTTCTTTATTATTATTTAATAAATAACTACTCGAATTGTTTTCTCACTTTATTAATTCATTGTTTTCTCGGATGTTTTGCGGTATTTTAATAATGGTTGCAACATTACGACCGCATGTTTGTGTCGTACATTACCGATCAATATCGCGACCGGCGGACAACAACATGTAGAGTTGAGGGTCAACACGCGTTGTTGAAGTTATACTTGGGCTCCACGGTCCGGCTTAGACACGTTGTTGTGTTCGGTCGACAAGATTATAGTTGCACAAGCCGCGATACGAGACTCTTTGAATACAAGCAAAATCAAGCGCATTCGTGTAAGGGCACACTATTTAAGGAACTGCGGTATAATGTTTCAAAAGATGCTTTACTACTCATACTCGCAGAAAGTAAGCGGGATGTGGACCCATGAATGTGGTCATCGATTATGTTAGTTTATGGTTTACCATGCTATCACAAACTGTATTACTTTAGATTCATGGTATGTATATTAAATTTATGCCTATCAAGTTATTCTCCCGTCAATACCGATAATTTTAACTAGTCACTTTTTCGAATACGGGATCGCCTATTCCGCTTAATCTTTGTTGATAATTTTGGAGAACACTAAGTGTTCCACGGCCTGAAGTCCGACATACTCATACGCGGAAGAGCCCAAGAGCTGAAGAGCCTCAATATCTTTCTTGTCAAGATGGCGTAGACAAATTCAAAATGTTTTACCAAAGCATCGTGGTTTGTCAAGAAAAATATGTTAAACATGCTCGAGGTATATCGCTCCGAGTGCGTGTCAACCCAACAACTTCTTTGTTAAAGAAAGTACTCGTGACGTCCGGCGCAAAGGACAAAAATCCAAGGCTAAACAAAATATCCAGATTTGAACAAAGAACCCCCAAGGCATGAAGCTATACAAAACCTAAAAAGTCCGAGACTTAAATGAAGAAAGCTGAGACATAGTTCATCGTGGGAGAGCCTTAACATCCCGGACTTGAGCGAAGAACCTAGCGAGGGCGATTTAAGACACGAGTTATACATTCCAGATGACAGTAGCGAATATTGTATGGCTCAAATTCCACCTCTTTTTCGACGGTGGATCATGGGGATTGTCAACGTGAAATGTGATGGAAATTGTGGGTATCGAGCTATTGGCGTAGGTCTTGGTCATCCCGAAGGGATATGGCCCAGACTTTGAACTATTGTCAGGGAAGAGGTAGACAATCACCGGGAACTTTACATGCAAATGTGGGGGACCTTTTTTTACACATATGGTCAACTCGCCGAATTGGTTTGAATCAGGTCCAGCACCCTACGATTACTGGATGATTATGCGGACACGGGGCGGCTATTGCTCTGACTCTTAACCGTCCAATTGTATGCATATCTAGTTAGAGCATCTACTACGTGTCTTCGCTTGAGAGAGGTCCGAGCAAGACAAATATTGTCACCGTTGTGATTCTTCGTGTGGGGAAGACCATGTTGCTCACTACGTTCATGCGGTTACGGATGAAAACTCACCACTCCAGTATACTCACCCACAATGGAGATGGTTGAAATGACTTGGCGGCGAGATGTGCACATCATTTCTTTGAACGACAAAGCATGTTTAGAAGGACCTAGTATAGACATATGTTGCAACGATTCTTGATTTATAGAAAGCGATTCTTGATTTATATTGTAAATGACAAAACATGTATAGATGATTCTTGATTTATATTAAGCGACAAAACATGTATAGAGCGACATTAATTTATATTGTAAGCGACAAAACATGTATAGGCGATTACGGATTCTTGATTTATAGTAAGCGATTCGATTTATAGTAAGCGACTCCTCATCTTTTATTACAAGATTTACGCTCTGCTCCGGTTCTTCCTCATCTTTTGTTACATGAATCGGATGAATCGGATGACATTCATTGTGTCGAGAACACACCCGCTTCGTGTTGAGAGTCCAGTTATGTGCCTTCTTCTCCATCTTATGTGCCTCCTCTCCGGCTATATCTCCGGTGCAGATGAGGAGAATTTTATACACCGTCCTCCGGTTCTTCCTCATCTTTTATTCTGACCGTCTCGCGTTGGCGATCTGGCGAGATATTTGCGGATTGAGGAGGCGCATTTCGAGTTAGAGTTTCGTGTGGGACGGATGGCGGCATCATTGGGCGACTACGCCTCGGGCGTGATTGATTTTAGTTTCTAGTTATATTGTGATTTTGTGAACCATGTATCAACTATTAATCTATAACAAGATTGGTTATTTATGTATTCGAAGCTTCTAATTTTGTGAACCATGACATTACTGATTTATGTTGTAAATAATTATACAAATTCTTTTGGCCAGATGCAACAAGAAATCCTTTCTTGTGTCGTTGTCGACGGGGACTTATAATTGAAAGAACATCATAAAAGCGCAACAGTTGTGGTCAGAAGTATTATGCATGTCCTTTATCAAAGGTAAATAACTAAACGTTTGATTATTTACGTAAATATATCAATAACTTGTTTATTAAGAATACATTTCTTATAATTGTTTCACCATGTAACAGATAGGTACAGAAGACTATGGGTGTCGATATTTTATGTGGAATGATGTATTTCAACAAAAGTACTTTGGTCAAGGCTCTTTTTCAACGCAGTGCTCAAACTGCGAAACTAAAGATAACACGATCAACATGCTATTGGCTCAAAACAATTTGTTGAAGGCAAGAACAAAGACGTTGGAGGCATCACTGGAATTGGCAAGAAATCCAGTTGATCACGCATGTCAGTCGAGTGGAATACTCTATGAGCTTATAGATGACATTAATAATCTTCATGTGGAGTAGATTTCGTTGTAATAGTAGTAACATTTGTTGTTGTACTTGTGTAATGTTTTAATGTCTAATGTTTTATTGTTATTGTTTAATTAAATGGAAACAAATACACAATTAAAAAAATATAACGTAAAAAACTACACAAATAAATATACTCTACATATAAATATACTACACAAACAAATACACTATACATATTAAAACACTACACAATTTAAACAAATAAATAAACTACACAATCTAACTCTACACAATTTAAACAAATAAAAAAAAAATGGCCAATCATTGGGCGTACGGATAGGGGGCCCACCCTATAGGGTGCATGGAAAGTGATTTTCTTTTTTTTTTGCATACTCACTCAATCTAAATTTCTAGCTAAAATAGTACCATGTGTAAGAGATGAAAAGACTTGACACCCTAACTCCCTCCTTTCCTATTCTGATATAACCGAACCCCAACACTTCATTTCTCTTCACACTTCAAAACAACACACTCACTTATTCTTTTGTTCCTCTCCTGGTCACGATAGAAAACAAGCAACAAGAAGATTGGTGTAGTTTCCATTCTCACATCACCACCAAACACAAACACATTATCTTTTGTTGCTCCTTGACTCGACAATGATGAAACCGCAAGAAGAATTTGGGTAAAGATTTTAGTGTTAAGTTGTTGAAAACATATTGGGTTAGGCATTTGGTTCACTAGAGTTTCTAGTTGAAAGCTAAAGATTTTGGGTTGGTTTTGACGGGTTTCCATGATCATTCCTTCATCACCTGTGTAAGCATTTCAAAACCTATTTCATGAATATATTTTCTACTTATCTATCATTCATACATGAAAGGGTATCATCATTATATGATCATGTCATCGAAACAATGTTTTCAAACCTAAAAATGGCAAACAACGTGGTACTTTTCTCACCTTCAATTTTCATCACTTAAATCTGCTCTTTTGTTAAAAACTTTGTTATCACACTTAAATATAAGGTTAATAATGGAGCATATTCGAAATCTAGATTGTAAGGATTAATCTTGTATTTTATTTCTCGAAAAGAAGAATTACTAAAAGTTCTGATTTTATGTGAAAATTTGGCCGAGTGACCCTTTTTAAGCCTAATAAAGAACACTCTAGACTTAGATGGCGGGCTGTTAGAGTATTGAAATAGGTATACCACGCAACAAGCTAAACATAGTCCTTTGAAACAATCAAAACCGAGCCTTAACGAAGAAGTTATGACTACTAAAAGATACAGAAAAATCTAGTTCAGTCTAGAATTTGTAAAATTAAAACTAAGTGTCGAAACTGTTTTTCCAGGCGACCATGTTGAGGCCCGTTTTTCTAATAGAAAGAGTCCTTTGTGAAAAAATAGTATTAGTATCAAAAATGAAGTAGACGCGGCCTATTTTCCAAAAAGTCGAGCCGTTTGTCAAATTGATTTATAACGAAGGATTTATGATCTTACAAACTTGCCCGAAAACTAGCCAAAAGCACTAAAAACGGCCTGACCACCCAACTTTATGGCCATGTAAATGTAGAATCGGGCTGGAATGAACAAAAACTTCAGTGTTAGAATTTGTAGAAATTGCTACATACTCCCTAAATCCACTGAGTTGGGTAGATAACACTTAATAACCACTGTTTTGCGACTAGCTTTACTAAGCCACTTGGTCATTTTCAAACATTTCGGGAAGTGTATATTCTGAGTTTCAGTCCCTCATCCCGATTTTCATTGTATTTTTTGTCCAAATTCTAAAATACCGAAATGTTACAACTCCAGTCCATAAACTTTTGATAAGTTAAATTCATTATTCTTAAAAGTTATAAGTTTAAATAGCATATATACTTTTTCCACTTTTCTTTAAATAAATATGTTTAACACATATTTTTATTTGGCGACTGTATCCGCATAAAGTATAAATATAAATAATATATTTATGCAAATATACTATTTACACACCACTTCAACAAATATATATTGTATATATATATTTTCACATTTCGAAACCAAACGAATATGATAAATACAATTCGACTTGTATTTATTCTTGGATGATATTTGAGCCAATATACGAGTTAAATTTTATACGAAAGTTTCGTATAAAATTTTCCCACACTTATTCCAAAAGCCAATACTTATGAGTTATTTTCACAACTACACTTTGCGAACATTATCGACAATCAAAATACCTTACGAAACTTCACATGAAATGCAATAAATTTAAAATATTTGTTTTTAAACTTTAAGCATTTTAAAATTTCAAATATATGAAAACTTTTGTTTTTGAACTTTAAGCATTTCAAAAACGCAAAAACTTGTAAAGTTTCAAATAATGTATTTTAATGAAAGACTTATACTAAAAACCATACCATACTTATCTAGGTTGCATGTCGGAGCCGTGCACATTTACTACTTGATTTATTCTCATCCAACAACTACTGAGGTGAGTTCATAACCCCTACTTTACCTGTTTTATAACTGTTTTTGGGTGAGAAACATGCGAACTCTTTATGAAATAATGCTTTTATGCAAACTCTGTATGAATGATATTGCTTGTATACAAATACCTTATGAACTATTGCTTTCGTGCAAACCAACTTACGAACTATTGCTGTTATGCAAACACTTGATGATTTATTGCTTTTACGCAAATACTCTATGGACAACTACGTTTATGTACTAGAACTGAAACTCTTGTGTAAACCACTATTACGAGCGTAGTCTAAGGAACTTATTACCACTTGCCCGCCTGTCATGTACCATTAATCCCTGCGGGGAGCGCGAATGTTATAAATAGATCTATTGAGGGTAACGCCTCCGTCCGGGTTGGTAGCGCCAACTTGTCTTCGGACGTATACCATGTCGGAACTCAAGTGTTAATGGGAATACACACTTACTAAGGGCACAATAAACATATTGACATGCTACTTGCACGCATGCGGAACTGTTGTAGCTTGGTAACATGAACTTAGAGCTCGAGTAATAGACACAACCACTTTTATTTGGAAGACCCCTTACACACGGTGTATCGAGCACACTTTTGTCAATAAAACAAACTTGATTGCTTTAATGCTTTACTATAAACCTATTAACTCACCAGCTTTATAGCTGACCTTTTTAACATGTTTTTCTCAGGTGTTTGATCCAGAAGTGTGACGATCTCAAGGCAGGGCTTGGCATGGTGATGTGCTATTTCATCCTGCTTTTAATATTTATAAAACTTAGATAACTTAGGATAAACACATACTAACGGGTAGAGAACCCGTTCAGATGTAGTAAAGCCTTAGGTAAATCCGAGTATCGTCCCAAGAGAGTTGTGACCTTGAAAGAACTAAGATGATTAGAAATGATATTGATAATATATTGGTGTGATAAGATTGTGATAATTCATTGATATGCTATTATTCCATACACACAGATACCAGAATTTTAGGATAAAGAGATAGATAAACGAAGCTTAACGAAGAACACAAATATGAATTGATTCTCGATATAAAGGTTCAATATAGTGGTTAATTATCACCAGACTCCTTTGGTCAATTCGTCATGGCCTATGGTTCTTAGATTCCTCGCCAAGATGAATAGGTCACCCGGGATCATTCGGCAACCTAATAGCAGTCATTAAGGGCCAAATCTACTAGATCTAGTCTGTAGAAACCCAGCCGTTAGGAACTTAGATTTCCCCTAACCTCTTAAATACCTCCAATTGATAGGTGATCATTTGGTCAGTTCACACACGAAGAGTGGTTGTACTATGGCCAATTCCTTCCATACTTGCAACCTATCGACCTGGGGTCGATTGGTCATATCTCCACCCCTTTAGATACTAACAAGCTTATAATATTACCAAGACTAGCGATCTATGATAAGACTAGTAAATGTCTATAAAGAATTCAAGAGAAGATCAATAACACAAATGCAAACTTCAATTAATAACATGAATTCATAATATAAGTCCTAGAAAAATATAAAAGGAATTCAAAATTGAATACAACGGAAATTGTAGACGAGAACTTCATTATTCAATGCTCCTAAGCCATGCTTCTTCTTCTGTGTTTGATCTCCCCAAACCCTAGAAGGTTTGGGAAAGGAGAGATGATTAAAACTGATGAAATCTTTGACTATTTATAGGCTTTGATACTAGTTACGGCGTAACATTAATCAATTAGTTACGCCGTAACTATTCAAATCTTGTGCTTATCCATGGTTACGGCGTAACCTGAGTTGGGGGTTACGCCGTAGTCTTTGAAAATCAAATGTTTTTCTTCTATTACGGCGTAACCCGAGCTAATGGTTACGCCGTAGTCTTTGTAAATGATGTTTATCCGTTGTTACGGCGTAACCTGAGCTAAGGGTTACGCCGTATCTCTTGTCAAGTAAGCTGCATAATGTTCAGTAGTCATGTTACGGCGTAATTATATTCCATTGTTACGCCGTAATCTTCATAATCATTATTACGTCGTAACTTCATCACTTGGTTACACCGTAGTTCAGAGAAAACTCATCCTTTGGGCTCGGAAATGTCCATTCACTGCTTTCTTGCATAAAATAGGTCCTGAAATGAAATACTAAGGAAAAAGGATGTTTTCACTAGCATTTTACTCATAATGTGATGATAAAGGAGGAAATTAACGCTTAGAATATCAGGACTATTTGATGTTATCAAATATCCCCCCACTTGAACTCTACTTGCCCTCAAGTAGACCATTTTAGACTGCAAATGATACATCCCCAAGGAATGTACAGTTAAGATTTCCGTACTAGAATATTTATAAGAGCCGAACACCTCACAAAATGGGAACGAAAACACTCTCACACTCATCCTAATCTAAGTTTTAATTTTGGGGTGATCACTCAATTGCACGGGCATAGCAAGTATTCTATCATAAGCTTGGCAATTACACACAACTCCACCACTAGAGCAAAGGTTAAGACAGATTTTAGAAAGCAATGTTGGGTTGATAGTGATTCAAAGGCTATGGGGTAGTGTCATTACTAACGTGTCACGACGAAGTGGACAAAATCAATGATACATGACCAAATCCATGGCCAGGACATCAAGGATTGCTCGCTGCATCATCTAGACACGCTTCACGACAAAAAGGGTAAGGTAAGGCATGGGATATTTTAATGGGTGAAAAGAAAAAAAGAAAACAAATAGTCTTAGCTTAAAACCATGTTGTCATCACCCCACCGTTCATTTAAGGTTCATCTTCATGGTACGAAAATAGGATCATAATACGTCACGGGAATACACCATTTAAACATTTTTTTATTTCTTGAACCGATGGTGTCTTGACTATCTTCCAATCTTCGAATTTGATTGAGGAGTTTATTCTCGATGCTAATTTATTTCATTCACATAGTACTTTCAATATTCAGCACTTTCATCAACAAAGACTGTTACGTTTTTTTTTTCTTTTTCTTTTTTTAATCCCCCCACTTGAGATGAGCATAAGGAGATAATTGGGGGGTCTTTAAGGATCTTCTATAAGGTGTAGTTGGTACGCATTCCGAAACTTATACTCAAACCTCGAACTAGGGCGAACAATGACTTCAAGATCAAAAGGTAAGACTACACGGTAGGCTAAGGTGTAAAGGTGTAACGAAAATAAGGGTTAGAAAATGAAAGGATAAGCTGAAATAGGTGTAACTAGGGGTATCTTGCACTAAAGGATAGTGCAACAAAAAAGGTTATCACAGAGGTCGAAAAGTCAATGTGACTAATCGATAAATACACACAAGTAAACACATATGGCAATTTGGGTTTTGTGGAAAACTAGAAGGGGGGGTTGAATAGTTTTACCAATTTAAAACTTCCTTTTAAATATTTAGATCGACTTATGTCAATCTATTTGATTGTTTATGTTGGACGTTGATAAATAGATATATAAATGTGTAATGAAATATAAAGAGTAAGAAGCACATCACCACAACACAAGTTATTTATAGTGGTTCGCTACAAGGACACCTTCCTTGCCCTACTCCACCCCCGAGTCACCTACTCGAGAGTTCGTAAGCACTACACCAATCTCCATGTGGCGGAGAAGCCTTCACAACGCCGCTAACCTTTTTCCAGTACAAAGCTAAATACCGAGTTCTTTCACACCAAGGCGAACCACACCTAACACAACATCGCCTACCCTTTATACGGTGCTAGGCTAACCACCGAGTTCTTTCACACCTTAGGAGAACTAATCCTATCACAACGCCTCCTACCCTTTATTAGGTACTAGGCTAAGCACCTAGTTCCATTACTATGGAGGAACTACTACCCTTCACGACACAACACCTAATCTCAAGGAGATCTACTCCTTGTTACAACACCATCAAGGATATCACCATCCTTGTAAATAAACAAATACTTATATGTATAACGATGCACCTCATCGATTATACGACCTAGGCATTTCTTCACAAATACCACTTGATTTGATTCTTTGGCATCCTTCACTAATGACTTTGACACAACGCTTGGCACCCTTTACTAATGCCTTCGTCTTGACACCTTTAGCATTCTTCACTAATGCTTTGACACGGATGATGAGCACCTTTCACTAATGCTTTCATCTTGACACTTTTGGCATTCTTCACTAATGCCTTCAACCCAACATCTATGGAGAAAGGAAGAACTATCAACAAGAGAACCTTAGTTGTCTTGATGATGGCAAAGCATGGCAACTCATGGACTTGAGCTTGCACGTCTTCAAGAAGTGGTGATCTCTCCTTTAAGAGGTACCTAGAAGATCACACAAAAACAAAAGAAAAACTACATAGATCTGAGGTTAGAGGGTTAGAATACTTTGGGGAAGTATGTGTGTAAAGTGATACATAGAAAGGAAGAAATGGATCTCTATTTATAGAGAAAATTCTCTCATCGTTCTCGGATCCCACGGATCCTTCCACTTAGGATCCGGCTAGCACAAAGCCGTGGATCCGTGGAACGCTCCTCTTTGCCCATGGGTATTTTTGGTTATGGGTCATGGGTTATGGGTTGATCCATGGTTTTCTTTCTAGATACAATGAACTTGGTTAAGTGGTATATATAAAACCATGGGTTATGGGTCAATACCATTTGCTAGTTTATTACCCATTTTAGTATTTACATGTTTTTACCCATTTTAGTATTTACATGTTTTTACCCATTTTATTATACTTAGTTTAAGTATATGTTAACCCAATATGTAAACACTAGTTGTTGTACATATGTATCTAAATCATAAAATCACTTAGGCTTGTTTTAGTGTTTTATGAAAACGTAAGTGTGTTAGAAAACTATTAACTCAAACTATTTACGCATTTATTTGTTTCGTTAAAATGATTTTACGTTTGTTATCGACAAAACATTAGAAGATCGTAAAATATAAATAAACGTTTTTACTGACTTATTTGGATTAACAATCTCCCCTTTTGTTGATGACAAAACATAAAATTATTTTAAGGAAAAATCTAAAATTCGTAGAAGTTTGAATTTGTAGTTTTTACTTTCTTCTCCCCCTTTTTGTCGAAACAAAAAGTGTTGAAAGAAACTAACACAATTTTTATACAAGAATATGAAAAAAGATGTAAAGAGAGCAAGTGACGGGAATGGTACTCGTCTTAACTCCCCCTTGACGAGTCCATCCTTTTGAAAAAGGCGTCAAGGACATAACGTAAAATAAACTAATTGTGTTTGCAATTAAGTTTGCAAATGGTTCGTCTAAGTGACGAAAGCGTGCTCCCCCTTGAATATTGCAATGTTTCAATGGGGTGTCATGAAGTGTAATCCAAAATTGGATTAAGTTGCAAATGATTTTGCAATGTTGTTTGACACAAAGCTCCCCTAGCTTTATGGTGTCAATATCTTCATGTGTATTTTGAATAACTACAAAACAAAGGTTAGAAAACAAGAGTATAGTGCATAATTTCCTGCAAATAAGACTCAAGTTATTAGAAATTTGTGCTTTTGTACCACGGATCCCACAGTTCCCTTCTTGGAGGGATCCGTCTAGGCATTATGGAGGGATCCGGCTATCTGATGACAGTTTCTTCAGCAGTGAAGAAATGTCAAGCAATGCAGAAAAAAATGAGATATATGTACAATATAGCAAGCACAACACACAAAATAATCATAGCATATAGGTATTCATTCAACAAAACAAGAGATACAAAACCAAATCTCTAAAACTAAGAGAATGAACTAGCCAAGCAAGTGCTACTAATGCTAAAGAGTTACCCGACTTAGAATGTGACAATGTGCTTAAGTCTAGGGATGAGTGGACTTGTTGAATTGATCCAACTTTGTAAGAAGATGATTGAACATGAAATGTATCTCATTTCGTACTTCTTGAACAAATCCTTGAGTTTTTAGACAATTTGGGCAAATATTGTCTTGGTTTGGCCCTGGAGGGAAATGGATGTTTTGAGGGGGCTCAATGTGTGTTTGAGGGTCTTCATTTTAAGAAGTAGGGAGAGGTTCTAAAAATGAGGGTGGTAATGGAACTTCTTCCATATGATCAATGTTGTTCCTTGTCTCCCATGATGGGCTAGTTGGTGTTGTAGGTGGTTCCCGATTCAATGAAAAGGTTGGTGAATGGGAGGTTCTTGGTGGTGAATGGAACAATGAATATATGTTTGGATGAGGAAGAGGCTCATTCAAAGAGTGTAGTCTATTCTCAATGAATGAAGGTTTTGATGGCTTGCTAGAACTAGCCATGTTTGGTTTAGAACTAGATGATCCTTTTTCTAGTTGGAAAGATTTGATGCTAATCCTTGCGGTTCTTTGTTGGATGGGTTTGATGAGGTGGGATTCTAGAGTCATTATCTCTAATGGGAGATGTTTCGGTGGATGAAATTTCATGGATCATTTGACCCTTTCTTTTGGATGATCCTATGTTTGAGGAGTTGTTGCTAAGAGCCTTAGTCATGGTGATGAAGATGCTAATGTGAGCTTCTAATTTCTGATTTTTTTGAAAGGTAATTGAGGATGGTGCCATAAACCTAAGATTGTTTGGTTTATAAAGAATAATTTGAATTTGGGAATTAAATTCTTGACCACTTAGAAGACTAAGCATGCTCTTGAGGTTTTGATCAGCTCTAGGAGGATAATTAATGTATGCTAAGAGTGGTTAGAGAACCAAAAGGTGACATGAATTTGAATATAGGAGCTGGTTTATGCTCTCTGCATCTACGGATCCCATGGATCCTCTCAAGAGGGATCCTTTGGTTAAAGACCGAGGATCCGGCTATCGAGTGGTCTAGGTGAAATCATTATGCTTTTGTAAGGTTTGTTATTAATGGATTTCAAGGGTTTGACTTAATTTTGAAGTCTTTAGCTGTTGGATATCTCAAATCCTTAACCATAACAAGTAATGGTGCTTAATGATGGTTTTGGCCAAGAAAAATTGACCTTGGGTAGTCTAACTATATGTTTGACAATGATTCCATTTAATTTGATGTGGAGAATTGGTGATAACAAGTCCTAGAAGTCAGATGATGTCCTAATAGGAATTTACTAAAATCCTTAAAAATAAGAAGAAATGAAAAACTAATTTTTGACCCTAATTTTGATTAAAAGATGATTGAGATCAATTTGCTAAAATTGAAAGATATACCTAACTAATTGCTATCAAGCGTGATAGATAATGTGTGAGTGTTAGAGCGGAATTATGGTGAGTTTTGACTAGTTGAAAAATCAAAAATATTTCAAAGATGTATCCTAGATAAGCCATGGATGAGAGTGAGATTTTCAACTATTTGAGAAAGACTTAGTTGGCTCTAGTATCTTATGTTTGACTTGTTAGAGGTGATCTAATAGATTGTTTTGATGTAGCCAAATATGTATTTCATATCAGATTCTACGGATCCCGCGGTTCCCTCATGGGAGGGATCCGGCTAGTTGAAAAGCTGGGATCCGCCCACTGCAGATCAGAGAGCTTTCAGGAAATGTGCACCTTTGCAGTTTATATCAAATGCTTTTCCTAGTTATTTCTACAGGGACTAAATACACTAGCACAACTAATATAATGTATACCAAGGTAGGAAGAGCTAGAATTCTTAGAATGAGTGACGACGACCACTCAAGAGGTCGTAAAATCTCATTTTCCAAGTACCTACGTTAGAATTGTTTAGTGCCAAGATATGGCAATACCTACAACCTACAAGCATAAAAAACTGTTTACAAACTATTGTTTTGAAATTGTTCATCATACGTTTGATTCCTCAAACCTTACCTTTCTCCTCCTTCTTCACTTCTTCACCCGTCCTCCACTCTTTATCGAACTATCTTCACTTCTTCTTCTTCAAGAAATTGGCGAAGCATTTGAAGATTCCCTTGGTTTGTTGCCATTCGGGTGATTCATTAGGGATGTTTGGCAATTGGTTGATGTAGTCCAAGGGGTCAAGATCGATATTTGCGAGTGGGTTGCTACTACTTCCTTCAACTTCTCCTTGCCTCTCTCTTTCGTCCGAGGAATCCGTGGGTGGGTGTGGTCTCTTTCCTTTCACCATAAACCTTGTTGTTCTACCTTCAGTTAATGGTACCATAACCTTAGTGCAAAAGCTATGATCAAGGGATTGTGGAGGAGGGTCTAATGCAAAGATGAATTTGGCGAGACGGGTTAAAAGCATTGCATACGGAAGCACCATCTTGTCCATGCTTCTAACACTTGCCATTCTTTTGACCATGTAGTAGGCAAGGTTAAATTGAGTATTGGTCACTAGGCAATAGATCATGAAGCTTAGACATGCGTTGGGGTGGTCCTTGTTTCCTACTAGGCACACCACATTTTCTCTTATCACATCCTCCCACTTCCTATACAATCCATACATTTCCGAAAGCTCCATTTGAAAAGGATCCCTATGGATCACTTTAGACTTCCTTGTGACTCTTGATGGTGAGGCTCTTGGCATGAACACAGTGTCCCTCACCGTGGTTGCTTCCGGGATCAAAGTGTAGTAAATATCATGATGATCAACCATTGTGTGTAGTTGTTCCAAAGACCATTCATTCGAGTACATACAAACGCCTTTATATGGAACCCCTATAATTCTTCCAAACTCTATAAGTGAAAGACTAAACTCTCGCTCATTGATGGTGAATTCAATTGAGATGGATCCGTCATCATTTCTAATTATCCCCATTGTCTTGTAAAACTCAAGCACAAAGACCGGGCAAATTTGTTCGCTTATATCTAATAAACAATCAAACCCAATAGTTGCAAAAACTTCCCTTACGTCGGTATTTGCCAGAAATGATGGATCAACGACTCTACTTTCATGAAAGAGTCTCCTTTCAAGCAACTTAAAGGCCTTTCTATCGTCTGGACTTAGACCATTTTTCCTATGATACATGGGTATGTAGTGGGCGGTGTCTTGGTAATCTTGTTGCTTGTTGCTTGGCATGATTGTTCCTAAACAATGCAACCACAATTAATTGTGAATAGTAACCTAGAGGGTTTGATCACAATTTTGCTCAATTCATTTTTATTGAATTCAAGAAATGAGTTTAATTTGTATTAACAATGTTAATTCTTTGATTTGAGTTATCTTAGAAAACAATGTGGTAACAAATTATGACAAACCCACTTGAACCCAACCTCTAAAATGAAGAATTTGTAATCCTAGTAATCAAAGAATGAAATCAACAATGTAGTGAAGATTATACTTACACAAGTGATTGTTATGCTTGAGAGAGGTGATCAAGTTGCTCCTGTGAACAGTAGTTAGGTTTTTGTTCGTGAGTCTTTAAAGGGAAAGTATGATTGTGGAACATCCACAGTGATCATTTTTAGCTTATACTGTCTTCTGTTGCACGGATCCCGCGGATCCCTCTCATTTGGGATCCGGCTAGTATAAAGCGAGGGATCCGGCATAACAAACAAAAATCACTCAAACATTCCTTGATAACTATGGTTTGGGAGTTCTAAAGCGCCTAATGTTTTGGTGTTAAGGTTCTAAAACTTGTGATTTGAGGTTTTTTGAAGATTCAGTACTATTCCTATTAGACGAGGTTCCCTTTTTAAGAATTAGTCATAATTCTTGGGAAGCTTTTCAAACATTATAATAAAATCCCATTTTATTATAACATAAGAAGTTTCACATGGAAATTTATTGACATAGATGAAGTGTCAATAAATTCTTTGTGATGAAAAATGATTGATGCTAAGATATCATTATTATGAGTTGGTAATGTAGTTTAAATAAGTCGGAGAAAACTCATTTGATAGGGACTATAATATAAAAGACTACGAGAACAATTTCTAATAAATCATGCAACTAACATTTTGATAATGACAATAAATGTAAGTGATTGAAGATCATACCTTTGCCAAATATTCTTTTAGTAAAAGAAGTATTTAGATGTTTTTTTTTTGTGATCTTCTTGGAATCTCCATATTTATGTTGTAAGAATGTTTAAACATTCTTTTTGCGAAGAGAAATGTTTCGATAACTTCTTTATGATTTTCTTGATGACTCCAAATTCAAGTATGGATAATGCTTAGAAAAAAATGTTAGAACATTCTATCATTGTCCAACAATAAGCAACATAATGAATTTTTAAAATGTGAAAAAAAATCCTTCTTTGTAGTTTTCAAACATACATGGATCGTATCAAGTTTTTAAAGTACAACATACTTTAAGAGACTTGGTAACGAAGCTCTGATGCCAATCGTGGAAAACTAGAAGGGGGGGGGGTTGAATAGTTTTACCAATTTAAAACTTTCTTTTAAATATTTAGATCGACTTATATCAATCTATTTGATTGTTTATGTTGGACGTTGATAGATAGATATATAAACGTGTAATGAAATATAAAGAGTAAGAAGCACATCACCACGACACAAGTTATTTATAGTGGTTCGGCTACAAGGACACATTCCTTGCCCTACTCCACTCCCCGAGTCACCTACTTGAGAGTTCGTAAGCACTACACCAATCTCCTTGTGGCGGAGAAGCCTTCACAACGTCGCTTAACCTTTTTCCGGTACAAAGCTAAATACCGAGTTCTTTCACACCAAGGCGAACCACACCTAACACAATGTCGCCTACCCTTTATACGGTGCTAGGCTAACCACCGAGTTCTTTCACACCTTAGGAGAACTAATCCTATCACAACGTCGCCTACCATTTATTAGGTACTAGGCTAAGCACCTAGTTCCATTACTATGGAGGAACTACTACCCTTCATGACACAACACCTAATCTCAAGGAGATCTACTCCTTGTTACAACACCATCAAGGATATCACCATCCTTGTAAATAAACAAATACTTATATGTTTAACGATGCACCTCATCGATTATACGACCTAGGCATTTCTTCACAAATACCACTTGATTTGATTCTTTGGCATCCTTCACTAATGCCTTTGACACAACGCTTGGCACCCTTCACTAATGCCTTCGTCTTGACACCTTTAGTATTCTTCACTAATGCTTTGACACGGATGATGAGCACCTTTCACTAATGCTTTCATCTTGACACTTTTGGCATTCTTCACTAATGCCTTCAACCCAACATCTATGGAGAAAGGAAGAACTATCAACAAGAGAACCTTAGTTGTCTTGATGATGACGGCATGGCAACTCATGGACTTGAGCTTGCATCGTCTTCAAGAAGTGGTGATCTCCTTTAAGAGGAACCTAGAAGATCACACAAAACAAAAGACAAACTACATAGATCACTTAGATATGAGGTTAGAGGGTTAGAATACTTTGGGAAGTATGTGTGTAAAGTGATACATAGAAAGGAAGAAATGACTCTATTTATAGAGAAAATTCTCATCGTTCCCGGATCCCACGGATCCCTTCCACATGGGATCCGGCTAGCACAAAGCCAGGATCCGTGGAACGCTCCTCTTGCCCATGGGTATTTTTGGTTATGGGTCATGGGTCATGGGTTATTGGTTGATCCATGGTTTCTTTCTAGATACAATGAACTTGGTTAAGTGGTATATATTAAACCATGGGTTATAGGTCAATACCATTTGCTAGTTTATTACCCATTTTAGTATTTACATGTTTTTACCCATTTTAGTATTTACATGTTTTTACCCATTTTAGTATACTTAGTTTAAGTATATGTTAACCCAATATATAAACACTAGTTGTTGTACATATGTATCTAAATCATAAAATCACTTAGGCTTGTTTTAGTGTTTTATGTGAAAACGTAAGTGTGTTAGAAAACTATTAACTCAAACTATTTACGTACTCTATTTGTTTCGTTAAAATGATTTTACGTTTGTTATCGACAAAACATTAGAAGATCGTAAAATATAAATAAACGTTTTTACGGCTTATTTGTATTAACAGGTTTAATCTTAAAACATTTACTTTTTTCAAATTTCCTCTTCCAAATGCACCAAGCTAACTTGATACACTACTCGTCTATGGTCTCGAAGTGATGTAAAATCCAAGTTCTAAAGTTTACAATACTATAGGCACACTCAATATTTGGTAGATTTGGGTAAAATGGGGAAAACGAAAAGGCTAAATATCACCAATGACAATAAAGGTTATGGTGTGCTCGGCTATATGTGATTCTAGATTGGTTAAAAATATGACAAAAATTTTCAAATGAGCTTAAAATTTTAAAAACCAACTAGAAAATTAGGGCAAGTAGGCTAAGTAATCATACACTTCATTTCTATTCCTATCCCCCCCACTTGAAGTGTACAAAGTCCTATTTGTACGAAAAAAGGAAAATAAAATATAAACGAAAAATAAACGAGAAAGAAATAAACTCCCCTCTCAAATGCTTGCCCAAGAGGTCTCATGATTTACCGAATTAGGCTTAAGGGGTTATGTGTGTGGATAAAACCTCAATATCGATATCAAAAATAATCACGAAGATAGATTCAAATTCTCTTAGGAAAAGAATAATAAATCAAATCCCGTGTGTGATGTGTGTACGGGTTGAACAACCCGAATCGCTTTCCCAACGAGGCGTGAATTGCCAACGTCGCTTTTGGTTCGGAATTTAATGCTCGATGTTTTGATTTGTTTGTTTTGATTATTAAACTACGGGAATGGGGAAAGTAATTAAGGAATCTATGTTACGGAAATCCTAAGTGCGATTATAACTATACGTAATTAATAAAACGTAAATAAAATGCAACTACGTCTAAATTATACCCTAAAAATGCCTAATTCTACTTTTACTCTAGAAATGATATTTAAAAACTAATTTAGAATTAAAACTAATTTTTTGGATTTTTCTGAATTTTATTTAAATTAAAAACTAATTTTTAACTAATTAAACTAAATTAAATTCTAAAAATTATGAGATTCAAGGAGAAAAATATGAAACTACTTTTATAAAATCTAAAATACCATAAGAGACTTTTCAAAACTATTTTTGTAATTTTTTGATTATTTTTCTATTTTCTACTAATTTAAAACCATTTAAATCTAATTTAATTTGTGAAAAATACCAAATAAAAGGGGAAAAATAAGGAAAAATCTTTTTTATGCTTTTTATATTTTTCTTAAACTGGGAAAACTGAAAAATTGTTTTTTTGAACTTTTTCTTAATTATTTGTAATAAAAGCTAATTAAAAAGGCTTAAAAACTAATTTAAATAATAAAAAATACTAAACAGTGACTAGAAATTATGAAAAATTCAAGGAAATTCTAAATTAATATTCAAAAGCTGGGAAAAATATAAAAAGAAGGGTTTATGTGAGGGAATAGAGAGCTGCTATGTAAAAGGACCTAAAATAAGCACTTTTAAATAAGCTATAGGCTTCTAAACTAAATTCTGTCTAAAGGAAGCTTACAGAAACCTTAAATAAACAATATTAGAACTTATGGGAGCATGCAATTATCTAAAGGAACAAGGGAATGTTAAGCTAAATAGAGGAATGCTAGATAATAAGCTAAATAAGCTAAGGGAACATGCAAATAAGCTATTGGGAGGGGGAATCCTAATAAGCTAACTAAACTAAGTTATCTTGGAGTAATTTAAGCTAATCCTATAGTCTAATAAGCTCTAGAGGCTAACTTTGAAATCTGCAATATCAACAGTGGAAGGGGAAATGGGACAGCGTTTGAGCTTATTTTTAAGCTACCAAACCCACTGAAATTTCTAATACCAGATAACAAAGATCAAGTCCATGTGCTAGAGAACATAAGTACCAAGTTTTAAAGTTTTTGGAGCTCATTTGACTGTTTAAAAAAAGATCTGATCTAAGGTGGTGTTTAAAGATTGATTTGCTGATATGCAGCTGGGACAGGTTTGAGAGCTTATTAAGAGCTTGTAAAAGTTATTGGAAATTCTTGAAAACTGATGATAAGCCAACCATTACTGCTAGACTCTACTTAAAACCAATTTTTTTGGATTTTTAAGTGTATTGAGACCATGAAATTTGCTTGAGAAGACGACTCCTATTTGACTGTTTTGGCAAAGGTTTACGACAGTCACCCAAAAGCAAAACTGACCCAATGCTTTTAAACTATTTTGACCATGACTTAGAAACCAAAAACATACTCAAATGGACTAAATTTACTCTAAAACAAACTCTATTAAGAACTTATGCTACTATTTCAACTAATGGCAGTTTAACAAAAAGATATTTACTCAAAACCTTGAAAACTACTTATACTATTAAAGACTAGAAAGAGATGGTAGAAATGACTTAGTAACTGTGAATGAGACTTGATAAGAGCTTATTCAACTCAAAAGAATGCCCAAGTGTGGTGAACAACCCACAGTGCCAAACACCCCTTTATCAAGGATGTTTGGCAGGTTTGGTCTAAATAAGGCCTTAAACTTGGATTCTTAAGAGACAGAGATTTAGACTCTTTATTTTAAAAGAGAAAAAGCTGTTTTAAAAAAAGTGAATAAGCAAAAATAACAATCAAATAAGCAGTTTGACTTTTTGTTTGACTTTTATAGAAACTAAATAAGACAGAAATAAGGTGGACAAAACAAGCTCACATAAGCTATTCAGAGCTTATATGAGCTTAAGCTAACAATATTCAAAGCTTGAATCAATGGAATAGTACGGATTGATATCAAACAAAAAAGATGAAGTGCTTGAAAACTTTCATTAAAACTAAAGATGTGATTACAAGAAAATTGAAAATACTTTAAGAACCATTACTGAAAACTTGAAAAAATACAAGAAATAAAAGCTTAATTTAAAGGTGCATCACTACTATTCTACACTACACTAATACAATGTGAGCACAAAGGTCCTATTTATAGCTGAAATGGAGAGGGTCTTGGGATCCTTGAGAAGAACCTAGAAGCAGAATTTAGAGCCACACAATCCTTCCATTATCATTTTCACCAATCAAAGGGCACCATCTAGCTTAATTAGGTGTCTCGTCCAATAGAGTTGCTTGGATTGGCCACGTAATCACCTTATCCTGACAAGTCAGAGGTGGGAAAGGTTTCTAGATAGATTCTTAGTACGAGGATTGTGTTTGGGTGAGGTTTATTGTGGTGAAAGGGTGTGTTTGGGGCGTGACAGGGGAGGATGGGCCCGTTTGGAGGGTGTTTGTTATTTTATTGTTTTTCAAATATCTCGACGGGGCAAGTGTTGGTTGACTAGGTTATTTTCTGTAAAATAGTGATACGGTAGGATGGTTTAGCAATTGGGTGGCGGGTTGTGTTTGTGGATTTGGGTTTGTATTGGGCCGAGAGGTGTAGGATTGGATAATGGGTTATGTGAAACGGATTGGTATAATAATTTGGACATGGATAAATGGTAAGTATAGGGACTAAACATGTAAATCCGTATTTCCAAGGGACCAATCATGTAAATTCTGAAATTATCTTCCAAGGACCCCTCTTGACAATCTTCAATCATCTAGGACTGATTTGCAAATTTCGAATCTTCAAGGGCCACTTTTGACAAATTTCAAACTGAGGGCCATTTCGACATTTCTTCAAACTTTGATCAAATCTTCACAAATCATCCTCGAGATTAGAGATCTTCAAAATGCATAATTCGACCTTCCGGCTCACTTAAACTCTCTTGATCTCCCGTGCTCGGTTTTCCGTCTCGATTTGGCTCTTTTGCGTGTTTTACATATCCATACCTGCACAAGCACAAACTCAAGAAAACCACAAATATTAGCAATAAACGGCTCTTTCTTGGTTATTTTGGGTCTATTTTGACAAAGAAAAGGTATGTGTTTTAGCACATACCATCTCACTAAAGGTTGAAGGTGGGTCACGAGGTTGCTAATGCGTATCATATCCGGTGACTACGCCTTAACTAATATGTTGTCAAAAATTTTCCGTCAGCTTCACGTGTTACTTGTAATCGACCCAAAGGTTCTGTTGTAATTCGCATCACAGAATCAAAAACCCTGCACAGAAATACATAGGAAAATTTTGTACCCATTGGTACAATCGATTATCAAGAACACAAATATCCTAGCTATTCAGTTGTTACAGACATATGTTTGAAATTGTTTTAGAAATTGTTCAACAAACAGGGGAATCAATCATCCATGTGGAGATCGTGGTCCATGGAGTGAAACTGAGTTGGGTCGAACAGGGTGCTTGTGGTGCTACCAGGAGTGGGCTCGGTCTGCATAAATGCCACTCCCCCTGGATGCCAATATCGGGGATGTCGGGCTGGTACACATATCCTGGTCCATGCCATCGAGGGTGGCTCAGGTGCATGCTCTGGAGCATTTGGCTTGTACGATCTGCACTCCAGCTGAAGAAATCCTATTGCAGCTGCTGCACCTGATCCAATGTACCTGCAAAACTCTCAAACTGGTTACTCAGACCATATAAACCCACTCCGAGGCTATCAATCTCCTCGTTAAAGTGGGTAGACATTCCCTCGATCCGCTATTCGATCATCTGTAACCTATCCCTAACATTAATGTATGCCCTACGTCGACTCCTAGGCACACGTTCCTCAACATCCTCTTGGGTACCACCAGCACCGCTACCTTCCCTGACTTCTCTCCTCGGGGAAATCCCAGCAAACTCAATCACTCCATACACATCTTGGGTGCAAATCCAAAACTCTACTAGCTTATTCAACCCAATCAAGCTTGTTAGTACAATTTGTGTGATGGGTTGAAGAAGGTCTGGACGTAGCTTACTGGACTAGGCTGGCACGCCTTTGGTGGATTGGTCTTGTACTAATTCAAGTAGTTCAGATAGGATCCTTGCACAAGAAAGGTAAATCATTAGTCTTACCGTGGGGACGGACCCCACAATTAGACTCCGGCGTGAGAGTAAGTACACATTCTTGAGAGGGAAAGTAGAAGTGTGTATTATTTTGAGAGAGAAAGTTGTACCTTGTATGGGGATTAGAGCCCCTTTTATAGGCGAGGCTTGCCGCTGGGGCCTCCTAGATTCTCGCATGTATGGGTTAGTTGCCGGAGTCGGACCCTTGGCGGACAAGGGTTCCGTGATAATCGCGGATGCGGACGTAAGGGATCCGATGGTTGGCGGGTCAACCCGTCATAAGCCTTACGCACATCTCTAGGCTTGGGCCACAACCAAATTGGCCACTGGGCTTACAGTGGGCCTAGGATTTTGATGAGTGTCTAAATACTCATCATTTTTGTACGATATAAACTGCAAAATCATCTGAAAACACTCGAAACACATCAAAATGATCAAAATATCACAAATCGTGTTTTATGTGTTTTAAATGCAAAATATCAAAATCGGATGAAAAACATATCAAATTTGCAAAAATTGCGCTTTAGTCCTCCAAGTTTCAAAAGTTGTCAAAAGCAGTCCCCGAGCACATAATTTCAAAGTAAAGTCACCAAAGGTCCTTTTTAAATCATAAGTTTTCAAATTTAGTCCTTTGGTGAAAAATATCAAAAGTTTGAGAAAATTACAAAATGGTCCTCCAACTTTGAAATTTGGCGAAATGGCCCTCGGAAAATGGCAAATGGCAAGTTTGGTCCTTATACTTTTGAAGGTTGTCACTTGTGGTCCCTTGGAATAACTTTTCTCGAATTGGCAAGAATGGTCCCTTGATTTTCGAGATTTACATTAAGTCCCTAAGTTATAAGCCCTTTCAAACCAATTTGGACCTCGAACCCTTTGACCCGTGCCATATAATCTTTTGAACCCCTTTTAATAATACTACTCTGGTCAAACAAATGGTCAAACACACCCACGCCGCCAAAATAAAACCTTCCTGCCTTCTCCCCACTGATCCCGCAAAACCACGCACACTCTACCCCTCCTCACCTTATCCCTTCACATGTTCCCCCTCCAAACACTACATCCAAGAGATCATTAATACTTCCCTCCTAACACTCTATCTCAATCTCACAGCTGTTATAAGCTTTTCCCGCCAAAATGCATCTAATGGCTATAATGATCCCAAGTGATCCAATGGTCTTAAATCTAAGTGGGAAATAATCAGAGCAAGTGGAAAAGACTTTTGGAGCTATAAAAGAAGGAAGAAAGAGGCAGGATGGAGTTAGCTAGTTTTCTTAATTTTTTTTAATGTCGTTTTTTTTATAAATGTTGTAGTTTAATTACAATATTGTAATTTCAGTGTCTTAGTATCAAATTTATGTTAAAGTTTCATTGTAATGTGTTTGTGAACCTCAATCCAAGTTTTATTTAAGTTCCAAATTTAAAGTGGTCTTGTGGAAAATTTTCATTTCAAAATCGATCCCCAAGTTTCATATAGTTTATTTCTCACTCCATTCAACTTATTTAAGCTTATCTTAGCTTTTGCAAGCTTAAAAGTTATTTTCAAGCAAAATTGTCTCTTGGTCAACGAAAGTCAAAGGAGGAGGAAAACAGTGCTAAGGATGATGCAGAGGTGGATTTGGGTTTAAATAGGTTAGATTAGGTTAGTATTGGGTTTTGATTTTGGTCTGCAAACCAGCTGCACAGTGGTTAGTAGATTTCTCATTTCCATTTTCAAGCCATATTGCATTCTATGCTTGGATGTTTATCTTTAGTCACCACTAGTTAAAATATGCTTATACAGTTGTAATATGGTTATAAGAACTCAGATTGAACAATTGTACTAGCTAGTTCAGTGATCTTATCAATTTAAGTTTGTATTTCAGTTTTTAAAGGGGTGTTTGGATTTTACATGTAAACTGTGCTAAAGGTCAAGATATTGGTTAAAACCGTTGGATCATGCTTGTGTTGTTCATTTGAGCTCATTTGAGTCATCGTTGTATGTGCAACTCACAAAAGTCAAAATCATCTATCCAATGTCCTAACTCATTCATCGTTGGTTTCTTTGCATATCCAAATCTTGTTTCATGTTCAAAATCCATAGATATATATTGCAAGTAATCTCATTTCATGTATTCATATCATTTCCAGTCCTTAAATCCAGTTAAAACACATATAAGTCAACTTTTAAGTTTTGTCAAAGTCGAATAATGCACAAACTCGGTTTTGGCCTAATAGGGTGATTTTTCTTGGGCTCAATTCGAACCAATGCAAATGAAACTTGATGTTTTGAAATCTCAAGTCGGTCTAGTTTCTTGTCCTTATTTTAGTTTAATTTTGTGAATTTTTCTTGAGCTTCAAAGAAGCTTATCAAATCGCACTTAATCCTCGCAGGGGCCTCATAACCCATGGGGGTTACGCAGAAATTGCAGAGCCTGCATGTGTTCCATTTGGCTCACCTAGGTGCAGTAATTTAGTTTACAAGGTCTCAAGCAGGTCTAGTGTAGATCCCAAGTTCGGTTTTAGGTATTAGCTTATTGGTTGGCTTATTTCTAAGCCCAAAGTGGGCACCTGAGTTCTGCTTTTTAGCTTATATCTCAAGTCATCAATCTGTTGCAATTTGCTTATCAGAGGTTGTTGCCTGTTTAAACTTGTTCCATCTTAGTTACTTTAGCATACTGTATCCTGTGTATCAGTTTGGTGGCTTTTGAACTCCATTTGGCTTATTAAAGTGCTTATTTATAAGCACTAGCTACATCAGTTTCAATATCTTGCACACAAGCCCTGGTTTTTCTATTTTTCCCAGCTTCCTAATATCATTTTAGAGTTTCCCTGAAATTTTCAGATTTTTCTAAGTTGTTTTGCTATTTTTCTTAATTTAAATTAGTTTTTAAGCATTTTTAAATAGCTTTTAATACAAAAAATTAAGAAAAGGTTCAAAAAAATAATTTTTCATTTTCTTAAGTTTAGATAAATATAAAAGACAAAAAATATTTTCCATATTTTTCTTAGTTAAATTTGTATTTTAAATAATTTAAGTAGTTTTAATAGTTTAAAATTCCTAGAAAATAGAAAATAATCGTAAAAATACAAAATAGTTTTGAAAATTCTAGTTTGATATTTTAGACTTTTCCATTTCATAATTTTATTTTTCTAGCTTTATTTCCTAATTTCTTGTATTTTAGGTAATTATTTAATAGTTAAAAATAGTTTTTAATTAATAATAATTAATTAAATAGTTATAAAAATAGTTTTCTTTTTCTAAAAAGTTTCTTTTATTATTAGGTTTGTAAAAATGTCATTTTCATATTTTTAGGATTTATATTGTATAAGTTTCACTTTTTATTTTGCACGTTTACGTAATTTTATTTTAAACGTAAGTTTTTAGTTTTAAGTTTTAAAACGTTCATCACTTTAAATATAGTGATAGCGTTTATTTAATAGTTTTTACCTTTTTAACTTTCTTTAATTTGCATTTAAGCCGTTGTTATTTGTTGGCTTTTCTGTAGTCATAATAATTCACAAATCTTTCTCCCGTTCATAATTCTCGATCACTAAACGTTTGATAATCCATTGCACAACTCGCTGGGACATAACGACCCGGGGAAACACTATACTCCTCAGATCTTCATTGCATTTGTGTCTCGAACTGCTTTTAAGTGCATTACGGCTGGTCATTCACAAGTGACCGGTTTAATGATTAGACTGACGGTTTTTGCAGATCAAATTTTACGCCATTCTTGGAGTCAGGCGGGTTATCTTCCGTCAGCAGATTAGTTATTTGAATATTCACTCTTTGTCTATACCATCCGTATGTGTTTATATTTTCTTTTCAAAATCCAAAAGATTTTCATTCTTTGTTTTGCAAAATGTTTTTCAAAAATACCAAAATATTCCTCTTTACTCTTACCCATTTTGATTCTTTATCCCTTTACCCTCTATCCATTTGATTCTAACTTCTTCTATTCTCATGGAATCTCTCAAGGACGACTCGGGACGGTTGAAAACTTCAGACCGTGTCACAAATGTCTAGAATTCGTGTTGTTCGTGATGATCCATTCATTCTGCGTAGGAAATGGAACGAGAAACCGGGTGACAAAGGACCAAGTACTTCCTTTTGATAATGGGAGTTCTAAATACCTCCAACCTACGGTTATCCAAAGTTCTAAACCCTCAATTGCTCATAAGCCGTCTAGAATTGATTCTAAACTTTCACGATTTACGGTTAAAAGCAAACATGCGAAATTCAAACCGGTGACTAGCAAGAATGACTTGCTTAATCTTCACGCTTCTCAAGAACCGAACCGAGACCATAACGAAGTGGTGGAACTTGCTAGCTCTCGAGCACACCACTTGTCCCACCTCCCGATTTTTCAAAATGTTCTTCGAGTCATAATAGTCATTCGATCACCATGTTGGTTTTGTTGATTCTTTGAATAAACCGATTCCTCTTCATAACTCTCAAATGCAATCGTTTATTCCTTGTGTCGGTTGTGGTGAGCCTCTATGGTTCACCCTCGTCGTTGGTGTACGTGTGTACAATGTGGTAATGATATTCATAACGGAGTTGTTTGTTTTGTGGTTCGAGAATTCATTTGATTATGATCCTTATCAGAACTCATTTAACGTCTCCTCTAACTTTTCCAATTACCCACCACAGCCCGACTATTCTTCATACAATCAACATACATTGTGAATTTTGTGGAGGTCCTCACCAAGGATTTGAGTGTCAATCCGAAACACGTTTGTCTATGAACGGTTTTCAAGAATGCTCTTAACTTTGGTTGTAACCAAAATCCATATGATTCATCTGTCTGCACTCAGCAGCTTTTCTTGTTGTAGTCTGTGGAGGTCCCCATTTCACTCGATTGTCAAATAGGGAACCCAGTTCCTTGTAACAATCGTGACTCTTACATGTTTGAAAATTTCCAACCTCCACAAGACCATACGGTTCAAACTCCACCGAGCCGTTATCTCAAGAAATCTCCCAAGATTTTGAAACCGCAATGAAAACACTTGAGGATATGATGAGTAATTTTAAGAATCAAGTGAGTGGTGAAAAGTCCATGGGAGAATTGTTAGTCAAGAGCAAAAGGCCCGCCAATCTAGGGAAGAATCATTAGTCCTAGAGCAAGCGACCCGAGACGCTCCCGATTTCTTAAGGCGACTCTATATGATGATGACGAGGAGAGTTTTATCCTTTTATAGATAATACTTCTCAACTCCCTCGATCGGTTGATACCCCAAGATTGAGATTTCATCTCAAACAACGCTATCACACCAAGCTCCCACTCACTCTTTGAACATGGGGACGAGCATCTTGACCTTGCTCTCGAAAAGGAATCGGACGAATTCATAAAGTCTAGTGTTGAGAACCTTGTCCCAATCCGAGAGAGTCACGTGGAACTGCGATCATGTGTGTGATATCCTTTCCCTCTTAAGTGTTCAAATGATCATTTGGAAACTTTCTCCGATCTTAGCGACGATTGTGCTTCCTTTGAAACATCGAGTTTGTTGAGGCATCACTTCCACAATCGATGTCGACCTCTTCTTGAGGAGTTCTCCGATGAACTCACTCACATCAATCCACTCTTTGATTTGAAGCCGATCCGGGAGACCGAAAGTCTCCTTGATAATGATCGCTCACTCACTTCTTATCCCAACAATTCAATCGAGAATATTGATCACTTTGTTCCCGAAACATTCAAAGCTACTTTCACTAATCCTCTATTTGAATTCGACTCTGAATTCACTTCAATTTCTGAGAATCCACTCTATGATACTCAGATTGAGGATAGTGATGAGCTCACAATGGAACAAGAGTTCACAATTTCACTTCATGTGAATGATTCTCTTCATAAAGAGTTCTCCGGTGAACTCTCTCATGACATATCTCCTCCGGAACATGATCATTTCTATTTTGATCTTGAGGATGATATTGGCTCGGAGGAAGGTGTACTCTATCGTATGAGTTTGCTTATCAATGATACTACCTTCACCCTTCCTCCCGATACGTCTACATTTGAGGATGAAGAATGGATTTTGATTGTTATCAAGACTTTTCTTCCTTTCCTCAAATATCTTGTGATTTCTCTTCATCTTCACTCCTTCGGGAATGAAGACACTATCTTTGACCCCGGCATTTTCATTTATCATTTTTGAGCCGGTTCTATGTATATCTCATCGGTGTGGAACTTTCACGTGCTTCAAATGTTTGTCCAAACATCTTGAATGAAAGTCCGATGGAGATTGTCTCTTCCACTTACTTCCCATGAACCAATGAATTGGGGTCGAGTCAAGCTAGCGACTCGGTAATCAAAACAAGAGCTAAACATGGGTTTTCACCGTGTGTACCACCTAAGTGTGGGGAGTTGCCCCACATGTTATATATATATAAGTATCTCTAAAAAAAAAAAAAAAAAATAAAATCAATCTCTAAATAATGGCCGTAGTATTTCCTTTTACGTTCTTTGTTTCGGCAGAACCGCCGGTACTTTGAATATTGAGGGCAATATTCATTTCTAAGTGTGGGGGGGGATTCTCACGAATTTTATCATATATATTTTATCATATATTATCCACCCAATCCCCCCGTTTTTGGCCAAAATTTTTTTTTGGAGTAAGTGTTCTACACTCACTCATTTGGTTATCGATCCGCCATGTCTCAGAAGACAAAAGGATTGGCTAATCCAGAGCAAACGGCTCTTGGTAAAGATTTCTCAAATCCGTTTATATGGCTTGCAATTTGCCCAAAATTGTATGGTATTCACCACCATATCCTAAAAAGTGAAGAGTTGGCTAGCCCGCAAGTTTATGGCTTGTGGTAAAGGCGATGGAAAATCCATAATTGGTAATCACTCACCAAAGATAATATTGATAATTTATCTAAGAGTTGGCTAGTCCGTATGGGTACGGCTCGGTAAAGACAAAATCAAATCCGTTGAAAGTCGGTGGTTTGCTCAAAATCACATGGTTATCGGTGTACCATGGTTCTTACTTGAATCAAACATTTGGCTACTCCGAGTAATGGCTTT
Source organism: Chrysanthemum lavandulifolium (assembly GCA_022545495.1). Lineage (NCBI taxonomy): Eukaryota > Viridiplantae > Streptophyta > Magnoliopsida > Asterales > Asteraceae > Chrysanthemum > Chrysanthemum lavandulifolium. The sequence goes on from CM040245.1 coordinate 253,283,378, forward strand.
TGGTAAAGATATTAAAATCCATTATGTTTTCTCAAATCATTGCTAGGGACTAGCAATATCTCGATGTGGGGGATTGATGAGTGTCTAAATACTCATCATTTTTGTACGATATAAGCTGCAAAATCATCGAAAACACTCGAAACACATCAAAATGATCAAAATATCACAAATCGTGTTTTATGTGTTTTAAATGCAAAATATCAAAATCGATGAAAAACATATCAAATTTGCAAAATTGCGCTTTAGTCCTCCAAGTTTCAAAAGTTGTCAAAAGCAGTCCAAAGCACATAATTTCAAAAGTAAAGTCACCAAAGGTCCTTTTAAATCATAAGTTGTCAAATTTAGTCCTTTGGTGAAAATATCAAAAGTTTGAGAAAATTACAAAATGGTCCTCCAACTTTGAAATTTGCGAAATGGCCTTGGAAAATGGCAAATGGCAAGTTTGGTCCTTATACTTTTGAAGGTTGTCACTTGTGGTCCTTGGAATAACTTTTACGAATTGGCGACAATGGTCCCTTGATTTTCGAGTTACACATTAAGTCCCTAAGTTATAAGCCCTTTCAAACCAATTTGGACCTTGAACCCTTTGACCCCCGCCATATAAGCTTTTTGAACCCCTTTAATAATACTACTACGGTCAAACAAATGGTCAAACACACCCACGCGCCAAAATAAAACCTTCCCTGTCTTCTCCCCCACTTGATCCCTGCAAAACCCTGCACACTCCACCCCCTCCTCACCTTATCCCTTCACATGTTCCCCCTTCAAACACTACATCCAAGAGATCATTAATACTTCCCTCCTAACACTCTATCTCAATCTCACAGCTGTTATAAGCTTTTCCCGCCAAAATGCATCTAATGGCTATAATGATCCCAAGTGATCCAATGGTCTTAAATCTAAGTGGGAAATAATCAGAGCAAGTGGAAAAGACTTTTGGAGCTATAAAAGAAGGAAGAAAGAGGCAGGATGGAGTTAGCTAGTTTTCTTAATTTTTTTTAATGTCGTTTTTTTTTATAAATGTTGTAGTTTAATTTAAATATTGTAATTTCAGTGTCTTAGTATCAAATTTATGTTAAAGTTTCATTGTAATGTGTTTGTGAACCTCAATCCAAGTTTTATTTAAGTTCCAAATTTAAAGGGTACTGTGGAAAATTTTCATTTCAAAATCGATCCCCAAGTTTCATATAGTTTATTTCTCGACTCCATTCAACTTATTTAAGCTTATCTTAGCTTTTTGCAAGCTTAAAAGTTATTTTCAAGCAAAATTGTCTCTTGGTCAACGAAAGTCAAAGGAGGAGGAAAGCGATTGCTAAGGATGATGCAGAGGTGGATTTGGGTTTAAATAGGTTAGATTAGGTTAGTATTGGGTTTTGATTTTGGTCTGCAAACCGGTACCACAATGGTTAGTAGATTTCATTTCCATTTTCAAGCCATATTGCATTCTATGCTTGGATGTTTATCTTTAGTCACCACTAGTTAAAATATGCTTATACAGTTGTAATATGGTTATAAGAACTCAGATTGAACAATTGTACTAGCTAGTTCAGTGATCTTATCAATTTAAGTTTGTATTTCAGTTTTTAAAGGGGTGTTTGGATTTTACATGTAAACTGTGCTAAAGGTCAGTATATTGGTTAAAACCTGTTGGATCATGCTTGTGTTGTTCATTTGAGCTCATTTGAGTCATCAAGTTGTATGTGCAACTCACAAAAGTCAAAATCATCTATCCAATGTCCTAATCTGTTCACTGTTGGTTTCTTTGCATATCCAAATCTTGTTTCATGTTCAAAATCCATAGATATATATTGCAGTAATCTCATTTCATGTATTCATATCATTTCCAGTCCTTAAATCCAGATTAAAACACATATAAGTCAACTTTTAAGTTTTGTCAAAAGTCAAATAATGCACAAACTCGGTTTTGGCCCTAATAGGGTGATTTTCTTGGGCTCGATTTCGAACCAATGCAAATGAAACTTGATGTTTTGAAATCTCAAGTCGGTCTAGTTTCTTGTCCTTATTTTAGTTTAATTTTGTGAATTTTCTTGAGCTTCAAAGAAGCTTATCAATGCCGTAATCCCACAATGGGGGCCACATTAACTCTGCAGGGTTACGCAGAATTGCAGAGCTCGCAGGTTCCATTTTGGCTCACCTAGGTCTGTAATTTAGTTTACAAGGTCTCAAGCAGGTCTAGTGTAGATCCCAAGTTCTGGTTTTAGGTATTAGCTTATTGGTTGGCTTATTTCTAAGCCCAAAGTGGGCACCTGAGTTCTGCTTTTTAGCTTATCTCTCAAGTCATCAATCTGTTGCAATTTGCTTATCAGAGGTTGTTGCCTGTTTAAACTTGTTCCAACTTAGTTACTTTAGCATCTTGTATCCGTGTATCGGTTTGGTGGCTTTTGAACTCCATTTGCTTATTAAAGTGCTTATTTATAAGCACTAGCTACATCGATTTCAATATCTTGCACACAAGCCCTGGTTTTCTATTTTTCCCAGCTTCCTAATATCATTTTAGAGTTTCCTGAAATTTTCAGATTTTCTAAGTTGTTTTGCTATTTTCTTAATTTAAATTAGTTTTAAGCATTTTTAAATAGCTTTTAATACAAAAAATTAAGAAAAGGCTCAAAAAATAATTTTCATTTTCTTAAGTTTAGATAAATATAAAAGACAAAAAATATTTTTCCATATTTTCTTAGTTAAATTTGTATTTTAAATAATTTAAGTAGTTTTTAATAGTTTAAAATTCCTAGAAAATAGAAAATAATTCAGAAAAATACAAAAATAGTTTTGAAAATTCTAGTTTGATATTTTAGACTTTTCCATTTCATAATTTTATTTTTCTAGCTTTATTTCCTAATTTCTTGTATTTTAGGTAATTATTTAATAGTTAAAAATAGTTTTTAATTAATAATAATTAATTAAATAGTTATAAAAATAGTTTTCTTTTTCTAAAAAGTTTCTTTTATTATTAGGTTTGTAAAAATGTCATTTTCATATTTTTAGGATTTATATTGTATAAGTTTCACTTTTTATTTTGCACGTTTACGTAATTTTATTTTAAACGTAAGTTTTTAGTTTTAAGTTTTAAAACGTTCATCACTTTAAATATAGTGATAGCGTTTATTTAATAGTTTTTACCTTTTTAACTTTCTTTAATTTGCATTTAAGCCGTTGTTATTTGTTGGCTTTTACGTAGTCATAATAATTCACAAATCTTTCTCCGTTCATAATTCTCGATCACTAAGCGTTTGATAATCCATTGCACAACTCATTTGGGACATAACGACCGGAAACACTATAATCCTCAGATCTTCATTGCATTTGTGTCTCGAACTGTTTTAAGTCTCATTACGGTGGTCATTCAAGTGACCGGCCATGTGATTAGACTTGGCGGTTTCTTGCAGATCGATTTGTAATCATTAGGCTCGAACCCAATGTGTGTATTGGGCCTCGTAAGCCTGTAATACATACTATACGTTATCAAGTCCCCCCAGTCTAGTAAGTCCATCGTGTGCGGACCTTGGTGTATGCGGTGGGCACTCCTAGACTTAAGTTGACTAAATGTTTTGCTGTCCCACACTTTTTTTTCTTTTTTTATGGGAACTGCCACGTCCCCCACTCCTCCTAGACTAGTGTATTTGACCGCATGCGGATATTGTCGCGTGTGGTAAGTACTTACTAGGCTAGGATTTGACCAGGACGTGGTATTATCCTGCGCTTTGTCCTTTTCTCTTACTTGGGAAGCGTTTTGTGTGGCGTGGACGTTTGTTGACCTACTATTCCACGCGTCCTTTTTTATTTTTTATCTTAGCCGTTCATTCTATCTTTCCTTTGCACGTGTCATCATCTTGTTCTAGGTTTTACTTTATTATAAATACTGCTCCATCTTTTGCATCATCGCCGTTTGTTGTTTTCCTTTGGAAAAAAGAAAATAGTAAAACATTTCATCCTTTTACCCTGAATCCACCCGCTATGGCTTTGATTGTTGATATAAAATGTAATACTCCTCCAGGGTCTTTTGATTCCTTCCTTGCGACTTACAATATTCCACCAGAGGTACATCCGGAGCTTCGACCGTAATTATACGATGCATGAGTGCCATACGGAAAGATTGGCTTGTATACCCGCTTTTTTTATCTTGCCAATTTTTAAATGCCGCCTGTCTGCTTTTCCTTGTTGAATTACTGAGGTATTATTGCATCAACATTTCTCAACTATCGGTTCTTGGCGCGTTTAGAGTTTCTCACTTTGAGATCTTGTGTCGTGCCCTTAACATTACTCCTACTGTTACTCTGTTTCGTTGCTTTTATGTTAACTCAAAGTTGAAAGGGTGGTTTTCTTTTGGCAAGCGCGATGGTGTCCCTACCCTTTGTACTAAATCTCTTGATTCTGTCAAAAATTGGAATGACCGATTTTTATGGGTTGATGCTTTTGCTTGTCCTGTCTTGTTCCCGTGGCATTCTAGGAAGAATATCTCTAAAGGTCCTGCTCCTCGTCCTGACAAGTACAATGCTGACCATTTTGCTGCTAATCCTTATCCCTTCCGGGCCCTCCCTGAGCCCTTTCTTTGCTGGGTTGGTTTGAGTCGTTATAATACTTTGGGTGACGATGTGTACCCTGAGTATTTACGTGAAGATAAATCTGGTGAGTTTTATTTGCGTTGTTTCTCTCTCTCTTTTTTTCCTTTCTTTTTCTCTTCTCTTTTTTTTATTGACCTCCGGAATTTTCTTTGTTAGGTACAAGTTTTGGTTAGGGAATGTTCAGAGCTTCGTCATTATGCTTTAGAGTTAGCTTGCTTGAAGGAGCTCTTTCTTAAGGTTGCCCTGCATTTGGAGAAAAATCTTTATTCAGATTTGCTTACTGCTATGTCTATTCGTCGTTGGCTATTGTCCGAAGGTTTCAAGCTTGCCGTATCCGAATGTTGGCATTGGCAAGGCTACCTGGACGCACTGGCATATGCCATTAGCTATATTGTTGATAAAGGTATGCAAGACGGGCTTGTTGCCGGGCATGTTCATGGTACGGCCAATACGCCACTTTCTCGCGTTGCTGCTTTTAATCCTTCTGCTAAAGCTAACTATGAAAATGCTCTTCAAGTGCTCTGTGGTCTCCAGTTTCCTTTGCTTTCTTCTTTAGAGGCTCTCAAGGATTCTTCCGTTGAAGACATCATTCGTTTGCTTCATCCCGAGGTATCCTCTGATGATTTATCCTCTGTTGAGAAGCAATGTTACTAGGAACAGTTGGTCGTTCCTGCTTGTCTTTCTGGAAGCTCTTCAAGTGAGTCTTCCCTTTCTGCCTCAATCCAGGGTTGTTTTGATTGGGCCAAAAAAGCAAGGGAAGGTTCACTTCATGATTGGTTGGCGCTCACTGATACTTGGTTGTCTTTTACTTATCCATCATGTACAGAACCTATAGTGGAATCGGTTCGTTTGTCCATTTCTGAGCATGGTGGTCTTGTTACGGATCCTAGTTCACAAGCTGGGATGGGTTCGTTTGTGGACCCTTCCATTTAGTAGTGCTTTATTGTGATTATGCTCTTTTGTTGTTTGGCCTGCCGAAGCACGACACTTTTGTTTTATGTGTAGACAGTCTATCGTATGCATATTTATTTTGTTTCGAAACTTTTTGCTATTTAATCTTCACACGGATGTGTCTATTATAATAGTCTTGTGGGTTATTCGCCCGATACTGGATTTGCAATATCTCTTACGTATCTTGAGGTAATTTGGAGGTTACTCAGCCTTTGGTTATTCGGAATAACGTTGTATGGGTCATGCCCATGTGTATGCGTGTCTTACGTACATTTTTTTTTTTTTTTTTTTTTTTTTTTTTTTTATGGTTAAAAGAATAATTTTCTAAAATAAAGCGGTGAAGGTAGCTAAGCTTCACCTTTTCATTCAATAAAAGAAGACAAGACATTACAATATAAAAAATAGGTTTGACATGAACCTTCTTCACGGAATCCATGAGGAATGGGTTGCTTACACTTGGTGTATGTAGCATCTCTTAAGATTGCAAACATTCCATGTCTGTGGGATTAGATTCCCCGCACGGTCCTTTAGCTTGTATGCGCCTTTTCCTAGTGCTTCCATGACCACATAGGGCCCTTCCCATTTAGGTCCTAGCTTTCCTCCTTCTTCAGCGTGGCTCGCGTCGTTATTCCGATATACTAAGTCTCCTGGCTTGAAACTTGTACTTCGGACTCTTGAGTTGTATTATTTCTCCAATTGAACCTTGCTTTTTGCTTCGTGTATTGCTGCTTGTTCTCTTCTTTCTTCAAGGAGGTCTAGGAGATCTTGAAATGATTATGATGACTAGCAACAAGTAAATTTGTGTCTTGATCGACTAGTATACAAAGCTCGGTAATATCTTTTTCTAAAAGATTATCACTAACAGGAAATATAAAAGTGAGTTTGATGTGAGATCAAAGGTTAGATAAGATGGTAAAGAATTCTCGAGAAAGTGTATCAAGAGGGGTGTCACAACAAAAATGGCTTTCTATTTATAGGAAATTTGGTTATTGTACCTACGGATCCGACATATACTTTCAAAAGGGATCCGACCAGTGTAAATCCAGGGATCCGGCACTCTGGAATAATCCGGATTTTGGTTAAACATATCTCTCAAGATCTTTGTGTGTTCTTGAAAATCTTCCAAAGATATGAAATGTGATGTCATGCATGAGGTAATTAAGTTCTTTTTATTTACTTTTTACCTTCAGTTTGTTTTATTTGTTTTGTTAAAAAAAAAATAAGTAACAAATGTTACTTGTACAATCAAAGAGAATGTTTGGTTATTTTATAAAGAGAATTGTTTGGTAAAATGTATAAGGTTTAGTGTATGGTTAGCGTAATGAGTTAGAAAACTATTGTCTTAAAACTTATGTATTTTATTATCTTTTAAAAATGATTTTACGATTATTATCGACAAAACATAAACAAATCGTAAAATATAAATAAACATTTTTACGGTTTATTTGTATTAACAATTTTATCAGTTTTCTAAAAAAAATCAAAGTTTTAATTAGTTTATCAGTTTTTTTAAAAAAACTCATAGTGTTCATCAGTTTTCTAAAAAAAATAATAATGTTCATTAGTTCCTGTAAAAAATCATAATGTTCATCAGTTCATCAGTTTTTTAAAAAAAACATAATGTTCATCATCACTTTTCCCAAAAAAAAAAAATCATAATGTTCATTAGTTTCTAAAAAAATCATAATATTCATCAGTTCATGAGTTTTCTATACAAAAATCATAATGTTCGTCCCTTTAAATCACAATGTTCATCAGTTAAAGTGAAAATAGCAAAAGTGGAACTGGCAAAAGTAAAAACAATAAAAAGAGAGGGTAATGTCACGGACTTGTCTCTACAAGGTCTTCCGTGCGGCACTTAGTCTCGACTAAGCTCAGCCTTGCTCGAACACTTAACGATGTATGCAACGAAAGTAAACTTCAAAGAATGGAACAAGTGGAATGTAAAGAACACTTTGTATTACTAGAGAGCTTTACAAGTTTGCTTACAAGAGAACTTCTTGGATGCCATTTACAAATGAGGCTACACCTATTTATACTACTTCATACAAGTTTCTACAAGGTTCTTTGGGAAGCTTCTAGCTTATGAGATTTCCATAAGCTTCTAGTAAGATTCTAGAACTTCCACTTATTCTAATATCTTCCAAAAGCTTCCAAGATTATCCACCATCTTCCATGGGCTTCTAAACTCTTCCAAGCTTATCCAAGGCCTTTCATGAGAAGTGTAGAATAATCCGGAATCCCGAACATAATTGTAAAATGATCACCACGAGTAGGCGGGTCGTGACATCCTCCCCCACCTAAGCTCGCGACGTCCTCGTCGTGCCATCCTCGTGATATTTCTTGATCTTGTCCGTGAATTGCCATAACAAGTCTTCGGCTTCCCAACTTGCTTCACTATCGGGCAAATTACGCCACTTGATCAAGTACTCTTTATAGCTTGACACCCCTCGTCTTCGTATCGTACGATCCAACAAGATCTCATCAACCTCTTGATTGTACGAGGTAACAACCGATGTTGGTGCCCGCTTGGACACCCCTCATTCTGAGTCTACGTCGTCCTTATGATAAGGCTTGAGAAGGCTAACGTGGAAGACCGGATGAATCTTCAACTTGGGCGGTAGTTGAAGTCGATAAGAAACCTTTCCAACACGTCCAATCACCGGGAAAGGGCCTTCATACCTCCTTATCAAGCCTTTGTGCACCTTCCTTAGTGATTTGAATTGTTGAGGCAAGAGCTTCACCATCACTTGATCTCCGACCTCGAACTCGACGTGTCTCCTTTTCTCATTCGCCCACTTCTTCATCTTTTTAGCCGCTTTGTCCAATGAAGCCCGGGCCAAGTCCGCTTGCTCGTGCCATTCCTTCATCATCTTGTAAGCGGCCGGGCTACTCCCCTCATATGATGCGGCTAATGCATTCGGAGTCAATGGTTGGCGCCCCGTGACCAACTCAAAAGGACTCTTCCCCGTGGCTTCACTCCTTTGCATGTTGTACGAGAATTGAGCAACGTCAAGGAGTTTAGCCCAATCATGTTGGTTGGCACTCACATAGTGCCGAAGGTAGAGCTCCAATAATGCATTCACCCTCTCCGTTTGCCCGTCCGTTTGGGGATGGAAACTTGTAGAGAAGTTCAAATCCGTTCCCATGATCTTGAACAACTCCGTCCAAAAGCGCCCCGTGAATCTTGGATCTCGATCACTAACGATCACATGTGGCACTCCCCAATACTTCACCACATTTATAAAGAAAAGCTTCGCCGTATCGTCCGTGGTAACATCAGGTGGTGCGGCAATGAAAGTTCCATACTTCGAGAATCGATCGACCACCACAATAATACTCCCATTCCCTTCCGACTTCGGTAAGCAAGTGATGAAGTCCATGGAAACACTTTCCCATGGTCCTTTGGGCGTCGGTAGAGGCTCCAACAATCCTCCGGACTTCTTTTGCTCTATCTTGTCTTGTTGGCAAATAAGGCACGTTCGCACGAATGTCTCTACATCGTCCTCCATCCTTGGCCAATAATAAGTGCCTTGACCAATGCCAACGTCCTCTTGATCCCGGATGACCGACCCAGCCCGAATCATGACACTCTTTCAAGATTAACCGCCTAAGATCACCCCACTTAGGCACGTAAAGCCGATCTCCTTTGGTGAACAACATGTCTCCTTTAAGCCAAAATCTCCGAGTCTTTCCTTCTCTTGCTAGGACCACGAGCTTTGGCAAAGGATCATGTTCCAATCCTTCCTTGATTCGGTCTTGGAGGAAGAATTGCGCTTGGGTGATTGCCGCAAACTCCGCCTTGCGACTCAATGCATCGGCTACCACATTAGCCTTCCCCGGCTTGTACTCCAAGTGATAGTCGAACTCGGCTAGGAAGTCTTGCCACCGAGCTTGCTTGGGACTTAACTTCTTTTGGGTTTGAAAATAGCTCGTAGCAATGTTATCCGTTTTGATCGCGAATCTCGAACCCAACAAATAATGCCTCCAAGTCCGCAAGCAATGCACAATTGCCGTCATCTCTTTCTCTTGCACGGTGTACTTCCTCTCCGTCTCATTTAATTTCCGACTCCCGAATGCGATCGGGTGTCCTTCTTGCATTAGAACTCCTCCAATAGCAAAGTCCGACGCATCCGTGTGCAACTCAAAAGGCATAGTCACGTCCGGTAGTCTCAACACCGGTTCTTCCATAATCGCCTTCTTCAAACTCTCGAACGCCGCTTGGCACTTTTCGTCCCAACTCCAAGCTTTGTTCTTCTTCAATAGGTCTGTCAAGGGAGATGCTATTGCCGAGTACCCCTTGATAAACCTTCGATAATAGTTCACCAAGCCAAGAAAAGATCGTAACTCCGTCACCTTGGTTGGCGGTTCCCATTCTTGGATAGCTTTTACCTTTGCACCGTCCATCATCAATCCACCATCTTTGATCTTGTGTCCCAAGAACTCGACTTCGTCTTGGGCAAAAGAGCATTTCTCCAACTTCAAATAAAGTTCGTTGTCTCGTAACACTTGGAACACCTGTTTCAAATGTAAGACATGCTCCTCCAAGGTATGACTATAAACAACAATATCGTCCAAGTATACCACCACAAATTTATCAAGGAACGGGTGAAATAACTTGTTCATGAGGGTGCAAAATGTAGCGGGAGCATTTGTTAAGCCAAATGGCATGACTAAGAACTCGTAAGATCCATACCTTGTAACGCACGTCGTCTTAGCTTCGTCTCCCTTCGCTATCCGAACTTGATAGTACCCCGATCTCAAATCTAACTTGGAGAAGTATCTCGCCTTTCCAAGTTGGTCAAACAAATCCGTAATAAGAGGAATAGGGTACTTGTTCTTAATTGTTACCTTGTTAAGTGCCCGGTAGTCTATACACATTCGCAGGATCCGTCGATGAGTATGCAAATACTCATCATTTTTATATCATTTAAAGCGCAAAACGAGTGAAAACACTCAGAAACGCATCAAAATGATGAAAATATCACAAATAAGTGTTTTATGTGTTTTAAATGCAAAAACATCAAAATCAGATGAAAAACATATCAAGTTTGCATAATTGGCAGTTTTAGTCCCCCAAGTTTCAAAAGTTGTCAAATCTAGTCCCTGGTCATTCCAAAACTTGTAAAATATCATTCAAGGTCCCTGAAATAATTTAAATTGTCAAAAACAGTCCTTGAATGAATCTTTTGGAAAATTACAAGTTAGGTCCCTAAAGTTTCAAACTTGGCATTTTTAGTACTTGGACTTATAAAAATGAAATTTTATGCAATGTTGGTCCTTGTACTAACCATATTTGACAGGTTTAACCCTTGTGATATCTTTGAGAAAGTTGCATATTCGGTCCTCAAAATCCGAATTGCAAACTTGGTCCTTATGCTAACAAAACCAAACGGGCTCCTTGTTTGTTAACAACCCAAGTCCAATCCAGTTTCCAGGCCCAATACCCGTCTAACCCAAACCCAAACAGTTTTTAAATTTAAACCGCGTGGCACTGTAGCACCATCCTCCCCATGTCGATACCTCAAAACCAGTGTTCCAATCTTTCTTCACCACCTGTTTTTACAACCTATACAGCCTGCCTAACCCTTCTCCATCACCTTTTCCACCTCACAATAACACCCAGACCTCATTTAATACCCTGCTCCCCACTAAAACGATTTTTCCCGCCAAAATGACATGTGGACGATTCTGATGAATTGGATAGCTGGATTGAAGTGGGAAAGCACCAGAGGTCGACAAGGAATATATTGATATCAATAAATACAAGTTTGGAGTAGTGTAATAGAGTATGTAGTGTAATTGTATTTTTCTTTATGTCGTTTAAATTATTTTAAGTTTTCCAGTTTATGTAAAAGTTTCCAAGCTCTTTGTTAAGTTACCTCATTGTAATAAAAACTTATTTTTCAGTGTTAATTTCAGTTAAAGTTTACTAATTCAGTTTATGCTTATTTCTAGGTTCAAAATCTCAAATCACTCAAATTGTTGTTATTAATGGCTGTTATTGTTTATTAAGCTTATATAAGCTCTTGAAAAAGCTTATGAGTTGTTATAAACATTTAAAATTCAGTTTAGTGTCAAAACAGAAAAATTCTCAAAAATTCAAATAAATTAGTTATAAAATTAAAAAGCTATGGGAAATAATCAAGAAAGTGTTGCAGAGTTGTTCTTTGGAATGCTTAAAGGTATAGAGCTTCTTGGGAAGTCATAGGAGTGATCTCTGTTCATGGTTCTTTGTTTTGTGCAATAACTCACTTGTAAGCCATTTCTTAGAAATTTGCAATTTGTAGTATAATTGTTATAAACCTGTTAGATATAGCTTAATACTGTCTCAATTTAGTTATTATCAGATAAAAAATAGATGTTTTAGTTTAAAAACCTGTTTTAGTCCTAAAAACTTCAAAACTGCTTCCTAAAGGAGTGTTTGGTTTAATTGTATAAACTGTGTTAGAGTTTATTTTTACCATTACTTTTGTTTGATACATGCTCTATTAGGACTTATTAGCTCAGTACAGTAATAAAACCAGTCCTTGTTTCAATAAAAGTCAAAATTAGTTAGTATGCTTAATTTACAGTCACTGTTAGGAGTTTTTAGATACAAATGTCATCAAAATAGCTTGTAACTTATCTCTCTAGCTTAATCTTATCTCATTACAGCTTATAATAACATAATAAATCATTAGAATCAGTCCTAAATTCAAATAAGTCAAACTTTCATTTTGTTTAAAAAGTCAAAAATGCTCTGTTTACAGTTTTATGGTCGAATTCTCAAGCTTGGTACAAGCTCACTAGTTAACTTTAGCTTGTGATTTTTAGTTTTTTGTGAAGTTAACCAAGCCTTCTTGAAGTCCAAAGCTTAATTTCCCAATTTTTAGTTTAATAGCTAGGGCTGCAAGAGCTTTTTGTTTTTCCAAAAATACTCAGCATACAAATGAGTCTTAATCAGTTAATTCTCAGTTTTTTCTCAAGCTTCTCAATAGCTCTATAGTGGACCCCACAGTAAGATCTTTAGCTTTTTGAGTAGCTTAACTGGTCATCTAGTTAGTCCAAGTGTTTATTTCAAGTATATAGCTTATTTCAGTACTTATTTATGAGCTCAAAGGTGCCTAGTGAATTATAGTAACTGTCCTGTGCAAATACAGTTTCAAGTGCTTATTGATAGCTTATGCAGTGCTTATTTGCTAATTAATATTGTTATTTTCAGTATTAATTTTAGTTTTATTATAGCTTATTAGCTTATTCCCTTTTTACATTAGCTTATCAAGTAGTTTAATAGCCATTTGGCTAAAAACTTGAGCTTTTTCCTTAATATAGTCACTGTTAGGAAAAATAAGCTGTTCTCAGCTTAATAGTCATTATTAGAAAAAGTTTCAGTTATAAAAATTACTTATTACATCGTATATAATAAGTTTATAAAACAAAATTTCAAAAATAAAAATGTTGAGTAAAAAGGGAGAGGGAGGAGTCGAACCTGAGACCTCTCCCTTATGAGAATGATAGGGGTACCTGTATAGCCAATCGCCCTTGGGACTTCTATTGGTTTTATTTTGCAAAGTTTATTACTTACATACGTTTAGCAGTTTTTACCTTAATATCTTATTCAGCTTATTTTTAGCTTATTTTTCAAAGCACCACCTACGTTTTTTATTTTTCTTAAAATCAGTAATGTTTAAAGTATTTTCTGTGAAAGTTTTAGATTTTTCTTCATAATTTTACTATTTTTAAAGATTTAATTAGTGTTTAACCGTATTTAATTCATAATAAATAAAATAATAATCTAAAAAATATAATTCTTTTTTGTAAAATTTTCTTTTATCATATAGTACGTAATAAAATTAGTTTTACATTCGTAGGCCTTGTATTTCTTAAAATTTACGTTTTATCTTGCGCTCCAGCGCCATTTTCGTAAATAACGCTCGTTTCTGTTTTAAGTAACGTTTTAAGTTTATTTAGGTTTACGTTTTAGTTAATATAGTTTATTTAAGTCATTTTATTTTATAAAATCATAAACGTTCATCATTGTAAATATAGTGATAGCGTTTATTTAATATCTTTTATCTTTTTAATCTTCTTAATTTGTATTTAAGTCGCTTTTGTTTATAACCTTTCTCAGTAGTGTAATATTCAATCCTAATCTTTTCTGATCGCTATCATTAGTGATCATTCTATCGTCTGAATCAGTGTTGTACACACCATTGAGTCTCCGTGGGACATAACGACCCGGAATCCCTCGTATCTCTCGATCTTCATTGCATTTTGTTCGGCGGCTTTAAGTCTTTTAGACTTGACTGTTCAATAAGCAGCCATAATTTACTTACTTGCACGGGAGGCTTTAGCGTGTGTTTAGCCTTTTCAGATCCATTCTTGTGCATACCCCATCGTTTGTAAAAGTCTTTGTAAAGTTTTGAAAATTCCAAAGTTCATTAACACTTTTCCTAAAGTGTTAAAACGCCAAAAATATTTTCATTCTTTGTTTTATCATCATGTTTTCAAAACACCAAAAATATTCCTCTTTACCCTCTTACCTTTTTGATTCTTCATTTCTTACCCTCGATAACCTTTGATTCTTTCTATGTCTTATCCTCACCTCTTGGTTGTCAATGGTGTGGTGGTCCTCATAATGGTGGCAATTGCCCCGGTTGTAGCGTGGTGGAATCGGGAAGCGGGTCCATCTATAACCAAGATCCCTATTCCTACCATAACACAACCGATTTATTCCATCGACTACCACCTTGTGATACTCGGCAGATTTCTTGTTGTGAAGTACTGTGGTGGTTCTCATTCCGATTCGATTGTCAATCAGAAACACGCTTGTCTATGAGCGGGTTCCCGATAACAATTATGACTACAACACATACCACTCACACCACACCAGTTTCTTGTTGTGAGTATTGTGGAGGTCCTCACTCTAGCTCTCATTGTCAAGCAGGAACCCAATTCCTTGTAACAATTACGACTCTTCATATCAAGACCAACCTCCACGACCAAATGATTCAAGCGACTCCTCATGAAACTACTGACGGACCTTCATCAAGACTCGGAGTTATTAAAAGAACTTAAGGAAGAGTCGGCTATGTCATCCCATAATCCAAATGAGAATCCATGGAAGTTTTGTTAGTCAAGAAGAAGGGGTCTTGAATTGGATTCCCAAATTGCCTTTGAACAACTGTTAGGGAATCAATTGCAATAGAAAAGCGGCCAAATCTAGCTCTCGATTCCGCTTTCATTCTCGATGACGATGATGATGAAGATATCCTTGATATCTTACAATTTTATAACGGTTCATCAAGTTCATCGGTTGAAATTCCTTCCATGATCCATCGTGGAGAAAAGACTATGATGGAATTACTAGCGTAAGAACAAATGTTAAGCATTAAACATATGTATGCTAGTCCTTCTAAACTCCCTCACTGTTGTTATCACACCCAAAGCTCCCACTCACTCTACGAACATGGGGATGAGCATCTTGACACTGTTCACGAAAAGGAATCGGACGAATTCATAAAGTCTAGTGTTGAGAACCTTGTCCCAATCCCGAGAGAGTCACAGGGAACTTCTGAGCATCTGTGTGATATTCCTTTCCCTCTTGAGTGTTCTCATGATCAATTTGAGACTTTCTCCGATCTTAGCGATGATTGTAAATCTTATGGAGACATCGAGTATGTTGAGGCATCACTTCCACAGTCTGATCCTCTTCTTGAGGAGTTCATCGATGAACTCACTCACATCAGTCCACTTTCATCGGAAAGTGACGATGATCTCTTTGATTTCAAAGCCGATCTTGGAGAAATTGAAAGTCTCCTATATAATGATCATTCACTCATTTCTTGTCCCATTTCCGACTCTTCCATTCCTTCTCTCACTCTGGATGAGGAAGATGACAACTTTTGGAATGAAGTCGAGGCCTTTCTTAGTGATGAGTCGATTCCAACAGAATTGACAATACTTGCTTTGATTCGAGGAGACATCCTTTTCCGGAAAATCATAATTGAAGAACCGTTTCCAGCCTCTCCTCCGGAAATTTTGTTGCCAATCACCATACAAGCTTCAAATTTAAGCTTAAAATTGTCAAAAATGGTGATTTGCTTCTTTCTGATGAAGAATGGACCTGCATTGTGATGCACATATTTATTCCATTTTTCACAGATGGTGTGGTCACTCGTTCCCTTTTCTCCTTTGGGAATGAGGACACTATTTTTGATCCCGGCATTTTCATTTATCATTTGTGAGCCGGTTCTATGTAAATCTCATCGGTGTGGAACTTTCACGTACTTCAATGTTTATACAAACATCTTGAATGAAAGTCCGATGGAGATTGGTTTCCACATTGTTTTCCCCATGAACAAATTAATTCGGGGTCGAGTCAAGCTAGCGACTCGGTAATCAAAAACAGTAGCTAAACATGGGTTTTCACCCGTGTGTACCACCCTAGTGTGGGGAGTTGTCCCATGTTGTATATAGATAAAAAAAAAAAAAAAAAAAAAAAAAAAAAAAATGTGTATATATCAAAAACAAAATAATGGCCTTAGTATTTCCCTTTTCGTTCTTTGTTTCGGTATAATAGTAGGTACTTTGAATATTGAGGGCAATATTCATTTCTAGTGGGGGAATTCTCACGAATTGTATCATGTAATTATGCCACCCAATTCCTGCTTTTGGCCAAATTTTTTTGGAGTAAGTGTTTTCACTTACTCGGTAAATGGTAATCATCCACCATGTCTAACCCACATAAGGATTGGCTAATCCAGAGCAACGGCTCTTGGTAAAGATATCTCAAATCCGTTTATGGCTTGCAATTTGCCCAAAATTGTATGGTAATCAACTCCCATATCTTTAATTAGTTAAGAGTTGGCTAGTCCGTAGCAAGCGGCTTACGGTAAAGACAAATCAAAACCGTTGAAAGTCGGTGATTTGCTCAAAATCATTTGGTTATCGTTGTACCAAGGTTCTTACTTGAACTGAAACAATTGGCTACTCCAGAAGTAATGGCTTTTGGTAAAGAGTTCTTTAAAATCCATCAAAACTTCATAAATATTGCTAGGGACTAGCAATAGTTTAGTGTGGGGGATTGATGAGTATGCAAATACTCATCATTTTTGTATCATTTAAACTGCAAAAACGACTGAAAACACTCAGAAACGCATCAAAATGATGAAAATATCACAAATAAGTGTTTTATGTGTTTTAAATGCAAAAACATCAAAATCAGATGAAAAACATATCAAGTTTGCATAATTGGCGCTTTAGTCCCCAAGTTTCAAAAGTTGTCAAATCTAGTCCTCGGTCATTCCAAAACTTGTAAAATATCATTCAAGGTCCCTGAAATAATTTAAATTGTCAAAAACAGTCCTTGAATGAATCTTTTGGAAAATTACAAGTTAGGTCCCTAAAGTTTCAAACTTGGCATTTTTAGTACTTGGACTTATAAAAATGAAATTTTATGCAATGTTGGTCCTTGTACTAACCATATTTGACAGGTTTAACCCTTGTGATATCTTTGAGAAAGTTGCATATTCAGTCCCTCAAAAATCCGAATTGCAAACTTGGTCCTTATGCTAACTTAAAACCAAACGGGCTCCTTGTTTGTTAACAACCCAAGTCCAATCCAGTTTCCAGGCCCAATACCCGTCTAACCCAAACCCAAACAGTTTTTAAATTTAAACCGCGTGGCACTGTAGCACCATCCTCCCCATGTCGATACCTCAAAACCAGTGTTCCAATCTTTCTTCACCACTGTTTTACAACCTATACGACCGCCTAACCCTTCTCCATCACCTTTTCCACCTCACAATAACACCTGACCTCATTTAATACCACCTCCCCACTAAAACGATTTTTCCCTTAAAATGACATGTGGACGATTCGATGAATTGGATAGTCTGGATTGAAGTGGAAAGCACCGAGGTCGACAAGGAATATATTGATATCAATAAATACAAGTTTGGAGTAGTGTAATAGAGTATGTAGTGTAATTGTATTTTTCTTTATGTCGTTTAAATTATTTTAAGTTTTCCAGTTTATGTAAAAGTTTCCAAGCTCTTTGTTAAGTTACCTCATTGTAATAAAAACTTATTTTTCGGTGTTAATTTCGCTTAAAGTTTACTAATTCAGGTTTATGCTTATTTCTAGGTTCAAAATCTCAAATCACTCAAATTGTTGTTATTAATGGTGTTATTGTTTATTAAACTTATATAAGCTCTTGAAAAAGCTTATGAGTTGTTATAAACATTTAAAATTCGATTTAGTGTCAAAAGCAGAAAAATTCTCAAAATTCAAATAAATTAGTTATAAAATTAAAAGCTATGGGAAATAATCAAGAAAGTGTTGCAGAGTTGTTCTTTGGAATGCTTAAAGGTATAGAGCTTCTTGGGAAGTCATAGGAGTGATCTCTGTTCATGGTTCTTTGTTTTGTGCAATAACTCACTTGTAAGCCATTTCTTAGAAATTTGCAATTTGTAGTATAATTGTTATAAACCTGTTAGATATAGCTTAATACTGTCTCAATTTAGTTATTATCAGATAAAAAATAGATGTTTTAGTTTAAAAACCTGTTTTAGTCCTAAAAACTTCAAAACTGCTTCCTAAAGGAGTGTTTGGTTTAATTGTATAAACGTGTTAGAGTTTATTTTACCATTACTTTTGTTTGATACATGCTCTATTAGGACTTATTAGCTCAATGCATGTAATAAAACCGGTCCTTGTTTCAATAAAAGTCAAAATTAGTTAGTATGCTTAATTTCTGATCCTTTGTTAGGAGTTTTAGATACAAATGTCATCAAAATAGCTTGTAACTTATCTCTAGCTTAATCTTATCTCATTACGACTTATAATAACATAATAAATCATTAGAATCGGTCCTAAATTCAAATAAGTCAAACTTTCATTTTGTTTAAAAAGTCAAAAATGCTCTGTTTACAGTTTTATGGTCGAATTCTCAAGCTTGGTACAAGCTCACTAGTTAACTTTAGCTTGTGATTTTTAGTTTTTTGTGAAGTTAACCAAGCCTTCTTGAAGTCCAAAGCTTAATTTCCCAATTTTTAGTTTAATAGCTAGGGCTGCAAGAGCTTTTTGTTTTTCCAAAAATACTCAGCATACAAATGAGTCTTAATCAGTTAATTCTCAGTTTTTTCTCAAGCTTCTCAATAGCTCTATAGTGGACCCCACAGTAAGATCTTTAGCTTTTTGAGTAGCTTAACTGGTCATCTAGTTAGTCCAAGTGTTTATTTCAAGTATATAGCTTATTTCAAGACTTATTTATGAGCTCAAAGGTGCCTAGTGAATTATAGTAATCATCCTGCAAACATAGTTTCAAGTGCTTATTGATAGCTTATGCGGTGCTTATTTGCTAATTAATATTGTTATTTTCAAGATTAATTTTAGTTTTATTATAGCTTATTAGCTTATTCCTTTTACATTAGCTTATCAAGTAGTTTAATAGCCATTTGGCTAAAACTTGAGCTTTTTCCTTAATATAGTCCTTTGTTAGGAAAAATAAGTCGTTCTCGACTTAATAGTCATTATTAGAAAAAGTTTCATTATAAAATTACTTATTACATCGTATATAATAAGTTTATAAAACAAAATTTCAAAAATAAAAATGTTGAGTAAAAGGGAGAGGAGAGTCGAACACAGACCTCTCCCTTATGAGAATGATAGGGTACTGTGATAGCCAATCGCCCTTGGGACTTCTATTGGTTTTATTTTGCAAAGTTTATTACTTACATACGCTTAGCGCTTTTACCTTAATATCTTATTCACTTATTTTTAGCTTATTTTTCAAAGCACCACCTCGTTTTTATTTTTCTTAAAATCAAGAATGTTTAAAGTATTTTCTGTGAAAGTTTTAGATTTTTCTTCATAATTTTACTATTTTTAAAGATTTAATTAGTGTTTAACAGATTTAATTCATAATAAATAAAATAATAATCTAAAAATATAATTCTTTTTGTAAAATTTTCTTTATCATATAGTACGTAATAAAATTAGTTTTACATTCGTAGGCCTTGTATTTCTTAAAATTTACGTTTATCTTCGCTCAAATACCATTTTCGTAAATAACGCTGCTTCGCTTTTAAGTAACGCTTAAGTTTATTTAGGTTTACGCTTTAGTTAATATAGTTTATTTAAGTCATTTTATTTTATAAAATCATAAACGCTCATCATTGTAAATATAGTGATAGCGTTTATTTAATATCTTTTATCTTTTAATCTTCTTAATTTGTATTTAAGTCGCTTTTGTTTATAACCTTTCTCGGTAGTGTAATATTCAATCCTAATCTTTCTCGATCGCTATCATTAGTGATCATTCTATCGTCTCGAATCGCTGTTGTACACACCATTGAGTCTCCGTGGGACATAACGACCCGGAATCCCTGTATTCTCTCGATCTTCATTGCATTTGTGTCTCGAGCGGTTTAAGTCTTTTAGACTTGATCGCTTAGCGCAGATCACCGTCCTTCTTTCTTTGAAATAGCACCGGCGCACCATATGGGGCTTTCGAGGGTCAAATATAGCCCGCATCCAAGAGATCCTTGAGTTGTTTACGCAACTCCTCCAACTCGGGTGGTGGCATTCGGTAAGGGGCTTTGGTGGGTGGCTTGGAACCCGGTTCCAACTCGATGGTATGATCCACCTCTCTCCTAGGTGGTAGTCTCTTGGGCAACTCCTTGGGCATCACGTCCTTGAACTTATCAAGAACCCTCTCGATCTCCTTCGGTATCTCCACTTTGCCCGACTCGCCATCCGTCTCTAGCCTTGTTACCGCCAAATAGCAAGGCTCGCTTTTGTTGTACCCTTGCTTGAATTGCATGGCGAAAGGGTCTTCACTCCACACTTAGAATCCTGTTCCGTGCTAACCATGCAAGTCTTTCCACCATCTAGGATACATAAAGAATTAGCAAATGGCATAGGAAAGCTCGTACCTTATCGAGGAACCCAACCCAAGAACCACATCGAAATCATCCATCGGGACCACCGACAAGTCAACCGTCCTTCCCATTCTCCATCTTGGCTTGAACATCCTTGGCCACTCCTTCCATCGGCTTGGCCTTCGAATTTACCGGCTTGAACGTTCCACTCCTTTCGTAGCGCTAATCCTTAGCTTGGCTTCATCAACCGACACGAATTATGAGTGGCACCGGAATCTACTAAAGCACGCACCTTGGTCCCATTGATGGTTGCTTCCACAAATTGCAATCCTTTCCCTACAACTTTCGGTACCTCCGTCTTGGCCTTGATTGCATTCAAGATCCTCATCGAGCTCATGCATCCGCCATCACTTGGGCCTTCGTCTTCATGAACCATCATTCCATTAAGGCTTGCTTTCTTAGGGCAATCTCAAGCTCTATGAGGTCCGTCACATATGAAGCATCCACCACTCTTGAAGGCCGTCTTTACGTCTTTATTCTTTCCGGTTGGTGGTTTATGTGTATTATCGTGCTTTGCTTGGGCGACTTTCTCTCCCCACCTTTCTCATGGTTCACCTTCGATCCTTCGGCTTAGACGCTTCCTCCTCGTACTAAAGTCGATCAAGGCCTCGGCATGGGCGATAGCCGTAGCAAGGTCTTAAACTCCACGTCTTTCTAACTCCGTCTTAGCCCATCCTTGCTAACCATCGAGGAAATAAAAGAGAGAGTCTTGGTCGGAAAGATCCGGAATCTCCAAGGTGAGTGTAGTGAATTCCTTAACATAATCCCGGATTGTTCCGGAATGCTTAAGTTTACGAAGACGACTCTTTGCTTCGTTCTTAGCATTCTCCGGATAAAATTGCTTCTTTAGTTCAACAACAAAATCAGCCCAAGTATCGATAGTACACGTACCTCGCTCGATATCTCCATATCGACATCTCCACCATAACGCCGCCGTATCCTTCAAGTATCGGGTCGCCATCTTGATCTTGGTGTCATCATCCGTAATGTTGACGCCCTCCACGTATTGTTCCATCGCCCATAAGAAATCATCAACCGCCCTAGCTTCCCGCTTTCCCACGAACGGTGATGGTTTTGGAACATCAATCTTCGGAGCATTATTACCAAAGTTGCCACCTCCGTTAGCCATGGATCGCTTGCATAGCACTACATCGGCTTGCAAGTCTTCGATGGTCTTCTCAATGCCGGATATCTTACCAAAGAACAACTCTTTTAGACCCTCAATTTCACGTTTAAAGTCGCCACTAAGAGTATTGAGGACGACCCTAAAGTCATCCTTCATGGTCGAAAAGTTAGAGTCTAAACCTTCCAAGCCCTCAACTTGGGTCTTCAACTCCGACACGGATGTCTCAACACCCGACAATCTCTTATCCAAGCTCGACATAATGTCCTTAGACGCACCTCTCTTCTTCGGGTCTTGACGCTTGTCATTGCGACCTTGCCTCTCGTCAATGATCGCACTTCCACTAGCACCAATCTTATCGGTCTCGTTTGCCATCGCCTTGAATCAACTTAGCTCTGATACCACTTGTCACGGACTTGTCTCTACAAGGTCTTCCGTGCGGCACTTAGTCTCGACTAAGCTCAGCCTTGCTCGAACACTTAACGATGTATGCAACGAAAGTAAACTTCAAAGAATGGAACAAGTGGAATGTAAATAACACTTTGTATTACTAGAGAGCTTTACAAGTTTTCTTACAAGAGAACTTCTTGGATGCCCTTTACAAATGAGGCTACACCTATTTATACTACTTCATACAAGTTTCTACAAGGTTCTTTGGGAAGCTTCTAGCTTATGAGATTTCCATAAGCTTCTAGTAAGATTCTAGAACTTCCACTTATTCTAATATCTTCCAAAAGCTTCCAAGATTATCCACCATCTTCCATGGGCTTCTAAACTCTTCCAAGCTTATCCAAGGCCTTTCATGAGAAGTGTAGAATAATCCGGAATCCCGAACATAATTGTAAAATGATCACCACGAGTAGGCGGGTCGTGACAGTAAGGAAAAAAAGGAAGGAATACTTGTCACCTTTTTATTACTTTATATATATTTTTTATTTTAATCCCACATTCTAAAGTAGGATGGCATATTGGTAAAGGGTTATTTTAAAAACAAAAGTTACTAAAGTTTACCAAGAAATTGTCTTAAGTTACTATAGTTTTTTGGGAAGCATACACTTCAATAAATTCAGTGTTAATCCGAGTAACCCGAACGTACATTTTTTGATAAGTTTAGTAACCTGGGTGAATAAAGTTTCAAAGTTTAGTTACATGAACGTATATTTTTATAAGTTCAGTAACTTGAGTGAACAAAGTTTCAAAGTTCAGTAACCTGAGTGAACAAAATGAAACTATAGTAACTTAGGACAACTTCTGGGTAAACTTTAGTAACTTTTTCTATAATAAGCCTTATTGGTAAATGCTAATGTTCTATCCATGATGTTCCTAGACCTCATCCGAGTTCGTAAACGTTTGGGGTTCAAGTGATTGTCATTAGACTTCTCTTCATACACGTACGTATTTCCCGAGACAATTGTATCATAATCAGGTTGTTCTTGGTAATCATCACCATCAACATAAAGCAAGTTCCCATAATCAGAGATCCGAGTTTTAATTTCTTGAACGGATTCCATGTCTTCTTTGGACACTGTATGTGCCCCGCATCTTTCGGATTGAGTACCGTCTGTTCTCATTATAGTCATGACTAGATGACCTTCAATATGTGCCCAATCTTCAGGTTGAAGATCATGATACATCTTCTGAAAAAAACTAAATGGTATATAGCTAATCCACATGTTCTTATCAGCTACCACAGACGATTCAGACCAATCTACCTCTGGCATAGGAATCATCATTTCCTCATTTACAATTTTAAAGATGATCCGGGGAGATGCATACTGCGAATGCCAGTCCCTTTGAAACACACCACATACAGCAAACCCCATAATTTTTCCATGACATCTTGGATGTAGCTTCAATACTGTATTGCACCCATTCCGCACTTCTTTGAACCAGATTGGCACATGGCTTCCAGGAATACAAATACTTAACCGATGATTTAGTGCAGCACATTTCTGTTGCAGGAAAGATTCAAACTTATATATCTCGTTAAGGAATAAGGAAAATTATCACAAAATTGTCATAAATAAACCAAGAACTCACTTTTTCTGAGTAACTCGTTCTTTCAATACATCTCATGTAAAATTGGTGTTTAAAACTGGTTAAACAAATTAAATTACTGACATGACATGTAAAATTGCCACATAAATATAACCAAACAAGCTATATTTGTGAGAGAGAGAGAGAGAGAGAGGACTATTGGTCACCTTAATGAATGACGGCTCCAACATTCTATCTATGTATCTTTTGTTCTCTTGTTTCTGTAGGATTCTGGGGCAATCAAAGAGCCATAGCTTATATAGCCATTCATAATCTTTTGCAAAATTTCCAATCGTTTCCAGTGAGCTGCAACCTCGAGCCTTTAGTATCTGTATTCCTAAAGGGAGATCATCTAAAATTCGTAGTCTCGAACATTCATTTACCTCCAACAGTTTAAGATTTGAAATATGAGAGATTCCAGCAGGTAACCGTGTTAACTTAGAGTTGCCACTTAGATTTAGTTCTTCTAATGAAGAGAACGCGTGAAGGTTTCGGGGAAAGTCCTTCTCTTCAATTTGTCTCCATCTAAGATCCAATTTTCTCAAAGAATACAAACTTGTGAAAGTATGAAATTTACTTGACTCTAGCATGCTTTCAAAGGCCGGCCTGTGACGGAATCCTAACAAAAGTTCTTCTAACTTTTCCATGCTTCCAAGCTCCTCTGGTAATATCTCCAGTCTAATGCAATTATGAAGATACAGGCTCTTGAGATTCTTCAACTCACAAATAGAGTTTCGAATGTTAGTAAGTTTCGTACAGCTCACTAGGCTTATGAAGCTAAGACCAGATAGATATCTAAATGATGATGGCAGGTCCTTTATTTGATAACAATTATCAAGATATATCTTTGAAAGTTTTACCATACATGGTGAGACTTCTGGGAATCTTTCAAGACTAAAGCAACTGGAAAGAATTAGAGTCTCTAGGGATTGCATTTCAATTGTCGACGGGAGATACTTTAGCTTCCTGCAACCACTCATATCTAAGTAAACAAGCCTACGATGACATCCAAGTGACTCATGAACCTCCACCAGACTCGTACAATTAGCTAAGATGAACCTCTCAATATATGGGGACCCAGAGACATCTGGAATTCTTGTTATTTGCGACTCACTAAGATTAATGAATTTCAATCTTGGTAGTATCTATCAAAAAACAAAAATTGATTCAATTAATAAAAGTACTTAATGCACTTGTTTGCATGAAAAACATAAAAATTCAAAAAACATAAACTGATTTAATTTACGAGAATACCTTTCGTCCTTCCCATAAACATTTAATGGCGCTACTGACCATTTCAAGCCCAACAAGATTATGCATGCGTGCTACAGGAAGAGCAATAAATTGGTATTTATGCCAACAAAGCCATCGTAATTCATCAGGGAGAACTGTTGGTTCATGGGATGGAAAATCTGAGTCAATATCAAGTAGCCGGAGATTCTTCAACTTTTTAAAAACTTTACTAGTTAGCTTCTTATCGTAGAGGTCAACGTTGTATTCGTAGTCTCGCAAAACTATAGCTTCAACTGATTTCAGTTTCTGTAACAAATGACCAAAACATTACTCTAGTCGATCATTCCAAAAACTTCAAACAAAACATGATATTTAACTTCTTTCACTAAATTCACCCATATGCACTTAAAAAATTTACAGACCACAAAAGTATGTATTAATTTTAGCTTATACCAATTCCGACCAAATATGTGCTGAAAAATAATAGAAACAGAAAAAATGAACCTGGCTTTAATTAACAA
Source organism: Chrysanthemum lavandulifolium (assembly GCA_022545495.1). Classification (NCBI taxonomy): domain Eukaryota; kingdom Viridiplantae; phylum Streptophyta; class Magnoliopsida; order Asterales; family Asteraceae; genus Chrysanthemum; species Chrysanthemum lavandulifolium. Next base: position 253,308,753 of record CM040245.1, read on the forward strand.
ATTAGAATAATACGAAAAAAGAATAACAGAAATTACGCCCTTCCAAAGTTGTGGTTAATCAAATGAAAGAAAGATATAGATTCATTACTGTTTTCTGTATTATGCAATTCTGCATTTCTTCGAGTTCCCAAATCCTGCTGTTGGTGAACATATCACGAACTATTTGCCAACCCATTTCTTGTATGAGGTCATGCATCTCTAGTCGTTTCTTTGAAACAGTTATAAGAGATTTCTCAATTAGAACGCTAATTCCTATCACCGGGTCAAAACCAAAGCTATCAAGTATCCTCGTAACGTGTTCCTTATCTTTTCCCTTGAAAAAACATGCAACATCTAGAAATATTTTCTTCTCAGAAAGATGTAGCCCTTCATAACTTAACTTCAGTGTCTTAAAAATCTCAGTATCTGGTTCTTTAGCCAGTCTATTTAAGGAACTTTCCCAAACGACAATGTCTCTTTTATAAAAGAAAGAACCTAGAACCTTCAAAGCTAGAGGAAGATAACCAGCATAGCATACTGCACGATATGACAACTCCTTGTAATCATCTGGGGGGATGTCAGTTTTAAAAGCATGCCTACAGAAGAGCTGAACAGCTTGGTCCAGAAGTAAAATATTAGGTTTATACGTTGCATATGCATCTGATAACAAATGCTGATTTCTTGTGGTTATTATGATTCTACTTCCTGGGCCAAACCATGTGTTTGTTGCAGCTAGAAACTCTTTTTGCCGAGGATCATCCACGTCATCTAAAACAAGAAGAACCTTCTTTTTGTTGAATCTATCTTTTATTGTTTCAGCTCCTTCATCAGGATCCTCAATAAAGAAGAACCTTTTATTCGTCATAAGAACGTCGCTTAGCATCTTCTGTTGCAAGGCACATACATCTTTTTTATTTGAGAAATTTTGTCGTACATCTTTGACAAAGCTACTACCGTCAAACTTATAAGAAATTCTCCGAAACATAGCTTGCGCTATTGTCGTTTTACCAATTCCCCCCATTCCCCATATACCAACCATACGCACCTCTTCTGTTTCATCTAAATCCAGTAGGGAATTCAATGCGTCTATATGCGTCTCGATGCCAATTAGATTGTTCTCTATAGCATTTGGCTTTATATGGCCTAAGATGTCTAGAACGATCTTGTTGATAAAATGTGACTCGCCACTGCACATTTAAGAGCATTGTTAGAATATAAAATAAATTGGATGTTAAAGAGAAAATGAGTTCTTATGAAACTTTTTTCTGGGATTTTTCAAGTTAATTGAGGTCAACTTATAAAGGTTGTTAGAGATACTTTAGGAAAACTTATAACATGGCAGCTATGCTGTATGTGGATTAACAAGGAAACCATATATAGTACATATATATAGCATATTCATTGCATTATACGAAAGCATGTTACCACGTGCAACACAAATATTATTCACTGGGTTGCCCGTTATGCGCTTTCAAACACTTTAGAGTTTAGTTGGGATGTCTCTTTTCCTGATGAACTTTCCTCACTTTCGAAGAGTGATATGTATGGATGTTAGTTTTTTTTAATGAATGTTTAAGTTCAAAAAAAAAAAAAATGTAAATTTAATCATAAGTAACAAAAAATCCCGGAACTAGGAGCAGGATACATTTAGGTTCAGTTGAGACCAGCCAAATTAGGCATTGATCATTTCAGCAATTCAGCAACTCTAACTGATTAAAGACCAATGCACCAACCAGATTCTACAATTCTTATACAATGTGTTTTATAGTTTATGAGTAAAGTTCTAAAAATAGATATATATTTCTGAGGAAGTTTATAATTTGACTTACTTTTAAATTTTGCAACTAAACAAAATCAACAAGACAATAAAAATTTGTTTATTAATTATCGATATGGCTACTTATTTCGTAACCATCTTTATTGAAATATTGTTATATCCATTCATCAATGGTGTCGTTTGCCTCTATGTGTTTAACTATAACTTATAACACCACCAGAGTAGTGTTTTACGACTTTTACCCATTATGAACGTTAGCACGATACCCTCACGAACACCTAAATTTAATGAAAATGTTGTGTTTTACATTTTAGAAAGTTAACAAAAATTTAATAACCTCGATTGGTTCTGTTTTTAAGCATGTTTATTGCAAATTTAGCTTTGAGTTTTGCTAAACAATGCATACTAGCAATGTTTAAAGCACCTTAATATGTGCCCACTGGGCATAGGTTAGCAAAGTCCACTGGGCATTTAAACATTCCTTTTATAAACCCATTAATATGTGCCCACTGGGCATAGGTTAGCAAAGTCCACTGGGAATTTAAACATTCCTTTTATAAACCCGTTAATATGTGCTCATTGGGCATTTAATGCACAATAAATACACATAAAAACTAACTTAAATATATGTCCTTTTTTATTTAACAAAATCCAAGTTTCTTTTTATATTTATATTAATTGATGATCTAGGTGCCTTAAACATTGCCGAATGGGAATTGTTTAGCAAAACACTCCTAGTATTTTTGTTATTCCACAAACCTTTACCACCCGCAGAATAGCTAGTTCTTGTTTTTTAAGCACGCAATTCATTAACAAATTTAGTTTCATACGTAGGTTTTTTCAGTAAAAATATTTTACGAACAGAAAAGATGAAATAATGGCTTATATGCCTCTTACGAAACAAATGGGTTATATTGGGCATTTTTTCAAATTGAGGGATTATAAACTTTGAGTCAAACATGATTTGCTTACGTTGGTATCAGCTGTGAGCGTAAATGAATAATTTGGTCCATAATTTTTTATCAAAATAAAAAGTTTAGATGTTTTATTTGTTTTTGATCGGTGAACATGATATATTAGAGTAAAAGCTATAAATACTCTATGTAATTACGATATGTAATTTCAATATAGACTTATTATGCTTTGCGAATTCGTAAATCACTCATTATACAACTGATGACGTACCCTCCGATCAGGTCGAAGGACACCCTTCGACCTCATCGAGTTTGCATTACGAAGACCCAAGTCTTTCTTCATAAGTCATTGGTATGAAATCATTCATCATTGATACGGTTACCGGCCAGAACTCGACAAACCGAATGCCAATGCCCTTCTGAGTCTTCTCTTGAAGGCACCAAGACAAAGGAGAACATTGACTTGGTCTTCCCCACGCTCCCACTATCTCCTTAGCTTCCTCCAAGACAGAGAGTGGGGATGAAGCCTAGCGGTTACCACAAATCATGGACGCCCCATGATCTCCAAACGTGCTAACACTCTCAAGCTTATTTTCTCATCTATAAATAGGTTGGATGAGTCATTTCAATGGTATGCTCACTCAACACAAGATTTGACATACTCCATATTATTTACAACACATATCACATACTTACTCTCGCCGGAGGTGGTTCGCAGGCCCAACCCCTCGCGCAATCACTTAACGAAGTGTCTACTATTTCTTGCAGATTGGCACAAGTTGGCGCAAGCATATCACCTCATACCCTTCGATCACCATCGAAGGCCCGGTAGTCTGAATTATTGTACAATCATGGCGCCATCCGTGGGACCCGCTACTATTGGTCTCGTTATTCCAAACTTATACCCGGTCAATCACGCCGCTAGTTTTACGGTATGAATCAAGGAAAGAGGATACACCCTCCGGGTTTCTCGACCTTGACACCAATCCCGACCAATGATCTTAACAACCTTCCCAACATAACCGCATCCACCTTACCACACGATCTCACCACGAAATAACTCCCAACAACCATGCTTCAACCTCGGCTAACCATGAACCAGTAATCACCAAACGTTTGTCGAAGCTAACATCAAGCACTAGAATCTTTATCGAGGGCTCGGAGGAGGCGGGCTCTGAATGTGGAGATGCGAAGGAGTTGGAATACTCTGCGATGAGTATGACGAAGAGTTGAAATGGAGGCTAGGCCCTCGGCTCACTGGGCTACACGCCAATGCCGAGGATCGGGTCTTCGAGCAACAAGGCCGAGTGGAAGGTCGGTTGGTTTTGAAGATGTTAGGAGAGGCTCCGACGAAGTGAAGGAACAATGGAAGGCTCCAATGGAAGGAGTCATCGAAGGGAGACTACGGAGGTCAACTTGCCACCACTATTGGCGGCCCATCTGGGAGAAATGAGGCGGGGTTCTGCGGCCTTCTCACGCATCCGACGAAGGCAATCCATCTCAAATGAACGAGGAGGAAATCTTCCTCCTCATGGTATGTACCCTCCTTTTCGTGCTCAATCTTACCTCGCGGGTCTATCCCCACCAAATGGGCAAAGCTAGCAACCCTAGTTTTACTCAACCATACGGAAGCATGCCCTACGGAACATATATATTGATGACACTTTACAGACACTGGGTCTGCACGAAGACCAACGCATCTCAGGTTTCGTGCATGGCCTACGGAACAGAAGTCTGGTGGAATTTCCCTCCACTGACCTTCCTGCAACTTACAAGGGCTTAGTGGAGAAGGCTTACACCTGGATCGAAGCCAAAGAAGTGTCTACCAATGGGGCTCTGGTCAAAAATAAAGAAAGTCACAGCAAAGCCCCGAAGCATCCTTCGTGGGAAGGGTCAAAGAATAGACACAAAGGCAGGGACAAGTTTACGCCCTACCACAAAAACATCAACCACGGGCTCTTGGCTAATCTGTCTAAATCTCCAAGGGAGATGCTTGCTACGGAAAAGGCTGCGAAGGCCTTTGATCCTCCTCATCGTTTGGCAAGTAGGGGAAAATACTGCTATTTCCATGACGATTACGGGCACGACACCAACAATTGCAGAGAGCTCAAGAAACAGATAGAAGAGGCCGTGAAGTCCGGCCAATTGGGAAATTTGGTGAAGAGCATAAAGAAAGGTAAAGAAAAGGTCTCCGACACACGGTTGGGGAAAGACACCACACTGTCAAGCACCCATCCTCATGGTATCTGTGGATGATTCGGTTTAAAAGGAAAGCAGCAGAGGAAGCATTATGCGGAGTAGGAGATGTCACATTTCCTTCGATCACAGGAAAAGTTCTCTCAAATGACCCGGTGGTCATCAAAGTCTTGATCTCCAACAAAGAAGTAAACAGAGCCTACCTAGACTGTGGTAGCTCTTGCGAAGTGATCTACGAACATTGTTTTCTAAAGCTCAAGCCTTCGATAAGGTCGAAGAGAGTAGATTCGAAGGTACCCTTGGTAGGATTCTTAGGGGAACACTCATGGCCCTTGGGAGAAGTCCTCTAGAGGTTACGATTGGAAGGAAGGCTAAAAGAGCGAAACCCCGGTTTTCACGATCGAAGGTCCGAATCTCCTATAACTGTTAATAAGAAGAACCGCATTCGTAAGATGGGCATCGTTGTTCCACTATACACGCCAGAGTCAAATGCCAAACACCATTCGGTATTGGAACGATTTTCTCTAGCTACAACATGCGAAGCCTACCAAGTAGGCAAAAGGGCCAAACAGTCGTAATAGAGCCTCCGAAAGATGTTCTCACCGTAATGATGCCAAGAATGTATCATAGTAAATGATCTCTACCCGATCGACGGTGGTAATTGAAAGCAACTCCTACCCCTTTAAAGCCGAATTGGAAAGGTACTACGGGCTAATGTAGATGTCTTCGCATGGACCTACTCGACATGACGGGGTACCGTAACTCTCACCATAGATGGAAAGCCCTTCAAGATCGAACACAAGCTTAATAAGTTCAAGCACATTGAACCTATCAAGCAAAAGCGTCAAGCCTGCTCTGAAAGAAATGCCGCAGATGCAATAAGTGGATGAGCTCGTAGAAGCAGCATACTCGTAGAGGTAAAGTATCAAACCAGGTAGCCAATCCAATTGATGGTTAAAAGCATGACAGAGGTGGCGGATGTGCGAGACTTCACAGATATCAACAAAGCCTATCCGAGGATCTGCTATCCTCTACCGTAAATTGACCGAAAGTGGAATCCTTGTCGGGTTTCACCGAAATGTTTTCGGACGCTATGCGGTTACCACCGACACGAGATGGCGGAAGAGAAGAAGAAAGACAACCTTTTACAAGAAAGGACGCTATTGTTAAAAGAAGATGCCTTTCGGCTTGAAAAATGCAGGTGCTACCTACAAACATTTAGTGGACAAAGCCTTCCACCAGCAGATAGGCAAAAATCTCGAGGCGTACGTAGACGATATGGTCATTAAAAGCAGAACGGAGGAAGATATGCTCTTCGACATCAAGGAAACCTTCGACCAGCTTCGCGCCATCAACATGAAGTTAAACCCCAAGAAATGTTACTTCGGTGTGGAAGAAGGACAATTTTTGGGACATCTGATAACCAAACAGGGTATTAAGGCCAATCCTTCGAAGGTTAAGGCCATCATAGACTTACAACCTCCTAAGTCCCTAAAGGATGTGCAAAGTCTGAACGGAAAGCTAGCAGCCCCCAGCAGATTCTTATCGAAGGGTGCAGATAGATCTTTGTCGTTTTTTAAGACACTCAAAGGATGCACGGATAAAAAGACGTTTTTGTGGAGTGCAGATGCAGAAGTTGCCTTTCAAAAGCTCAAGGAATTCATGGCTATCTTACCTACACTTACCGCCCCAATCAAAGGTGAAGTGTTGTTTATGTACATCGCAACCTCTTTTGAAAGCATCATTGTGTTATTGGCGAAAGGAAAGGAAGCAAATCCTATCTACTTCATTAGCGAGGGTTCTACAGGAGTCGAGCTAAATTATCCAATATGGAGAAGCTAATCTTGGCTTTGGTCCATGCTACGAGGCGCCTTGAAGGTACTTTCAAGCTCATCCCATAACTGCACTCACCCAAGAAGCCTATTAAATGATACTTTCAAAGCCGGAGAAATCGTGAAGGATAGCTAAGTGGGCCATCGAGCTAGGAGAGCACGAAATTGAATACAAGGGTAGAAACTCGGTCAAAGGGCAAGTTTTGGCAGACTTCTTAGCCGAAACCTTTCAAACCGAAGCAGGGCACAAAGGTTGCTGACAAGAAGCCTGTTAAAATGGTCGAAGGGTGGAAACTTTACACCGATGGAGCCTCCACTCACAGTTCTGGGCGCAGTCTAATGCTTGTTGATCCCGGCGGAAGGAGTATACTTATGCACCCGCTTTGAATTTGATGCTACTAATAATGAAGCGGAGTACTGAGCCTTGCTAGCGTGCCTCCGTAGCTAAGGTAGAAGACTTGGCTATTTTCGTTGACTCACAACCGATGGCTAATCGATAAAAGGCTCCTACGAAGCGAGACAACCCGTGATCAAGCAATACTTGGATAAGGCCAAGGAAATGCTCGAAGGTTTACATCCTACAACATAGAGCATGTTCAAGAAACCAAAACAAGAAAGCGGACGACTTAGCAACCGGCATCAATGGCATTTGCTCGCTTAACTAAGGATGTTCGTCAAGTGTTGGCAGACGGGTCCATCGTCCGAAAGGAGGTGTCCGACGTAATACTAGAGGAAGACTCAAATGGATGACTCCATTGAGAATATCTAATAAGTGGTATCTTCACGGAGGATCGAAATTAGCTCGAAAAGCCCGCAGATCAAAGCACCACAAGATGTAATCATGGGGAACCACCGTACTAAAGGTCCTTTTTGTCTCCATGGCTTTTGTGTGGGACCTAGGGAAGCCGCCAACATCATTCAAGAAGTGCGCAAGGCCCCCGGGTTTCACGCAGGACCTCGCCCGCTGTTTCAAAATCATGAGGATCGATATTATTGGCCTTCGATGCAGTGGACGCAGTAGAAATCATCCAGAAGTGTGAAGCCTATCAAGTTCACTCAAGGGTGCCAAGGCTACCAAAACAATATATGACATTTGTGACATCCGCATGGCCTTTCAGCCAATGGGGAATAGACATCGTAGGCCCTCTACCGGTTGCTCCAGGAGGAGTAAAGTTCTTGGTCATAGCCATCGATTACTTCACGAAATGGGTGGAAGCTAAGCCTTTGGTATCCATCACTGGAAGGCACATGGAAAAGTTTGTCTGGGAACACATTATCTGCCGGTTCGGAGTACCCCACATCATCATCTCAGATAACGGGAAGCAATTTGCTAAAGGGGTATTTCCAGTGTTTTACAAAGGCTTAAATATAAAACAATCTTTCACATCCGTTTACCATCCTCAGGGTAACGGTCAAGTGGAGGTTACTAACAGTGACATCATCCAAGGCATTGAACGAAGGTCGGGATACAATCACTGGTTGGGTAGATGAACTACCTCAAGTACTCGGGCTCGCAGAACACACAAAGTCAAGTCATGGGAGACGCTTTAGCTTGACATATGGCACGGAAGCCGCCATCCTTCTAAGTAAGTATTGAAACAGAAAGGGTCATGAACTTCAAGCAATAGATAACGAAGAAAGACTCAGTAGCAACCTAGACCTACTCGAAGAACGAAGGAAATAGCCTCAATCGTAGAGGCTATCCATAAACAAAAGATTGAAAGGTACTACAACAGTAGGTTCGCCTTCGACCTTCAAGCTGTGGAATACGTCCTCCGACTCAACAGTAGTAAGTAAAGTCGAGTACTGTGGTAAACTAGGCCTACATGGGAAGGACCCTCGTCGTTAAGGAAGCATATGGCAACGGAGCCTACAAGTTGGAAACCTTGGATGGAGACGCTATTGATAGAACTTGAATGGCACTACCCTTCGTAAGTTCTATGTATGAAACTTACAATGTCCACGGACATTTTTACTTTGCTTTCAATCAATGTATTTTTATTCTTCTCACTGGGAAAGAAGCATTAATGGTAGGCCTAGTATTCATTTCTTAAAATGATGTAATCCTCCTACCCACTTAATGATATAACGATTTCCCTCAAATCTCTTGTTTCGCTCAATACAACAAAGATTTGTCCACCAAGTCGCTTATATAAGTTTCAATGTCGAAGGGATGTATAAAGACTAACAATACGTCTTGCTCATATGCATAACATCGACCTCAACTTCACATTAACTTTCCTATATGGCCTAAAGGTATTTTAAGCCTTTAGCTGCCCAAAGGATTAAGATGGAGTGGGTCGCAACCCTCTGTCAGCAGTCAAATTATACGATTGCTATATTCTTGGTGAAGTAATTACACACAATGAGGCTATGCGTCTACCATACGCCTTAGGTTGTAAATTTTTTTTACGCACAAGTAAAATGTAAAGAGAAGAATCACACATGGTAAAATACAAGCCCTAGTGGCTTTGATGTAGATATTAATTAATGACTAGTTTAACTAGTCTCAACAGGCCGTAGCCTTAACGATCCAAACAAACAAAACATTTTCTTAGGCCAAAGCCTATACCACACACATCAAATGTTAATTGTTTCATCAGGCATATAGCCTGGAAAGGGACACAGACAAATTGTTTTTAAACAGGGTACATACCACCATGGGGATCAAATTACTACCACATGGTAGCCTTCATCAAACTTTGGAATGGGTCGGATCACAGAACACGGGATGGAACCTTTGAGACTCGAGTCTTCGAATGGGATGGAGGCTAGACTTTCCTTGGCTTTTTGGCCAGCAGGTCCTCAATAGAGGCCGATGGGTCCTTCAACACTTCGAAAAGGAAGGGGAACTCTGAAGCGGTCAAGGCATTGCATGCATCATCATACTCTTTCTCATGAGTTTCCCTGTAGTATGGAACATTTTTTAGCTTCACTGGTTCCTCTGTCGCAGCTATCTCCTCCAAAGTGGTACACTTGCCATGAAATATGGTTGCATTCACCAGGTTCCCAATCACAATCCCCACATCGTCACTATAATAAAGTTCCATGGCGACGTAGGGGATGACTTTGGTTACCAAGTCCACCCAATCCTTCTTAAGCATCTTCAACCGAAGTTTTAACCCATCTACCTTCTCCCTGAGCTTGATCTCCTGGTCCACCAACTTAGCTCTCTCTTCTTCCAGGCCTCCACACTTGGATGAAAGAACAGATATTTGCTCTTTGTAGCCTATGACCTTCGAGCCTTCGAGAGTTAGCTTGTCGCATTCACCGCTTGTCGCCATTGACCTTGAGCTTTTCCACATCACCGAGATCTTGCACCAAGGGGTTCTTGTCAAAGTCCTCCATTGCTTCTTCACATTTTCTCCGTGTCCGCATACTCGATCCCTAGACTTTTCCCCGAAAGCATTACATCCATTTCTTCTCGAGCCTTGGTGAAGACGAGCGACTCTCTTGTCCCGTATTGAGTGGTTGTCCAAGATGCATTGTCGACATAACTCCCGTCATGAAGATCGCAGAGCCTTTCCATGGACATGTTGTCCATCACCCCTTCGTATCGTGAAGTCCTGCAAAGATATGTAAACTTGTTAATATATTATTACTTTCATCTCATTCTTTGTAACAGAAAGAAACCTTACCATTGATATCATCTCCATTGGGCCCTTCGATGGTCGGAACACCACACCTTACCCCGGCACTTTTGCCGGTAGTTCGAGAGGAGGAGTAGGCGGGATAACCTTCCTCTTCGATGCATTTCACGGACTTCAGACTGGTACCTTTCCCGCCTTGGGACTCTCACCAATGCCGGAGGGTCCTACTATGGCCAATTGTCCTTCTAAGACAGGTTCATCAGATTTTGCAACATTCTCCACAAGCTGGTCTTCAACATCTATGGGTTCCTTTTAAGGAGGAGCAGAGGACACGGGTTCGATGGGCTGAGCATCCACATCATTATTGTTCACCGACACTGAAGGAGAGCCCACACCATAGCTCACCCCCTGGGGATCCTTTGGAATAAAGCTGACCTCCTTTGCACCACCAGCAACCACAAAGTTTCTGAATGACATTTCTGCACAAAGGAACAAATAAGATGAATATCAGAAAGATAAGTTTTTCTCTCTTATTTTAATCAAAAAATACCTACTTTCTCCATCACAAATAATCTTAGGAATCAAAGGAGATCCTCCTAGCTTTCAAAGAAGACCGACCATGAAAAAAATTGGCTCGGGGAATGTTTGGCAATCAATGGATGACGAGCCAAACGATACAAAGGATTCCTCCTCACAAGATAGGGCAAGGATCATTGAACCTTTTTCATCATATTGAAACTCGGGTTTAACAACGCAGGGAAAGTTGGAGGAATAATGGTATTTTGGATGTAAAAGAACTTCCTTTCAGCTCCTAATGTTTGTAAATGGCCTATCTATGAGAATGGGCACATCCTTTCACCCTCTTAGCCAATGTCAACCAATCTCCTCCGGTACAAGTTCGTAAACCTCTAAGCACAGCTTAATGATGGTTCAAACCCATAAGCTTTACACATTACAATGTATGTCGAAGCTTGGCTAGCCAAAAGGGTTAAACCTAGATATGTGTACTTCGTAATCTTGGAGGGGTTCTAAAATCAAAGGTGCAAGGGTATCCTAAGGTTGGAGGTGGTGAATGCATGGGTGTATAAGCCGACATAGTTTTTGGGACATCAAAATACCTTGATTTTACCAGTAACATGATTTTATGCTCTTTGGGAATTGAATAATCGGTGAGGAACGCTTTGAGCTCCTCCCAGTCAAGGTGCAACCTTGTTGTTTGATTACAAATTTCTTATTGTAGACATTGATCCTTCTAAATCGACAATAAAGTATTTGAAACGAATGAATATGAAGGAATACTTTACCTGTTTGTTCGAAAGATTGATCGGAAGAGGATTTAGTAGGTGAAAAATTGGGCGTGAGATAAAATGGTGTTAGGGTTTTACTGTTTTTTACTTTAAATACCCACACACATGTTGAATCTCGGCCCTACACGTGTCCTAAGTTATCCCCTAGCCTCCGGATTTCAAATCCTTTTTAAATTTTGAAGAGACATTTTACTTTTACCGAGGAAAGGGTGGTTAGAATAAGTCCACACATTAATTACGGGTCAATAGTTGCTAGACTTTTCATCTTTGTTCGTTTTTTAGATGAAGGGGAAGTTTCGTAGTTATTCTTGAGTCGTAAGCAATATTTCTTGTTCGTGCATATTACTTTCGACTGGGGGGCTTGATGACGTACCCTCCGATCAGGTCGAAGGACACCCCTTCGACCTTAGTCGAATTTGCAATACGAAGACCCAAGTCTTTCTTCATAAGTCATTGGTGGCGAAAAATCATTCATTATTGATATGGTTACCGTTGGGAACTCGTCACCAAGGCCCATGCCTTCGAGTCTTCTTGAAGGCACCAAGACAAAGGAGAACATTGACTTGGTCTTCCCCACGCTCCCACTATCTCCTTAGCTTCCCGCCAAGACAAAGAGAGTGGGATGAAGCCTCATGTTACCACAAATCATGGACGCCCATGATCTCCGAAACGCTGTGCTAACTCTCCAAGCTTATTTTCTCATCCATAAATAGGTTGGACGAGACATTTAAATGGTATGTTCACTCAACACAAGATTTCACATACTCCATATTATTTACAACACATATCACATACTTACTCTCACGCCGGAGGTGGTTCGTAGGCCCAACCCCGCGCAATCACTTAACGAAGTGTCTACTATTTCTTATTGCAGATTGGCTACAAGTTTGGCGAAGCAATCACCTTCATACCCTTCGATCACCATCGAAGGCCTGGTAGTACGAATTATTGTACAATCAACAACACTGTTATAAGTAATTTGATCATTTCATCCATCCTTATCTTCTACATTATATAACTCCATCCGACCACCATAATTTCCGGTTAAAAAACTCACGATTCTAACCAACTGAATTTCACCTCTCAAATCCAAAATTAACAAACAATTTACCAAATCCAAATCCGAAAATTTCACCTCTTAAATGATTAAGTCATTTGTTGGAAAATGGGAGTGACAACTTTTATCAAAATTTTTGGCAAATAGTGGGCGTTGTAAATTAGCAAATAGAGATATTATTGATTGTGTTTTAGTGATTACATAAGAAGGATTGCATATGTATTTATAAGTAACACGTAGCTTTGTGAACAAGCAATCTAACCCCAAACCTAATGGACCCTAAGCCTACAGTTAGGCTTGAGACATAACCTAGTCATCTAACACTCCCTCACAGTTTGAGCGGGAGATTTTTGGACGCACAAATCAGAAAGAATGTTGAAATCTTCTAGCTTTACATCTTCTTTGAATTATGCACTTCTTCATTTTTATTTTGCTAAAGTTTTGTTCGGCGGCAAAGTTGTATATTGCTTGGCCATTTTCTCCTTTTTGTGGCGTTTATTTTTTATGCCATCGCTTTATTTGCCTTAGGTAGGAGCGACAATTTTGTGATCAACTATTTTCGAAGACGATGATGATCTCCGATGTTAGAACAAGGAGTTAGTTTAATGAGACAAACTTAGTTGATTGATGGATAAATCAACATAATATGAGTGTTTATGATGGCTAGGGATTTGTAAGCTAGGGTTTATGTAATAAATAAAAACAAAACATAAAAAAGAAAACAATAAAGCCATAAAAAATATATAGATCGGGATCCCTCCGAATTATCGGCAAATATCCGATGACCGGAGGATAATTATTTTGTGGTGCGTTGTACCTAAAGCTCCGATACACTGTAAAATAGCAAATAGAGATATTATTGATTGTGTTTTAGTGATTACATAAGAAGGATTGAATATGTATTTATAATGAACACATAGCTTTGTGAATAAGCAATCTAACCCTAAACCTAATGGACCCTAAGCCTATAGTTAGGCTTGGGCCTTAACCTAGTCATCTAACATTGTTATTGAGTATTATGTTAGTCGATACAAGCCTGTTTGTGAGCTTAAAGTCCGTTGGGGTTTACTATGTAATCTCTATGAATAATATATCATAACTTATTGGGTTTACATTATCTAGTATGGAATCAGAGCGGGTCTGATCCTGAGATCTAGTCGGCCTCCATGAGCCGTTGCCTTTATGCCACCCCGTCAAACTCTAGTCGTCACCCTATATCCGTTCTTTAAAAAAAAGTACTCAATTTTCGGATTAAACCCTGGCAGCTCACTGTTTCGATCATAATTTCCAAACCGCAAGGAGTTAACTGACGAGGTTAGTGGTCGTGGCTTTGTACTTAAATTCAAAAATATACCGGATTCGCAGACCATAGACATCGCGACACCGTCACGTCACGCAAGAATAAGTCGTCGGGGTATTATGATACAACCGCTCACTATTTTGCTTATAACTCTCAAAGCACTTAAAATTAGCTGAAGCCGTTAGCGGTCATGGATTCATAATTAAATTCCGAAGAAATGCATAACATAATCGCCGCCTCCACCGGTCGGACGCTCCGTCAAGCGCCTTGAAAAGTCAAGATATTCGTAAAAAAAATACTTTTTTTCAGATAACGTTTATCCGATGCGTCTGGGTGCTATCAAAGTCTTGATTCTTTATCAAGATAACTATCTTTATTTATCTTTAGTTTTTCTTTTTAGTATTTTTCTCCAATTTGAGTTTTCATGATTTAATCGCTCGAATTGCGGGGGAGTGTTAGGCATTATTATGTTAGTCGGCCCAAGCCCGTTTGTGAGCTTAGGGTACGTTAGGGTTTACTGTGTAATCTCTATGAATAATAATCATAACCTATGATGTTTACATTATTCAACAGGCGTTACGATGATGTTGCACCATAGAAACGCTGACCATCAGTGACGAAACCATCTTGTACTCCTACATTTCATCCTGCCTCCACAATCACCGCCATCTGCAGACGCCACCATTTAATTATTGAGTGATTTGAGATTCTCGTGAAGAGAAGATGGGGAAATAAATTGGACGTATGTTAAAATCATTTAGGTGTGTAAGAGGTAATGGGTTAGTAGGTAAAAAAGCATTGAGGTGCTTAATGAAAATAAAGTTGTAAATATATTAGGCTTTCATGTGAAGTTAAAGCTGTCGGTTTTTCATTACTTGGACAAGTGTTTGATTCTAGTAGATGCGGAGCTAGAAGAAATTTCGTGCGAGGGCCGAAGCAAATGTTTTTCCAGAAAAACATAAGATGGGAGGGCCGAAAAAAAAATAACACATGAAGTCACGAAAAAAAATACACTAACGAGCTTAGGCCTAGGGGGCCGAGACCCTTCCCGGTCCTCACATAGCTCCGCCCATGGATTCTAGCGATGTATACGTGAGTACAAAACGATATATGTGTGGATACATGTTTAAAAGGCATTTTGATTTTGATTAATAATGTGTGGTGGTAGTGTTGTTGATAGTCGTTAGTGGTGGTGGTTTTGGCGGCCGAAGGTGGTGGTGGTTTTGGCTGCTGAAGGTGGTGGTGATAACAGGTGAAAAAGATTAGGGGCATTAATGTCTTTTAAAGTAAGAAACAAACTTAATTAAGCATAATGACAAATAAACTAACACTTCCTTAAACATAATGACAATAAAAAAAATTAGAGTAGGTATGATGAGTCAAAAATATAAATACGTAGAGTATTTATGTTGTTTACCTTGATATATTTGTTTAATTCAAGTTTAGACAATCTTAGTTCTTATAGAAAGTACTTTAGCAAATATTGAGCCTAAATACGCACATTTTCGTAAGTTAATAACGGACACATAGTAAGTTATTTTCCCTGCACTCTATCACTTGGAAAACAAATTTAAACCTAGAATTTTTATCAATTAAAATTAACCCACTGACTCACAAATGGCTTGTGTCTCATTGGTACATCTTGTTGTGTAAGAAGTTCTCCAAACAAATGGTTATGGGTACTTGGGACATGTGAGATGAGTTAGTCTATGGTGTGTATATTGTGAGATAGTTAGTTTCCGTTCTTAAAAATATATTATTACCTTAGAGTTTTGGTCAATTGGTATTTCAAATGTTAGAATTAAATTTTTTTGGTAAATGGGTTTTAGTTTAAAGGAATGGAGTGAAAGAATTAACATGGTGTTAGGTGTGTTGTTTGGTGTGTTGTCATTAATCACAATGGGTGTTAGATTTGGTATGAGGTAAAATAAGAATAGGAATAGGTATGACAATTTTAAAAGCTTTGTTTGGTTTATAAATTAGTTTGTGCATTGTTTTTAAATTGTGGAGGTGAATGAAAAAGTAAAAGAAAGAAAAGAAGTATGTAGCTTCATTAATTTGAGAGTGATAAAATCCATCCATCGGGCTAATGCTAATGGTTCGGTTGGTTGACCCTCAACCGAATTTGTGACCACATAATCCCCACTAGCTCAACCGAATTGATGACCGGTCCCTCCAACCTTTTAATTGTTTGGTTTGTCAGCCAACCGCAACTTTCATTCTCTTTTGTGTGTGTAAGTGTATTTTTATTAGTTTTGTGGGATGTTTTTGTTGTGATTGTGGTCGCTTATTAGCAAATTGTTGTTGGTGTAGTATTGGAAATAGAAAGTTGATGCCAAGACTGATGTGGCGGTGACCACAATATTTATATACTATTAAGATTACTTATGGGTTTCGACACCAATTCATTCGATATATTACAAAATTTCATAAATCAAATATTTACTTTTGAGTTCCTTATATTTTATTCTATATTAACAAGCAACCGTTACATTATGTTCTCAAGTTGAGTAAAAATGTGGAAAGAAAATGAAAGTGAAAAGATATAAAAAAAACCTCATGTTCTTAAGTTTTTTCTACTAAAGAAAGTGAAAGCATAAAGGTGAAAGAGGGAAGTCTTTTCTTTCTAAACTTTCACCCCAATTTTGGCGTAGAAGTGAAAGAATAAAAAGAGGGAATCTAAAATACCACAATTACCCTTCTTATAATTCAATATTTGTATGATAAAGTATATACGAAGGGCATTATTGTAATTATGCAAACTTTCTTTCATTTCCTCTTTAACTTGAGAACATGAAAGAGTAAAGTTTTTTTTTTTTTTTTTTTTACTTTCTTTCATTTTCATTTCAACTTAAGAACACAAACTTTTTTGTATACCATGCATTTTTCTTGTAAATTTAATTGTTTTCTATAATTAAAGTGGACCATTTTCCTTTCACTCATGTTGTTTTAATATTAAATAATACCTAAGATGAACCTCGATTCTAATTATAATTGATGAAATAAACAATATTTAACACTATAATTTATTTTTTACATCTAAGGATGCATTTGGTTAGTGGGTTTTAAAATGAAGGAGTGGATTAACTCCCAAATAATATTTATTTAGTAGACATTATTTTGAATAAAATGAAGATATAGAATCATATATCCATAGTAGTATTCCTAATAAGTCACTTAACCCTCCCCCATGCTTTCTTTTTTAACATGATGTTTGCTGGCCTTCTCTTTCCAAAAACTCAAAAAGGTTGTCTTATTTTTATAAAAATTGAATATATGTTAATATTTTTTTAATTAAATTTTATCATCATGTGAATTTTTGGAGACCACCTATGTGTGATACCCAATACTCAAATTTACTACCAAACAACACCAACGAAATTTATAGACACAATGCTATATCACCCTTTTATAAAATTCATACCAATTGTGATTCCAGATGGTAAACCAACGCTCCCAAACTTTTATTTCAAACCAAATCTGAATCCAATCATTTTTCAAACCAAATGCTCCCCTAATGTTTTCCTATGATTCCATTGAATTCAGATCCTTTTGTTTTGCATTCCCCATGTTGTTGTTCATAATGTGAAAGGTCTTTACAAAAAAATAAAAATAAAAAAGTACTAACGAAATGATCAGACAAGATTGTATGAACAAGGAAAACTAACCCATCTGATTTTGAGAAACTGAAGCCAGCTAAATTTGAAGCTGTGACTAAAGCTTCTCTCCACTTACTCACTTTATTTGGTTCTCCCCTAAACTTCATTTGTTGTTGTTGGAATGCCGAACCAAAATTTATTTTCTGCCCTCGCACGTCGGATGGGTCCACATGGTAGAACACTGGCAACACCCTCTGTCCCGTCAATTTATGGCATTCCATAATTTTGACAAGTTCATCCAAGCACCATGATGAGTTAGCATAATTTTCAGAAAAAACTATCACAGCAGACCTCGATTCTTCAATCGCCTTCAGGAGTTCGGGTGAGATCGGTTTTCCTCTACGGAGCATGTCATCATCTTTGAAAGTTTCTATTCCTCTTTGAGTTAGAGCTGCATAAAAATGATCTACAAAGTTGTTTCGTGTGTCTTCGCCTCTAAAACTTAAAAACACTTTATAGGTCCATTTTCGGGTTGATACGAATGACGATGAAGATGGAAAATTATTGAAAGATTCCATTGAATTGAAGTAAAAGAAATAAATGATGGTCTTCTAACAGTTTTGGATGCAAAAACTGTATAGACGCCAATGAAAAATTGAAAAGTAAACGCTTTGCATGTGGTCTTCTTGACTTTTTGCCTCCAAAAAGTAAACGCTTGCTTGTTGGATAGCAGGTACGACTTGTTCAAAGTATACCACTTGAAAGTGAACGTTGAGGCATCCATCTCCTTTCATTTTATAAATGGAGATTATTTGGACACTTCATTAAATGATTGAGACATTCTAATTAATTATGTTTGGATATTTATACATTCACAGTTATCTTTACACTTTTACCCATGTGAAGGAATGAATGTCAAAACATAATTAATTAGAGTGTCTCAATCATTTTTAAAGTGTGCAAATCATCTCCTTTTAATAAAACAATATTTCATAGTAATTTTTTATTTATACCTCTAATATTTAAGACTTTAGAAGTCTATAAAACTTGTCGTAATTGTGTACTTGAGCGCTACATTAGCGTCATACTTATTCATTGAACAGTCACAACACTAACTACCAAACCAACGATCAATTTCATTTTTCTTTATATATTAAACATTTATGAAAAATAAGAGTTTAAAAAAAAGTTACCGACCTACACATGTCGAAAGAGGAAAACACTGGTATTGACTTATGATACCAGTATGTGTGGAAAAGAACATAATACATCGTATGTAGAGTTGTCAATAAGGTCGGGTTGACCCGGTAAACCCGAAAACATTATACGAGCGGATTAGCGTTATATTATATACTTAATCGTGTTATCGGGTCAACCCGATAAGAAGGAAAAAAAATCATTTTTTCCTAATGTTTAGAATTTTTGTTTGTTACTTTTTGCTTCTTATTTTTCCTTGTTGAGATTGTGACAACCCTTTCATGTCATTTTGCAAACTTTGAAAATTTTACTATTCACTGATTACTATTCATCGTTTTTTAAGTCGATTTGATAGTTTGAAATGTTATTTCAAAATTTTACTATTCACGAAACACTATTCATTCCCGGAGAAAAATCACTATTCATGATTCACTATTAATCATTTTCAAACTATGTTTACGAGTATCAAATTCACAGAATCAGAAGGGTTTAATGCAGATTCATGAAAAATCATCGAGTACACTACATATAGACTAGAGTTAGTCTACATATCATCAGTAACATCATCTTCATATTAATTTATGCATGGGTTTGCATATTTCATTAATATATATTTATTTATTAAATAAACGCTATCAGACGATCATTTGTTTTGAATAATTGATCCGACACTTCCAACAATCATTCAAATATATTTTATACTCATTTTAAAACTATAAAATTATATTATTAGTTTACCCGATGTTTTGAATTTATTTTTATATATATTGTTATATATATATATTTACTACGGTTTCGAAAATTCAATTCGATAAATATTTATTCACTCAATACTTGCGAGAAATGCATTTTTATAATTTTTATGACATCGATATATTTTATTTGGTTCCGTTAAAATCGATTTCTAGCAAACGTTATACATAATAACTAAATATCTAAACTAAACTACACTAAATATTAAACAAATGTACATTTTTTATACAAAATCAAGTATCAAATTCTTGTTTTTCTTCTTCGCCGACCCCGTCACCATTTTATAAGAATATCTTGACTAGAAAATGGACACATACTCATCCTTTTGTAGATATTTCCAAACTCTTGCATTTTATTTCATAAAAACAACACATAGTTACACATAATTGAAAGGTGTAAAAAGCTAGAAAACTCTTCCATCTTTTTGTGATGATCGACCAAACAAGATCAAGAAGGAGAAAACATAAATTTTTCATGATCCAAGTGCTAATCAAGTCTTAGAAGTAATCTAATTAGGGTTTTGAAATAAAAACCTCAAGATTATTAAGTATGCTTTGCTCAAAAATTCATAAACACTCAAGTAAGTGTTTTAAATAATTTTTTTTAATCTTTCATACTATTACTTGATTTATTTTTATGATCTAGTAATAAAAACATGCAAATATTCTATGAATCATACCACTTTATACTTGATTTTATTACTTATAATGAGTTTTAATCATCCTATAATTATTCCCTTGAAACCTATCATTGTTGATGAATTTTAGGAACCCATGACACCCTAATAAGGTGTATGGTAGGATTAGAGTAGATTTGGTGTTGATTTGAAGTGGTTGAAACAAGATTTACGCAAGAAAAATCAAGTTAGACGATAAATAAATAGTTGCTGTCCATTTTTGTAAAATATGGAAATTTCGACAGGTCATGGACTATTTTGGTTTATATTTTCAGAAAATA
The DNA here is from genome assembly GCA_022545495.1 of Chrysanthemum lavandulifolium. NCBI lineage: Eukaryota > Viridiplantae > Streptophyta > Magnoliopsida > Asterales > Asteraceae > Chrysanthemum > Chrysanthemum lavandulifolium. The sequence continues at coordinate 253,329,211 of CM040245.1, forward strand.
GACTTTAAAACGAAACCGTGGTCGCTTGAATGGGTTAAAACGGGTTTATAACGAAGAAGTTACGCTATCTTCAAGTTTAACGACGAAAACTATTTTTCTGAAAATATACTTGCTGTCAAGGGTTTTTCAAAGGTCAAAAACGAGTTGTAAACCTAAACTAGAAGAGTCTACTTATTAAAAATATATTAATATATACTATCACGATTCCGAGGATATAAAGAACGTAGAAAACGGACCTATAGCGCTAAAGATATACATATTTGAAATACGACGATCACAACTATTTTTTTCAGCACTAACACTTAAATATTTTTCTAAGTGTCAAAAAGGTTGTCTCGGATGACCATGTTTGAAGCCGTTTTTCTCATCGATAGAGTCAGTTTTGAGAAAATAATATCTTTAAGTAAAAGTTAGTTCACCTGGCCTATTTTCCAAAATGTCCAGCCATTCGTCAAACGGATTTATAACGAGTAACTTATGACCTCTCAAACTTTCCCGAAAACTGCCCAGAAACTACATTTTTAGCCCGACTACCTCACTTCACCATCATTTTTATCTAGGATCGAGACTCGTATGGACAAAGGTTCAGTGTTACGACTTTTAGATAATGTTACAAGCATTCCAAACCGCTGAGTTTGTTTCCGAACACTTGATATTCACTATTTTACGACTAGCTTTTCGAGGCTACTTAGTCACTTTCACGAATTATCAAAGTACATTATTTTACGACGAAAAGCTATAAATTCTTGATAAATCACTAAACGACTATTGTAGGATGTTGTTTCAACGTAAGTACTTGTAAAGTATTTTATAACATGGCGTGATGTCATAAACATATATTTCGACAATAAACTTTATTTTCAAAAGCACAAGTGGTATGGATATCATATGAGTTTGCATGCACAACATTGTTTCATGACTTATATTAGATCATATCATTCATCATAGGTTGCAGTTAGAGATTGCGCCTCATTTCAGTGTATCCACTTTTGCCATCATAATCATTGTATCAAGTGAGTTTTCATAGCCCGCTTTACAAGTTTATAATTTATTTCAAACCTACGGGAGAATACATTGCACATCATTTTATTACGATACCAAGTATATCAAATTCATTACATTGCTTAAGTTACCTCATTGCCAATTGAATGTCCCCATTTCATAATCATGAATGCTTAATTCGGAAGAAGGCGAGGTGAGTGAATAGATCTATTGAGGTGACTCCTCCATCCGTGTGGTGGATTCCAACCGTCAAACAGATGCATTTCATTTAATATCATAATTTGAGTTGTTTGGCAAAACACTGCTGGGCGTAACATCATGATCGCCTAGCTTCGATTGTCATGTGCTTATAGCAATTGTAACATTTTATGTGGCATATTTGTCATACATGGCATATACTTGTGGTAGTCGTATAAAACATTTTCATAAACTCTATGAACTCACTCAACCTTTGTGTTGACACTTTTAGCAATGTATTTTCAGGTATATAAGGCATATACTTCATGGCATACATAAGAACTTATCATAGAGTCGCGGTGACAACGCGTCTCACATGGGTTTTAAGCACTTTAAAACATCGTTTGGATTGTAACAAACTTATTTCCGCAAATGCTGAATAACTTTTGGGACCTATCTTTTGTAAACTCTGAATGTTTTATTATATCAAACGATGTGTTTTCCAAGCGGCACTTTAGGTCATTCAATATAATCGCGATCGTGATGCTATGGCGCCATCCCCGTGAATTCCATTCCACGCAAAATGTATTTTGGGGTGTGATGAGATTGTATAACCTAGTTAGCCAAGTAACGCAAACGAGTACGCAGTAGAATATGGATCTAGTTTATACAATTAGGCTAACACATAAATAATAAATAATAATAATAAAAGGTAAATAGAAAACTAACGTTTTGGCGTCAACTGCACGATATTAACGAATCAAGAAACCAAGTGTTTAAAATAAACACCTCTACGGTTGCTCACACAAACACTTAACACAAGTACACCCGATATGCTAGTCGTGAACGTTTACCCAAACAACATCTTGTCTTTATTTGAACAACCTCGAACTAAGAAAACCCAAGAAACCCTTCTACGCTTTCTATCCGAGATCAACGGTAACAACCAAGACCAAAACTGTCTTGTCTGATATCAGCTATTGCCCGAGAACCAAAATGGGTTCTGTCCGATATCAGATAATACATATCCAATATCTACCACTTTGACCGAGAACAAAACCAACCAAAACTTCCAAACTTTATTCTTGTTCAACCAGGAATATTGAGATGTGAAAACTTAGTACTACTTGGATCAAACAAGACGCAAGAATAAGAATTCAATTATGCAATTCAAGACAAAACCCTAATCGTAATTTAGGGTTCTTGATTTGCTCGATTAAAGTGATAGTCGATCATGTATTAGCAGGAATTCGGGATGGTAAAAAACCTGTAGGATTGAGAGCTATGTTTCAAGTATATATAGCTTATGAACACTAGTTCCACTTGAGCTCCAAGTCTCAATCCAATCCCAAACCGATTAATACTCTTTCTAGGCCCAAGGCAAACCAAACCGACCCACTTGGAAAAAATACGCCCAAAGGTCTAATGGGTAATCGGGTTTTATACTAATACGGGTCAAATAATAGGTTCAAGTAGTAACGTGTACAACATACTCTCGTGTTTAACGTGTGTACCCCCAATAGGCTTACACACTTCTAGTCGTTTACGTGTGTTTTACTCCCACAAACCAACAGCTCCCACTTAGGAGTTGGAGTGTCGAATGGCACATAAAACTAACGACGGAAATTCCTAGCAACGCTCTCACTCGCTTTTTAAGTAAAAGTGTCTGTTAGGAATTATTGTAACAGTATGGTTCATACTGATAAGGTTCCTACTGATAGTTTTTTTTTTCTACTGTTAGAATGGTTTCTGCTGATAATGCAGTTACTACGGATATTTTGTTTCTGCGGATAGTAGTGTCCGTATTATTAGTAATTAGTTAGGATATGCATGAGCTATTTTAGGAAGAGATAATGCATATCTTTTACGTGTTTTGTAAGCAGTCGTATTAGGGTTTCTTATAGTATAAAAGAAACTTGCGGCTAGGGTTTATGTACGCTTTTGAAAAACAGTATTAGTGAATTAATATAGATCCATGGAGGATCAAGAATTCAGTTTTTATTGTCTTCTTTAACTCTTGTGTTCATATTCCGTGTGAGCATAAGTTTATTAGAGATTCTTTATAGTTTGCTTGTGATCACACAGGTTTACTATATGTTTCTTAAAGGCTCGAAATATCTATCTGGGATTGATTCAACAACTGGTATCAGAGCCTGGTGAGAATCTCTCACAGAAGATCATTTTACTCTATCTAAACCCTTATTCTCAATGGCACATTCAGATTCAGATGATAATACAGAGAAGCCTGAGACCAGCACTCAGTCTCATACAATTCAGCAGGTAGTTACCACCATGTCAAACAACAATGCAAAGTTTCCCTATCTGAAGAAAGATGAATATGAAATATGGGCAATGAAGATGGAAAATTATATCACCAACAGTGACTACCATCTCTGGAATATTGTCTTGAAAGGTGACAGTAAGAAGAAGACTGGAAGAGATCCTGAAAGGAATGTGATAATTCTTCCAGCAACAGCTACTGAAGAACATATTGCACTTCAGAGGGAAACCAAGGCCCGGACTATCTTGCTCCAAGCACTTCCAGATGAACATATGAGTGATTTCCATCATCTTGATGATGCAAAAGAGATCTGGAGAGCTATCAAGGCAAGGTTTGGAGGTAGCAAAGAATCCAAGAAGATGAGGAAGACTATGCTCAAGCAGGACTTTCAGGAGTTTACAATCTCTGATGAAGAAGGCATACACAAGGGGTATGACAGGTTTTAGAAAATCTTGAGCCAGCTTAATCAGATGAGGTCCAAACCTGACAATGAAAATGCAACACCAAGTTCCTACGTGCTCTACCTTCTTCCTGGAGGCAGGTTGCTCTTACTCTCAAGGCAAAGGGTGGCCTCGACTACTTAAGCTTTGATGATTTGTAAAATAAGCTCAGAACTCTTGGAATTGATATCAAGGGTCATTCTAGCTATTCTCTCACTCCAACAAATTCAGCATTTGTTAGTGCTACTAGTGCTAATACCAAGATGTCATATGCTGAGAGTACCACCTCATTATTAGCAGCAACCACAGCATACACCTCTTCTATAAGAAAATCAAAGTCTAGTAAGGTGATAGAGGATGTGCTTTACTCATTTGTTGCTAAGACTGATCCTCAACAGCAGTTGGCTTATGAGGATTTTGATCAAATGGATAAATGGGACTTGGAGAAGTTGGACATAAAGTGACAGATGGCTATGCTTGCTGTAAAAGTCAACATGTTTGAGAAGAAGTCTGGCAAGAAGATCAATTACTAGGGAAGGGAGGCTGCCAGGTTTGACAGAAAGAAGGTCAGGTGTTATGAATGCAAACAGATCGGTCACTTTTCCAAAGAATGCCCTGATAAGAAGGGAAGTGACAAGAGAAGATATTCTGCATTCAAGCTTAAGGAGGATGAAGAACCGAAACCTAAAGCCCTGGTGTCGGTGGACTCAATGCTTGACTGAACTGACCATGAAATTGAGGAAAAGGAGGATAGTTCTTCTCAGATTGGATTGCTTGCTGAAACTGGAGATGTTGCTGAGGAGTTTGCACTGATGGGCATCACATCTCAAGTACATAATTGTATATTTGGTTGTAATGATAGATATGATGCTCTTAAAAGAGAATTTGATGATATTGATGGCCAATATAAAGAACATTTTATTCAGGTTCAAGCCTATAAGAAAACTGTTAAAACTCTTGAAAAACAAAAGGTTTGGTACCAAAAAAATCAATTGGCCCTTGAAGAGAGAATTAGGGTGCTAGAAAGAGATTTAGAGAACACCACTAACCTGTTAAAATTTTCTGAGAATGAAAACGTTAAAGTAAATTTAGGGAAAGAGGATTTACAGGCAAAGTTAGATAGTGAGGTAGCCAGACATAAACAGTGGCAAGAACAAGCTAAAAATCTATCTAAGTTGATTAACAGTTCTATTTCTGTAAAAACTAAGATGGGGTTAGGCTTCAAGGTCTATATTAGTCCAGATAAAGTATATGACCCTATTGATTATAGTGTTTTTGACCGTGTCACTGATGAAGAGGAAGATCAATATAAAAACCTTTTGAGTTTGTAAAACAAGGTGAAATGCATTCAGTTCCTTCCTCAATTAATGGTATTGTTAGGCCACCTAACCCAGACTCAGACTTGGATGAATCATATATGACCTATGGCCAAAAGTCTAATGACTTATCTGACATTGGCAGTGAAGCTAATGTTTTTGTCTCTTGTTCTTCCAGTGATAGGACTTTAGAGACCCATTCTAAGATTTTTCCAGTTGTGATTCAAGTGAAGAGTCTACAACTCCCAAGTCTGCCTCACCCAAGCCTTTTCCTGTTGACCCTGCCCCTAGAGTTGTTGTTGATGAATCTTCTTCAAAGACAACTTATTTTAAAAACATTTCATGTTCTTTTTTATTCTGTTAAAAACAATTCTGGTTTTGGTTGTGATTTGAATAAGTTTGTTTATGATAAGACTTCTCATGTTATGAACAAGCATTTTAAGAAGAAATCATGTCTTGTTTGTGGTAGTACATTTCATCTTATTAAAGATTGTGATTTTTATGAGAGACAAATGGGTGTTTGTACTAACCAACAGACACAAAGACCAATATAGGCCCAAGTCAGTAATGACTTGGGTCTCCATGTATACTAATGTTGTTATATATCTTTTAGCTTGTAGGATAATCTTCATTCAAATAAATATTTAGGTATTGTTGATAGTGGGTGTTCTAGGAATATGACAGGGAACAGAGAAAGATTGCATGATTTTATATCTTTGCATGGAGGAACTGTTACTTTTGGAGGAGGAGATGGCAAGATTACAGGGAAGGGAACCATTAGGACCTCCAAGCTGGACTTTGAAAATGTGTATTATGTGGAAGAACTCAAAAACTTTAATTTGTTTTTTGTGTCACAAATCTGTGACAAGAAGAATAGTGTTCTCTTCACTGAAACTACATGTCATGTGCTCTCTATAGACTTTCAGATACCTGATGATAGTCAAGTAGTGCTGAAGGTTCCTAGGAGACATAATTTATATACATTCAATCTTAATGATGTCCAGCCTGAAGGAAATTTAGCTTGTTTAGTGGCAAAAGCATCCTTGGATGAATCAAAAAAATGGCATAGAAGGATGTCTCATGTTAATTTCAAAACCATCAACAAGCTGGCAAAACATGGTTTGGTCCATGGACTTCCTTCCAAAGTTTTCACGAATGAGCATAATTGTGTGGCTTGCAACAAGGGAAAGCAACACAAGGCTTCTTACAAATCCATTACTGTTGTCCGCACAATTTCAGAACCTTTGTAGCTTCTTCACATGGACCTCTTTGGTCCCACATCTATCAGAAGCATTGATCACAAGTATTATTTTCTGGTGGTTACTGATGACTTCAGTAGGTTTTGCTGGGTATTCTTTTTGGGGACAAAGGATGAAACATTTCAGGTTCTTCAAACTTTCACTGCCCTGATTGAAAACCAACCGGATAAAAAGGTTAAAGCAATAAGGTGTGATAATGGGACAAAGTTCAAAAATGCCAAATTGATAGAACTCTGTGGATCTAAGGGGATAAAAAAGGATTACAGCAATGCCAGGACTCCACAAAAAAAATGGAGTTGCTGAAAGGAAGAACAAAACCCTTATTGAAGTAACAAGATCTATGCTTGCTGATTCTAAGTTACCAACCATGTTCTGGACTGAAGCAGTTAGCACTGCCTGTTATGTTTTAAACAGAGTTTTGATAACTCATCCTCACAATAAAACACCTTATGAACTTCTGTCTAGGAAGATTCCTACCATTAGTTACTTTAAGCCTTTTGGTTGTCATGTGACTATCTTAAACACCAGTGATCATTTGAGCAAATTTGAAGGGAAAGCTGATGAGGGTTTTGTGGTAGGATACTCTACTCATAGTAAGGCTTATAGGGTGTATAATATCTCTTCCAAGAGGATAGAAGAATGGTACTTTGATCTTGACTATTTAACTGATCACTTAGGTTATACTCGTTTCAAATCTAATTCTTCTGCAAAACTACAAGCTTCACAAACTAACATTGCAGGTTCCTCAGATGATGATTCAGACTCAGAATGTGATTAACAACTTATTTTTGTTCCTTCTTTTTCTACTAACCATTTTTCAGGTTCTAAAGCCAAGGATTCTTCTGGTGTTACTCAAAGTGATTTAGGATATGCAGAAGAACTTGTGAAGCTTCAACGTCAAGAGCATGTAGCTAAGGATGATGCTAAAAAGTATGGTTATGAATTCTCTAAAGATATAGAGGAACTGTTAAGGCAGACAACTATTGAAGCCCGCAGGAACTTAGAAGTTGCTGATAATGCATTTGTTCTTGCTGGTAATGTTACTGATCCTGCTGGTCAGAATGCTGCTGATAAAGTCATTTTGGCTGGTAATGGTTTAGTTTCTGCTGATCTTCATTCTGCTGGTAGTGTTCCTGTTCCTCCTGCTAGTGATATTGTTCTTGTGATTCCCTCAACTACTCCATCTATTGATACTCTGGGTTTTGATGATTCTCCCGCTCGATTTTCAAGTCCATCTGATCTAGCCAATTCCCAATAATCTAGCTCTGAATTGGATGGCATTCATCATTTGTCAAGAACAGGCATATTTGATTCTTCTTCTTATGATGATGACTTTGGCCCAACTCTTAATAACCTGTCCACCTCCGTTGATGTTAGTCCTAATGTTACCAAAAGGGTTAACAATGTTCATCCACAATCTCTGATTATTGGTGATCCTACTTCATCTGTTCAAACTAGAAGTAAGGTGAAGAAGACAAAATTTGGAGAAACTGCATTTCTTAGCTATATTCAGGATCAACATAGGAATAATCACATAGACTATCATCATTATCTATTTGCTTGTTTCCTCTCTTAAGTTGAACCTACCAGTGTTGCACAGGCTCTAGCAGATTCAGATTGGGTGGCTACTATGCAAGAAGAAATGCAACAGTTTTTGAATCAAAATGTTTGCGAGCTTATTCAGTTGCCTGCTGGGAAGTATGCAATTGGAATAAAGTGGATTCTGAAGTATAAAAGAGATGCAAGGGGGATTTTGGTGAGGAATAAGGCTAGATTGGTTGCTCAAGGTCATAGGCAAAAAGAGGGGATTGATTATGATGAAGTTTTTGCTCCTGTATCAAGAGTTGAGGCAATCAGACTCTTCTTGGCTTTTTCTTCCTACATGGGCTTCATGGTTTATCAGATGGATGTTAAAAGTGCATTCTTATATGGTGAAATTGAAGAAGAAGTTTATGTGACTTAGCCCAAAGGCTTTGTGGATCCTCATAATCTGGATATGGTTTACAAAGTGGTTAAAGCACTCTATGGACTTCATCAAGCACCAAGAGCATGGTATGCTAGGCTCTTATCATTCCTGCTGAAGCATGGTTACAGGAGAAGTGCTATTGATAAGACACTTTTCTTCAAGAAGAACTCCAGGGATATCATTCATGTCCAAGTATATGTAGATGACATTATCTTTGGCTCTACAAAAGAAGCTTGGTGTAGAGAATTTGAGGAGTTGATGAAAAGTGAGTTTGAGATGAGTGCAATGGGCGAGCTTACATTCTTTTTGGGCCTTCAAGTGCAGCAAAAGCTAGATGGTATTTTTATTCATCAGGAGAATTATGTGCATGAAATCCTCAAGAAGTTTGATATGGAACAAGTTAGGACTGTAACTACTCCCTATGAAGCCCCGAAGCCTAAGTCAAATACTGAACCAGATCCTGCTGTCAATGTTCACCTATACAGATCTATGATTGGGTCACTCATGTATTTGACTGCTTCAAGGCCTGGTATTATGTTTGCAGCCAGTGCTTGTTCCAGGCGTCAGGTCACTCTTTTGACTTCCCATTTGAATGCAGTCAAGAAAATCTTCAAGTATCTCAAAGGCCAACCTAAGTTGGGTCATTGTTATCCTAGAGATTCTCCATTTGTGTTGGAAGCTTACACTGACAGTGATTATGCTGGTGCCAACTCTGATAGAAAATCAACTACTAAGGGTTGTCAGTTTCTGGGAAGGAGATTAATCTCCTGGCAATGCAAGAAGTAGACCATAGTGGCTACATCTTCTACTGAAGCAGAGTATGTTGCTGCTGCTAGTTGTTGTGGTCAGGTACTTTAGATACAAAATCAATTGTTAGATTATGGGTTCAATTTTATGAACACTAAAATATTTATTGACAACCAAAGTACAATTTGCATTGTTAAAAATTCTGTTTTTCATCAAAGAACTAAGCACACCACTTTATCAGAGATTCTAATGAAAAACACCTTATTCAAGTGGTTAAAATTCATACAAATGAAAATGTAGCTGATTTATTAACAAAAGCTTTTGATGGTCCTAGGTTTCAATTTTTGATTGTCCATATAGGGATGATCAACCCCTGAGTGTATGTTTGAGGGGAGGATTATGCCTAAGGGGAGGCTTTTGGATTAAGGGGAGGATTTAGTGTTGTACAGTTTGTATATATTCTTTGTATATTATATAATCTTGGTATATTCTGTGTTCTACTAACCATTTTTGCATATCAAGTGACAAACACACAATCAGTTGAAAAGATTAAATTTAAAGCATGAAAGTCTTTTATTGATAGATAAAACACTGCATCCAAAGATGCAGTGTAAGGTTACAAGACTTTCTATTCCTACAGATAATTACATCACATGACATCATCATAACATAAGCTTTATCAAAACAAAAGACTCCCCCAGACACAAGCTTCCATCAGCAAGGCACCTACTCAGGCCTCTTCTTTGCCCACTCTAGCATCCTCTGATGCTCTTTCTCCACTTACTGATAAAGTCCCACACTCTAGGTGCAGCAAGACCAACCACTTGAACTCTCTTCTCATGATTTGGGTTGGAGGGTTCTGCGAATGGCACAAAAGAAGGTGGTACAACAGCAAGAGGAGCAACATTCATTGGCATGGAAGATCCACCATCATCAGTATATGAAGGCCTGGAGTGAAGCTCAGAACTTGTTACTTCAAACTCTACATGTGCAGGTGGATTCGGAAGATCTTCTAAAGAGCTCTCATGAGGTGCTGGTGAAGGTGGAGGGTTTGTGGTCATAAATCTCAAGTTGGTGTTCTTAGGAGGGAAGTAGCTTGACCATCCATCATTGGATGACAAACTTTCTAATGAATCAGAAGATACTTCGATCGGATTGTTGGAGAGTTATTCATTATGGTGTTATTGATGATTGGTTGTTATGTTAGGGTTGTATGGGTTGAATGTGTTTTATGAGGCAAAGGAATGGTTTATATAGTCAAGGTCACTGTGTAATCTTGGTTTGTTAGATTTAATGAGAGTAATGTTTGGGTTGGTATATGAATTAATAAGGGTTAGGACTGCAGAATTTTAATGCATAGTTAAGTATAGCAGGGTTTGACTTTTCTTCATTCCTGCTGGTAGCGTGGTTATTTCTGCTGATGGGCTATGGCTTCTGTTGGTAGCGTTGAATTAGTAGTTGCGGACACACTTTAGTTGGTTTCTGCTGATTGACTAATTGGTTTCTGCGGATTGACTTTCCAATGCTGCTGGTTTCCTAATATTTGGGAATTTAATTTAGGATTTAAATTAAAGTCAAATTGGTCAAAGATTCGTTCCGAGACTTTTACCAATTTAAATGGTTATTCTGAGTAACTTGCTTAAATAACTAATTTCAGTTATCCCTCGACCTAATTACTCAATTCCCTCTCATTTTGAATCAAACCCATCTTCAATCTTCTCAACCTACATCAATGGCAACACTTGCTTTCAAAGGAGATCACAATAAAGTTGCATTCTTGGAACGAGCCAAAGGAAGTGATGTGTATGATTCTATGATTGATTTCCTTTTGCGCTCTAAACTCAGGTATGCTCTAAATTTTAGTCCATCTGCTGTTTATGACTCCTTAGTCAAGCAATTTTTGGCCACTGCTCATGAACAATCTCCTGATGGTCAATCCAAGGAAATTGTGGCCACCATAGATGGACAAGAATGTGTTATAACTGAGTCTCTCATAAGGACTCAGTTACAATTAAATGATGAAGGAGGTGTTTTTGAAAATAATTAAGAACAGATAGTCACTGGTGTTAGGTTCCCATTTATGTAACACAAGCATCAATATGAAGAAATAAAGAGAAGAGGTGGTCGGTTGAACACAATACCCCACACACGAGTATATGAAAGAAAAGTTAAGTGTAGGAAATGTGGTAAGATGAACAACCAACCTTCAAATGAAGGTTTACAATCCTATTTATAGGAGAGGGAGCTAGGGCAACACTCCTAGTCCATTCCTTTCCTTATTAGGCTTGGGCCAAGGATTATGGGCCTTCTACATAAGCCTTACCATAATAACAAACATAAAGGCCTAATTAAGCTAACTATTACATATTAATTACTAACATTTGTAATCTAGTTTAGGACTGATTCCAACAATCTCCCCCTAAGTGTTGGTGATTAATGATATGAGTGATAACGTTGTAGGTGTTGATGTAATAGTAGCTTTGACATCTTCTGACATTCTTCTTTCTTGTGAGAAGAAGTGTCTTGATTCGAACAATCTCCCCAGAGTAGGGATCTTGTTTACTTTGAAGTATTTCATATTTGACGTCTTCATTATCTTTGTTCTTTGGTCTTTGTTCTTTGTGATGGTAGTGATAGTATGTTGTGGTTATTCTGATCGTGCACGCTTTGTTGCTCCAAAGGTTCCACATCTTTCTCCGACATGCTCACACGCCTTTAACGTTGGATTTTGCACCGATGTAGTTCTCTTAGTCTTTAAACTTTTAGATTCTTTGGCTTTGACGAAGAATCATTCTCGACTTTGTGTTGCCTTTGAGAGAACTTCAATTAGTGTTGATGTTGGTATGAGCATGCGGAGAATCGCACGATCTTTCCACCGCAAGCATCCATAAGAAGAAAACATAAAAACATGGGTTAGAAATAATCCATCGCTTATAAGTTTGAACTCGAGAGTGTTAACAAAGATAATGTGAAAACACAACTCGATTCTCACAAAGGTTGTTCCTGAACCGAGTCCCACAAGTGAGATAACGCGATGTATCGATGTACACCTACAGCTCGGATGAGTCACGAGGTACACCAAAGCATCACCCCATGATTGTAGACCGTTTGAGACACTAAGCGTAACTCACAAGGAGTTACCGAATCGACATGCCGCTGTGGTCGTTTGATGTTGACCTCGGCAGAGTTTCCATTCAATCACTGAGGATCACATATGTGAACCTCTCATAAATTTTCTCGACAAATTGCTAAGATCTGTGTAGGACTCGATAATGGATCACTTGCGTCCTTAATGTTGAATGACAAGTGATGAAATGTCAAGTGTACCTAAGAGATCTTTTGATGAATCTCGTGGCTCTAGACTCAATAGTGCGCTTTGGTTTTCCTGAGCAAAGACTTGGGAGAGGGTCTCCTTGCTTTAATACCAGCAATCTCTAAGAGAAAGCCGATAGCTTTCGTAGGGTTCCCTGTGAGAATGAAACAAGCTTCCGTTGAGTGAAACTTGAGTGGCTAAGAAGGTCTAGTACATGCGCCATCGGGTCCATGACGACTTTAATCTTCAATACCGGTGTCATCAAGTGACAACCAAGAGTATATGAATTGAACCCTGTCCATGCGCCTAAGTTGAATAACTGGAGGGCTATTTATTTTCACCCTTTTCTTTACTTTCCTTTTAATTCTTCAACTCCTTCTTTCTCCGATTCTCATTTTCTCCTTTTTATAATCATACCTAAGGACTTCTAATTCTAACTATTGGTGGTGTCCTTGGGTGGATCCCTCCGGCTCTGGCAGATCATAGGACGGTTATTCCTAACCTTAGTCACCTTATAACTCCATGAGTAACCTATGTTGCCATAAAACCATTATCTTGAAAATCTCTCAAAGTGGTTATGAGTAAAAGCATTTTGTACCACTGTGAGAGTTTAGAATATTGTATAAATACTCCCCCTCCACACGTGCTTAAGTATTTTTACAGAAATCTTCACGGTGAGAGAAGAGCGCGCACTTTTGACTTGATCAACTCAAGATAGACAATCCCCCACAAGACACGGTTACGTTGCATAGTTAAAGAGTTACATTGTCAGCTTTTAGGTGACAACTAGCTCTAATAACTACCTTGAAGGTGTGGACACACCTTGAAAGGTTGTTAAACCCGTCAAAGTTCATGTCTATCAAGAGTTTCTCGAATGGTACATTCTACTTGGACAAGTCCTTTGCGAGACACATTTACATCACTAGCGAACTAGCTTGAAATTATTACCCGACCCAGACAAGTCTTTTCGAGTTACTAACATTTAAGATCTCGTCAATTCATTGGTTAAGTCTTTTTAGCACAATGATTCATTTGCAATTTACAACATATTTCTTATCACATAATTTTTCTCCCCCTCAAAAATAGCATATAAATGTTATTTTTGATGAAATTTTGATATCGAATATGACCATTTTGAGTTTTGTGGGAAGATTACCATGAAGAACAATTTGTGAACAAAGTTTTTAATCAAATACTCCGCCTCAACAAGTGATATTAACTTTTGAGGTTTTGAAAATCATAAGGGGAAGTACTTGTTCTTTTGAGCAAAACTTTGAAAATGAAAGTTTTGATAAGTTTTACTCAAAAGTAAGAAGCTTTCGCTCCTTTTATAAGGATTGTGGCACTGAAGCGTACCACAGGGTCCTTTCATTACAAGTACGGGTTTACATTGTTATGTGTGCACAAGCCATTGTCATATATAAATCACAAATCCAGATTATAAGGTAAGAGAAAATAGATCAAGGGTACCCGGAGATTCGGTATTCCAAGAATAACTTTGGGAATGCGCTCGGACGCTGATACTGTGAGAGATATGCTTGACGACCACCAACGAAACTCTCCAATGTTCGAATCGATCCCGCCTAAACAACCTTTCATCAATCCGCTTGATGAACTTCTTAACATCCTTCTTTCCCTCGAATTCCATCTCTTCGGTGACCCTATGCCTTAATGAATCTCTTTCAACCTGTATGCTAACCCATCCCTAACTTTCTTCAATGTGTGATCCCCAAACTTATGAAGCTCTTTGCACGCCATGAAGCAGTTGTGATGTAGTTTACTTATGTAGACTACCCCAAACGGTTTCTTGATAAGGTTGTACTAAGCAAGTCGGTTTATGTCGGGAAGGTCTAGCTGAGGTTTTGTGAGATTTACGCGTTTCTGATAAGATTCCACGGCAAGTTGGATGTTTTCTACACGTTCTTGGATCACGATGCTTCTGATGAAGATTAACACTGACTTGATGTCCTTGCACCTTAACGAGATATATATCTTCAATGTCATTTAGTGATAGTCTTGGAAAATCCGCTTCACAAAAGTCATAATCCTCTTCGTCTTGTCGTTTGACCACAATGTTCTTGAGAAATGTGTAGTCCCACTTCGACGACAGGGTAACATGCTCAATTGCAATGATCCGTTTTCACTATACACTTCCTTTTTAGACTTAAGAACCGGCATCAGAGAAGATTCTTCAAATTCGAGCCAATGATGAATCCCATACATCACATCAAGGTCATACTTTTCCACTTTGAAAGCAAACATATGTGTGGCTTCTTCCTCGATGGCTGGATTGTGAGACTAGATTGCCCCTGGGAAAGGAAATGTGAGTGACGTAGCGTACTTCCTTGTCACATCGCTACCGTGTAGAAGAAACTCATGGTCATTGTTAAAGAAGTAACGGTATGGAATTTGAGGTTGATCCGGTCGGCCAATTGTTGGTAGAGGTTTGGTCCAATCAGTGTAGTAGGGAGCCTTGTCTTGTCTTGTGAAGTCAATGTTAGCTTCGGGATTGAGCCAATCGATATTGTTCAACATGGCTCGTGCAATGTTGTCGAGGTGGTATTCGACTTTAATTGCACTTTCTGAGCTGTCTTTAAGTAGTTGGAAGGCATCATTCTTTATTCGCCTTAGCTCAGCCTTAGTCATCTTCTTTACTTTAAACTTTTCTTGAATCAGCTTCATATGCTCCATAGTACGACCATCTACCATTTCTTGACCTTCTGGTAATGAGGGAGTAGCATCACCAAGTCTAGAAAACCAGTCGTATTCTTCGGTTGTATCGTCATCTAGCCATGAGACAACATTGGTCTTAGTCTTCTTCTTAGGCTTTGATGAGGACTCTGGTTTCTTTATTGTGGTGGGAGAGGTGGGTTGTTGTTGGGGCTCGATCTCTTCATCGTTACCACCAAAGGTATTCAAATGATCACCGGTTTTCTCTGTTGATGGTGGTAACTCAAAGTCCGTAGGTTTCTCTGTAGCAATCGAACGTGGAGGAGATCTTCTTTCGGTTGGAGTCCTTTGGGTTGGTGGTGGCATAGAGGAGGATTCACCAGACTTCTTCTTGCGTTTTGTTTCTTTGTCTTTATCCGCATCATCATCGTCTCAAGGACGCTTAGCCGTTTTAGCTGCCGCTTTGCATGACATTTTAAGTTGGTATTCCAGAAATGCTTCAAATAGTTTACCTTCGTCAGAAGTAAACGTTCCAGATCATTTTGACATTTGTAGTACCAGCTTGGAAACCATTTCTGCATCGGAGAAAGTTGTAGGCTCAGTTTGGTTGATTGTTACTGTTAAAGGCGTTGATCTTATCGTTTGCTTGACCAACTGCATGAGATTCGGATAAAGTTATCTAGTAAACATCTCCTTGTCACCCGTGAACGATGTCGAAAGGAATTTATGAGTATATTCCTAATCGCCTTGTTCATTTCACCTGTACATCTCGGTTGAGAAACTTCGATCTGCTCCTCGCTCTCTCAACATCTAGTTTATCCGCTTTTAAAGAAGGTTGACTCACATCGAAATGATTCACTTCCTATTAACAATGTTACATTTCTTTGCTTTTCCGACAAAGATTGACAATCTTCGCCTTTGCTCGGGATGCCCAAGTGTCGGTCGGTTTCTTAATGGATCTGGATGCGGATCTGGTGGTTGCTTTGGATAGTGGAGGTGATGAGTGAGAAGATGAGTCTGATTATGATGAGACATGAGGAGGCTCAGGGTCCTTTGGTGGCTCGGAAGTTTTTCCCTTGCTACGGGTGGGACTATCTAGAAGATAATTCTTGGATTCCTCCTCAACTTTAGCCTTTTCTTCCGCCTGAACTCTAGCTTCTTCATTTGCTTTTGCTAGAGCTACAATTTCTGCTCTTTCTTTAGCCGAAGCCTCAAAATCTTCATCAGGAACTTTCTTAGACTTTTCCTTTTCTGGTTGTTGTTGTTCGTGGGTGGTGGTACCAGTTCCCTTATTGGGTTGATTAACCACATCGGAAACTAGTGTAGATAGTGCACCACCACTTGACCCTCCGGGGCCATGAGTTTGTTGATGTTCGAACTCTTTGGCAACGTGTTGAAGTCTGAGGTTCTTGAGCTTCTTTCATAGTCTCTGTCTTCATCCAAGTGGATCTTCTTCGAGCTCTCTTCGTGCTCAACAACCGGAGTTTTCCCTTGTCGACTTGGGACCGAGAGGTTTTCTACTCTCAAAGTATCATCGACTGGTGTTTCAGAGTAGAAAATCTCTTCTTTCGTTTCCGTTTCCTCTGAGCTTTCATCCATTAGCTTTTGTTCAGGTTTGGGAATAGGGATGGCCTCCTTTAATGGAACTTTCCTTTTATGGGAAGGATTCCTCTTCGGATACCTTCTAGTACTCTCAGTGCTCGCAATGCTTCCTGCACTGCCTTTCCTTGTCTTTTCTAACAGGTGTGCCAGAAGACTTTTCATCAATAAATCCTACTTTGCCCAATTCAACTGCTTCCAGATAGCGTTTGTAAGATTGAAGTCCCTTAATGGCATCCGTAAGAAGGCACTCAGGCAAAACCGCACCTTGTTTCTTTGTTGTTGAGTCCTTAAATCTTACAACATCGAGTGTGGCTCGAACAATACGGAGTGATGGTTGGGGTCATCAAGTCTCGAGGAATATCCGGATTATACCCTAGAGCCCTTTGGATCAACGAGCTTTGTGTATCCGATATAAGGGATCTTGGTGCCAGCTTTTAAGGTAAGACTTCATGTCATCCCGCATCGTAGCCGCAAATTCAATGTGTTTCATGTTGACCATACCCCAAAATATTTGTAGTTCCATGAGCTTGGGATGCTCATGACCACTATCACATCCGGAAACGGATTTGGCAATCATTATGTAGAGGGTTCTCCATGGCTGGGGGATGTTCTTAAGATCAACTGATGAGTGCTTTGTGATGATCCCAGCTGCTTCATCATAGCCGATGTCGACCATGAACTGGAGAGTGGCCTATTCCGTTGGAGTAGCAGTGTATTGAGTAGGTTCAATGATAGGAAGAAGTAGAATAGCCTTCAAATCTGTAGGAGTGATGGTAAGTTGTTTGTTGTTAAGTATCACTGTCACAACACTTTGAACTTTGACCTTTTGTATAGTGTGCCGTAATTGGTGAATGTAAATCTCCCAAGACAAAGAGCGAATTATGAGCATGTTCGATAAGGGTGAGTCTTCGAATATCCACGCAATCGACAAGAAGACTCGAGAATAAGTGAAGTTTTCAAAATCGACCTTGAGGTTGTTCTTTCCAATCTTCATAGTGTAACCGTTGGGGAAGATATCTTCAACTGTGATAACATTTGGTGCATCCACATTTTCCATTTGAACGTCCATATCGTGATCAGAAAGATATTTAGCCAAAAGAACCAACATATCGAAAAACATTACGTTAGTCAAAAGTTGATTTTATTGTCTATTTATTGAATATGATATGTTAATGATTGTTACGAGTCCAATGTCACTTGTTAGTCCAATAGTCCAAAGACGTCGTGATAAGTTTCGTGAGTAGATTAACTTTGACTTTTAAAGCCCAAGTGTTCACTTATTTTCACAACTTATTAAACATTTAAGCTTATTAATGACATTTTGGTTTCGTGACGTTATGGTTTGTTTATTTACAAGTTTGTACGCGTAACAATTCACAATTTTGGTTAAAATAAGGCTTAGGTATAGGATTTGCAAGCTTATGCGTAAACAGTGAACTATACGCGTAGGCATAAGCTTATGCGTAGGATCTTAACTTACGGGTAAGAAATGTTATGCGTAGGAAAACGATCCCTTAGCATAAAGCTTACGCGTAAGCGTATGTTGGAGTTTACGTATAAGGTCTACTCGTAAGGGTAAACCTTATGTGTAAGACTCAATTTTATGCATTCCTTCACAGGATACGCGTAGTCCCCTTTGTAGAACCTTACGCGTAAAGGTTACGCGTAAGATTTCTCTTACGCATAACATTCTACGCGTAAGGTGATCCTTATGCGTAGAAACTTAGTTAACCTTGATTCTGAATATTTCACGCGTAAAACCTGAAACAAATGAATCATAACACTTTCATTAACATATTATTCAATACTTTTCAGTTTTCACATGTTATCTCAATCAGACACAGTTACGCGTAAGATTAGCTTACGCGTAATACTTAAACCCTAAACATTCAAGAATTATGAATAAGGAATCTAGCCATTGGAAATGCACCAAATCATTTCTGGGATATCTATGAGGCCATATGACTATGTTGCAAAACGTTTTAACATCAAAGACCTAATGGATCAAAATTACCTAACTCGTATGAACATAAACCCTAATTCTTAATTTTCACCAAATTAATGTTTCTGGGTACGTTACAAGCACGGTTTTGGTCAATTAAACATGTCTAAAGCATAACACAACCATCTTATTAACCAGAAACACTCTCATATGAAAACACCCAAATCATGCGTATAAACCCTAATTTTGAAAATGGTCAATTCGTGTTTCTGGGTGGATTTGTTTGATAGAAATGGTTTAGGTATGATTATTTAAACATTTTAACACCATTTTTATCATCACAAACACACAAATGATGATCTTGTGTTCATACGCTTATGCATAGAACACAAGAATCATTCAACCTCAATATTTAGCCATTGGATTTTCAAATAAATCAAAACCATTATTTGTTTTAACACCAAGAATGATAAACCACTTACAAATTTGAGATCAAAACCACGGTTTTGAAGATTGAAGAATAGGCGTAGGATGAAGTGGTTGAAATATTAAATGAGTGTATTAAATGTGAAGAGTTATTAGGTGGAGTGTTTTTGTTTAAAAATAGTTTGAACTTTTGACATCTTTAGTCCCTCCACCTTAACCATTTTCATTCAATGCCCATAACTTCCATTTTGGTTACATAACGCAAGATATTTGGAAAGAAACTTGACGACACTCCCCCACGACTTAAGAAATAGTGAAATTTTGCAAATTTGGGTCCGGGGAATGTCAATAAACCAAAAATGTGACCACCATTATCAAAGAAAACAACCGGGATGAGGTAACTGTTGGGAATTATGCAAAGTAGGAATTCTGCTGAAGGAATCTGCTGAAGTATATGGATTCTACTGAAGAAGAGTTTCTACTGAAGTAGTGAAACCGCGTATTCTATAGTTAGTTAGGATATGTATGAGCTTTATTAGGAAGTTATAATGTATATCTTATTTAATTTTATGTTTATACGTTTCTTGAGAAACGGTTTAGGGTTCCTTGTCTATAAAAGGAACACAATAGTATGAGTTATGTACGAGTTGGAAAAAAAAGTTTTATTTAATTCAAAGATCCATAGAGGATCAAAGTGTTCTTAGTTATTTGCTTGTGTTTAAATTACGCTACAGAATACAAGTTATAGAGATTTTCTTTTAGCATACTTGTGATTACATAAGTATAACTAACGATCTACGAGTGCTTATAAGATCTATCAAGGTCTTTGATTCAACAAGTGGTATCAGAGCCTCGGGAGAGTCTCTACGATACTAAGAACAGTCTTTTCACTACACCCATACAACCAAAACATCATTCACCATGCCTGGATCAGATGATGATCTTGAAGTTACAAACAACCAAAACAACACCTCTCTGCAGCAACTTAGTCTCTCTAACAGCAATGCTAAGTTTCCTTATCTCAAGAAAGAGGAGTACGATTTGTGGTCGATGAAGATGCAGAACTGGATCTCCAACATTTATTGGAATCTTTGGGAAATCGTGAAGAAGGGAAATAGTTTGAAGAGGACTATCACAGATCCTGATGGTAATGTTACCATTGTTCCTCCCAAATCAGCAAGAGATATGGCTATGCAAAGAGAGCACAAAGTGAGAACTATCCTTCTTGGGCTATACCGAAGATCACTTGGGTGATTTTCACTACATCTCGGATGCAAAGGACATATGGATGGCGATCAAAGCAGGTTCGATGGCAATGAGGAGTCCAAGAATGAGGAAGTCTATCTGCCAAACAACAGCTTTCAAGAGTTCCAAATCTGTAGAAGAAGGTATCCACAAGGGATACGATGTGTTTCATAAGATTTTGAGTCGGTTGAATGACTAAAGGCAAAGCCGATAATGATGACTATAATTCAAAGTTCTTGCGATCACTACCTTCATCCCGGTTGCAAGTAAGCATTGCCCTCAAGGCTAAAGGTGGGTTGTACATGCACACTTTTGATGAATTATACAATGACTTAAATCCTTGAGCCCGATGTTAGAAGTCCCTTTGTGCATCCACCGGTCATACAACATTTGTTGGGGCCTCCTCCTCCAATATGATGATACATGCTCCAAGTCTAACTTACTCATCATCATCATCTTCTTACACTCCCACTCCATCAAGTACTCAACCTAAAGTCGATGTTCTTCACTGCTTGTTGTCGACTATGATACTCAAAGAAGATCTTGTCTATGAAGATTTTGAACAATTGGACCCGTTTGATATGGAGGAGATGAAATTGAAGTGGCAGGTGGCCATGCTTTCAGTGGATATCAATAGGTTTGAGAAGAAGTCTGGGAGAAAGTTTGGCTTTTAGGGAAAAGATCCAGCTCGATTTGACAGAAGAAAAGTCAAGTGCTTTGCTTGTCACCAGATGGGTCACTTCTCAAGGGAATGCAAAGATAGGAAGGCTGGAGATGGAGTTAGATATTCTTCCTATCAGCAGAATCAAAAGGAAGCTGGAACTTCAAAGACTGGAACTTCACCTCTTGTCACTATGGATGAACATGTCAACTGGTCAATGCATGAGCCTGTGAATGAGGAAGCTTCGATGTCGAGAATATTGGATCAATGGCTAGTCAGTACTTGTGAGGATAGGCATGATCAAATTGCCTTGATGGGCATCTCTCGTGTACACAACCTGTTTTTGGTTGTAGTGAACGATACAATGAACTTAAAAAGCCTATGATATTTTGAAACCTAAATATAATGAATGCTATGTTGAAGTTGAAGCTTATAAACAGTCTTTAAAAACATTAGAAAGACAAAAGTGTGGTTTCAAAAGAATCAGCTATTTATGATGAAAAAATAATGGTCAAAGTGATCTAGATTGTGCTAAATTGACTTAAACTCAGACCGAAAAAGAAAAGGTCGATGTAGTCTCTGAAAACCTAGTGCTAAAAGAAAATCTAGATGAGGAAATAGCTAGACATAAACAATGGTTAATATCAGGTAACAATCTAGCTAGAGAGATATATAGCAGTCAATCTGAGACCTCTGCAATAGGTTTAGGGTTTAAAAAGTATGTAGGTCAAGAAGCTAGGTATGATGGGCGTAAAACTACACCAGCAGGATTAGCTAATTATGTAAGAGAAGGTGAATTACATGATGTACCTGGTTCTATTAGAGGAGTACCTACGCCTGCTGACATTTCCACATCGTTGACTTTGATGGATCACACAATCTTTATGGCAAAAGTCAAAGACTTGCTGCACTCGATTCTTCATCTAATGATTTTGTCTCTTGCTCGGCAAAGGACAAATCTTCCGACAGGGTCTACTTTATGCCACCGTGATTCAAGTGATAAGTCGACCTACTCAAGACCTCACCCAAGCCTCGCACCCAAGACTCCTACAAGCCTTTTAGAGTTGCTACTATGAATCATCTTCCAAGCCGCTTCCTCCTCAAGACTTGTCTTACAATTCTTTTCATAATAATATCGTTAAAAACAATTCCTTTAATGTTTCTGGTTTGAATGCTTTTACATGTAATAGAACATCTTTTGATTTGAATAAATCTTCTATAAAGAAGACATGTTTTGTTTGTGGAAGCAAATTTCATTTGATTAAGGATTGTGATTTTTATGAGCAAAGAATGGGTGTATGTGCTAATCAGCAGAAATCTAGACCAATGTGGACCAATGTCAATGATATCCCACCTTTTGTTCCATGAGCAACTCACAATAAACCTTCTTCATTTCCTTGGAAAAGATCTGTTGCTAGACCATATGTGCAAGCTACTAGTTCATATTTTCAAAATGGTTATTGGCCTAGATATGTTGACTCAATGAATGATGGGAAGGGATATAGGAATACTGCTGTGAAGCCCTCAGCAGGTTTTGTTCTTGGACTAAACAGGGACCTAATAGTAAATGGAAACCCAAGAACAATAGTGGATCTTATACATCTGCGTGGCCTACCTCTAATGATCCACAAGGCATGTTTAATTCAGCAATGACTTGAGCCTCCATAGTGTACTAATATTTTCTATATTTTTGTTGTTGTTGTAGGATCATCCTCTTAAGCATAAAGATGTTGGTATTATTGATAGTGGTTATTCAAGAAGCATGTCAGGAAACAGAGATATGATGCATAACTTCGTACCCATTGAAGGAGGAGGCAATGTGACTTTTGGTGGAAGTGATGGTAGAATCACTGGGAAAGGCACCATCAAAACACCTTTACTGGACTTTGAGAATGTGTACTACGTAAGGGAACTGCAACACTTCAACTTGTTCTCAATTTCACAAATATGTGACACCAAGAACAAAGTATTCTTCTCTGAGGATGAATGTCTTGTGCTATCTAAAGACTTCAAACTTCCAGAAGATTCATCAATTCTGCTGAGAGTTCCTAGGAATCACAATCTATATACATTCAACCTAAATGATAGGAGGATGGCTCATGTGAACTTCAAGACCATCAACAAGCTTTCTAAACTGGGTCTTGTTGAAGGTCTTCCTTCCAAAGTTTTCACCAATGATCATAATTGTGTTGCCGCAACAAAGGAAAGCAACACGTGAGCCTCATACAAAGTCATATCACGTGAGCATTATTTCGAACTTCTTCGCTTCGCATATGGACCTTTTGGTCCAACTCAAGTCGAAGCATTGATCACAAGTATTTTTTCGGGTTATCATTGATAGCTATAGCAAATTTTGTTGGGTATTCTTTCTAAGGACTAAAGATGAAACATCTCAAGTAATCGAAGACTTCATTACCCTTGTTGAAAACCGTTGAACAAAAAGGTTAAAGGAATCGGGTGTGATAATGGGACGAGTTCAAGAATGTCAGACTTATAGAACTCAGAGGTCTAAAGGGATAAAAGGGACTATAGCACTCCAAGAACCCCACAACAAAATGGGGTAGCCGAAAGAAAGAATAGGACCTTAATAGAGGTCGCAAGATCATCGTTGGGAGACTCTAAATTACCCACTATGTTCGGATCAAGCGGTTGGCGCGATTTTGTTATGTCTTGAACAGGTATCCATTACTAGACCTCATTTCAAGACACCATATGAACTTCTCATTTGGGAAAGTTCCTGCTATTCATTACTTCAAACCTTTCTGTTGTCAAGTGACCATTCGAATACTAGTGATCCACCGGTAAATTTGATGTGAAGTGATGATGGTTATATTGTGGGTTATTCACTCATAGTAAGGCTTCTGTGGTGTACAATTTATCTGCTAAGAAGATTGAGGAGACTTTGAACCGAGATTTCTAGAAGACAAGCCTAATGTTCAAGGATGTGGTCATGTTTGGTCTTTTGACCTTGATTACTTAACTGGTTACTTGGGTTATTCAAGACATGTGGCTAACCAAAATGCCGGTACTCAAGAGTCTCCAACTAACAATGCAGGTACCATGGATGTTGACTCTGACATTGAGTTAGAAGATGATGAACAACCTATTATTGTGCCTTCCTTCTCCCCTAACTATTTTGCGGTGATACTTCCAAAGTTACTCGATGAGTGAAGATGAGTCACATTATGCGAGGACCTTGCTAGGCTTCAGACATTTAGAGTATGCAGCTAATCTTGAAGCAGAGAGAAGTCGAATGGGAGGTTGCAAGAGAATCACCTGGAAACCATGATTCTTCTGACAGTGATCATGTTTCTCCCATCATCAACAAATTTGCTGAAAGCCCTGCTGTTTCTACTCCTATTTCTACTAAAGTGTCCACAGACTTTGGAGAACCATATATACGCTTTTGAAGGCCTTCAGATCTTGGAAATCATCAACCCAAAGCTGGCATCTTCACCTCACCTTCCTATGACACTGACTTTGAGCCAACAGTATCTAATCATTATACATCTATTGAAGTCAACCCCACTGCTACAAAAAGGATCAACATTGCTCATCCACAATCTAATAATATTGGTGATCTTGATAGAAGAATTCCACAGATATCATACTTGTGCAAGTTTATGTGGATGACATTATTTTTCCTTAAGAAGAATTCCACAGATATCATACTTGTGCAGGGAGTTTGAGGAGCTAATGAAGGGAGAGTTTCAGATGAGTGCTATGGGGGAGCTTACTTTCTTTTTGGGTCTCCAAGTTCAGCAGAAACCTGATGGTATCTTTGTCGGTCAGGATAAATATGTGAGGGACATTTTGAAGAAGTTTGGTATGGAGAGTGTCAGGACTGCCACTACACCTTATGAAGCTCCAAAAACAAAGACCAACAATGAAGCGTATCCGGTGTGAATGTTCACATATACATATCTATGATTGGTTCTTTGATGTATTTAATGACTTCAAGGCCTGATATTACCTTGGTGTGAGTGTTTGTTCTAGACATCAAGTCACTCCACTTACTTCCCATCTCAATGCAATCAAGAAGATCTTTAAGTACCTCAAAAGCCAACCTCATTTAGATCTTTGGTACCCAAAGAGTCTCCTTTTAAGTTGGAAGCATATAGTGATAGTGACTATGTGGTGCAAATCTGGATAGGAGATCCACAACCCGAGGTTGCCAATTCCTTGAAAGAGATTGATTTCTTGGCAAAAGTAAGAAACAAACTATTATGGCTACCTCATCTCTTTGAAGCGAGTATGTTGTCACAGAATTATCGTATGGATGTGTTCTTTGGATACAAAATCAATTGTTGGATTATGGGTATAACTTCATGAACACAACAATTTTTATTGATAATCAAAGTACCATATGTATTGTTAAAAATCCAGTTTTTCACAGTAGAACTAAGCATATAGAAATCAGGCACCACTTTATACGAGATGCATATGACAAACATTTGATAAAAGTGGTTAAGATACACACTGGTGATAATGTGGCCGATTTACTGACTAAGGCTTTTGATGGACCAAGGTTTTAACACCTTGTAGTCAATATTGGGATGCTTAACCCTTAACTGCAAAGTTTAAGGGAACGCATATGCCTCAGGGGAGGATTCATGCAAACTTTGTAAATTATTGTTTATATTTTTGTTTACTAACACTAACCAGCTAATGTACTTTTAGTTTATTTGTCTTTGTTTGGTTTGTGTGTTTCTCTGTGTCTGTTTTGCAGATTGCATATATAAGTTGGAGTTCACCATGATTGGTCAATTGGAATATGGTTAAGCAAGCTTTAAAGCTTGTTTCTACTAAAATAAAAGTACTGAAGTGAGCTATTTATTTCTACTGAAGAGAATGTACTGAAGTTAAATTGTTCATTCAAGAAAGTACTGAAGTTAAATTGTTCATTCAAGAAAGTACTAAAGTCAAATTTTTCATTCATTCAAGAAACAGTTTACAGCTTACAGCTTACAGATTACAATCAACTTCATATGGAAATACAAGATCATTTCAATACAAGATCTACTTAACCTATTCTAGCTCCAATCATCTACTAGCTCATATCATCTATTCCAAATGATGGATGTGCATGACCAGTACGACGAAGAAGCTAATGATCAAAATAGGAAGGATGGATTGATGAAAACGAAGATGAAGATGGTGGAAATGGTAGATGGATGTAAGATATGACAATCTTCGGTTGTTCCATCTACACGTTCCACCATAAAGCAATCACTACATCTTCATTTTTCCTTCCCCTTTACGATATGAGATGAAGCACCAAACCATGGCGCAGGAAGAGCTAACACCACCTCTTCTTTGGCACGTGGCCTTGGTTGAGGTTGAGGTATTGAAGGTTGGG
Organism: Chrysanthemum lavandulifolium; assembly: GCA_022545495.1. Lineage (NCBI taxonomy): Eukaryota > Viridiplantae > Streptophyta > Magnoliopsida > Asterales > Asteraceae > Chrysanthemum > Chrysanthemum lavandulifolium. The sequence continues at coordinate 253,355,617 of CM040245.1, forward strand.
GGTGTGATGTTCTCTCCTTGTTGGAGTCATCAGAGTCATCAGAAGACTCACTTGGATCCACTACACTATCATCTTCAGAAGAAGGGAGAAATGGGGATTTCAAAGGTCGAGCGTCATATGGATATGGGAAAAACTAGAGTAAACCATCGCTGGATGATGATGATGATGATGGAGATGAGGTTGGATCAATAACCTTTGGTTTGTTATTCATGGTTATTATTGATTTTGGGGCATTGGAGAAATTAGGGTGTGTGAAGATAATTAGGGGTAAATGATGTGAGTTAAGTGTGCATTGGGATTGTTTTATAGACGGATTCAAGGTTTAATGTGATTTAATGTGAGTTGGGTGGCGCAGTAAAACGCATATATTTACTGAAGCTTCTTGATTACTTAAGTTCTTTCTGCTGATTGACCACCTTCAGCAGATTGACCATTATTTATGCTGAAGTTGTAATTTAAATTTGGTAGAAGTTTCTTTACACGTTAGATATGGTCAACAACTTATTCCGATATTTATGACCATCAATTGGGAAACTTCTACTAAAACCTTATTCGCATATCTTTGCCTCAAATTAACTGATTCCCTCTTCATTCGATTTAAACACACTTGAAGTTGCATAAATCATAAACCAATCTCACGATTTCTCATGGCGCTCCAATTTAAGAAAGACCATAACAAAGTTGCTTTTCTAGGAAAAGCTAATGGTGATGAACTGTATGAACCAATGGTGGAGTTCTTGAAGAGGTCCAAGATTCATTATGCTTTAAAACATTCTCCTAATGTGATATATGAATCATTGGTTACACAATTTTGGGCATCTGCTTCAAAATGGAGTGACACAGAGATTGTTGCTATAGTTGACGGAACAGAGTATGTTGTGACAGAGGAGTTGATAAGAAGACAGCTTCGCTTGGACGATGTTAATGGGGTTTATCACTCTAATGCTGTGGATATACTTGCTGGGCTAAGAGCTTTTGGATACCAGAGTACAAGCTAGGACTGATATATGGTTTAAGAATCAGCTTTGTCCTATGTGGAGGTTTTTGGTACACACATTGCTTCAGTGCATAAGCAATAAACCAGGAGAATGAGATCAATGTTCTACTCAATTGGGATGTGGTATTGTATGTCTGTCGCAGGGGTTAACTTATAAATTTTCTAGGTTTATTTTTGATAATATGGTTGAAAATATTCATAGGAAAAAGCATAAGTTTTTAATGTACCCTAGGTTTTTGCAAATGATATTAGACATTAATACCCGAGCCCAATCCTTTTATCCTATAGGAGCTTTAACTTCCAAACTTTTTGCTTCAATGAAAACTCATTGTGAGGGGGAACATCATCCTTTGCTAGCAGCTATGTTGCCTCAAGGCAATGAGGCTGCCGATGAGGATAATGTTGTTGGTGATCCACCTTCTACCAATGTTGCTGATGGTAATCCATCAGTTGCCATTGATGAGGGTCCTTCTACTACTGCTGAAGTATCACATGTTACTCTTGACCAACCTCCACCTGCACCTTCACCTAGACCTAGTCCTAGTCCACCACCTACTCATGCTTCTCTTGATGAGTTTGAGACTGAACTAAATAGATTGGCCACACCTAGTCCCGTTAGGGAGCCATTTAATGAAGGTTCTCCTTTAATTGAGCATGTTCATATTTCTCCTGAAAGGTCTAATGAAGTTCCCATTACCAATGAGCAATCAGCTGGTGGAGCTGAGGACCCTATTACACTTACATCTCAGATATGCTGAGTGGTGTGTGTGGTCGAGGTTGCTGATCTTAAAAAGGAGCTTGCTGAGACTAAATCTACTCTTGGTGGTGAGATTATGGAGTTGAAGAGTAAGGTTAAGGATCTAGAGGAACAACTTGGGAAGAGTAGCAAAAGGAGATTTTTGGTTTCTTCTGATGAGGAGCAAGAGGATACTCAATTTGAATCACTTGAAATTTTGGGTGATATGGCTCAGAAGACTGATATTCCTTCACTAGTTGTTGCTGAATTTTCAAAGAACAAGAAACCGATTCAGTTTACTAGAAGAAAGAGAAGACAGTATTTGAGTAAGGATTCTTCTGAACCTTCAAAGGTGTCAGGTGTTGAAACTGCTGATGATCAACTGAAGGATGTTGCTTCTTAACATGGTCAAGCTTCATTTGTTCAGGAACCATCAGGACCTTCACCTTCAGTAGATTATCCTGAAGTCTTTCTTGCAGGAAGAAGTTTTCATCTAGACTCTAATAATGATGTCTTTTCTACACCTGTTGAAGAATTGTCTCAACATGTTTCTTCTGATGCTAATTTGGGTGTTTCTTCTGATGTTCCTGTTGTTGACATCCCTTGTGATGATTCTGCTGATGAGACTGCTGATAGAGAAAAAGGAGCATTGATTGATGAAGAGCTTGGTTTAGATCATGTGAGTGAACAGGAAAAGCAAGATCAAGCAAGATTGTTGGCTGAGTGTGCAGATATAAAGAAGAGTGAGGCATTGGCTCAAATGCTTGATGATCAGTTTACTACCAACTTGCTTCCTAAGAGACAAAGAGAGCTTGATGAACTGTCTCCTCAAGTTACTGATGCTCAATGGGATGTTTATACTAATCAAGCTGCATCAAATCCTACTCTTGCACAAAGAATCTTAGGAGCATACTTTAATAGTGCAACATTTGCTGAACAAATGGTGGCCCTTGGAGAACAAAGGACACAAGTTGCAGCTGCACAAAGAAAAGCTATTGTTGCACAGAAAGCTAAAGCAAAAAGGGAAAGACCACAAACAGCAGCTCAGAAGAGAGCTTATATGAGAATGGTGGTGTGTAATCAAAGTAGTGTTATCTATCATAACGGTTTAACAAAGAAGCAAGTTTGGGCTTTAGATGATTCTAAGTTGCTTAACATGTATCATAGGGTTATGAAGTATATTACACCATCTTCTAAATTGAAAAGGAATGTTGGTGCTTTAGATGCTCCTGAAGCAAAGAGACCAAAGCAAGTTGAGATTGTGGATAATTTTGATGATGTTATACCAAAGATAAGTTCTTCTGTTGTTCCCTCTGAAGCATCTACTGAAGCTATACATTCAGCTGAAAAGGTTCAGTCTGCTGAATCTCATATTGTTTCTTTTGAAGCATCACCTAGTGTTGCACCTGTTGATAAAATAGGAGAAGAATTGGGTAAGAAAGCTGAACAAAAAGTTGCTAAAGCTAAGAAGGCCTGAGAAGTACTTGCCTGTTAGGAATTAGAAAATTCCGGTATTGAAGAGTCGGTCACCCCAACTATTATCTAGCATAAGTTAGCTCGTAGACTTGTCGTTATTTACGTTTCTATGTAGTTAATTAGTTAGTCTAGTAGCGTAAAATAGTTTAGTGCAACACCGTGGAGGAAGGTCGGTCTTTACCCTGTATCCACGATCCACGGGCCGATGGGAGGTCGTTTAGTTTGTAACCTATAAATACCCTCTACCTTGCAAGGTAGAGGTTGGATATTCTTTGGTAATCTAATATTCTACAAGTTTCTCTTACTAGAATATCCCACTTTCTCTCTCTAAAATCATCTATATGCTCATTGTGTTAATGTTATGATATGTAAGTGAAATCAATATCCAACAATTGGTATCAAGAGCCATGGTTAGATCATATCTTGCACATCTTTGGATTTCTAGTGGTTTTAGGTGGTTTTGAGTTTGAAAAAGTTTAGTGGTTTTGCATCATTTGGTTGATTTCTTGTGTTAAAGTTTGGATTTTGTTAGTACTTTTATGTTTAGAATCATCACAAGTGTGTAGGTTTTCATTTGGTAGCTTGAATCATCTTGGTTGGGTTGTTTTGGATTGAAAAGTGATGTTTATGTGGTTTTTCTTGCTAGCGACTTAACTCACGGAATACTTTCTTCGTAGCGACTTGCTTTACAAATTTGTAGCGAGTTCTGGTTTTAGACCTAGCGACTTAGATCTAGCGATTCTGATACAAGTAGTGGACTCTCCACTACGGGTAGCGACAGTGGTAGCGACTTGGTGTGTGCGAGTTGCTCTTTAGCGACTTGTATCTTTAGCGACTTGAGTGGCAATTCTTGCCAAAATTTTGCTAGCGACTTGAAGCTTAGCGAGTTACTACCTAGCGACTTGCATTTGTATAGCGACTTGGGACTCTAGCGACTTAGTGGTGTAGCGAATTAAGTGTTAGCGACTTGGTGCATTATCTTCTAGCGACTTGGGATTATTGCTATTTAGTTGGTAGCGAGTTGGTTCTAAATCTCTAGAGACTTGGGAGTAATTCATAATAACACAATGTCGGTCATCACGGATCCTTTAATCACCAAAGTACTTGCTCTCTATGACACTGACGAGAATAGTGAAGCAGAATGCTTATCGAATGCCATACACTTAATGATTCGGTATCGATTAATCGAACAACTCAAATAAGTCACTCTTAATGTACGCAAATGATGCTAAGAATATGGAATGCACCGGTGAGCCGTTTCAACATCTCGATCGACTTCTCAAATTACTCTTATCTACAACCATGGATCGAACAAGTTGTGCCATCCTTCGTCGAGGATTTTCCCACTTTGACAAAAGCTGTTTTACTTAACTTAGAGCGATTGAGGTTTCAAATTACCAAAGAAAAGTTCTCAATGATGATTCTCATCTTGCTCTCCAAACCATCATCAATCAATTTGACCACTTATCCGGAAGAATACTCCTCGATTTTGATGATATCATGGTGGAATATCGTTCAAGAAACACACGGAATGGAAATTCATGAGTTCGAAACTCATTTATTCAACTTATGAGTAATATGGAAACATACATCAAGGAAGCGCTAATGAGAATAACAAAATTTGAATGAATTGAATGAGTGCCAAGAGTTTCCATGGAGCAATGATGACGTGTCATGCTTCATTCCAGTTGAACCGGTGAGAAGACACGATTGCGAGAATCTCGGTTGTGATGGAAAAGGATGAAGAGAACGAGCGATCTCAAAGTCTCGAGTCGGAAAAGGTATCAATCAATAAGGTACACTTATCGATCACACAAGTTCTCATAAAAGGTACATGACTCTTACTCTGAACATAACAATGTGGAATCAGTCTTTGTTTTGCCTGAATCTAATGCAAGTAACATGATTGAAAAAAGGGTATATGATGAGCTTTCAAACAAATTTTCAATTCTTGAAAAACACTGTATCTCATTGCAAATTGAAATACAACAAAAGGATGAAATGTTTTATGTGAAAAAACCGTGTACTAATCAGGAACTTCCAGAATTTAGAATTTTTTGAAATTAATCAGTTAAAATCCCAGATTCAGGACAAAGATTCGACCATTGGCAATCTGAAACTACTTCTTTCAGAAGCCCAGAAATATGACTGTCATGAGATGAGTGATGCACTTGAATCTAGAAATTCTGAACTAGCTCTATGTGTGTCCAACCTTCTAAGAGAAAATGAGCATTTAAGAATTAACCTTGAGGAAACAAACTCTAAGTTAGTCAATCAATCTAACCTCTTGAGGAAAGAAATTGATGACCTCAAGCACAAATTCGGGATAAGAGCTTCAATATTGTTGCCCTAAAAATGAGCTCGGGAAGTGCATTGGAAATAGGATGAACACTAAGTTTGCAAAACCTTCAACTTTGGGAAAATCAAATGTTGAGAATCACTTGAAGCGAGCAGTTATTAAACAACCTAATGCCTTTAGGTGCGAAAGAGCTAAACCATTGAAATCTAAGCTTACATCCCAAGTTGATAATATATACATTTTGTCAAAACCGGTCACTTCATTGCCTAGTTCGGATATGATGAATCTCAAACCTCGGACTTATAGTCAATTCTCACGGATCGATAAGGCAACAAGTATTACTAGATCTCATGCAAAACATCATTTGGTGATCAATCCCTAAGAAATACTCGGATCACATAAGGACAATTAGTCAAAACAAGGGTGTGCACTCAATTAGGTCAACTAGCTGTGGTTTCAAATGGATTCCCAGCGGCGAATTTTTAAGTTTACAGGACTTAAGCGAACTTACATTCCTAGATCATGTCTCAGTGGATTCCCAGGTAAACTCTTCAAGAATGTAGAACCCAATAGGATCCCCATTAATGATACGTCGTGTTACTTTGTGATGCATCCAAATGTGAGATTAAACATGTCACTAACCCTTCTATGTACAAGTCTACATGTGCTTCAAGTACAATGTGCTCTCGGTCTTTTGGTACAATGCTCAACTCAATCGGGAACTTCATGACTTGGTTCCCCGAGAAATGAACATAGCTCATTCAGGAGCTATAGCTTGCCAGAGTTGATGTACTTCTTACTTTGACTCCTATTCATCTTGAATCAGGACTCGCTCTTTTATATATCTGTGTATAAAAAAAAAAAAATCTTTAAGATCACACCATTTTTTAAAATTTTTACACATTTTTTATGTCATTTCTTTATATTCAAAATTTTATCATTTTCCTCAATCTAATAAAGAATACATTCCTTGTTATCGATAACATCTACGGTCCTAGAAATGTCATTCAATAATGGCACGGGATCATAGATGAAGTTCGAACAAATGATATATTCTTGGTTTTATAATGGGATTGGTTAATATCAATCAATGATCTTTGATGACATTGATTGAGGGGGAGATTTTGTATTAGTTTTATATGCCATTGGCTTCTGTGCTGGTTATGATGTTTGCTTATTTGTATGTTGTGGTTGTTTCCTGCTTGTGTGACTAACTGGTTATGCTTTTGTAATATCTGGTTATGGTGTTTCTCTCAGTTATAGGTTGTGGTTGTATCTTGCTCATGTGATTATCCTTGTGTGCCCATGTATTGAGTGCCTTGCATTAAAGTGCCTTGCATTAAATGCTTTTATCGATTAAATGTTTAGATGATTCATGGTTATCCTTTGTCATCATCTATGATAGAGTCTTAGTCTATAAGTCTCGTGTTGCAATTTACCACTCTTGCCTCTAAACCACGGGGATCGAATGTGTCAAATAGCCAAAATAGTTTTACACTAGCGACTTACCACACTTCATTTTTAAAACCACAAGGATGAATGTGTCAAATTGCCAAAGATTTTTCTCTATACCCTAGCGACTTACCTCATTTTCTCTAATAAGTTTTCTTTCTCTCTTTTTTTTTCTCGTCAAATTATTCCGTCTAGCGATTTAAAGTGGTGCGTTTTGAATCACACCCATTTGTTCTCTCTATGCGTGTGGGTCTAGCTTCTAACGTGTTTCTTTTTCGAGATCCGTCGAGCTCGTGACTTGTGTCGTTTGATTCCACCTAGGTTCGATTTGTAATGATATCATGTTCTTGTTGTTGTTGTTATAATGATGTTGAAAGTGTACAAATTGTTTGGTATATCTTACATTGATTGCTTGATAATTTGTCTTCATGATCGGTGATGAATATTTAGTGGATTGTGTTGTTGGGTTTTGTTGTTATGAGTGTTCTTGATGGCGACTTAACATGTTCTTGGTAGCGACTTAGCTTGAATGTTCTTCATGGCGAGTTAGCATTGAACTTAGCGATTATGTTTACGTAGCGAATTAGTTTATTTTATTACGGCGACTTGGGTAGCGAGTTAGTTGTCGTGACTTGTCTTTACAAGTTAGCGAATTAGTAACATTAGCGACTTAGTTAACAAATTTGTAGCGACTTGGTTGTATTCTTGTTCATGGCGACTTGTCTTCACAAGTTAGCGAATTAGTAACCTTAGCGACTTAGTTAACGATTTGTAGCGACTTGGTTTTATTCTTGTTCATGGCGACTTGTCTTTACAAGTTAGCGAATTAGCATAGCGACTTAGTGAGCTAAACTATTAGCGACTTATGCGTGGTACTAGTGATGGCGACTTGTCTTTACAAGTTAGCAACATTGATCACTTTCATGTTGCAAATTAGTCTTAGGGTCGAGGGTTATTAAAATGATCAAAGGTTTATTGCTAAAGTTGATCTCATTCTCACAATACTTAGGATCTCCTAATTCGACTTGTTGAGTCAACATACTCTATGTAATCTGTTATGACATCTCTGTTTAGGCAAAAGGTACTTGGTTTCTCTCACGACAGCCAAATGTTACTTTTGCCTCATGCATATTGTTATATCACTTCTACATGTGTATCTTGGCTCATGTCATGATCCCTTTGCAATGCACTCTTTTGCCTATTTATCCCTTATCAGCTCGTCATGTGATTATTTATCTGTAAGATTATACTTCATTGAAATTTCTCACTTATGAAAGTTGTCATATAGTTGAAAGTTGTCATATATTTGTAACCTATGCCACTCTATCTTTCTCTGTATGTGTTTTGGGGACTCCTTCTGAGTTACTACTTCTATGTGTCTATGTCATAAGGGTGCTCTCAATGTTGTCTCACTTATCATTTATCATCTAACTTTGTTCCCATTCATTCTTGTTGATTGTATGATTACTCGGAACATCAATGGCAAGTTCAATCCCGAGAAAAAGCGTTACCCTTGGCATCATCCAAAGTTCTCTCGACGAAGAAATCCTTCCGAGTCAATGGGTTGTTATTGGAAAAAGCAAGCTTATGTGGACCTACAAAGGCTTCAACAAAATCCGATACTCAAAGTTTCTATTGACATCCTCAAAACACAAACTTCTTGAGCAATTACCAAGCAATGCTCAATTCCTACCATTTACATTCAACAATTACGGAACACCGTTCAATGGGACAAAATCACGACACAATACTCTTGCATCTTTGGATGATAGGGAGTTCACAATTGATTACGATATTACGAGCAAGGCTCTTGGAATCACCCATGTAACCACGACTTTCGTTACGAATCTCCACACAGTCTTGACGATCGATTGTCTTTCTAATTGGGTTGGGTTATCGAGCAGTATTTCAAGAGCATCCGACATCATCACGGACACATGTATCAACCACAGAGCTATTACAACCATTCTTAACTTGTGCTTATCGGGAAAACTTGGGGTTCGATAAAGTGAGAATTCCTATCTTGCAAATCCTATGGGGAATCGTTAATAGGGTTGATGTGAATGTCTCGGATCGTATTTGGGAAGAATTCTCTTTATCAATGAACACATTCATATCGATAGAACCAATTTCGAACAATGCTCAAGGTCGAAAAAAGCAGAACAAGCTTGTAATTCCCGGCATCGATTTTCTAAGCTTGTTATCCGATGCTTACAACAAACACACAAATTCAATCCTAGGGTGAATCAACTCTACACAAAGCGGAAGATGAATATGTTTTAGGAAACACGAAATATGTTCCTAGAGGTATGGATAATGAACTATTTGGATTGCCAATTCACGATTGTCTTCTCACGAGAAGATATCAAGAAGAAGGACTACTTCAAGCAATACAAGAAAAGAGCTACGGATCCTCTGCGATGTCACACCCTCTCCTCTACAACCAAATGCTCCCATATCCAAGTCGACCTCACAAGCATCCTATGCCTCTCTTCCTAAAAGAGACTTGAAAGGTCACAACATTCGAGACCACAACCAAGAAGCGAAAGTAAAAGGAAGAAAGTGGAAAAGGAAATTGGTGAGAATCTTTGAGGTACCAAGGAATATTACAAGGTTAGCGATGAGGATGATGACGATCGCAACTTGGAATCCGACAAAGCCTAGAAAGTCGAATGTTAAAGCACCGTGGGTGGAGTTGTGTTAAGAGAACCCGTTCAACTACCTCGACAAACAACCCCAATTACACATGACAAGGGTAAAGGGGTTGCAAGTGTTGGCCGAACAAAGCTGCTCACATGCTTTTAACTATCTCATCATCTCCATCAAGCACCACAAATCAATATGAGTGAAGAGAAGAACAGAATCATCTCATGCAAAAGAACAATCTGGGTGGACAAAGTGTACAAGCGTTTAAGGAAACTCCTACACTTAGTGAGACTCAATCGGCTTGAATGTTGGCCTCTGTTGCAAAAGGCTCGCGAGGAGAACCTTGAGACAAGATCGATGAGACCTTGAAGATGGATGAACCAAATCGTCTACTAACTCTCTATCCTCACTTAAGAATCTTGATCGATTTCTCTTTTGGTGATCAATTCATTAATGACAAATCCTTAGATCTTGCACAATCCATGTATCTTGATCGACATTGACAAGATCGTCAACTATTCCTCCGATGTCGACATCTTCACTATCAATTGCACTTCCACCTCCCTTACCTACTCAATCAGCTGTACAAACACCACCAACATCGTCACCAACCCCGAACTGTCATTACAATTGCGGATGAGGTGGCTCCACCGACTTCCCTCCATGATTCTCACCTCGATCAACTCTTGGATAAAGCCATAAAAGGATAGAAGCTCGGAAGGCAACTTCCTAAATCTGTTGATTCTCGGTGGATCGTGTCTATAGATTGGAGCACCTCAACTTCAATGAAGGGTTCTGCCGCTATTGAAGGAGAAGTCAAGGATCTTGTGGAATGGGCTATGGGCTCCACTTCTTAGGCGATTCAAGGACCTTCCTATCACGGATATGAGGCTGCTCTGTTTGAAAAGATGTATGATCTTTGAAGAGGACAAGCATGAGGTTCACAAGAAACTCTATGAGGCACTTGAAGAATCCATTAAATTCGACAATTATGAGCGGTTTATGATTGACGTCGGGAAAAAGAAGCTAAAAGAAAAGGAGAACAATTGTGATGGAAACATTGATGAAAAACGTAAAGATCCTCCTCCACCTCCACCACCAGCAGGGAGGCTGGAACTCTGGGTGGTGATCCTTCTCGACAACCAACACACCTCCACCACAACCACCATCATCACCGCCAAAACCTTCTAATCAATCGGGTCCTACAAAGAGCAGTACTAAGAAGAAATCTGCTGCACGGGCGACGGTTGATTCAAGGTTCACATCACATCCACCTCAATTCACGATGATCAAATGGTTCACGAAGAGTCGCAAGTCATGGTGACTCGAACGAGATGAAGATGATGCATCTACGAAGCATATTCCTAAGCCATCGGAAGATTGGTTTGATACTTACATGGTGGGAATCGCACTAGCACATCGAGTAGCACCTTCAAGAGACACAATTCAAAGGCGCATTGTGGAAGATAGACCTCCTTCTCCGGAACCCACATGGACCATCCAGTCGACTCTATGATTCGACAACAATTGGGCATCGGTTATCACCAATAATTATGAAGTTCGGTGAAGACTCTCTTACGCACTACTGCTGGTGATATGGGAAGTTTTATTAGATGGTTTTGTGAGCGGAAGAGTATCTCATCCATAACTCAAGAGATCTTGAAGGACAAGCTTACGAAATTGTCAAAGTCTTCCATTCGATGCAAATCATCTTCAATATCGGATGGAAGAATGCCATAAGATCTTGAATGACCAAGTCGGTGAGCAAATCGATCGCTTCAATGTCAACAAATCTCTTCCTCTTGGTGGTGAACACGGTCGGATGACCATTCGGTGAATTCTTCTTCAATCACGACTTGGACTATCGTGTGCTCGCTCTGCTGAAGAAGACATGCTCTATCAATATCAAAGATGAAAAGCGCAACCTACTACGATCGGGGCTTGAGCGGATGGTTCTGATCAATTGCAGGCTGATGAAGAACAAAAGTATGATATTGCCGCTTCTTATGGTATTTCTCTTTGGTGGTTCAAAAGAAGAAGTTCTACATCGAAAGACATGGTGGCGATAAAAGGCGCAATGATGTCGGATCAAAGCGCAAATCTTAAGTGTTGTTAGTGTAGAGATCTTCCCTATCTATGGATATGAGTACTTGAAGAAGATTGTCCTTAAAAGCGAGACTTCAAAGTGTATACTATTGAAGAGAACGACTTCAAACATCTTACGCCAAATGATTTGAAGATCTCTATCTCTTAAATCTTCAAGGACACCTTGAGCATTTACTGTCCGTGAGAAAAAGGCCCTCTCTGCGGTTGTCACTCTTTGGATCGGGGCTTAGTCATTGAAAACGAGTTGAGGACTTTCGACTTGGCATTGAAAGCTACCAAACCAGGATCAACCTTACAAGTCCACAATGGAATGCAAGCGGGCATGAATTTCATCGTGAATATAAAGTACTTGACACCCCTAGAGCCGTCATCTTCACCGGCGGATATGGATCTCGTATGCTTATCGTCTATGTGAGCTCTACAAGTTTAGTGATGGTACTCTCAAATTGGTGAAGAAGAACTTGACACGAGAATGAAAGAAGTCAAAATTGATATGAAATCTTGGGTTAAGACTATCTTTTGGATGATGATGGCGTGAAGAGGTGTGAACACTTCATTCTTTGCAATCGGGCGAAGACTCAAGACACGAAGGATCTTCCATGACCTTGAAAGTTTTGTTGGTGGAAGGCTTGGGATGGTCACTACAAACTTCTTGAGGGTGAATGAAGACTTCTTGGGATCTTTGTTTATGGTGTGTTTTAATTATGTGTAATATGTGGTGTAATAAATATGAACAAGCTGTAATACATGTAATAGTGCTAGGATTTGTCTTGTGGTTTCCCCTTGTAAAAGGAAACATCTGTGTTGTCCATTTCGATCATATAAAACGGACACAGTTTTCTCCTACAAATATTTTACCTCATACATATTTAAATCACTTGAGATCCAAAATCTCAAAGGATTTAAGATTTTTGATCGGGGGAGAAAATGTGATATAAATATGAAAGATGTTAAAAGATAAGATGACCAATTTTTGTTGCATACTTCTCTCTAATATGTGCTAAACAATTTTCGAATCTCGAAGCATATATTAAGGGGGAGAATTCTCTTCGCAAATTCATGTCATCAGGGCACACAACTTTTAATCTTTCTAAGGTACCCTGATTGTATGGCTTTAAATCCTTTGGTAATCATGTATGCACTTCTTAACGGGTTCCCTCTAGTATGTGCAAAACTCTTTTCAAAATCTCGAGGCACATACTGAGGGGGAGCAAAATCATGAAAACCTCATCCTTCCCGGAAATGCTTTATCTTCTTGATTTGATCAGGGAAGTGATGTTGATATCTTTAGAAAATGGTAATCAAAAAGTTAATTCTTTCTCTTGCCTCCGTGTGCAAAACATTTTCAAATACTTGATGCACATGTTGAGGGGAGTTCTCGTTCTAAAAATATCAAAAACAATTCGGTACAAAATGCTTTGATAATATATCACAAGTATACGAATTGATTTTCAAATGGTTTTCAATTGGTTCCAATGGCGGATGAACAATACCAAATAGACCGACCAACTTTACTTTATATGCGGTGATATAAGGATGATAAGGTTAGGTATGTGTTCCCATGATCCGCTTGAGCCGGAGGGATCTACCGAGGACAATCCACTAGTTAGTGTAGAAGTCCTTAGGTATGATGATAAAAGGAGAAAATGAGATATGGGAAGAGTGCGGTGAGGCGAGCTAATCTTGGAATAAACCCAACAAGGTTCTAGCTATGAAGTCTCGGTAAGCTTGAAGGGTTGAAGAATTAAAAGAATTGAATGAGGAAAGGGTGAAAACAAATAGCCCTCCATTTATTCAACCTTAGGGCGAAACGGGTTCAATTCATATACTCTTGATGGTAACATCGGTATTGAAGACAAGGCGTCATGGACCCGGTGGCGCCTTGCACTTCAACTTTCAAACCACTCAAGTTCCTCTTAAAAGGACTTGTTTCATTCTCACGGGGAACCGACATTATCTATCGACTTTCTCTTAGAGATTGTTGATATTGAAGAAGGAGACCCTCTCCTAGTCTCGACACGGGATCCAAATATGCACAAATTGAGTCTAGAGCCACGAGATCATCAATAAATCTCATTAGGACACTTTCAATGAAGACTCTCTGTTTCACACAATGTGGAAAGAGATTATATCTTGAGTCCTCGCATTATCCTTGTGGTATTGCGGAACATCCGAGTGATGTGTATACATATTCACAATGAAGATGGAAAGCCTTCGGAGCCAACATCAAACAAGCTCTGGTAGGTGGCATGTGAGATCTATTATATGGATCAACCATGTGACAAGCGAGCGAGAAACAATGGGCGATTCAATCTCTTGAATCAATCACAGTTCGAGTTATGGATTGCGGATACCTTTGAAAAACCGGTCTTTGTGCTTAAAAACTCTTTTCTTTAGCACATCGACCGTGTACTCATTTTTCAAACCAAAAGGTGTTTTATGATTGATAATTGATTTTCAATAAAACCTTCGTTGTATTGCAAAAACAATTTCTATTGAGCAATACGATTGTTTTCAAATCTCTTTTCATCAATCGGTGGACTTAAAATTATTTGGTTCACTCACTCCGTGTTGTCTTCTTTGAGATGTTCGGTTTGAGAACGACTAGAGCATTGCGAAACCACATCAAGGAAATTCTTGAATTATACGATCACAGGCGGTACATGTCTTGATCAGCGGGGAACCGTGGGCGTGTACCTCGATTCAACGAAAGTGATCAAAGACACTTTCGTGCGATTTATTGCTAGCTGTTGTATGCGGTACACCCGGCGTTTGCGGTGATCGAGAATGAAGCGGTCAATCCATAGCCGCATGCTCACTTAACACATTCAACTCAAAGAAATCATGATTAGTGCATCAATGACTCGATATTTTCACTCCAAGCTTACGCTACGCTGCGCCAATATCATGATTCAACAAATGCTTCCGCTACTCGATGAGAAGATATCATGATCCGAATGTGAGCATGTCGGTCCTAAAGTCACAACATCACATTACCAACACCACAAAGGATGTCTCGAGAGATTTTTGATAGGTGATGATCTCAAAAGATGGCTCATAATTATTATCTCATGGATCATTAATGACCTCCACTCTAAAGTACAAATCTATGCGAGACTTTGAAGTTGCACTACTTATGCACTAAGATTGCGAAGTTGAAGAATTAATGTCTGAGCTCAAGAACAAAGTCAAGAATAGAATGCTAGGTTTTGAAATGTAAAACATGGGGTGACCTCCTTAGGGAGATTGTTAGGAATTAGAAAATTCCGGTATTGAAGAGTCGGTCACCCCAACTATTATCTAGCATAAGTTAGCTCGTAGACTTGTCGTTATTTACGTTTCTATGTAGTTAATTAGTTAGTCTAGTAGCGTAAAATAGTTTAGTGCAACACCGTGGAGGAAGGTCGGGTCTTTACCCATTGTATCCACGATCCACAGGGCGATAGGAGGTCGTTTAGTTTGTAACCTATAAATACCCTCTACCTTGCAAGGTAGAGGTTGGATATTCTTTGGTAATCTAATATTCTACAAGTTTCTCTTACTAGAATATCCCCTTTCTCTCTCTAAAATCATCTATATGCCCATTGTGTTAATGTTATGATATGTAAGTGAAATCCAATATCCAACGGTTTTGTCATCATAGAGATGTCATTGTTTGGTTCTTTGTTCTTTGAAGTTCAAACACAATCCTCCGGTTACGAAGTGTTAAAGATCTATCAAGAAACTAGAACTTAACCAGTCAAATTCGGTTTAGGGGAGGAATGTTAGGAATTATGCAAAGTAGGAATTCTGCAAGATAATCTTTGAAGGAATCTTTGAAGTATATGGATTCTCTTGAAGAAGAATTTCTCTTCAAGTAGTGGCTGCGTATTCTATAGTTTGTTAGGATATGTATGAGCTTTATTAGGAAGTTATAATGTATATCTTATTTAGTTTTATGTTTATACATTTCTTGGGAAAGCGGTTTAGGGTTCCTTGTCTATAAAAGGAACACAATAGTATGAGTTATGTACGAGTTGGAAAAACAAAGTTTTATTTAATTCAAAGATCCATAGAGGATCAAAGTGTTCTTAGTTATTTGCTTGTGTTTAAATTCCGCTACAAAATACAAGTTATAGAGATTTTCTTTTAGTGTACTTGTGATTACATAAGTATAACTAATGATCTACGAGTGCTTATAAGATATATCAAGGTCTTTGATTCAACAGTAACATGCAAGTACAAGGTTTTATGAAACCGAAAAATATTTACATTCTCCCCCTCAACACTTGACCGAGAAAATACTGAATTTTGAAAGAGTAAAGTGTTGAAGGAAGAATTGTACTTGCCATGTTAAAAAATATAGATAGAAGAATATTTTGTAGTTTTATCAGATTTTATATTTTTGTATTTTGTTTTTGAAAATATTTACAAAAGAGGTTTTGGTGTTTGACTGGTTTTAAGAATGTTTTAACAGTTCGTCCGGTTCCTCTGGAGTCAAACATCGCATACCAATCCGGTGGACCAACTCGGTAAACCTAGCAGAGCCAAGGCTTTGGTGAGAAGATCGCGGTGGTATTCGGTGCCACAAAGTATAATTCAATGGTACCCTTTTCCACGTGCTCCTTGATGAAATGATATCAAGATCGATGTGCTTAGACTTTGAGTGTTGAGCAGAGTTGCGAGATCGCAATAGCACTCGATTGTCGCGACATCGGATTACATCCAAATCGTAACCATAGTATTTGAGTTGTGTTCTCATCCAAATGACTTGAGCACAACACACCGACATGGCTACATATTACGCTTTGGTTAAGGACAATGATGTACAATCCTACTTCTTGATTGCCATGACACAGTTTATCACCAAGAAATTGTAGAGCCTCAAGTACTTTTTCGAGAATCTAAGTAACTGCGTGATCGACGTTTGAAAAGTTATTAGTTCAAAACCAAAATCCTTGGATACGGATCCCCAAGTTAATGGTTCCTTGATGTATCGAAGGATTCTTTTAGCCTCGAGAGGTGGGTTTGATTGGTCTCGTCGATAATGAGAAGCAAATATATCGGCAAAGACAATATCAAGTCCTTGGTCATTAGATACATGAGGGACCCAATGATACTTGGTATTTGGTAGGGTCAACCAATTTCCCATGCAAATCGTCGTCGGTTTCTTGGTATGTGCCATAGGAGAGGCATAGGTGTCACGGTTTGCACTCCATTTTGTTTAAGATTTCAAGGGCATATTTGGGTGACTCGAAAATGCCACGAGGTGATTGATGAACTTGCGGTCCTCGAAAGAACTTAAGTTCACCCATCATGCAATTTGTTTTTCCGATTCGATTCCTTGACATCAATTTGTTTTCCAAATCCATTTGAGACCAATGAGCGAATACCCTTGTTGGTCTTTCAACCAATTCCCATACTTCAAGACGTTTAAAGCGATAGATTTCTTCTTGCATGGATTCAATCCAGTTGTCTTTGGTCATTACATCTTTAATGTTTTAGGTTCATTGGTGAGCGGTGAGTGCATAAATGCAATGTTCACCATCGTGTGAAGACATTGTCTAGTTACGACTGGTTGATTCGGGTTACCAATAATGTTCTCAAGAGGATGGTATTTCGTCTAACAATGTGTGGAAGATTGATGTTGATATACATTTTGCAGATTGGGAGGATTCAAATGGCTTGTAGATGATTCCGCAACATCGGGTGTGGCAGTTTCATTAGCAAACGGATTTAAGAACACATTTGGATCATAATCTACGGTGGGGTACTTCATTGTTTAGAAGATCATCATTTGGTTGGCGTCATTGGATGCGGTTTGTTCAACTTCTTGTTGTAGAATCAAGCGGTGGTGCTTCCTCAGCGATAGTTGTTGTAGCAGTGTATCGGTATTGGATTTTGATCGGGTTGAGCAATGGAAACATTGGATACACTTGGTGCGCGTTCATCAATATCATCACTAAGCAGAGGAGCAAATAGTTGTTCCATTTGATGTCGAGTTAGTTGTAAACTAGGTTCGGTGATGATGGGTTTGAGGAAGTTTAAGCAGTTATGACCGGGTTTCAAGTTGTTATGCTCGGAAGCCATTTCATAAGCTCATCAAATTTGGCATGAATCATTTCCATAATCTCCTTGTACGACGATTACGGATCCGGAAACCTTAGAGTTTTCACAATATCCAACAAAGACTCAATGTCGACTTTGGCTTTGAGCTTACCAAAGTCAT
Source organism: Chrysanthemum lavandulifolium (assembly GCA_022545495.1). Lineage (NCBI taxonomy): Eukaryota > Viridiplantae > Streptophyta > Magnoliopsida > Asterales > Asteraceae > Chrysanthemum > Chrysanthemum lavandulifolium. The sequence continues at coordinate 253,373,537 of CM040245.1, forward strand.
CACGATCATTATTCGGATAATGAGAGGATCCAAATACATGAAAGTGTTTGAGATTCGGTTCTGGTTGTGGATAAGCTCATAATGTGTTTTGTTTTGGTGTTTGGTAATCATTGATCGATTAAAGTGTAGCATGCGGTTGACACGGCTTGACCCCACAAGTAATCTAAGTTTAGCATTTATTAACATCGTTCTTGCGACTTCCACTAATGTACGGTTTCATCTTTCAACAACTCCGATTTGTTCGGTTTTCATGCAATGGATGTTTGATGCTCTATTCCTACTTTCTCATAATATGCTCGAAGAGTTTGATTCACAAATTCGAGTTCCTTTATGCATTACGATTTGTCGATCGTGTTTCGGTCGAACTTGAATTTTCGTGAAAGGTGATGATCATCTGTGGAGCTTGATCTTTACTTGAAGAAAATAAACCCAAGTCCATCTTGGTAGTCATCTACAATTACCAAGATGTAGCGTTTGCCATTAATCGATGCGCACATGCATCGGGCCACATATCCATGTGAAAAGATGAAGCACATGATGTGAGTGTGTTCGACTTTGAAGGAAAGTGAGCACGAGTGCTTTTCCTTGTTCACAAGTGAACATAGGTGATCTTTAGAATATCGAGAATCTTGGGAGGCCTTTAACAAGTTTGTACCGTGCAACATTGGTTATGGTTTGAAAGTTTCAATGTGGGAGGCAGTTGCCATAGCCAAGATTTTGTAGATGTTACCTTTGAAAGTAGCGGATGGGAGATGAAGTAATCATGTCTTGCATTGAGATTGTGTAAAGACTTGAATTATGAGTGCCGGACATAAGATCGTTTCCTTGTAGATCACGAATGAAACAAGTCTTCTCCCGAAAAGCAACTTCCAAATCTCCATCAAAATTGACCAAGCGAGAAGAGATTGTGACCGAATCCTTCTACATAATAAACTACGCTAATTTCGATGTTGCCATTGATGTAATCTCCGTAGCCATGATAGGCTGAAGTGATCATTCGAATCGGCGATTGCCAATGAACTTTGCTACAAAGTTTGATAACGATTTTAGATTGCACGTCATGTGTCGGGAACATCGATATCAACCATCAAGGATGATCATATCACACACATTACACGAGACTACATGTGGAATAGAAGTAGATGTGGAACCCGAAGAGTTAGAGGGTTAAAGGCGATTATAGTAGAAACACATATCAATGATTTTAGGTATCCATTTAAATCCAAGTGTATTATGTAACCATTTATGCCATCTCCAACTAGTCTTAGCTTTGGTCTTAGTGAATGCACTAGGTGATAAGTTCTTCCTAGGAGGTGAAGGGGGTTCTATGGGTACATCAATGATCGTAGTTGGAACACTAGAGGGTGGTTTACCTAGCGATTTAGAAGCATTAGTGGGCCTAGAGGTATTCCGTTTATAATTCATTTACGATTCAAGATAGCCTTAGCAACACATTTATCATGACAACGAGAAACATGCTTTTACGACAACAAACACAAGAGGCTTCAAAAAAACATTAAGAGTACTCAAAGATTCGGTAATCATTACATCACTTTGTTCATTACATTTGTCGGACACAATATCTAAAGTGGGTACAACGAGTTTTATTCAAAGTCCTAGGGTGTTAGTCTACTTGACATTCTTTAATGTTCTTTTCTTACGCCGCAACTTCCTATTCTTCCTTGTATTGCTCCTAAGTGTGAAGTGCGGGCATTGGGAAAGAGGCAACTATTCTGTTTTAGTAGAGGAAGCACATTAGTTTCTTGTGGATTGATATTAGGCATTCTAGTGTCACTTTTTCTTAGTGTTACGGTGCAAGTACCTTAGTGTTAATAATCTTAACTTGTTCATACTTTGCTAACTTCTCTTTTAACTTAATAATAGTGTGCAACAAATCTTGATTTTCGAGCGAAGATTTCCATAAACATTTATGACTTCTTTAGTGTGTGCAAGATAATGATCAAGTTAGTTTGATGCTTCATCACGAGTCTGTTTGAGTAAATAAAATATGAAACCATATTCCTTTTAACTTTTGCAAGTTCTTGTTCATATTTTGAGATTTGACATTTCAAAGGCGTTTTGATCATCCAGTTGCTCAAGTTTTGGATTAAGAGTTTTGGTATGCAATGGTGATTTTGTTTTGCAAAGCGAGTTCACGTTTTGACAATCTTTTGACACCATTCAAGACGACATTTTGCATTTGAAAGCTCGTTTAACAATCGTTCATTTTAAACTTTTAAAGACTTGATTTGTGACCTGATGTCGTATTCTCAACGTTTTCAACATAATCAGCGAATCGCAGAGATATAATCAAATGCATATGCAGCGTAATGTAATAACACCACATTATGGATATCGTACGGATAACATCTTCTAATAGTCGATCAACATCTTTTCGTAACATTTTCTTTTACGTTTTGTATTTGAAATAGATGTTTGTTTTCTCAAAAACTATTTTCATCGATCAAGTTCCTTATGAAATTCCCTTTCCCAATCGATTGCATAATTTTTCAAGTTTTGAACATGGGGTAAAATTCTTTTCGAAAAATATCTCTTTGTTCTCTACTTTGGCGATTGAAAATGTTCAACTTTTATTTTAGAATGAAATTCAATCTCGCGTTCTAAAAGTTTGATGTCGATAGGAAAGTGTCAAAATATCTAAGAATTTGGCGACTTCGGGTATTGTTTAATGTCACGAATGAAGGTAAGGACCATTAATTTGTGCGATTGGGTTGGAGACCAACATTAGAAGACTCGAAATAGTGTGATAACCCAAGGTGTGTTAGAAGTATCTGTTGTGCGACAAAAGTGACGGCTATTGAATAGTTAAATGGTTTGTTATAAACAACATTTTCTAATTTTGATCGACTCTCGTCTTACGCATCTAATTCCTCTTGACGATTGTATTCAACAACACTCATAATGGAATCATCAATTACGTATTACGCATTGTAAACTTGAGTTTTGTTTGAATGCTCTATTTGAAAGCTTATGTTTGTGTCGGCAAGATTGGTCCATATCCATTTGGATTTGGTTTGAAAGTAAACTTTTGAATCATTGTGATTGATTCACCATGTTTATAAACAACATTTGAAACTCTTTGATTTTGTTTTGTAAGTCGACAATTTCTTCCAGATAGGCATTTATTCGATTCGTTGAATGTTTTTTGTACTCAGAGAACTGTTTTTGACAAGTTAACAACTCAGACTTGGCTTTTTGAGTTTCCAAAGTGAGAGCGTTAAGTTGTTGTTTATGATCATATTTCAGTTGTTCTATTGGAGACAACAAAGCATTCTTGGATGCGACTAGATCACGTATCTGTTGTTCTAAAGATTTTTCGTTTTGGTAAGTTTTAGCAAAAAGTGACTTCAAAACCTTTTTCACGTTTTTCTTGAGTTTTAAAAACGTTGAGTTGGTTTTTTAAGCATTCAATATTCCTAGTTAACAGTGCATTTTTGTCCTTTAATTGCTTATTGATGTCCTTGCATATTTCCAGGCGAGATGCTTGGTCTTTAAGTAAGGTCATGAGCTCAGATGGAAGTTCAGCTTGTTCAACGTGAGTTTCAACATGATCATTAGTCAGACGCTAAAGTATAACCACGGAGTCAACTTGATTATCAATGGTAACCATAAGGTCATCTTGATCGTCAAATATAACTACGAGATCTATTTGATTATCATCGAATGAGATGTAGGCGGCTCATGTTGAACACTCGATCTCGTCGAATGCGGATGTAGGCGGAGATATCATATCGATAATGAATATGGTTTGATCGGTACGAGACAAGCCGTCGGTGTCATCTGCTTGAGTGCATGTCACTCATGTGGAGTTCGTGCATGTTTGCCATCAACATAGCTTCTTTGCAATATCCTACAAGTCCTCCATATCATCATCGAATCTGCATTTGCCATGAAGCTTTGTTCCTTGTTCGTAAGAGTTCCACGACTTCATCCTTAAGAGCCAAGAGTAAATCTTCTTTGTGATAAGCGTCGCCTCTTGTCCTTGGCTTTGGGCATGAATTAGCCGATGACCCTTCTCCCTCTGATTATAGCGAAGACCATTAATCACATTCGGAGCATTACCTGTTCAACCACTTGAGCCCTTTGTTGTTGTGGAGCACCATGTTATTCACGCCCATTGGATTAAACCCTTGACCACCGCCCATCGGCGAACATTACCACGATTACGAACTTCAACATGTCCATTGTTAACAACAACACGATTCCTTATGTTTGATGAAGTGCGAATGCGATTGTTGGATTTGTTTGAATATCGACCGAAGGTCTAACAATCATGACAAACCCTTAACGCAATGCATCAAAATCTTACGTATCCTCATTAGATTCTTTGTAAAGTGCTTGATCATTGTTGTTGTTGTTGTTGTTGTATGGAACCAATTGAGTTTCTTGAGATTGGTCTTGTGTTGATCATATAGTGTAATTGTTGCGATTGGTTTTGGAGAATTTGTAAGCAGTTTGTAATGTCGGAATTGAGGATAACAAGTTTGAGCCCACAAAGCTAATTGTTAATTATCAGGAAGTGAAGGTGAGCAGGAGTCCACGGATAACCCTTTCTTTGTCAACTTCTTTTGGTGGGGCTTCAAATAGTCGTACAACAATCCGTATGTAGCATGATGAAGATTCTTAGCTTGACGGATGAAAATGACATACTTCTCCCAATCAGGACCAAGACTACTCGGAAATTAGTGTTGACAGCAATTCTTGGCATAATGATGTTATGTTTGTCCAAGTCATTGATGATATCGAGAATCGATGATGATATGACTCTCTGTCTCTCTGGTTCAATCATGAAGTGTTCATAAGCCAAGTAGATTTTGGATTCCATGTCTTCTTGATTGAGTTCGATTACCTTCCATGAGAAGATGAATATGTTCCACATTGCTTTAGCGATCTTTTGAGCATCAACACTTGAAGGATCGGATTGGGTAATCCTAAAAGGATGTATTGCATTGCTAGTTCATACGCTTCAAAGTGGAGAATTTCATCGCAGTGAGGTCATTAAGACTTGCAATGTTAGTGACATCATCTCTTGGTGGATTAGCATTTGGATCTCAATCTACATGTGTGAGGCATCTCGAAATGGACCTTCGGGATGACCTTCTTCAAGAACTTTCCATGTGGCTTCTTTAGATCACAAAACCTAAAGAACCTTATCACCCATTGATCATAGTTTAGAGTGAGCATTGGAGGTCTATCAAGTGATCGACCTCATGAATGGATTGTTGGTCGCTTAAAGCTTCACACATCCTTGCAAACCAAGGCGGTTCCTTCATAGTATTCTGGATGGATGTTGATTATGAAAGTTTGTGTAAGGTTGTACTTGAAGACTAGGGCTGGATGAAACATTTGCGGTTGAATTTCTCCTTGAGGAAATTGTTGTTGTTGTTGTTGAATTTGTTGATAAATTTGTTATTGTTGATTGGGTTGTTGTTGTTGTTGTTGTTGTTGAGGATACACATGAGGAAGTAGCTAGAGTATCTTTGGTTGAGACATCTCGAAACTTGTGTTGAAAATGGATCTTTATAGTCGAATGAAACTTTGTTGATGAAGAGTCCTTGCGCGTAGATAACCGGTTTAGGCAAAGAAAACCTTATGCGTAAAAACACCAACTTACGCGTGAAGAGATCTTCTGGCGTGGGATTAGCTTCTGTGCAGGTAAATGAAACCTTAGCTTATGCATAATCCAAAGGCTTAGTAGTAGAATGCTTATGCGTAAGAATTGCTTATCGTAAGACAAGGCTTATCGTAAAACAATGCTTAGGCGTAAAGATTCTCTGGCGAAGTTTTAGCTTAGGTGTAAAACTAGGGTTTGCCCAAAAATCCTTTACACTTATTCGATGTAAAAGATATCCAAAGTCAAGTGTTTCGGGCTTATCAAACAAGAAAAAGCGGGTAAACCAATAACATGAAGATCGAACCTTATGGAGCTTATGCGTGGGATTAGGGTTTCTATGCGTAGGAAAAGCCAAAAATAACCAAGGCGATTTTTAAGCACAAAGATGTTTAGAAACTGATGTTTAGGATGAAAAAGCTTCAATATCACCAAAATAACACAAAAGTGTGAAACTTGATGATCCAACACACTTTCTCACCTTACGCGTAGACAGAACTACCCGTATAAAACCAAGTTCAAAAACAATGAAATACACGTAAAGTTTGAAACTTTTTGCCAAAAACTTAAACTTTAACACCTAATAACCTTGAAAGTGCAAGAATCTTGGATTTGAAAGTGTAAAAAATGAGTTTTTATGCGTATGAATGTTTGAGTACCGAACCTTAAGCGTATAACCAAAAATTTCAAAACAAAAAATCGTTTCACCCAACTATTTGGTGAATGATACCACTGTTAGGTTCCCATTTATGTAACACATGCATCAATATTAAGAAATAAAGAGAAGAGGTGATCGGTTGAACACAATACCACACACACGAGTATATGAGAGAAAATTTAAGTGTATGAAATGTGATAAAATGAACAACCAACCTTCAAATGAAGGTTTACAATCCTATTTATAGGAGAGGGAGCTAGGGCAACACTCCTAGTCCCTTCCTTTCCTTATTAGGCTTGGGCCAAGGCTTATGGGCCTTCTACATAAGCCTTACCATAATAACAAATATAAAGGCCTAATTAAGCTAACTATTTCATATTAATTACTAACACTTGTAATCTAGTTTAGGAGTGATTCCAACAACTAGTTTGGCCAGCATATGGTATCCCACTTATGGGAAATTCATATGGTATAAAAGTAAACTTTGCCTTAAATGGAGATTTTTAGTCCATACCCTTCTTCGGTGCCTAAGTCCTAAATATGGGAATAGGGATCGGTTTTCAGTTCAATTACAAGCTACTTTATGTCTGTTTGGCCCAAAGTAGGGATTATAATTTTTCAAGATACATTTTTGAGGAAATGCTTAAGAATATAAAGGATACCAAACATAAATTTCTAATGTATCCTAGATTTTTACAGATGATATTAGGCATTGAAACCTCAGATCAAACTCCAAGGGTTATAAACAAATTGAGTGCTAAATTGTTTACTACAATGAAAACCAATTTTGGTGGAAAGCATAGACCCCTTTTGCCTTCTATGTTACCAAGTGGCAATATAGTTCTTTGGTGCGGTGATCTTCTTGGTGGCATTGAGCATAATATTGATGAGGTGGTGGTGGCACTATGCCACCTATCACGATCTTCTTGATGCCCTGCATCGATTTCGGTGATATTGGGGCCTCAATGATCTGATGCAACTGCATTAATTACCAATGAAGACCAGCCACTCCCATCTCCTACACCCATTGTCCCACCATCACCAAGAGTTATTGCTCCTAAAGAGCTAGTCATTGCTTCTGGGACACATGATCAAACTCCTGTTGAACCAGAGGTGAATGTTGACCAACCTTTGAGTCCACCTTTTCACACTTTTAAGTATGACACCAATTTTGGTGGTAATGATTATATGTCTCCTCTCAGATCTAATGATTCTCCTCAAACCTCAGGAAAACCTGTTGGTGGAGTTGAGGAGTCTGAAGTTCTAATGAAAATGTCGGTGTACTTGCGGTATGTTAAAAGTTGGATGCTCTTGGTGAACTTAAGGAGACTAAGCGGACCCTTGGTGGTGCCATTGTTAAAGTGCTTAAAGGGTGGTGACAGAAACTCGGTGAACAAGAGGAGGAGCAAGGGTGTAGTTTACGATTCGGAAAAGGAACGGATATAGAAGACTAATATTGATCTGGATGCACTACACATCTTGGCCTCTATTTCTTTGGGTGACACGCAACACGTAAAGATCCGAAGTTCACGTTTATACAATGAGAAGGACACGAAGGAGGACCAAACTATATATTAAAGTTGTTGCGGTAGTTATCGGGTTCCTCCCGATACATCATTCTTCTTGATGTCAATGTTTCTTGACCAAGTGGATTCCTCCGAACCCATTTCTCCGACAAAATTACGAGGTAAGACTACTTCTAATGCTGCTAAGATTCCTATTCTTGTTCCCACTAAACCAAAGGTTGATTCTGTTGAGACTGAGCCTGTCTTTGTTTCCCAAATGGATAAGGGAAAGGGTCCATTGATGGAAGAGGAAATGGATTATGCTGCTTTCAAAGCTGAACAGGCTAGGCTTCTTAGACTTCATGAGATTGAAAAAATTGATAGGGAAGTGGCTGAAAAGGTTCAGGCTGATTATGATGCAGAATTTCAAAGACAGTCTCACAAAGTTCCTAATCTCACTCCTCAGAGAAAGAAAGAGCTTGATGATCTTTCTCTTCATTTCACAGATGCAACTTGGAAACAACTGGAGGGTGAAGTAACTACCAATCCATCTCTTGCACAGTCTATCTTGGGAGAAGTATTTGATTCAGATAACTTTGTTGTTAACATGGTTGCATTGATGAACCAAAGGAAGAGGGCTGATGCTGAAAGGAAGGCAAAGTCAAAGAGAGATAAACCTCCCACTCAAGCTGAGCAGAGACAATTTATGAGGGAATTTGTGAAGAATCATAGTTCTACAATTTACAACACTGGGTGGACTTGACCTATGTGAAGAGCTTGTCAGATGAACGGTTGAAGATTTTATATGAGAAAATTCTTGATAAACTGGACAGAGAAGGCATCCATCCTTACAAAAGATTGAAAAAAACTTCATTTACTTTGGAAGAACCTGAGACTAAGAGGTTGAAGTTTGCTGATGCCACTGATGACGATCCAGTTTCTACTGAAGGTGGTCTTGTTCATCCTGAAGCTAAAGATTCCACCGTGCTTAGTGAGGAGATCCCAAGTATTCCTCTTGAAGATCCATCCAGGAATCCTTTTGATGTTTCTATAACTGTTCCTGCTGGAGGTGCAACATCTGTTTCCACAAATGCAGGAAAGTCTATTCCTACTGATGGGGCAGAGCATATGTCTACTGAGGATGATACACCCATTCCTACTGATGATACTAAGCATCCTTCTACTGATGATATACCCATTCCTGCTACTACCCAAACTCCAGGGTTGTTTCCCTTGATAAGGAGGAGGTTGCTACCCTGTTGTTACACGGTGGTCCCAGCTGCGATGTTACTATGTATGATGCTTCTTCTCCTTCTTCCACACGGACAAAGGCGAAGAGTATAGCTAGAAAGAAGGTGGCTTGTACTCTTGATCTTTAGGCTCTTGAGACTTCATTCATCAACGATTTTGTGGATGATGATTCTGATGAGGAACAAGTTGTATGGTCTATGCTTGATCAATGGGAGCTTACTCCTACAGGTCTGGGTAGTTTGGGGTCATTTAACATTGTTTACCGCAAAGATGAATATGTCTGGCATTTCATTTTTCTTACTGAGATACTAAATTTTCTGGATAGACAAGATCTTTTTAAGCTTTATGGAATGGTGTCTAAGAATTTTGAATCTCATCCTACAACTGAGTCTTTGATGCGATGTTCTTGGGTGATCTTCAAGTACTTTTGATTCCATTTATCGAGCTAGTTCGGGGTTCAAGATTTGGGAGGTCGGTCGAGTGGAGGGTGTGTAGTTGGAAATTTTATCCATTTTCCAATGTCCATGTCGTCGAGACTTAGTGCAGGTTATATGTTTATATGTTTCGGATCAACACTACCTCTTTACGTACGTGATGGAGCAAATCTTTGAAAAGAAGTTGGTATTTTCTCTGCTCCTATGGGAAGTGACATGGTAAATCTGAGCGATTAGTTAAACTCATTAAGGACAAACTCATTGTTGCTCATCGATGCCTCTTCTTGAATTTGGTATGTTGTTATTTATTTATTTCTTTATTTTATTTCGTGTTTCAAAAAAAATAAATAAAAATAATAATAAAAAATAAAAAATAAAACAAAAATTTTCTTATGTATATACTGCTTGTTTACTAATTTTCATCTTTGAGGATCATGTTGTATAGTTTTGTAACATATATGGCAATCAACTCACCATGTCTTGGACAAGAAAGAGTTGACTCACCATGGGAGTACATTTCTGGTGGGCATTCCTCAGATCCGTTGATAGTTGCTGATTTACTAAAAATCAGAGGGTTATTAATGTACCCTGGTCTTACACACCAAACATTGGCTATTCCATGAGAAAATGACTACGGTAAAGAGATATCAAATCCATTGGATGGTTGACAATTTGCGATGAAATTGTAAGTGCTCAACTCACCATGTCCTCATAGATGAAGAGTTGGCTAGCCCACTAGTTCATGGCTTGTGGTAAAGGCGGTGGAATACCATGGCTAGTCTGAGTTAACGGCTTTAGGTAAAGACAACTCAAATCCGTTGATGTCTGTAGTGGTTTGCCAAAAATCATTAGGGTCTTCAACACACCCTTGATTCACGTTCTAAGTGTTGGAGTGGTTATTGGTTCACGGTGATGGCATGATTCCACCAAAGAACTAGCTAGCCCAAGAGTAAGTAGCTAGTTGGTAAAGGCTTATCAAATCTACTACAGTTCTTGTTGTTGTTAGATTCGATGTTCTTGACATAAGAGCATTGATGGATTCATGGATTTCATTCTTTGGTTTACGGTGGTTCAAAGTGTTCCTCTCGGTTACTTACATTGCTTGATTGCTACAAGCTTCAATCCTCGTGTTGTGTAAAGATCTATCTGGAAACTTGAAGTTAACCAAGTCAAATTCAAGTTTAGGGGAGGATTGTTAGGAATTATTATAATAGTATGGTTCTGCTGATAAGGTTCCTACTAATAGTTTATTTTTGTTTCTACTGTTAGAATGGTTTCTGCTGATAATTCAGTTAATACGGATAGTAGTGTCTGTATTATTAGTAATTAGTTAGGATATGCATGAGTTATTTTAGGAAGAGATAATGCATATCTTTTACGTGTTTTATAGCGGTTGTATTAGGGTTTCTTAAAGTATAAAATAAACCTATGGCTAGGGTTTATGTACGCTTTTGAAAAATAGTATTAGTGAATTAATATAGATCCATAGAGGATCAAGAATTTAGTTTTTATTTTCTTCTTTAACTCTTGTGTTCATATTCCGCGTGAGCATAAGTTTATTAGAGATTCTCTATAGTTTGCTTGTGATTACACAGGTTTACTATCTGTTTCTTAAAGGCTCGAAAGATCTATCTGAGATTGATCCAACAGTGTATGAGATATAGTTTCATAAAATCTTCTCAGTAGATGGTTATTAATGTCTTTCTTTTAATCATCCTTTGTTATAAATACCGTTAAACCATGGATATGGATCCTAACTCATTCCATATAGTTTAACCACTTAGAATCTTGTTATAGAATTTAATTAGATATACCAAATGTAATCAAGTATCATCTTGCATTACCCTTTGGGTTCGGCCAAACAATTAAATTTAAAGAAAATAATGTCAGTCATTGCAAGGATTTTCCTTCAATGTAGTTTTAAAAAACCCATTGATCGGTTCAAGTTTTAAAGTACATTTTATTTTAAAATCTTGGTAACATAGCTCTTATGCTAATTGTGAAAAACTAGAAGGGAGGTTGAATAGTTTTACTTATTAAATTTAGTTTCAAAATAATTAGATCAAGTATATGTGAAAAGCTTTTGTTTTCAAATATTGATAGTGCAAGAATACAAATGATAAAGCTAAATATAATATGTAAAGTAAAGAGATAGAACCATCAAGTATTTATAATGGTTTGGCTACAAAGTCACATTTCTTGCCTTACTCCACTCCCCGAGTACCCAACTCGAGAGTTCGTAAACACTATGTCTACATGACGGAGAAGCCTCTGAAACGCTTACACACTACAACAATCGTATGGATGGCGAGGAGACTTTCGCGGCTACGAGATGTCCCGGCAAAAGTCACTAAATGAAAAAATCAAAGGCGGCGTGGCACATAATTGTTGACTGTTAAATAAAATTCAACTAATACTTTCGTTGGGGACGTGTCCCAGGAAAATCTATTGACTATTTAGTGTACTTTGGTGACGGTCAAAATTCAACAGTACCTTCACGGGATTAGTAGCTTTAACTTTGACGGAAATTTGGCCAGAGTCAATAGCATGTTAATTGTTCCCGCCTTTATTCCCGCTAAAACTTTCTCCGGGGACATGTCCCCGGCAAAAATGGTATTCACAAAAATATGCTTAATTATATGTTAAAAATACACAAGTTTTAATACACAACTAAAACCTCGATTATATGTTAAAAATACACAACTTTTAATCAAGGCGGTGGAATATCTAGGTTAATGAGATCATGTTGTTTCATCGCTTGTGATACAAAAGATTTGATCATGTTTGCTTAAGACTTTTTACTGAGTTGTCTAGTTATAGTGCTATTACACCATTTCCGACATCATTTCATTCTCCTTTTAGTTAAACATCGTATTATTCCAATAACAACATCAACAACTACAACAACTACAAGAACAACAACAACAACTACAAGAACTACAAGAACAACAAATACTACTACTACATCGAAGATTTTCCATGTCACCTAACGACTCACGGAGTAATGCATCCGAGCGGACATGCGTGGTCGTCGATAATCCTTGCCATTTAAGTCTTGCTTCAACATTCTTACTCTTGTCTCTAGCACATGTTTTGTGATTCCGCAAGTTTATCCTAAGATCTTTGGCATTGCGACTCAAGCACTCTGTTGGTGCATATCCGAACCTTGAGACGTTAAACCAGAAGAGGTTATTCTTAAGTACTCGTCAAATTCACTCTTCCACATAAAATATTCGCACCCATTATCTTCTTTTCTAGGATGCTACATAATAAGAAAATTATAAGAGATTACAACCCAATTATTTGTATATTTACATAAATAAGAAATGTATGATTGTTCACCTTCGACAGAGGACATGCATAATATTGTCGTCTAGATGAATATTCTCTATGTGATGTTCTTAATCTTATATTTCCGGCTCCACAAGAACACATAAAAGGATTAAATGGCTCCATCTCAGGTTTTGAAATTTGTGTGAAGATAAGAGGTTGTGAGTTTGAGTGGTTTTGAGGATACGAGGTTGTGAAATTCGTGTGAACATAAAAGGACTATATAATGTGTTTTTCATGTTGGTGGGAAGTTTTGGCGCCATTTTTTAGGTGGGAATTTTTTGCGCCTTTTTTTGTGGGAAGTTTTGCCGCCAATAATTTTGAAGGGAAGTTGAGACCAGTAGACAACTGCAAGAATTTGGTCGTTTAACATGATACATATACCATAGCACCTATAATTGGTCGTTTAACATGATACATACACCATAGCACCTATACTTGGTGGTTTAACATGATAGGTATACCATAATACACCTATACTCGGTTAACAACATGAAACTACCATAGCACCTATACTCGGTCGTTTAACATGATCGTATACCATAGCACCTATACTCGGTCGTTTAACATGATCGTATACCATAGCACCTATACTCGGTCGTTTAACATGATACATATACCATAATACACCTATACTTGGTTGTTTAACATGATACGTATACCAAAGCACCTAAACTCGATCGTTAAACGGGATATGAATACCATAGGACCTATGCTCGATCGTTTAACATGATCGTATACCATAATACACCAATACTCGATTCGTTTAACATGATACATATACCATAGCACCTATACTCGTTTTTAACATGATCGTATACCATAGCACCTATATTCGGTTGTTTAACATGATACGTATACCATAATACACCTATACTCGGTCGTTTAACATGAAACGTATACCATAGCACCTATACTCGGTTGTTTAACTTGATACGTATACCATAACACCTATAATCGGTCGTTTAACATGAAACGTATACCATAATACACCAATGCTCGGTCTTTTAACATGATACGTATACCATAGCACCTATACTTGGTCGTTTAACATGATACGTATACCATAATACACATATACTCAGTCGTTTAACATGATACGTATACCATAGCACCTATACTCGATTGTTTAACATGATATGTATACCATAGCACTTATACCCGGTCGTTTAACATGACACGTATACCATAATACACCTACACTCGGTCGTTTAACATGATACGTATACCATAGCACCTATACTCGGTCGTTTAACATGATCGTATACCATAACACCTATACTTGGTGGTTTTACATGATCGTATACCATAATACACCAATACTCGGTCGTTTAACATGATACGTATACCATAGCACCTATACTCAGTCGTTTAACATGATACGTATACCATAATACACCTATACTCGGTCATTTAACATGATACGTATACCATAGCACCTATACTCTGTCGTTTAACATGATACGTATACCATAGCACCTATACTCGATTGTTTAACATGATACGTGTGGAAAACGTAGAGGGGGTGAATACATTTCCGTTTCAAACTTAAAACTTTTGTATCAAATATAGTATAAACCATTGCATTTGCTAATCTTGACGCGATGATGCATTTACCGCATTACGGTATGTAAGGCCAACCCTTTAATATCACATAAGATTCCATAAGATTAATGGTTCATTATAAATCAAGTTTCACCATTATTAGTCCGGTTGCTTTTTCTTGATCAAGCGTGTCATAATATGTAAAGTGTTAAATATAGTTTATGACTATATGAATGACCAAGTATGCATCACAAACATAGACATCAACCATATAGACAATAAACAATGTAAAGCAAGAATAAAAGTAAAGTGATAAGTAAAAGGATAGACAAACCAACAGGAGGATTTATAGTGGTTCGGTCACGAAGCTTCTCTTCGCCCTACTCTACTCCCCGAGTCACCTACTCGAGAGTTACTTCACTAGATCAACAAACTCCATTCTCGGCGGAGAAAACCTTACACAACGTCGCTTACACTTTTTCTAGTACTAAGCTAAACACCGAGTTCTTCCACGAGGTAGAACCAAACCTATCACAACGTCGCCTACACTTTATCTAGTACAAGGCTAGATACTGGGTTCTTCCACGAGGTATAACCAAACCTATCACAACGTTGCCTACACTTTATCCAGTACAAGGCTAGATATCGGGTTCCATTACGAAGGAGCAACCACTACCCGACCAACACGACACATCTATGACACCCGTTATGTTTTGTGGCCCAACATAACAAACCTTGTGTTTTATGGCACAAACACATAAACCATCTAGTCTAGTCATAGATATATGACACATCTATGACACCCGTTATGTTTTGTGGCCCAACATAATAAACCTTGTATTTTATGGCACAAATAGATAAACCATCTAGTCTAGTCATAGATACAAGAATATGATACTAGACAATATCTAAGACAATGTGTCTAATGGATATGAAATCCTAAACTAAACATCAAGAACACAAAGCATGATGTAGTTAGTCTTCTATGAATGAAGATGACAAGTTTCCCAAGCTTGTTGTAGAAGATCTTCATATGCTTGTATGCTTGTGATGGGTGATCACTTGATGGTAAGGATGCAAGATGTCTAAGCTTGCTTTGAAGGATCACCGGAGTATGCTTACAACAAATGAAAGTTAGAAGCATTATGATCATATGAGATGAGGGTAGTTTACATGTTTCCTAATGATCTAAATATCCTAGAAATGGTGGAGAGAAACTATGTGTGAAGGTGTGAAGAAATGGTAATAAGTGGATTGCTATTTATAGGCAAAAAGACCAAACTAAGTTTCTGACCCAAGGATCCCTTCTGGAGGGATCCGGCCCTTGTAATCCCAAGGGATCCGTAGGACGCTCCTCTTTACCCATGGGTTATGGGTCATGGATCATGGGTTATGGGTCATGGACTTGAGTGCCCACCAAGGTACAATGTATCTAGACATTGGGTATGGGTCTTGGGTCATGGGTCATGGGTTTTACCTAACACATTTACTTATGTTTATGTAAGTAACCAAAATTACTTAAGTGTTTTATAAACTACTTAACTAAACATGTTTAATGGTTTGTTATGGGTTTGATCATAACACAGCATAACAAACATGTACGAACCGGTGTTGCAGCATACAAGGACTTGAGTCATTGAGAGGTGTTGAGAGTATGTTGAGACAAAATATAATTACAAGTAACTTATACATTTTACGTTATGTATTAAAAGTTACATGTTTGTCATCAACAAAACAAATGAGAATGTATAGATTAAATATCGTAATATTTGAACTAACAATACGTATACCATAATACACCAATACTCTGTCGTTTAACATGATACGTATACCATACAACCTATACTCGGTCATTTAACATGATACGTATACCATATCACCTATACTCGGTCGTTTAACATGATACGTATACCATAATACACCTATACTCGGTCGTTTAACATGATACGTATACCATAGCACCTATACTCGGTTGTTTAACATGATGCGTATACCATAACACCTATACTCGGTCGTTTAACATGATATGTATACCATAATACACCAATACTCGGTCGTTTAACATGATACGTATACCATAATACACCAATACTCGGTCGTTTAACATGATACGTATACCATAGCACCTATACTCGATCGTTTAACATTATACGTATACCATAGCACCTATACTCGGTCGTTTAACATGATACGTATACCATAATACACCTATATATACTCGGTAGTTTAACTTGATACGTATACCATAGCACCTATACTCGGTCGTTTAACATGATACGTATACCATAACACCTATACTCGGTCATTTAACATGATACGTATACCATAGCACCTATACTCGGTCGTTTAACATGATACGTATACCATAGCACCTATACTAGGTCGTTTAACATGATACGTATACCATAGCACCTATAATTTCTTAAATTATTCAAATAAGATTTAAATTTAAACTGGTTTTTATTAATTTTAATTATTTAAAATGATAATAAAGACAAATTTAACTTTCGGCAGAGAAATGTCCCCGGGAAAAATAAAAGGCAAAAAATACCTCAATTATTAACGAGATCTTTTATCACTTTGAGAAAAAAAAAAACACCAACACCTTTCTCAGCTCTCTGCAACCACCACAACACCACCACTTCCTCACCATCTCCATCTCAACCACCATCTCCACCACAGCACCACCACTTTCTCAGCTCTCTGAAACCACACACGCACCACTGCGCACGATGTATCTCCCATCTCCTCATATAATTCTCTTCTCCATTCTTACTCTTGACACTGCACTACTACAAACCCAGGTATAATTTTTTATTTTTGTTAATTGTTTTCAATTTTTTGTTATTTTTTATTAATATGTGTTAATTTGTGTTAATTTTGTTTTTTGTTAATTTTGTAATTAGTTTTGTGTTAATTTGTGTTAGTTTTTTATTTTTGTTTTAATTTTTTTTTAATTTTTTGATTCTGTTCCTATCGAGACTACAGCCGAGACCAAGCCGCCTCCCCAGCCGAGACCAAAAGGTAAGATATGTCGTTTCGTATTTTATTAGTTTTGTGTTAATTTTGTTTTGTTTTAATTTTGTAATTATTTTTGTGTTAATTTGTGTTAATTTTTTATTTTTATTAACTTTTTGATTATGTTCCTGTCGAGACTACAGCCGAGACCAAGTCGCCTCCCCAGCCGCGACCACCGCCGAGACCACAAGGTAAGATATGTCGTTTCGTATTTTAAATAGTTTATGGTTTTAGGTAATGAGAACTATCCAAGCATCGGGTATCAAAAAGACCCTTTAAACCATTAGGATTGAATTAGTCATTTTAACAATTAGGGTAGGAGGGTAGGATGGTGGATTTTGGGACCTAAACCAAGATCTTGGCAGGTTGTTGGGGTCCACTCCCTTTCATGTGTAATAGCACTTTTACTAGGTTAATGAGATCATGTTGTTTCATCTGCTTGTGATACAAAAGATTTGATCATGTTTACTTAAGACTTTTTTAACAGTGTGTCTAGGGTTGAGGGTTGGTGACACATGAGAATGGTGTTAGTGTGTCTAGTTAAAGTGCTATTACACCATTTCCCGACATCATTTCATTCTCCTTTTCACAATGATCTTCCAAAAATTTCTCCAACAATTCTCTCCTATATTATCAAACAACAAAAAAAGTTAGCGGATATGACCGTGGCTTCTACGATGGTTTCTGGCGAGGAGGTACACGGTTTCTTGGTCCGATGAGACACGGGAAAGTGTACGACCCATTTCTTATTACGGTTTGTTATGGTTACCTAATGATGAGGGTTGAATCTTGAAGGGTAGAAAGGTGGTGCAAAAGGGTTTAGCTTGCTTTGAGAGTTCATAATTGTGTGTGTGTTTTTTGGTGTGAAACTCTATGTGTGCGTGTGTGTGTGAGAGAGAGAGAGGTCGGAGATGATAAGAAGAGAGATGAAAGGGTTTGTAATGATAGTGATGGAATGATAAGAAGAGAGATGAAAGGGTTTGTGAGGGTGCCTCATTAACCCCACTTCACTCGCCACCATTCCATCACTATCATTACAAACCCTTTCATCTCTATTCTTATCATCTCTGCGCTCTCTCTCTCTCACACACACAGAGTTTCACACCAAAAAACATACACTAAAAACACACACAGAGTTATGAACTCTCAAAGTAAGCTAAACCCTTTTGCACCACCTTTCTACCCTTCAAGATTCAACCCTCATCATCAGGTAACTATAACAAACCGTAACAAGAAATGGGCTATACACTTCGTGTGTCTACTAGACCAAGAAACCGTGTACCTCCTGTCAGAAACCATCGAGAAGCTACTTGTCACCGCTAACTTTTTTGTTGTTTGATAATATAGAGAGAATTGTTGGTGAATTTTGGAAGGTCATTGTAAAAAGTAGAATGAAATGATGTCGGAAATGGTATAATAGCACTTTAACTAGACACACTAACACCATTCTCATATTTTCACCAACCTCGACCCTAGACACATTGTTCAAAAGTCTTAAGCAAACATGATCAAATCTTTGTATCATGGCGGATGAAACAACATGAACTCATTAACCTAGTTAAAGTGCTATTACACATGAAAGAGGTGGACCCCAACACCTGCCAGATCTTGGTTTATGTCCCAAAATCCACCATCCTACCCTCCTACCCTAATTGTTAAAATGACCAATTCAACCCTAATGGTTTAAAGGGTCTTTTCGATACACGATGCTTGGATAGTTCTCATTACCAAAAACCCTAAACTATTTAAAATACGCAGGTTAAGCTTTGGACAAACCCGAAGAAGCAGAAGATCTCGTTCGTTAGCTGCTATTCACCATAACTTTGTAAGAAACTATTTAATCATTTTATTTATATATATACATGGTGTTGGATGTGTCGTTATTGATTTTATTTCTAAACAATTGAGCAGCGACACCGAGGCGGCGATTGCTGAAGACTTGATAGAGCTATATTGTCGAAACCATATGAGGGGCGATGTCTTTGACTCCCCATTATCTGAAGCTAGATATGTAAGTATAGTTTATTTTCAAAGTCACCCACTATGATGAAATATAATGCATCACGAATTATATATTACTTTTCTTGTTTTTTTGTAACTAAACAGAACCAGATGACACGGATGCATGAAGAGAGCACCTCCAATGGGACCCACATGACTGACCGCGAGATTCTCCGCCACGTGATTGGTGGTAAGCTTATGTATAGGTTTACACGTTATGCATATGTTTCTAGAGAATAACATGGATTATTATGTCGTTTATGTGCATTATGTGTTAGGATTCCCGCTAAATGGATTATACGTATAGTTTTGGACCATTTGCGGATAGATAGCTTATGTATAGTTTTGTAGATGATCATGTGTTAACGGTTTTTGCACCGTTTTGGCGATTTTGGAAACACATGACTATGTTAGCGATTGATAGTTATATACGATATTATGTTTAGCGAATCTGTGAACATAAAACAGGTTCTGAAAACAGGTTGTTACATTGTAGATTTTTTTCATTCCGGAAAAAATCTAAAAATTACCCATTTTGGCAGCAATTTTATGTAAAATGGGTCAAAAGCTTTCCCCGGGGACATGTCCCCGGCGAAAGAGTTAAAGATAATTTTATTTTATCACTTTCCTCGGGGACATGTCCCCGGCAAAAATATTCAAAATATTCATCCGTTAAATCAAAATGTTCATCAATTAAGTGAAAATAGCAAAAGTGGAACTGGCAAAAGTAAAAGGGATAGTTTGGATACAATTTTTTGTAGCCAATTGGCTACAATCATTTATTAAAAATACACTAACAATGATTCAGAGACCCACATAAAAAAATCAAGACCCACAAAAATAATCAAATACCCACATTTTTAATACAAAATTGTAGTCAATTGGCTACAATTAATTGTAGCTAATATATTCCTTTTTTTTTTTTTTAATCCCACATTCTAAAGTAGTATGGTATATTGGTAAATGCTAATGTTCTATCCATGATGTTCCGAGACCTCATCCGAGTTCGTAAACGTTTGGGGTTCAAGTGATTGTCATTAGACTTCTCTTCATACACGTACGTATTTCCCGAGACAATTGTATCATAATCAGGTTGTTCTTGGTAATCATCACCATCAACATAAAGCAAGTTCCCATAATCAGAGATCCAAGTTTTAATTTCTTGAACGGATTCCATGTCTTCTTTGTACACTATATGTGCCCCGCATCTTACGGATCTAGTACCATCTGTTCTCATTATAGTCATGACCAGATTACCTTCAATATGTGCCCAATCTTCAGGTTGAAGATCATGATACATCTTCTGAAAGAAACTAAATGGTATATAGCTAATCCACACGTTCTCACTATCAGCTACAGCAGATGCATTAGACCAATCAACCTCTCGCATAGGAATCATCTTTTCCTCATTTACAATTTTAAAGATGATCCGGGGAGATGCATACTGCGAATGCCAGTCCCTTTGAAACACACCACATACAGCAAACCCCATGATTTTTCCATGACATCTTGGATGTAGCTTCAATACTGTTTTGCACCCGTTCCGCACTTCTTTGAACCAGATTGGCACATGGCTTCCAGGAATACCGATGCTTAACCGATGATTTAGTGCAGCACATTTCTGTATTCAGCAGGAAAGTTCATTCAAACTTATATATTTACATAAAAATAGCATGCAAATTCTTAAATATCTCGTTAGGGAATAAGGAAAATTATCACAAAATTGTCATAAACCAAGAACTCACTTTTTCTGAGTAACTCTTTCTGTCAATACATCTCATGACATCCACTTAGATTATAACATTATCAAACATTGCCACATAAATATAACCAAACAAGCTATATTTGCGAATTTGGCTTTTTGGGAAGGAGTAAAAACTTTAAATAAGTTATATCTATGTATCTGATCTCTTTATTGGCGTGTTGTGTGTGTGTGTGTGTGTGAGAGAGAGAGAGAGAGAGAGAGAGTATTGGTCACCTTAATGAATGACAGCTCCAACATTCTATCAATGTATCTTTCGTTCTCTTGTTTCTGTAGGATTCTGGGGCAATCAAAGAGCCATAGCTTATATAGCCATTCATAATCTTTCGCAAAATTTCCAATCGTTTCCAGTGAGCTGCAACCTCCAGCCTTTAGTATCTGTATTCCTAAAGGGAGATCATCTAAAATTCGTAGTCTCGAACATTCATTTACCTCCAACAGTTTAAGATTTGAAATATGAGAGATTCCAGCAGGTAACCGTGTTAACTTAGAGTTGCCACTTAGATTTAGTTCTTCTAATGAAGAGAACACGTGAAGGTTTCGGGGAAAGTCCTTCTCTTCAATTTGTCTCCATCTAAGATCCAATTTTCTCAAAGAATACAAACTTGTGAAAGTATGAAATTTACTTGACTCTGGCATGCTTTGAAAGGCCGGCCTGCGACGGAATCCTAAGAAAAGTTCTTCTAACTTTTCCATGCTTCCAAGCTCCTCTGGTAATATCTCCAGTCTAATGCAATTATGAAGATAGAGGCTCTTGAGATTCTTCAACTCACAAATGGAGTTTCGAATGTTCATAAGTTTCTCACAACTCACTAGGCTTATGAAGCTAAGACCAGATAGATATCTAAATGATGATGGCAGGTCCTTTATTTGATTACAATGATCAAGATATATCTTTGAAAGTTTTACCATACATGGTGAGACTTCTGGGAATCTTTCAAGACTAAAGCAACTGGAAAGAATTAGAGTCTCTAGGGATTGCATTTCAATTGTTGACGGGAGATACTTTAGCTTCCTGCAACCTCTCATATCTAAGTAAACAAGCCTACGATGACATCCAAGCGACTCATGAACCTCCACCAGACTAGCACAATTAGCTAAGACGAACCTCTCAATATATGGGGACCCAGAGACATCTGGAATTCTTGTTATTTGCGACTCACTAAGATTAATGAATTTCAATCTTGGTAGTATCTATCAAAAAACATAAATTGATTCAATTAATAAAAGTACTTAACGCACTTGTTTGCGTGAAAAACATAAAAAATAAAAAAACATAAACTGATTTAATTTACGAGAATACCTTTCGTCCCTCCCATAAACATTTAATGGCGCTACTGACCATTTCAAGCCCAACAAGATTACGCATACGTGCTACAGGAAGAGCAATAAATTGGTATTCATGCCAACAAAGCCATCGTAATTCATCAGGGAGAACTGTTGGTTCGTGGGATGGAAAATCTGAGTCAATATCAAGTAGCCGGAGATTCTTCAACTTTTTAAAAACTTTACTGGTTAGCTTCTTATCGTAGAGGTCAACGTTGTATTCGTGGTCTCGCAAAACTATAGCTTCAACTGATTTCAGTTTCTGTAACAAATGACCAAAACATTACTCTAGTCGATCATTCCAAAAACTTCAAACAAAACATGATATTTAACTTCTTTCACTAAATTCACCCATATGCACTTAAAAAAATTTACGGACCACAAAAGTATGTATTAATTTAGGCTTTAGCTAATACCAATTCCGACCAAATATGTGCTGAAAAATAAGAGAAACAGAAAAAATGAACCTCGCTTTAATTAACAAATTAGAATAATACGAAAAAAGAATAACAGAAATTACGCCCTTCCAAAGTTGTGGTTAATCAAATGAGAGAAAGATAGAGATTCATTACTGTTTTCTGTATTATGCAATTCTGCATTTCTTCGAGTTCCCAAATCCTGCTGTTGGTGAACATATCACGAACTATTTGCCAACCCATTTCTTGTATGAGGTCATGCATCTCTAGTCGTTTCTTTGAAACAGTTATAAGAGATTTCTCAATAAGAACGCTAATTCCTATCACCGGGTCAAAACCAAAGCTATCAAGTATCCTAGTAACGTGTTCCTTATCTTTTCCCTTGAAAAAACATGCAACATCTAGAAATATTTTCTTCTCAGAAAGATGTAACCCATCATAACTTAACTTCAGTGTCTTAAAAATCTCAGTATCTGGTTCTTTAGCCAGTCTATTTAAGGAACTTTCCCAAACGACAATGTGTCTTCCATAAAAGAACGAACCTAGAACCTTCAAAGCTAGAGGAAGATAACCAGCATAGCTTACTGCACGATATGACAACTCCTTGTAATCATCTGGGGGGATGTCAGTTTTAAAAGCATGCCTAGAGAAGAGCTGAACAGCTTGGTCCAGAAGTAAAATATTAGGTTTATACGTTGCAAATGCATCTGATAACAAATGCTGATTTCTTGTGGTTATTATGATTCTACTTCCTGGGCCAAACCATGTGTTTGTTTCAGCTAGAAACTCTTTTTGCCGAGGATTATCCACGTCATCTAAAACAAGAAGAACCTTCTTTTTGTTGAATCTATGTTTTATTGTTTCAGCTCCTACATCAGGATCCTCAATAAAGAAGAACCTTTTATTCGTCATAAGAACGTCGCTTAGCATCTTCAGTTGCAAGGCACATACATCTCTTTTATTTGAGCAATTTTGTCGTACATCTTTGACAAAGCTACTACCGTCAAACTTATAAGAAATTCTCCGAAACAGAGCTTGCGCTATTGTCGTTTTACCAATTCCCCCCATTCCCCATATACCAACCATACGCACCTCTTCTGTTTCATCTAAATCCAGTAGGGAATTCAATGCGTCTACATGCGTCTCGATGCCAATTAGATTGTTCTCTATAGCATTTGGCTTTATATGGCCTAAGATGTCTAGAACGATCTTGTTGATAAAATGTGACTCGCCACTGCACATTTAAGAGCATTATTAGCATATACGAGTAAAATAAATTGGATGTTAAAGAAAATGAGTTCTTATGAAGGTTTTTCTGCGATATTTTCAACTTAATTGAGGTCAACTTATGAAGGTTACTAGAGATACTTCACGAAAACTTATAACAAGGAAGCTTAAACAAACACCCCCTTAGTTGTTGGAAATTCTGAGTGACAACTTTAATAGTCATACTGAATAATACCTAAGTTAAACCTCACCTAATTATAATTGATGAAACAAACAATATTTAACACTATCATTTATTTCAAACCAAATCTGTATCCAGTGGCGGAAGCAGGAAATGAGGATGTCGGGGGCAAAAAAATTTTTTTTTTGACAACATCAACAGAATGCGGAAAAAAAACGAGGATCGTAATGATAAATCAAGTATTTTTACTTTAAAATGATGGATTTTTAAAGCTTTAGAGCGTTGAATGTTGGGTTTTAGTATGTGGGTGGGTTCAATTTGAGTTTTGAGTGGGCGTACTTTCGAAAAAATGTCAAAATTTTAAAAAAATTATACTAAAATCGCGACTTTTTGGGCTAGCCATGGAGGGCACTTGCCCCCCATTATTACCAAGTAGATCCGTCCCTGTCTGTATCCAAATCTAATTCCAATCTTTTTTTAAAACAAACGCTTTGATGTTTTCCAATGAAATTCAGATCCTTTTGTATTGCATTCCCCGTGTTGTTGTTCATAATGTGAAAGCCCTTTACAGAAAAAAAAAAAAAAAAAAAAAAAAAAAAAAAAACTAACGAAATGATCAGACAAGATTGTATGAACAAGGAAAACTAACCCATCTGAGTTTGAGAAACTGAAGCCAGCTAAATTTGAAGCTGTGACTAAAGCTTCTCTCCACTTGCTCACTTTATCTGGTTCTCCCCTAAACTTCACTTGTTGTTGTTCGAATGCCGTACCAAAATTTATTTTCTGCCCTCGCACGTCGGATGGGTCCACATGGTAGAACACTGGCAACACCCTCTGTCCTGTCAATTTATGGCATTCCATAATTTTGACAAGTTCATCCAAGCACCATGATGAGTTAGCATAATTTTCAGAAAAAACTATCACAGCAGACCTCGATTCTTCGATCGCCTTCAGGAGTTCGGGTGAGATCGGTTTTCCTCTACGGAGCATGTCATCATCTTTGAATGTATCTATTCCCCTTTGAGTTAGAGCTGCATAAAGATGATCTACAAAGGTGTTTCGTGTGTCTTCGCCTCTAAAACTTAAAAACACTTCATATGTCCATTTTCGGGTTGATGCGAATGACGATGAAGATGGAAAATTATTGAAAGATTCCATTGAAGTAAAAGAAAAAAATGATGGTCTTCTAACAGTTTTGGATGCAAAAACTGTATATATGCCTATGAAAAATTGAAAAGTAAACGCTTTGCATGTGGTCTTCTTGACCTTTTGCCTCCAAAAAGTAAACGCTTGCTTGTTGGATAGTGGGTACGACTTGTTCAAAGTATACCACATGGATAACAGAAAGTGAACGTCGAGGCATCCATCCCCTTTCATTTTATAAAGGGAAAATTACCAAACTATACATCATGACTTATCACTTTTTAGGCCTAAAACTTTCAAAAGTCGAAAATAGACCGAGGGCAACTCTAAAATTGGGCAACTCAACAATGTTACGACATGTGTTTCATATGTGTAAGATATTAGTTTTTGGGCAACTAGTCATTGCTAAGCAAATGGTTTTTTAGTCGTTGTACCAAAAACTTTTGTACTTTACAAGTACAAACACAAAATGCGGCAACTTATACTATTGGACAACTACACTTTAATTTTTGTGAAAATTACTGTGCTACCCATTATTAATGTGGTGTGTTTGCACAGACCCACTTTTAGCCTTAATCTCAAAAATACCTATCAATGTCGGGTATTTATCTATTATTATATATAATAAAATAAAACTTTATGCTGGCCTCTTAAGCGTTCATTAAAAATTCAATTAATTCGGTGATGTGGCATTCCTTAATTAACATGTTTATACAATCACCTACAATCATTCTTTTTCTACACACCATTTATTATATACGCTCCATACGTATATATTTTGTATAGTAAATAAATTCATAATTTTCAATCAATAAAAGATTAAAACTTCTTACGTACACCAAACCACGATAGCGGATCTCCACACGAATTCAAACACAATCAATATTCTTTTGGGTTTCATGACTTTGCCAGTGATTCATCTATCAACATCTTAACATTGGTATGTTTCGATTGTTCTTGATTTAGTTTTATTTCGATTCAAATATTATATAAAATTCGATTGATTAAGTTAAATTTAATTTTTTCTATGCAAACTCTTAGGGTTTCGATTGAAATCCATAGTAAAGCTATGTTGTTGTGTTATTTTTATTTTGGGTTTTGATTCAATTTAATGTGTTTTTGGCTTTGATTATTCAATTCTGTGTTGCTAAACCCTTGAAAAAAATATTGGTGAAACTCACATTACTAATTAAGAATCACATTAAATATCAATTCACATTCACAATTTGAAATTAAAACACACACACAATTGCAAATTAAAATACCAACATCATTCAAGATTAACATCACGATAATGATTATTTCTCGAGTCCATATTAGTGGTAATGCATAATTTATGTGTTTTTTTTTAATCTCGATCTCATTTCTTTCCGTTTCAAATTTTCAATTGTTTTGATTTATTGCTTCCCCTGTTTGTTGTGATTTGAGAGTGGATAATTAATTAATATTTTATTTATTTAATAATGGTTGATGCAGGTGATGAATAGCTCAAGTCGTTTTTTGTTCAAAGGTAATGGATTAGATTGATATTAAAGTGATTATCTTGATAATAATAGCCGTATGTGTTTGATTATTATTATTATTATTATTATTATTATTATTATTATTATTATTATTATTATTATTATTATTATTATTATTATTATTATTTATTTTTGTGATTCCATTGTTCCAAATCAACATAAATTTTGGTGAAAAAGTGAGGAATTATTGTTTAATTGAAGGTGTGATATATATTGAGTACTTTATATATGCATACTACATGTTTGATGAAATGCTTAAATGAAAAGAAAAATCAAATACCACATATCTCAAATCAAGTCTAAGGTGATGGCATTTCGATGATACTTAGACTTTTGTTTCGCTCTACAGATCAGACTAGATAGACAAAGTCTCTATTGGAGTGCAACATGTCCTAAAGACGTTGAGAGTTTGACGAGGCAGTTCTTACGCAATCCATACAAGGTTACCATTCTGCATCCTTATGATCCATAGATGAAACTATTTGTTCCTAGATTGTTCATTGTGTGCCAAGCATATAATTTACTCGGTATAGACAGGATTTTTATTAATGTATTAAGTTTATTGCCGGAATGATACCAGTTATATTAGTTTTTTTAGTTTTAGATATATTTTAATCAATCTGATGCAGTTTTAAAGATTTATGTATAGTGCATATTAGTAAGTGATCAATAAAATGGCCAATTTAATATTTTCTTTGCAACTGTTTAATCTGATAAGGGAGCCATTAACGTTTGAATCTTTTTGCAGGTGTGGTGTAAAAGCTCATGTTTGTACCCATGATTGACTCTGTTGCACCTGAAGTTTTTTTGATTATTGATTCCATTCTCTAATTTGTAGACAATTCAGCATGAAAGTAAGTTGCTTTACTCATGTTTGAATGTTAGATAAATAATCTTAAGACAATTAAGCTTCAACACGTTTTTTTTTATATAACATTTTTTTTCTTTTTTTCTTTTTTTTTGGAATGGCAGATAACTTAACTCGAAAGTGTTAAAATGTTAATATTATTGAAGGTTCTTGGCATTCAACATTAGGTATTGCTATTGATAGTATCTTTCTCAGCTTAAATTGTTAGTTATAGCTTTTTTTATGTGAGAAGAATTACATACTATCATCATATGCATAATTCTTCTCACTCAATGTGGGCAGGACGCTTGATAGAATTTTATCATTCAACATGGGCAAGATGCTTGATAAAATTTGCAGGTTGGAGCCGATATTGTTAAGAGGACTTTGAGTTATCCTCTTAATTTGATTGAAAAGAATGCATATGTCATTGGCAGCATTGTTAGCAAGCGGGTATGCTATATTGCTTTATGATTTATATTTCACTTTTCTAAAATATGTAATCGCGTCACACTTGGATCATGTGATTGATTGTTCTTTCTCTCTCTTTTTTCGTTGTCATAGGATTTTGGCGAATGACAACCCCAGATTTGGATTTGCTGGAACTAATGAATAAGAGGATTTAATGTCAGCCAAAATCATTGATCCAACAAGGGTGAGTTACTGCAACACAAGTACCTGTTACGAACATTTTATTAATAAATACGAGGATTTAATGTCAGCTGGAATAGTTGTTAGCTATGTTTTGTATAACTGATGTATACCTGAATATGTTAGAAGCAAATTAGGGGGTGTTTGGATTAGTTTTTTTTGGGCTTTTTTAAGTTTAGAGAACATAATAAGACTTTTTTTACATGAATCTTGATGCACCCATTTTTGAGATACGTACACATGAGATTTTGGTGTTTAGATTAGCTTGGTTTTATGGCTTAAGTCTATTTTCATTAAGTAGCTTAGTTATAGCGTATGATTTTGAGCTCATAAGGGTTTTTTAGTGTTTCACTTAGCTACGATAAACTGACCAATAAGGGGTGTTTAGATTAGCTTTTTTTGTGTGTCTTTGACCACTTTAGAGAACAAAATAAGCCCATTTTTATCTGTTTCAGATTTGTGAGAGATGCACCTATTTTTCTCTAAGATATTTACACATGAGATTAAGTTGGTGTTTCGATTAGCTTGGTTTTATGGCTTAATTATAATGTATGAATTTGAGCTCATAAGATTTTTTGTGAGTGTTTGGATTAGCTTATAACGTATAAGCTCATAAGCTAATGTAAAATGACTAACAAGGGGTGTTTGGATTAGCTTTTTTTGGGTTTATTCACTTTAGAGAAAAAAAATAAACCCATTTTTATCTGTTTTAGATTTGTGAGAGTGTCCTAATGCTTCTATTTTCCTCTGAGATATGCACATATGAGATTAAGTTGGTGTTTGGATTAGCTTGGTTTGAAGGGTTAAGTTTATTTTGATTAAGCAGCTTATACCGTAATCTTGAAATATTAGTTTTAGACCTGCAATTGCTAAAGTAATCTTGATTATAGTTATTTATTTTTCGCTTATAAGTAATGTTATTTGTTTGCAGTAGTTTTGTAAACTATATTGGAGACTCTTTTTCTTTGTCTACCCGTGTTCTCACGGACAAAATAAACCAGGTAATCAGTTTATAATATCGATTTTCATGCCAGTAATGTTATTTGTTTGCAGAAAATTTGTAAACAATATCGATTTTCATTTTTGTATTAGTTTATAATATGATAAAAACAAGGGTGCATCTAAATT
This sequence comes from Chrysanthemum lavandulifolium, assembly GCA_022545495.1. NCBI lineage: Eukaryota > Viridiplantae > Streptophyta > Magnoliopsida > Asterales > Asteraceae > Chrysanthemum > Chrysanthemum lavandulifolium. The sequence goes on from CM040245.1 coordinate 253,403,115, forward strand.
GCTTCAAATGAATGGGTTTTGTTGCAGAAGGGTACTGATGATCATGAACAGAATAGAGAAGCATCAACACTGGGATCAACTTATTGGAAAAAAGTTTTGAGGCAATAAGTGGGCTATTTTGACTTAAAAGTTACAAGCACGACGAATATCATTGACAGTGCTTCCAGTGATATAGTTGTTTTTGTTGCTTATTTCTAACAGTTTGGTTCCGACGTTGCTGTTATAATTTGCAGTGAGATGTCCATAACTGAGCTCAAGGGCAAATACAAGAAGGTAGCTTTTTTATGTGAATCAGTTGTTTGAATATTTTGCTGAAAGAATGATATCTGAAGTGACATTACGAAGAAACTCTCTTATGCAAAGACGTTATGCAAATCAGGTACATTACATAGCCTTTTTATGTGTAAAATTAAGATTTCATTTATACTCTTTGCTACTTACCATTGTATCTTTGGTCTTATTGGAAACAAATTATTATAATAAATATTTTCAAAGGCTGTTGGACGAAATGTATTATTAGTGTTGTTTGGACAACATTGAATTAGAGAAGTCATTTGGCATCCTAAACATGTTATTAAGGGATGTTTGGATACCTTATTTACAATACCCATTTTAGTGGCGTAACATTTATGTTTAGTGTTATTAGTTAGTATGAGTGGCGAAGAGACAATCAAGCTTCACGGCTGATACCATATACAAGTTGGGTTAAAGGCATTTCTCAAGTCCAGCTTGAGTAAGAGATATACAACTTAAGTAAATCAAGACACATGCTTGCCGCTATTTCAAATACACACGTATAAAGGAGCATATCTTCCCATCTTGAAACCGCTTGCCTGCTAAGGATTAGCTTATAAGCAGTTGAGCATAATCCTTATAATCTTGATAGTTATATTTTCTTGCATTATTCTAACTTTCTATGTAGCCTTTGAATGTAATTTGTAAAATAAAATTGTTGTGGCGTAGATTTGTGAAGAAATAGTTTGCATATATTGCTCATATCTTTGTTTTGTATAACTTGGTACGACTGCTTATTGAGCTACATAAATGTATTGGACCAAAAATGCTTATCAAAAAGGCTTAAAAACAACACTTAATGGGTATTAAAAAGGTACCTTTTGGGCCTCTTAAATGTGTATAAAAAAACCCACTTGCCACTTAACTAGGGGTGTTCATGGGTTGGGTAATATCCGAATAAACCGAAACCGAACCGAACCGAAAATAACCGAACCGAACTTGTAACAGAACCGAAATTGCCAAAACCGAACCGAACCCAAATAAAAGTTTGGTTTTCGGTTCGGTTATGGTTTTAGCAATCCAAACCGAAAACCGAACCGAAAACCGAAATTAAATAAATATATATATTTTTTATATTTATATTAAAAATATATTAAAACTCTTTATAATATATATATATATATATATATATATAATATTTTAAGCTTGAAAATTATTTTTTTTCAAAAATATATATAAATAAATGAATAAATTATTAAATTTAGGTAATTGGGTTATTTGGTTCGGTTTTCGGTTATTGGGGTTCGGTTTTTTGTTCGGTTTAGTTAAATTTGAATTCGGTTCGGTTCGGTTCTCGGTTATACCAAAAAAAAAATTAACCGAACAAACCGATAACCGAACCGATGAACACCCCTACACTTAACAAATAAATAAAACCATAGGGTATTAAATTACACGATATTGTCTAGGGTTTAAATGAGGTTGAGATGTTGTGTATATTTTCTCTCTATACCCGACATTAACATGTGACTTTTGCTTTTTGTCATATGTCGTGTATATATAGTGTATATGTATACACTATATTGCTTACACCTTTTGCTTTTAGTCAATGTCGTGTATGGCCGGTCAATGTCGTGTATATTCATACACTATATTGATTGGGTAGGTGTGAGTAATAATAAAAAAAAAAAACCATGTCGTGTGTGTCATGTAATTTTCTACCCGACATTGTCTATGATTTAATTGCCAAAGTCATTCATTGCCATATCGTCGATGTCGTGTATATAGTGAATATAAATACCGACATTGATGGGTATTTTGAGATTAAAATTTAAAAGTGGGTGCAATGCAGACACTTGCATTAATAATGGGTAGGTCGGTAATTTTCAATTAATTTTTGGGCAACTATTTTGTGAGTATACTTTTGTGTTTTATAACCATTTTATACATGTACAATCTACTCCTAAAATGTATAATATTTACTTTTCTAAATTAAATACACCCAAAATACATTTAAAAACACAAATTAAAATAATAATAATAATAATAATAATAATAATAATAATAATAATAATAATAATAATAATAATAATAATAATAATAATAATAATAATATTAAATTAAATTAAAAATAAAAATAATAATAATAACCAAATACCAACACTTTGTTTATTTTTTCCATGCTCTTGTCCATCTTTTCCCACACATATTATCAACAACACTTCTGTCATGTCCTACCACACACACGGTTCATCACATCACATCCAATAATCTAGAACAACTGCAGTTAGTATTTTTTTTTCCCTAATGATGTGATATAATAGGGTATGTTAATCGTTTTATGCATGTTTATTAAATTTGTTTTGCATTATTTTTTGTTTTTAGTATTGCGGTTTTTTTCCCTAGAAATGTGGTAAATCGTTTTGATTTGGCGTTTTGTGGCTTTTTATTAGTGGTGTAGGTTAGTTTTAACCATTTTTATTGATTGTATGATATCATTGATTATTGCATCTTAGATACAAAGGTTGTTATGCCTTGTATGCAACACACATATTCTTTCAATGTTATGATTATTCGGTCTTGTTTTCGAAAGGTTGTCATTTCATTGTTTTTTATCTTATAAGGCTGTTAATTGCATTTTAGAATCTATTATTCTTTTAGGTTAGTTTGATTGTTTGTTTTATGGTTTGGGTGTTTGTTTAAAGCTTATATGCGGCTTATGAGGTTAAACGTATGCATTTTAGTCACATCTTGGATTGCATTTTAAAATCCGCTGTATATTTTAAATGATTGATTATGTTCACTTTGATTGTCCTAGCTTGTTTATTGCTCATAAATCAAGACATCTTTGTGACTAAATTAATTGTTTACTAGAAATGGTTCATCAAACTTATTTTGTTATGCAATTTATGTTCCTTTCAGGACTATGAAGCGAAAGTAATATTTACGAGTAAATTAAACTACTTTGGCTAATTAATCAAAAATTAGACGCAAAACGGCGAAACTTATTTAGAAGTACCAGTTTCGGACGATTGATGGATCTGTCTTTTTTTAGCATGGATCTCATATCATAGATTATATGCTACGAAAACAGAAAAGAGTGGATGATTCTCATATGATACGCCACTCATTTATTACCTCGAAGAAGATCTATCAAGGTTAGAAAAATAAGTGTGTCGTGCATATACTTAATATGGTTCCAACCTAGAAGGTATTCAAGACATCGTTGATTTATGGAATGAAATGAATCCCATTAAGTCTTGATTGAAGTTCTGAGTTTATTAAATCTCTTCGAGCGTGTTATTAACAAACTAGAGTCATGAAATAACAATGTATTTTGAATATCTCAACTAAGAACAATTTATTGTTGCTCAAGATGCTGAGTATCTGGAGAATAGTCTCTACTTACAAAAGTAAGTGGGAGCATATGTAGATCTTAAAGATATTCAAGAACAAAATACACAACCATTTGAATACTCTAGCGAATGTCATATTGAGGCTGAACATGTAAATGTTGAACCAAAGAATGATGTAACTCTCATTCATAAATCCACAAGGATACCTCGAGCACCTGAGTGATATAGTTTTATATCAATGTTGAGGAATATTAGTTAGAGGATCATAGTGAACCTGTTAACTACAAAGATGCATTGTAGAATCTTGAATCCGATGATTGACTCAAAACTATGAACGCTAAGATGCAGCCCATAAAAGATAATCACTTTTAGAACTTAATTGGTCTTTTACCAATCGGTTAGATTGCAAGGTTAAAATGAGTTTCTTAAGTAGAAGACTCAAAAGGAAAGAAATTGTACCCACACTTTTAATGCACGTCTTACGAAAGTAGTTTTACTCATACTCAAGAGATTATTAAATATTCCTTTCTATGAGCATTAATTATAGAAAGATGATTAATTGTCATACTTGTTTTCATAAATATGAAATATAAGAATTGGATATCAAAACTCTTTCTTGAATGATTACCTTTGCGAGGACGATGAGTGATGCTATTTTTCCTAGATTACGTTTTAATATTTACAAGTCTCGTTTACCTATGATCTACGTTAGCACTAACAGGCAATGTACCCAATCGTGAGTAGACTAGAAATGATAGATCCAAGGTCATCCCAAGAGCTATGTGGCGGATTCTAACTTAAGTTTTCTACTGTCACTAAAAAGGGTTTTGATTTGAAATGTAATAAATTAAAATGACAAAAATGAAATGGATAAAATCAGTGGGAGAAAGATGTGCTAGCCTAGTTACTAATATTACCATGCCACAATCTAATTTTCCTAAAAGTGTTCACTATCGCCTTATGTCGTGGTTACATGTCATTAGGCTCAGATGGTCAAATCGCCTAACCTATAATCCTAGACTCGAACTCCTATGGTCAATTCTCTGGTAAGTCTAGTCATAGTAGTCATTACACGCCAGCTATCTATCTAGACATATCCTTAGTGATTTAACACTAAACCAAGGTTTGGTCCACTCAAGGTTTCCGCATTTTTTAAGCATCTCTACTAGTGAAGGTAGTCCTATGGTCAATTCTTACGCAAAGGATATGGCTGTCCTATAGTTAATTCTTACACACCCCTCGCAACCTAGCACACTAGCTTTATATGGTCAATACTAACTAGCATAATAGATACAACCTAGCTTCAATACCGCCAAAACACGGGGATCAATGATAGGCTAGAAATATAAACACATAAAGCAATAAGTAAACGAGAAAACAGAAATCATGGCATTGGTAAATTCATAGCTAGGCTAACACAAAAAGTGTTTAGCCTCTCATATTAAATAATACAGCAAAAACAATATTATTAATCATATTGAAAGAAGACATTAGACTCGATACAAATACTTGAAATGATGATAAAGCTAATGAATTATGGTACGATTTCTCCATTGGAAAGTGATTCGAAGCTGCTGAGATTCTTCCTTGGTGAAGCCCTAAATCGTCCCTTCTGGGTTGTGGTGAAAAGGATGATAAAAATGCAGATTTAAAGCTTGTTTTTATAGCCTCGGCATAGTTATAGCGTAACCTTAAGTAAAGGGTTACGTCGTAACTCCCATAAAACTGAAGATCTTATCCATTTAATAATCTCTACGGCGTAACCTCAAGAAGAGTCACTAAAATGGGCTAATTATTTGGATTTATACGGCATAACCATGTCGATGGAGTTACGCCGTAACCTTGAGCAACGTTGACTTTAGTATTCTAGTGATAATCTTTGTTACGACGTAGGTTGTAAATGCCTTCTACGTCAGGACCTTCTTCTGGCCAGCAAACTCTTTATAACTTCATTAGTTTTCCTTTCAAATCTGCGTTTCTTCGTTCCAATGCCCATTTATACCCTAAAATGAAATAAAATGTAATAGGAGTATATATTCATGCAAAACTACACAAATAGTGAGCATTTTAGGGGGAAATGGACACTAAAATATCGGGATTATTTGACATCATTAGTGAAGGGTTTATAAATCCAAATAATCTTTATAAAGTGTACAAAATGCAAGAATCCAAGTATGGGTCAAAGCACGCATCTAGGAGCTGAATCTTAAGTTTAATTATTAAATCAATGATTTGATTTTGATTAGAACTAAGATCACTCTTGAGTACACCTGAGGGCTAGTGGGATCACTATGTTTGTTTTCCTTAAATATCATATGTTTTGTAACATATTGGAAGCAACATTCTATCTAAGCTAGATGTTAATCTTTAGCTTGGAATGAAACATCAATTAAGATATTTAGAAAATAAAACATACAACCATGGAATTAATGTTTATTGAAATAAATAAATGTGGTTAATAACTCTAATACAATATGACATATCATTGAGCGAGTTTCAAATGATACATCTCACTTGATGAGATTGAACACATGAATTGGAATCTTAAGTTTAACTAAATGATTCATTATGTACATCATATTGTGCATAAGGTTAGTTGTTATACTTCCATGAATGCAAGATGAGTTGACAACAAAAATATCTAAGTGAAGGTCATTAGATGCCTGTTAAAATAAACATTCTAATGGAAGCTGTTTGAATTAGGATATCCATTTATGGGCTTACGATCATACCTAGTAATAAAGAACCTATGGATATGTATTGCGACATAACGACGCAATGATCATAGCCTACGAACCTAGAGTTCAGGATGGCACCAAACATTACCAAAGAGATGTTCATTGTTTACGGGTTTTAGATAAAAAAATATATTGTTGTCTATGTACAATGATGCTAGTTTGATTGAAAGGACACTCAATCCTACTCATAGTAGGATTTCATCATGGATGATGATGAAACTGACTAAACTTGCTCAAATAAGAGCATTGATGCATTATACATTGTAAGAATAAGAATACTTTACAGCTTGAGAGGCTGTTGAGATGATTGTCTCAAATAGATGTTATGTTGGCTTCAAACATCCTATGAAATGTATTGTGGCAATACTTATATTGTGATACTTATACTTGAGTGTGCACGGACAAAAATGACAATCATCGTATTATTCAAAGTTTACTCAGATGACTACTTAGCTGTCTTGTACCAAACAAGTTGAGCATGTTAGAAACATTGGATTTCAACTTACTAGTAGTCTCATGTATATATATAGTTAGTATTTAGATAATGGAACTGTAAGCAGTTGTATTAAATATTGATTTGATATACCTGCTATGATCGTTTTCATTTATACTACTTTATTCTCAGGGCCGTCTCGTGGAATTCAGTGACCCGTGCCATTACCACAAAGAGGCCCTCAAACACACACATAATATACATATGTATAAGTAGTGCATGAATTAATTAAGCTCAAGTCTCATATTGTGTTCATATATAAAATAGAAGTGCATAAATTTGGTGGCCCTCGTCAAGCGTTGGCCCTATGCAATCGTACCTCTTATACTCCCCTAAAGCCGGCCCTGTTTATTCTACATTTGCATGTTTAATCCATGAATAATTTAATTATTCTAAATTGTCAATTGTCGATCAACAATATGGGATTATTTTTTAATAAAGACAATATTCTTATAATATTAAAGGATGTGTCCGCCAAACTCATATGTTATTCACTGGCTATGAATATTGGACTACCCCAACTTACGAGAATTCACTTTATGGATCGACATCATTGGATGAATCTCACAAGTGGTTGTATTACTTGTCCTTATACTTAAGATGCAAATAAGTATTGCATGTGTGGATATCTTTCTTGATATAGTTAAACGTTGTCCTGAATAAGGTAGTTATAAAGGCTATTTTCAGAAGTGATGTGAAGCATATGAATGACACGTGCAGTCAAAATTAGGATTTGTTCCTCCACATGTTTTTTTGGAGAAAAATACTATTAAGCCCCTCGATGAATTCATCAGATGTTTGCATGGTCGTGCCCAAAGTAAGTCAAGATAAATCTTGTTTACGTTTGGTAATATTCTTTAATATCAATATCCAGAAATAGAATAGTTAAACATTTGGAATGACATTGATCCATATACATAGTTTAATAGGCATCTTAAACAAAAGGATGACTAATAATAAACCATTTACACTAAGAAGTTTTATGAAACCACACTCAGGTATTTCTGGGAGCATTGACGTGTTGCTAGACGCTAACCTTTGCTTGTATAAGTTATTTATGATTATGACATTTGCAAGTGGGAGCTATTGGGAAGTTCTCATATCATAGTAATAATTTTACGGCTAGAAATACGTGAGCCTATAGTGCCACACACGTATACACCGAGGTATTACCATTTATAATGCAATTAATATATTTATAGTAAGTATATTAATTATATTAGTTATATTTCACGATTAAACTTAACGATTGCTAAATAGTATGTTAGACGTATTATTTAACTAATAGGCCTTTAATTTATGTGTAATGGACACACTAATGGATTAAGTCCAAAATCAATATGGAGAGCCCATATTGATTAAGTATGGCCGGCCTAAGGAATAAAAAAGGGGGAGAGTGTCCAACTTGTTTACCAAGTTATATAATTACTATATAATGTTTAGACCTTAATCAGTATTAGTAATCTTGGAATAACCTAAACACAAAACACTCTCCTTTCCTCCTCTCATCATAAAATGATCGACACCCCTAATTTATTAGGGTTTGGTTTTCACTAAGCTAAAACCTAGGGTTTCGTTGCTTGATTGTAATAGTGAGAACTAATATTCGGGTAGTACATGTTGACGTGTAGTGTGGACTTTTCGTAGAGGTTACTTATTTTAGTAACTAAGGGTTTTTTCGTGGGGTTCAATTGGTGAACCTAGATCTATGATTTACTTCGTGTTGTCCAACCAAAACAATAACAAGAGGTTAGTAAATATCGCATTTATTTTTTTAATTATACACATCATACTGATCCACTTACGGGACCTAATCCTCTGCATATAATATATGTTTATAATGGTTATATGGTACATAAATCCTAACAGTGTCTATATTTCCTTCTTTGAGCTACGTAGCATAATCTCTAAGGAAGGCATACTGTTTTGGATAGTCATGTCTCATCTTATTCAAAGCAAATTAATTTTCCCTATAAGCTTTCATATTTAATATTTTATTTGGAACTTCCTTTGCAATTCATGTTGTAATGCCTTATTTAGGATTCCAGGATTGGTAGAAACGGTTTTGCCCACCTTTTTTTTGAAAAAACCTAGTTTTTGCAACTGTTACATCTCTTGTTTGAATACATTTAAGAATATCAATCAATGTTTTAACTGGTCATGTTTACTCATCCCCAACCTTTGAGACGTGTAGTGTCCAAGGGCAAGGGGGTTTATGATTCTTCACTTTGTAACATTTAGTTTTAACATCCTTGCATTTCTTATCCTTAAGGTTCTTTTTTTCCCAACCTAGCCCTTAGTCTTTGAGGTGGATGGCATATCCCCTTCTTTGGTAGATAAGGAAATGAATTACTTTGAGCCTTTATTGGTCTCCACATAACCAATGACAGTACCATAATACTCAGATCTCACCATATTATGATCACATTTGAGAACCTTAATAGCTCTCCTTGACTCCATTGCAAGTACCTTCAACTTGTCATTCACTTGTTTTCTAGTAGTAAACTCTTGTCCCACAAAAAATTCTCCTTCTGAGATATTATCCTTATCCTTGTATGCCCTTCTTATTTATTTAGCCTTTTGTTTCTTTTACGTGAAGGCTGCTCATCATCACCCTCACCATCACTGTAACACCCCAACCCGATAAGGGTAGAAGTATCACAGTATGGTGTCATATCAAAGCATACATAATGAACATAAATCAAACAGCGGAATTCTTATAATAAATCTCAAGAGAATTCAAGTCAACAAGACTTATCAATACATAAATACAAAAGGAAAAACTCCAAAGATGAACATATAATAACAAAATCAAATGAAGTCTAAGATGACTAGGCATGGTCTCTATATCAGCTCATCTCTCAACCCAAACAATCCCTAGCTGCTAGCTTATGTACCTGCCGCAGGAAAAGAAATGCGGCTGAGCTTAAAAAGCCCAGTGAACAGATATAAAGGTATAATAATAATGAAAATGAACAGAGAGCAAAGGAATGAAGGTCAGACAATATATATGGTATATCAAAGGAACAGAGTAGGGTAAATGAAACATAGGAAAAGGGGTCAGTTATCCACCACGAGCCAACAAAACAAATCAAATCCAATCATATATCCATAGTAGCTTGTAGTAACCAATAGTAACCATAACGGATATAATGAGACATGGGTGATCGGCTCCCAGTTGTGAAGCAGCGTATTACACGACATCATTCACCGGACAAATCATAACATATCGGATAACAGAACAAATCTAGGATGCATCCATCGCCCTGCAGAACAAAAGTGGCCATACATATATATCGAGCTCATAATCGAGATATGAGAAGGGACGTGTGTAACATCACTCGTACACACTGGAGTCATGCCATTGGTGCATCAATGACACGGACATGGAACCCCCATGCCTAGTGATAGCTCGGGTCTCAAACTGACAGGTCAAGGCAAGGTCATATCAAAAGGATTCATATCAAAGGTTCAGAATTCAAAGGTTCATATCATAGTCCATAGCAAAAGTTCATAATCAAATATGCATATCAAAGGTTCATAATCAGAAGGTTCATATCAAACAGTTCACGTAGGAGATTCAATCAAAGGGAGCATAGCAAAGTTATAGGGAAGCCCTAATAAGAAGGCTCAGAGCAAAGGATAACAGTTCAAAACCAATATCGAAAGATGTAACGAATCATGAGAAACCCCTACTGAAAAGGGATAGAATATCTGTACCTTAACGCCAATGAAAGGAAAGCAAACGAATGAATGAACACGAAGACACAACGTCACGTCTCCTCCAACGAATCTACACGGATTACGATTCGTATTATACTTATTAGCTCATTTAAGTCATAACGGATTAATCGTATTAATATTTTTAGAGTTATAAGCGTATTCTCATTTTAGTAATAGACGGAATTAAAGTACTTTAGGGTAATATTTATTAATTAGCCAAACTTAGGGTTATAAATGGTAATTGATAAATTTAAAGGTTAAAATGATAATATAGCAAGTTAGAGGTTAAATATGATAGATTCCAAAGATTAGGGGTCAAAAGTGACAACATATTATAGTTTAAGGTTTACTAAGTAAATTAATTCACTAATATATCATGCATGCGCAAAAGTTCAAAACATATACATATATGTGGGTCAAGATATCATACACCTCTTTCATTATTTTATCTGATCCTATTATAACTTTTAGGCATGATTTCATTGACTATTCTTATTATTTTATTTGGTTATACAATATATACATATCACGTGCCTTCAACAGAGTACCCACGACCAATTTCAAAGAAACATTAACTAGGCATTTATGTGGTCTTGTACATGCATAACGAAATAGGTTCTTAACAGATTTAAGCATGGATCAATTTACATGTATACTACATGACATATACCTATGACTAGACTATGATACTTTGTATTAGACGTAAACATGCATGTCAAGCTAGATCAAATCAAATTCATAGGTCATACTAGAGTTATACATGGTTCGAAAAATCTGAGTTCAAAACAAAATGAAACATGGATTAACTAACATGATTTCATGAGACCGAACTAGCATCGATAAGATAATAAATAAATATGACCATGGCATGCAAGAGGGTCGAATATAGGTTCAAAACAATCGAGAACACGGGTCAAATTACATGATGGCCAAGTTACAGCTTTACGTGATGGTTTTATTCGATGAATGTATGCATGGCAAGTTGGGTTCAAAACAGGTTCAATATATATCGACATATAGGTTCCAAACAGCAAGAACATGAGTAGCGTAGTTATGGGTCGAATTCATGTGCTTCTTGATATGACTTAGTGTGACCAAGTTACTGGTATGGTATACAAGGTGGAGTCAAAACAGTTTCATTATAAAATGCAAGTGGTAGACAATATCTTAAACAATTTCATAAAGTTTGGTTTACATATGGCTCGTTTGTTTATTTTGGGTCTACTAGCGAATGACCAGATTTCAGATTCAAAACAGAAAAACAAGGTGCATTAGTTCGATATACATACAAGGTTTCCTCATGGTTTTGTGTTGCGATAAATACTAGGTTTTTCTTAGCTTTGTTTCAGTGATGAAGAGACATGTTTTATTAGGCATGCTTATGCGTATTGCTTGCATTCAATACTACCAGAACCAGAAAAGAAAACAAGAGGAAAACGAGATCACGAGGGTACCTTTGTAGCGTGAAAGAAAGGTTAGCTAACAAAGACCGAACCGACAATCCAAGCACCTCTTGTGCCCTATGAACCACGACAATGACAACAATATTCTCACAACAAAAACCAAGCCAACCTTGAGCTAAAGCACACGACCCGAGAATGACAATATACCAACGATGCAAACCAAACCAATACTTGAAACGACTACGTGTTTCAGCCTTGAAAGGACCTTTGAATTTAACCTTTGATGCGGTGATTTTGTCGACGAGAAAAGATGGGGAAGAAAGGATAAATAATGAAGGTGAAGATGGGCCATTATCTTTAAATATTGAAGATCTTGTATGGTGTATTTAAAAATATATTAAGGAGTGATCTTTATGGTTGGAAAGTAAAATAATGGAATGATCATGCTCACTTTTGTATTGGAAAGGTAATGAGTACAATTCATGAATGATGGGTTTTAGTTTGTCGGCATTCTTTGGTTTCACACGAAGCAAGTGTGTATTTTATTTTGCTGCCGAGTATGGGCAATTACACATTTAAGTTACTTTCCTAATTACTTATGTACTTAATTATTGTGTCATTTAAAGGTACATGTAACATTTTTATGTATTATATACTTATTTGTAAGTTAAAATATAAGTTATATTCTTCCATTATTTATGAAGTGAACATGTAGCATATTTATCAAGCTCCTTTTATTTACAAATGTTTTACAATGAGGGGTATAGTGGTCATTTGACGTGTTCACGATTTTAGGGTTTTACAACTCTTCCCCTCTAAAAAAAATTTTCGTCCTCGAAAATTAAAAGGAAACGAAAGAAGCAAACGAAGACATACCAGATTGCAACGAACTGAGGGTAACAGAGATCAAACGGTAAAAACTTTTAGAGATGAACACGTACCGAGAATTCAAACGTATCAATTCGCATAAAGATGAAGGTAGATTAAATGTATAGGCAGAATGATCCTAAGATCTTGGTAACTCAATCAGGTGACAGAAATTCTAAGCTCTAAGGTACTCCTTGAGATATCCTATGATCACAATGAGGGTACGTCAAATGATGTAAGTATTATCACGTTAGCTACGCGTCATAATACCAGCATCATATGAATATACCATCATGATGACCATACTTTATCTCAAGTCGTCAAAATTATCCTATCAACCACCTAACGGTCCATTCTACATCTTAGGGTTGGTCCGAAACAATCATCACTAACGGATTGAAATCAAAGCGCGAACATATAAGGAACTTACGAAACATAGCAAGTACCATCGAATGAAACATGTCGGAAATAGCATCAGTCTTCCACAGTTCGACAAATCTTCCAAAATAAAGCGATCATCCAACATATGCAAAATTTATCTGAGCGAAGATCATCCAAAGAGCATAATTTATTCAAGGATTTAAAACACAATACGAGGTCGTAGTAACAGAAGAATTAAGCCATAGGACTCAATCATCCAATCGCGCCCAAATCATATGAAGTAGATGAATCTTCTCACCACGGTTGAATCTTGTCTTCGTTTTTGCGTCTTTGGTTGATCCGTCCGACTTCCTCAACAGCATCACGATGTCTCCGGTGACGGTAGTCGGGTGTGGCTTCGCTTCACGAACCTCTCCGGCCAGGGGCGTTGCGACAGCGGTCGGCACCATCATCTTGGCTCCACGGTTGGTCTCGATCGACAGACGGATGTGCGAAAACAAAATAACAAAATTCGATGCGAAGAGGAGGCCAAATCAAATCGAGCGACAATCAAAAGGAATCGAAGATATCGGAACATCTGAAGCCTAATGTCTACCCAGTCCTCACCGGTCAAACCTAAGCTCTCGGGTCAAATCCTAGGGTCCATATGTCACGAGTCCGACTACAAGTCGTATACAGGCTCGATACCATAATTGTAACACCCGACCCGATAAGGGTAGAAGTATCACGGATATGGTGTCATATCAAAGCATACATAATGAACATAAATCAAGCAATGGAATTCTTATAATAAATCTCAAGAGAATTCAAGTCAACAAGACTTATCAATACATAAATACAAAGGAAAAACTCCAAAGATGAACATATAATAACAAAATCAAATGAAGTCTAAGATGACTAGGCATGGTCTCTATATCACTCATCTCTCAACCCAAACAATCCCTAGGCGCTAGCTTATGTACCGCAGGGAAAAGAAATCTTGGTGAGCTTAAAAAGCCAGTGAGCAGAGATATAAAGGTATAATAATAATGAAAATGAGCAGAGAGCAAAGGAATGAAGGTCGGACAATATATATGGTATATCAAAGAGCAGTAGGGTAAATGAAACATAGGAAAAGGGTGGGTTATCCACCACGAGCCAACAAAACAAATCAAATCCAATCATATATCCATAGTAGCTTGTAGTAACCAATAGTAACCATAATGAGATATATGAGACATGGGTGATCGACTCCCAGTTGTGAAGACGCAGCGTATTACACCGACATCATTCACCGACAAATCATAACATATCGGATAACGAGAACAAATCTAGGATGCATCCATCGCCCTGCAGAACAAAAGTGGCCATACAATATATATCGAGCTCATAATCGAGATAACGAGAAAGGGACGATGTGTAACATCACCAGACACTGCTGGAGTCATGCCATTGGTGCATCAATGACACGGACATGGAACCCCATACCTAGTGATAGCTCGGGTCTCAAAGCGGCGGTCAAGGCAAGGTCATATCAAAGGATTCATATCAAGGTTCGAATTCAAAGGTTCATATAATAGTCCATAGCAAAGTTCATAATCAAATATGCATATCAAAGGTTCATAATCGGAAGGTTCATATCAAGCAGTTCACGTGGAGATTCAATCAAAGGGAGCATAGCAAAGTTATAGGAAGCCCTAATAAGAGGCTCGAGCAAAGGATAGCAGTTCAAAACCAATATCGAAGATGTAACGAATCATGAAACCCCTCGAAAGGGATAGAATATCATGCCTTAACGCCAATGAAAGGAAAGCAAGCGAATGAATGAACACGAAGACACAGCGTCGCGTCTCCTCCAACGAATCTACACGGATTACGATTAGTATTATACTTATTAGCTCATTTAAGTCATAACGGATTAATCGTATTAATATTTTTAGAGTTATAAGCGTATTCTCATTTTAGTAATAGACGGAATTAAAGTACTTTAGGGTAATATTTATTAATTAGCCAAACTTAGGGTTATAAATGGTAATTGATAAATTTAAAGGTTAAAATGATAATATAGCAAGTTAGAGGTTAAATATGATAGATTCCAAAGATTAGGGGTCAAAAGTGACAACATATTATAGTTTAAGGTTTACTAAGTAAATTAATTCACTAATATATCATGCATGCGCAAAAGTTCAAAACATAAACATATATGTGGGTCAAGATATCATACACCTCTTTCATTATTTTATCTGATCCTATTATAACTTTTAGGCATGATTTCATTGACTATTCTTATTATTTTATTTGGTTATACAATATATACATATCACGTGCCTTCAGCAGTACCCGACCAATTTCAAAGAAACATTAACTAGGCATTTATGTGGTCTTGTACATGCATAACGAAATAGGTTCTTAACAGATTTAAGCATGGATCAATTTACATGTATACTACATGACATATACCTATGACTAGACTATGATACTTTGTATTAGACGTAAACATGCATGTCAAGCTAGATCAAATCAAATTAATAGGTCATACTAGAGTTATACATGGTTCGAAAAATCTGAGTTCAAAACCAAAATGAAACATGGATTAACTAACATGATTTCATGAGACCGAACTAGCATCGATAAGATAATAAATAAATATGACCATGGCATGCAAGAGGGTCGAATATAGGTTCAAAACAATCGAGAACACGGGTCAAATTACATGATGGCCAAGTTACAGCTTTACGTGATGGTTTTATTCGATGAATGTATGCATGGCAAGTTGGGTTCAAAACAGGTTCAATATATATCGACATATAGGTTCCAAACAGCAAGAACATGAGTAGCGTAGTTATGGGTCGAATTCATGTGCTTCTTGATATGACTTAGTGTGACCAAGTTACTGGTATGGTATACAAGGTGGAGTCAAAACAGTTTCATTATAAAATGCAAGTGGTAGACAATATCTTAAACAATTTCATAAAGTTTGGTTTACATATGGCTCGTTTGTTTATTTTGGGTCTACTAGCGAATGACCAGATTTCAGATTCAAAACAGAAAAACAAGGTGCATTAGTTCGATATACATACAAGGTTTCCTCATGGTTTTGTGTTGCGATAAATACTAGGTTTTCTTAGCTTTGTTTGATGATGAAGAGACATGTTTTATTAGGCATGCTTATGCGTATTGCTTGCATTCAATACTACCAGAACCAGAAAAGAAAACAAGAGGAAAACGAGATCACGAGGGTACCTTTGTAGCGTGAAAGAAAGGTTAGCTAACAAAGACCAGAACCGACAATCCAAGCACCTCTTGTGCCCTATGAACCACGACAGCAGCAACAATATTCTCACAACCAAAAACCAAGCCAACCTTCGAGCTAAAGCACACGACCAGCAACAGCAATATACCAACGATGCAAACCAAACCAATACTTGAAACGACTACGTGTTTTCAGCCTTGAAAGGAGCCTTTGAATTTAACCTTTGGTCTGGTGATTTTGTCGACAGAAAAAGATGGGGAAGAAAGGATAAATAATGAAGGTGAAGATGGGCCATTATCTTTAAATATTGAAGATGCTGTATGGTGTATTTAAAAATATATTAAGGAGTGATCTTTATGGTTGGAAAGTAAAATAATGGAATGATCATGCTCACTTTTGTATTGGAAAGGTAATGAGTACAATTCATGAATGATGGGTTTTAGTTTGTCGGCATTCTTTGGTTTCACACGAAGCAAGTGTGTATTTTATTTTGCTGCCGAGTATGGGCAATTACACATTTAAGTTACTTTCCTAATTACTTATGTACTTAATTATTGTGTCATTTAAAGGTACATGTAACATTTTTATGTATTATATACTTATTTGTAAGTTAAAATATAAGTTATATTCTTCCATTATTTATGAAGTGAACATGTAGCATATTTATCAAGCTCCTTTTATTTACAAATGTTTTACAATGAGGGGTATAGTGGTCATTTGACGTGTTCACGATTTTAGGGTTTTACAATCACTTTTTTTGGGATTTAGAAAATCCGGTAGTTAAAGACTCGGTCACCTCAAGTATATGCAATCATTAGAAAGCTCGTAGTCGTAGTCATTTTAGTATGTTTAGTAGTTAGAAAAGTAACACCGTGGAGGACGGACGGGTCTTTACCCACTGTATGCCTGATCTACAGCCCGTAGGTGGCGTATTTTGTAAGACACTATAAATACCCTTTGCCTCCCAAGGCAAATGGTGGAGCTTCATAATATACTTACCTTTCTCTCACTAGAAGTTTCCATTTCTCTCCATCTTTCTCTCTCTAGATTTCATATAATTCAAACCATATATTGTTGAGATTGTGTGTTTATGAAAACCAATATGTTACAAATGGTATCAAGAGCCATAGTTTGATCATCTACTTTACATGTTCTTGGATTCTTAGTTGGTTTTCATAAGTTTTGGGTTTGAATGAGTTTAGAGACATTTTCACTCTTTTGATCTTATTTTAGTGTTGTGGAAAACTAGAAAACTAGAAGGGGGTTGAATAGTTTTACCGATTAAAACTTTGTTTTAAAATATTTAGATCGACTTATGTCAATCTATTTAAATGTGTATGTTGAATGTTGATAGATAGGTATGTAAATATGTAAAGTAAAAGTAAATAGTAAGAAACACAAAACCATGACACGAGTGTTTATAGTGGTTCGGCTACAAGGACACCTTCCTTTCCTTACTCCACTCCCCGAGTCACCTACTCGAGAGTTTGTAAGCACTACATGACACAAACTCCTTATGGCTGAGAAGCCTTCACAACTTCGCCTACTCTTTTTCCGGTACAAGGCTAGACATCGGGTTCTTCCGCGAGGTAGAACCAAACCTATCACAACGTCGCCTACACTTTATCCGGTACAAGGCTAGATACCGAGTTCCATTACAAAGGAGGAACTACTACCCAACACTACACAACACCTATCCAAAAGGAGACCCACTCTTTATTACAACATCATCAAGGATATCAATATCCTTGGACACAACCTATCTCTATTTGTACATCGATGCACCATATCGATTGTACACCCTTGGCATCTTTCACTAATGCCTTTGACATGATCTTTTGGAACCTTTCACTAATGCCTTCGACTTGACCCTTTTGGCATCCTTCACTAATGCCTTTGACACGGACGTTGGGCACCTTTCACTAATGCCTTTGTCTTGACCCTTTTGGCATCCTTCACTAATACCTTAGACACAACACTTCTAGAGAGGAAGAAAGAACTATCAACAAGAGAACTTTAGTAGTCTTGATGATGACGAAGCATGGCAACTCATGGACTTGAGCTTGCTCGACTTCAAGAGGTGGTGATCTCGCCTTTAAGAGGAACCTAGAGAATCACACAAAAACAAACACAAACTACATAGAAAGATCCTTTGGATCTGAGGTTAGAGAGTTTACAATACTAGGAGAAAGTATGTGTAGAAGTGGCAACTTACAATGAAGAAATGGCTCACTATTTATAGACAAAAACATGCTACTGTTCCACGGATCCCTTGTTGGAGGGATCCGTCTAGTGTATTCTAAGGGATCCGTGAGACGCTCCTCATTACCCATGGGTTATGGGTCATGGGTTATCAAGTCCTAGACTTTGGACCATGGGTATGTAGATCAATGTATCTAGAAGATGCAATGCATCTAGTCAATGGGTTATGGGTTAGCTCCATGGGTCATGGATAATACCCATTATGACTTATGCATGATGTCATGCAATGGGTCATGGGTTATGGATTATGCTCCATGGGTATGGGTCATGGACTTTGGGTTTTACCCAACTACATTCAATGTATTAAGTCAATGGGTTAAATACTTAAACTTCTACCCATTCTATTACCCATTATAATACATACTAAGTATGTATATATCTACCCATTATGTAAACACTAGTTGTTGTACATATGTATTACTAAAACATGAAAGCACTATTACTTATTTAGTGATTTATATGAAAACGTAAGTGTGTTAGTAAACTATTGGCTCAAACCATTTACGTATTTTATTTGTTTCGTTAAAATGATTTTACGTTTGTTATCGACAAAACATTAGAAGATCGTAAAATATAAATAAACTTATTTATTACGTTTTATTAATGACAAAACATAAGATTATTTTAAGGAAAAGTAAAATTTATTTGTATTAACAATCTCGAAAAAGAAACCACATTTTAGTATTAATGTGTTTTGTTGATGACAAAACATAAGATTATTTTAAGGAAAAAGTAAAATTAGTAAAAGTTTGAATTGGAGTTTTTACTCTCTTCTCCTCCTTTTTGTCGAAACAAAAAGAGCGTCGAAAAGAAACTAACACATTTGTTTTAAGAAAAACATGTGAAAAGAAAAGAAAAAAATATGAAAAATAGAGAGTAGAGAAGAGAAGTATTCTCGTCTTAGCTCCCCCTTGACGAGTCCATCCCTTTGTGAGGGCGTCAAGTAAGTAGAAATACTAACTAGTGCATTGCAATTTTGTTTGCACATGGTTTCTTCCTTTTTGACAAGCATGCTCCCCGTTGATGATTGCACCTTTGCAAGGAGGACATCAAGTAATGTAACCTAATTTGAAAGTCTTGCAAATGATTTTTCAATGTTTTGCTTTGACACGAAACTCCCCCTAGCTAAGGGTGTCAAAGTCTTCATGTGTATATTGAAAATCTACAAAACAAAGTTTAGAAAACAAGTATATAATGTATAATTTCCTGCAAATAAGACTCAAGTTAGTAATAAACAAGTCTTCTGTTGCACGGATCCCACGGTTCCTCCTTTGGAGGGATCCGTCTAAGTAAAATTGAGGGATCCGTCTATCTGAAAGCTTAAGACAGCAATGGTGATGTAAAAAGTGATGTTAACATCAAAATGATATATGTATTAAGGAACCAAACATATTCTCATGACAATATGACATATAACATATAATTTCATTCAATAAAAATACGAGAAATGATCTATGTATCTCTAAAACTAAGAGAATGATTCAAACATGTAATACATTTTCTACTAATTCTCTAGAAGTGGTGGAAGCCTAAAAAGCATCAACGTGCTTGAATCTAAGGGTGAGTAGACTTGTTGATTTGGTCCAATCGTTCAAGGAGATGATTAAACATGAAATACAACTCATTTCATACTTCTTGAACAAGTCCTTGGGTGATTTGACAATTAGAGCAATTATTGTCATGACTAGAAACCGGAGGAGGTGGGATGTTTTGAGGAGGTTCCACAAAAGATGGTGGAGGTGTGTTGAGCAACGTAGGATGTGATTCCACTAACAATGAGGGTGATGGTGGTGGTAATGGAAAGTCCTCCATATGGTTAGATCTTTGGTGATTCCTTGTTTCCAAAGATGGATCATTTGGTGATGAAGGTGGTTCCCTATTTAGCGAGAAGGTTGGTGAATGGGAATTCCTTGGTGGTGAGACTCCTAATGAGTAGAGATTTGGATGAGAAAGAGGTTCGGTAAAGGAATGTAGTCTAGGTTCTATAAATGAAGGCTTGGGTGTTTTGCTAGAGCTAGGTATGTTTGGTTTAGTGCTTGATGAAGCTTTTTCCAACTCAAAAGGTCGAATGCTAATTCTAGCGGTTCTTTTAGCTATTGTTGATTGAGTTAGTTGAGGGGGAATTCTAGCATTTGGACTTCTTACGGGTGATGACTCGGTGGATGATATCTCATGGACCATGTGAGCATTCTTTTTGGATGAACCTTTGTTTGAAGAGTTCTTGCTAGATGCTTTGGTCATAGTGAAAGAGAGGGTGTAGTAAAAGTCTTAAACTACTGATTTTAGGATTGTGGTAAGAATGGTGGCTTAAGCTCCTAAGAGTGCTTGGATTATAAAGGATGAAGTTGAGTTAATGAATTAAATTCTTGACCACTAAGAAATTTGGCATGCACCAAAGTCAACTATGGTGTTGTTCTACTCTAGGGAGTCATTAAATGGTAAGCAAAAGTGTTTTAGATTACCAAAGAGAGTTTGAATTTGGAAGAAATGTTGATCACAAGCTGTTCTGTAGACACGGATCCCATGGTTCCCTCTCACTAGGGATCCATCTAGTTATATGCCAGGGATCCGTCTGACAGACAACAAAGTGGTGAAGTGATTATGCTTTTTTAAGGTCTAGTACCTATAAATCTTGAAGATTTGACTTTCCTTGGATGTCTTAAATGGTATGTGACTTAAATGTCCAACCATAAGGAGTGAGGATACCTAATGATGGTTTTTGGTAGGAAAATGGACTTTTTGAGAGTGCAACTAAGTATTCAAGGATGATACTATTGATTTGAGGATGACAAATGAGGACAATTGATCCTAGAGATCAGTTGGTGGCTTGAGAGAAATTTGAAAAATTCCAAAGAAATAAAAAGAAATGAAAAACTAGTTTTAAGCCTATTTTGAGGTAAGGATGACTAAAATCAATTTGCTAAAATTGAGAGAAATATCAAGCTAAGTGTTTTGAGATGTGAGGAACAATGTGTGAGCATTGGAGCGGAAATATGGTGAGTTTAGGTGAATTTATAAATCAAAGGCATTTTGAATTTGATCCTAAGTTAGCTATGGGTGAGTGTGAGACCTCTCGAGCTTGAGGAAGACTTAAGTGGTCTTAAAGAATCATGTTTAGCTAGTATGATGTGGTCTAGAGGAATGGTTTGATGTATAAAGGTGCCATGTTGTATGTATGCATTTGCCGGATCCCACGGTTCCCTCATCCGAGGGATCCGGCTAGTTATAGCCGAGGATCCGCCTCACTGGCGACCAAGTAGCTTCTCGAGAAAATGTGCAGTTTTTGCACTCTTTAGCAAATACTCATCCTAATCATTTCTACACTCAATAAACATATGCAAACAACAAATATAATGCATAGTAAGTAGGGATGACTAAAATGTAAGCAAAATGAGTGACATCGACTACTTGAATGAGATCAAGTTGTCGTAAAATTCCCATTTTCCGGTTCCTAAGTTAGAATGTCTTAGTCTAAGTTATGCCATCTTCTACGAGCTACGTCCTAAACTACATAAATATTGTTTAGATTGTTTACAGACCATTGTTTCATAAATTGTTCACAAATTAAGGTCTAAGACCTTACCTTCCATCCACTCATCCTCCTACTTCACCTCCATCTTCAACTCCATCTCTATCGCCTTCACTCTTCACCCCTCCATCTCTACTTCTTCTTCTTCATGAGGAAGTTATCAAAACATTTGAATATGCCCCTAGTTTTTTGGAACTCTTGTGAAGGACTTGGGACATCCGGCAGTTGGTTGATGTATGCTAAGGGGTCGAGATGGACGTTGCCAAGGGGGTTGCTCCTTCCTTCTCCTTCTCTTTCTCTTTCCTCCGATGAGTCCGTTGGTGGGTGAGGTCTCTTGCCATCCACCATGATCCTTGTAGTCTTTCCATCGGATAGAGGCACCATGACCTTGTTGCAAAAAGTGTGGTCATAGTAATAAGGAGAAGGATCTAGAGCAAAGACGAAGGTTGCTAGACGAGTCAAGAGCATGGCATAAGGTAGTACCATCTTTTCCATGCTTTTCACACTTGCCATTCTTTTTACCCAGTAATAGGCGAGGTTGAAGTGAGTGCCGGTTACAAGGAAATAGATCATGAAGCTTAGGCAAGCATTGGGATGATCCTTATTTCCTCCCAAGCAAAGTACATTCTCCCTTAGCATGAGTTCCCATTTCTTGTATAATGGGAACATTTCTGAAATCTCCAATTGAAACGGATCCTTATAGATCACCTTGGAGTTTCTCGTGACTCTTGATGGAGATGCTCTTTCCATGAAGATGGTATCCCTTACCGTAGTTGCTTCCAGGATGACTGTGAAGTATACCTCGTGATGATCCAGCATGTCATGTAGCTCCGCCAACGACCATTCGTTAGAGTACATACACACTTCTTGACATGGGATATGGAGTATCCTTGCAAACTCTACAAAAGTGAAGGTGAAATCGTGCTCATTGATGATGAAGGCTATCGAAATGGTTTCATCTTCATTCCGAATGATTCTCATGGTCTTGTAAAACTCAAGTACAAACATCGGACAAATTTGCTCTAATGTCCAAGAGACAATTGAAGTTGATTGCCCCAAAGACTTGGCGAATGTTGGTGTTGTTGATGAATGATGGTTCAACCACTCGTCCTTCGTGGAATAGTCGCTTTTCCAACATCTTGAAGGCTTTTCTATCCTCCGGGCTTAAACCATCCTTATGATGATACATGGGAATGTAGTGAGCGGTGTCATGGTAATCTTGTTGACGATTGCTAGGCATGATTGGTCCTAAACATCAAAACCACAATGTGGTGTTAATTGTGTGAATAGTAACCTAATGGGATTCATCACAATTTTGCTCAATACATCTTCATTGAATTCAAAAAATGAGTTTAATTTGTATTAACAATGTTGATTCTTTGATTTAGTTTATCTTAGAAAACAATGTGGTAACAAATTGTGACAAACCCATTTGAGCTCAATTTCTAAAGATGAAAATTGTAATCCTAGGAATCAAGGAATGGAAATAACAATGTAGTGAAGATTATACTTACACAAGAGATTGTTTCCTTGGAGAAGATGATCAATTTACTCCTTTGAACAGTAAATGGTTTTATGTTCGTGAGTTTTGAGAGAGTAAAGTGAAGAGTGGAACTTCCATAGTGATCATTTCTTTCTTATTCTATCTTCTGTTGCACGGATCCCACGGATCCTTTGTATGAGGGATCCGGCTAGTTCAAGCACAGGGATCCGGCATATCAGCAATTTGACAGCTTAAGTGATCTTTGATAATTTTGGTTTGGAAGTTCTAATTCTTGGCTAGGGTTGATGTTTATGCTCTATAACTTATGGTTTGGGGTTTTGACGTGTTTTACTAGTCCTATTTGACGAGGTTCCCTTTTTATGAATAAATCATAATTCTTTGGGAAGTTTTAAAGATTATGATAAAATCCCATTTTATCATAATATGAGAAGTCTCACATGGATACTTATTGACATAGATGAAATGTCAATAATCCTTATGTGAGGAGTGATGATCAAGGCTCTCGAATAGCCGAGATATCATTATCACTAGTTTGTAGTTTTGTCTATAGAGATCAACGAAGAATACCATTCTTGATGATGAGTTCAATATAGATAACTACTTTAGTGATTTTTTAAGAGAGCGTAATGATACTACTAAACTTAATCATGTTTAAACAAAATGACATTATTAATTCATCTAGAAAATATACGAAAATAATTTATTTGTAAGTAATTTATTAAAGATCATACATTTGTTATATATTCTTTTTAAGAAAAGAAGTATTAGAGAAAAGTTCTTCATGATCTTCTTAGGATACCCAAATCCTGGTATGGAGAGTTCTCAATAAGAAAAATATTAGAAAGATCTATCATTATCCAACATTATAAAATATGATGATTTTAAAATGTGATCTTTTGTTTTTAAGGAATTTCCTTCCTTGTAGTTTTCAATCATACATGGATCGTATCAAGTTTTTAAAAGTACAATATACTCTTAAGAAACTTGGTAACGAAGCTCTAATGCCAATTGTGGACAACTAGAAGGGGGGGTTGAATAGTTTTACCGATTAAAATCCCATTTTAAAATATTTAGATCGACTTATGTCAATCTATTTAAATATGTATGTTGGATGTTGATAGATAGGTATGTAAATATGTAAAGCAAAAGTAAATAGTAAGAAACACAAAACCACGACACGAGTGTTTATAGTGGTTCGGCTACAAGGACACCTTCCTTGCCCTACTCCACTCCCCGAGTCACCTACTCGAGAGTTTGTAAGCACTACACGACACAAACTCCTTATGGTGGAGAAGCCTTCACAACGTCGCCTACTCTTTTTCCGGTACAAGGCTAGACACCGGGTTCTTCCACGAGGTAGAACCAAACCTATCACAACGTCGCCTACACTTTATCCGGTACAAGGCTAGATACCGAGTTCCATTACAAAGGAGGAACTACTACCCAATACTACACAACATCTATCCCAAAGGAGACCCACTCCTTATTACAACATCATCAAGGATATCAATGTCCTTGGACACAACCTATCTCTATTTGTACATCGATGCACCATATCGATTGTACACCCTTGGCATCTTTCACTAATGCCTTTGACATGATCTTTTGGCACCTTTCACTAATGCCTTCTACTTGACCCTTTTGGCATCCTTCACTAATGCCTTTGACACGGACGTTGGGCACCTTTCACTAATGCCTTTGTCTTGACCCTTTTGGCATCCTTCACTAATGCCTTAGACACAACACTTCTAGAGAGGAAAAAAGAACTATAAACAAGAGAACTTCAGTAGTCTTGATGATGACGAAGCATGGCAACTCATGGACTTGAGCTTGCTCGACTTCAAGAGGTGGTGATCTCGCCTTTAAGAGGAACCTAGAGAATCACACAACAAACATAAACTACATAGGAAGATCATTTGGATATGAGGTTAGAGAGTTTACAATACTAGGAGAAAGTATATGTGGAAGTGGCAACTTACAATGAAGAAATAACTCACTATTTATAGACAAAAAATGCTACTGTTCCACGGATCCCACAAATCCCTTGTTGGAGGGATCCGTCTAGTGTATTATGAGGGATTCATGAGACGCTCCTTATTACCCATGGGTTATGGGTCGTGGGTCATGGGTTATTGGTTATGGGTCCTAGACTTTGGACCATGGGTATCCAAGTAGATACAAAGTATCTAGAAGATGCAATGCATCTAGTCAATGGATTATGGGTTAGCTCCATGGGTCATGGATAATACCCATTTTGACTTATGCATGATGTCATGCAATGGTTCATAGGTTATGGATTATGCTCTATGGGTATGGGTCTTAGACTTTGGGTTTTACCCAACTACATTGAATGTATTTAGTCAATGGGTCAAATACTTATACTTCTACCCATTATAATACATACTAAGTATGTATATATCTACCCATTATGTAAACACTAGTTGTTGTACATATGTATTACTAAAACATGAAAGCACTATTACTTGTTTAGTGATTTATATGAAAACGTAAGTGTGTTAGTAAACTATTGGCTAAAACCAATTACGTATTTTATTTGTTTCGTTAAAATGATTTTACGTTTGTTATCGACAAAACATTAGAAGATCGTAAAATATAAATAAACGTTTTTACGTTTTATTTGTATTAACATAATTTTTGGTTTGGAAGGCTAGATTCATCTTGGTTGTGGTGTTTTTTATTGGAAAAGTGTGAGTTTTTAGCCGCGTCTTGATCAGGACAAGGTGCGAGTTGATATTACTTTCTGCGTCTTGACCTTTTTATCGCTGCGGTTTGTGTTTCTAACGTTGCGAGTTGTTAGAATCTTGACTGCGAGTTGTTGTTTTTGTTGCGGTTTGAGGTGAAAAGCACAAAAGGACAAGTAGTGGGTGTACTATTGACAGTGACTTGTCCCCTTGCGATTTGTCAAAGACTGCGGTTTGTCACTGCATTTTGAAAAAGATTGCGCTTTGTCATTGCGTTTTGATAACGGTTGTGGTTTCTCACTGCGATTTGTCACATTCTGCGATTTGTCGTTGCGGTTTGTTACTTTCTGTGATTTGTCACTGCGGTTTGTTACTTTCTGCGTTTTTTCACTGCGGTTTGTCACTTTATGTGGTTTGTCTCTATGACTTGTCATTACTTGCGACTTGATTCACTGCGATTTAACTTAGTGCGTTTTGTCAAGACTACGTTTTGTCACTTGAGATTTGACATTTTTGTGTTAATGATCGGCGCAAAACCGTCAAGTCTAATCACACAAACCGGTCACTTGTGAATGACCACCGTAATGACTTAAAGCAGTTCGACACAAATGCAATGAAGATCCGAGGAGTATAGGGTCTCCCGGTCGTTATGTCCCAATGAGTTGTGCAATGGATTATCAAACGTTTAGTGATCGAGAAATCTGAATGGGAAAAGGATTTGGATAAGATATTATAACTACAGAAAAAAGCCAACAAATAAAAAAAACGGCTTAAATGCAAATTAAAGAAGATTAGAAAGATAAAATCTATTAAATAAACGCTATCACTATATTTAAAGTGAAGAACGTTTAAAACTTAAAACTTAAAACTTATGTTTAAATAAAAATTACGTAAACGCACAAAATAAAAAGTGAATTTTAAGAAATAAAAGTCCTAAAAATATGAAAAATACATTTTTACAATCCTAAAGATAAAAGAAAATATTTGGAAAAAGAAAATTATTTTTTATAACTAATTATCTAATTATTATTAATTAAAAACTATTTTTAACTATTAAATAATTACCTAAAATACAAGAAATGAGGAAACAAAGCTAGAAAAATAAAATTATGAAATGAAAAAGTCTAAAATATCAAACTAGAATTTTCAAAACTATTTTTGTATTTTTATGATTATTTTCTATTTTCTATGCATTTAAACTATTAAAACTACTTAAATTATTTAAAATACAATTTTAACTAAGAAAAATATGGAAAAATACTTTTTTGGCTTTTTATATTTATCTAAACTTAAGAAAAATGAAAAATTATTTTTTTGAACCTTTTCTTAATTTTTTGTATTAAATACTATTTAAAAAGACTTAAAAACTAATTTAAATTAAGAAAAATAGCTAAACAACTTGGAAAAATCTGAAAATTTCATGAAAAGTCTAAAATTATATAAGGAATAAATGAAAAATATAAAAACAAGGTGCTATGTGCAAGAATATGAAACTGATGATCCAAGTGCTTATAAAATAAGCACTTGGATGGGCAAATGGAATCCAAAAGGCACCAAACCAATAGGGAAGCTCTAATATGCTAAAGGAACTAGAATGGAACAAAAAACAACAAGCTAAAACCTCTGATTAGAACTCTGCAAGGATTTGATGTTTATGAGATTTAAGCTAAAAAGTAGTTCTGGGGGGTGACTTGTAGGCAGAAAATAAGCAATCAAATAAGCTGAAAACAGGAAAACACCAATTGGAACTTGGAGAAGACCTGGTTGAGAGCTTGTAAACCAATTATCAGACCAAGTGGAGCTATGATAAGCTCTGTGGAAGACTTGCAAGAACTGCAAAACCCCTGTGCAGGCTTGATGCCCTGCACAGGGCAACTGACCTCATATTGAACAGCTGATTTGGGGCTTAAATAAATTCAACAAAATTATACAAAAATGGCAAAAAGAAACTAGGGCAGGAGAGGTTTTAAAAGCCACCAAATTCACTTGATTTGACCAAGAAATGAGCCCATTAAAAATCTTTTCATTTTGGCTCAAAACTGAATTTGCACTTTTGACTTTCTAAGAAAAAGTGGAAAGTTGACTTAACTGGATTTTGATCATGATTTGTGAACTGAAAATGGTATATTATGATGAATTAAGACTGAAATAAGCTAGACCTATGAAATTGGAACACAAAACAACTTTTTGCTTTTATATAAACTCAACAGTTAATCTGTTGAGATAAGATTTATGGAATATTGACTTTTGATGTTATAAGGTGCAAGTTTTTGACAGAAATGAGTGCATATGAGTTAAACAAACCTAGAACATCAATTATCCACCACTACACTAACCTATATCACAGATGAAACAACAATGCCAAACACCCTTTAATGGACTATTTTGTGAATTAAACTAGAGCTAACTGTTGATTAGACTAAAGCAGACACTAAAACTGAGTAAAACTAATCTAATAACAACTTAAAAAGTGGATGGAAACTAGTCTAAGCTACAAGGACAGATATGAGCAGAACAAGTAAATTGAATAGAAAATGAGACAGTTACTCACAGATTTCCAGCAAGAGTTGCAGGCTCAAACAAACCCAAACCTACTCTAATCCTAGTCTATTCCAACCCCAAGTCAAAGATCTGAAACACCATTTTCTATTTCCAATTCCAACTTGAGCCTAAGAGTTGACTTTTGTTGACCCTAAGCCAAAATTGCTAGAAACTGATATGAGAGCTTATGAAAAGCTTTAACAAGCTTAAACAAACTTAAATGAACTGAATATAAGCTATAAGAAGCTTTAACACCAGATTTGCAAACTCCATTTTTCAACAGTGGACATGAATTTATGAAACTCAAATGAACTTTAAATTAAGACTGAAACTTGATTACAAACTCTTAATTAGCTTAAATCCAATACAGAGAAACTGATATTACATCATTTACTTAAAACTAAAACATTAATAAAAAAACGACATTTAAGGAAATTTTAAACTACTATCTACTACCCAAACTGCTTCATTCTTCTCTCTTTTATACTCCCCTTGCTTCTCTCTCCTCTCTTGAGATAATCCCACCTAATTCCTGAGCCATTGGGTGACTTTTGAGAGCTTTGGAAAAATTGTCAATTTTGGCGGGAAATTGGTGCTTTAGACAGTTAGATTGAGTGTGATGAGGATGAGGGTCATAAATGTTATTTGGAGTGAGGTGTTGGTGGGGGGACAAAGGAGGGATAAGGTGATGGAGGAGGGTTGAGTGTAGCAGGAGAGTTGCAGGCACTAGTGGGGGAGAAGGGAATTTGGCGCCAATGAGGTGTCCGTTTGACTTGCCATTTGACCAGAGAGAGTTAATAATAGGGGGGTTCAAAAAGCTTATATGGCAGGGGTCCAAATTGATGAAAGGGTCCAAATTAGGTTTAAGGGGTTTAATAAAACAAGGACTTGTTTGTAATTCTTCCAAACTTGAGGGGCCACTCCTGTAATTTTCCAAACTTGACACAAGGACTAAAACTGACAAACTTCAATAGTATAAGGACCAAACTTGCCATTTTGCCATTTTCCAGGGGCCATTTTTGCCAATTTTCAAAGTTGAAGGACTAAACTTGTAATTTTCTCAAACTTTTGATATTTTTCACCAAAGGACTAAATTTGATAACTTATGATTTTAAAAGGACCTTTGGTGATTTTTCTTTTGAAATTTTGTGCTCAGGGACTGTTTTTGACAACTTTTGAAACTTGGGGACTAAAGCGCAATTTTGCAAATTTGATATGTTTTCATCGATTTTGATATTTTTGCATTTAAAACACATAAAACAACGATTTGTGATATTTTGATCATTTTGATGTGTTTCGAGTGTTTCGGATGATTTTGCGGTTTATTTTGTACAAAATGATGAGTATTTACACACTCATCAATCCCCACACTAAGATATTGCTAGTCCCTAGCAATGATTTGAAAAACATAATGGATTTTAATCTCTTTACCAAAAGCCATTACTACGGAGTAGCCAAATGTTTGGTCAAGTAAGAACTATGGTACATCGATAACCATGTGATTTTGAGCAAACCACCGACTTTCAACGGATTTGATTTGTCTTTACGAAGCCGTTTGTACGGACTAGCCACTCTTAGATAAATTATCAATATTATCTTTGGTGAGTGATTACCAATTATGGTTTTTCCATCGCCTTTACCACAAGCCATAACCTTGCGGGCTAGCCAACTCTTCACTTTTTAGGATATGGTGGTGAATACCATACAATTTTGGGCAAATTGCAAGCCATATAAACGGTTTGATAAATCTTTACCAAGAGCCGTTTGCTCTGGATTAGCCAATCCTTTTGTCTTCTGAGACATGGCGGATGATAACCAAATGAGAAAGTGTAAAACACTTACTCCAAAAAAATTTTGGCCAAAAACGGGGAATTAGGTAGTATAATACATATAACAAAATTCGTGAGAATCCCCACACTTAGAAATGAATATTGCCCTCAATATTCAAAGTACCGTGGTTATGCGAAACAAAAAACGTAAAAGGGAAATACTACGGCCATTATTTAGAAAGAAGATTTTTTTTTTTTTTTTTTTTTTTTTTTTTAGAAAACTTATATATATACAACATGTGGGCAACTCCCCACACTTAGGTGGTACACGGGTGAAAACCCATGTTAAGCTCTTGTTTTTGATTACCGAGTTGCTAGCTTGACTCGACCCCGCATTCATTGGTTCATGGGGAAGCAAAGTGGAAGAAACAATCTCCATCGGACTTTCATTCAAGATGTTTGGATAAACATTGAAGTACGTGAAAGTTCCACACCGATGAGATATACACAGAACCGGCTCAAGATAATGGTACATGAAAATGCCGGGATCAAAGATAATGCCTTCATTCCCGAAGGAGTGAAGAACAGGAGAAGCCATGGGATAGGTGAAGAAGAGATAGAAAATCATGATAAACATCATGACTAACTCATCTTCATCTATAGGAGGATCCATAATTTCAGGATTATGAATCTCATCATTTAAGCTTGCTTGATCAAGACATATCTCGGGTGTGTCCAGATCAAAGTAGAATTTATCATACTCCGGCGGAGATATGATATGAGTGAGTTCATCTGAGAACTCCATGAAGGTGAATGAATCATATTCAGAATTGATATGAGTGGGTTCGCTGGCGAACTCCTCAAAGGTAAATGATTCATGATCGAGGAGAGAATTATGAGAATGAGAAGTGAATGCGCCACTAATCTTCTCTCCCATATTATCAAAGCAGGAGGCTTTTATTTACGGAATAGAATCATCGGAAGAATGTCACTATCCTTAATGGGGATAGGAGATGAAATAGGTTTCTCTTTGAAAGCCTCGATTTTAGAAATGAGAAGACCGACATTCAATAATGTTGCTCGAAGAGCTTCATCTTTGATTTCGATGTCGATAACTTCATCATTCTCTTCTTCTAAGCTAACAAGCTCGGAAGGAGAATCTTCCACATAAATGATGTCTCCACAAGATAATGAATCATCATCATCGAATCGGAGAGCATCTCAACATGATCTGTTTGGAAGACAAGAGGAGGAGGATATCACACATGATCAAGAATTCCTGTGACTCTCACGGGATTGGGACAAGGTTCTCAACACTAGACTTTATGAATTCGTCCGATTCCTTTTCGAGAGCGGTGTCGAGATGCTCGTCCCCATAATAAGAGTGAGTGTGAATCTCGGGTGTGATAGCGGTTGTTTGAGATGGAATCTCAAGCTGCTGGAATATCAACCGCCCGAGGGGTTGAGAAATATTACTTTTAAAAGGATAAAACCCTCCTCGTCATCGTCATAAAGTCTTGCCTTGAGAAATTGGGAGCTTAGATTTGCTTGCTCTAGGATAAATAATTCTTCCCTAGATTTGCGAGCTTCTGGTTCTTGACCAGCAATTCTCCTATGGTTTTCACCACTCACTTGATTCTTAAAGTTTTGAATCATATCATCAAGTGTTTTCATTGCGGTTTCAAGATCCCGGAGATTTCTTGAGACAACGGCTCGGATGGAGTTTGAACCAGTATAGTCTTTGTGGAGGTTGGAATTTATCAAACATGTGAGAGTCATGATTGTTACAAGGAAATGGATTCCTATTTGAAAATCGGTGAAATGGGGACCTCCACAGACTACAATGATAAAGCATTGAGTGCGGATAGGTGAATCATATGGATATTGGTCATAACCAAAACTACGAGCATCACCGAAAGCTGTTCATAGACAAGCGTGTTTCGGATTGACACTCAAATCCTTGGTGAGGACCTCCACAAAATTCACAGCGGTATGTTGATAATATGATAAGTCGGGCTGTGGTGGGTAATTGGAAAAGTTTGAGGGGTCGTTAAATGAATTCTGATAAGGATCATAATCAAATGAATTCCTCGAACCACAAAACAAACAACTCCCGTTATGGATATCATTACCACATTGTACACAAGTACACCAACGACAGGGTGAACCATAAAGAGGCTCACCACAACCGACACAAGGAATAAACGATTGCATTTGATAGTTATGAAGAGGAATCGGTTTATTCAAAGAATCAACAAAACCAACATGGTGATCAGAATGACTATCAAGACTCGAAGAACATTTTGAAAGATCCGGAGGTGGGACAAGTGGTGTGCTCTGAGAGCTAGCAATTTCCACCACTTCCGTTATGGTCTCCGGTTTTGGTTCTTGAGAAACGTGAAGATTAGGCAAGTCATTCTTGCTAGTCACCGGTGTTTGAACGGGTTCATCGTAATCAATTCTAATTCTCGACCTTTTTTCATCGGCTTGAATTTGTTCGATTAGATTACGGGCTCTATCTTCAAAGAAAATGTCCTCGTAATCCTCGGTGGGTGCTTGGGGTAGCTCAGGCGTTTGAGCTGGTTTGTAAAGATTAGAATGTATTTCGGGTTGTGGCGGGTGGTCGAAATAACTTTGAAAAGAATTTTGATGGATAATTCGCACAATTGCAAAATTCGCGAACTAGGCCCTCCACACCGCTCACACATTTCGACGATGAAGTTGACGAATGTCGACATAAGAATTAAACATATAGAGGATTAGGAAGAGAATCAAATGGTTGAGAGGATACGAAGAATAGAATTAAGCGGCAAAGAGGGTAAGAGAAATAGAATCATCGAATAAGAGGAATGAGAAGAATATTTTGGTATTTTGGATAAGAAAATATAAACATATCTGAGATGGATGGTATGAACAAAGAGTGAATATCCAAATCACTAATCTTCTAGGCGGAAGATAATCAAGCCTGACTCCGGCGTGGCGCCAAAAATTTGATCTGCACAAGAAACCGTCAAGTCTAATCACAAACCGGTCACTTGTGAATGACCGGTAATAATGACTTAAAACAGTTCAGACACAAATGCAATGAAGATCTGAGGAGTATAGGGTCTCCCCGGGTCGTTATGTCCCAGCGAGTTGTGCAATGGATTATCAAACGTTTAGTGATCGAGAAATCTGAATGGGAAAAGGATTTGGATAAGATATTATAACTACAGAAAAAAGCCAACAAATAAAAAAAACGGCTTAAATGCAAATTAAAGAAGATTAGAAAGATAAAATCTATTAAATAAACGCTATCACTATATTTAAAGTGATGAACGTTTAAAACTTAAAACAAAAAACTTACGTTTAAATAAAAATTACGTAAACGCACAAAATAAAAAGTGAATTTTAAGAAATAAAAGTCCTAAAAATATGAAAAATACATTTTTACAATCCTAAAGATAAAAGAAAATATTTGGAAAAATAAAATTATTTTTTATAACTAATTATCTAATTATTATTAATTAAAAACTATTTTTAACTATTAAATAATTACCTAAAATACAAGAAATGAGGAAACAAAGCTAGAAAAATAAAATTATGAAATGAAAAAGTCTAAAATATCAAACTAGAATTTTCAAAACTATTTTTGTATTTTTATGATTATTTTTCTATTTTCTATGCATTTAAACTATTAAAAACTACTTAAATTATTTAAAAATACAATTTTAACTAAGAAAAATATGGAAAAATACTTTTTTGGCTTTTTATATTTATCTAAACTTAAGAGAAATGAAAAATTATTTTTTTGAACCTTTTCTTAATTTTTTGTATTAAATACTATTTAAAAAGACTTAAAAACTAATTTAAATTAAGAAAAATAGCTAAACAACTTGGAAAAATCTGAAAATTTCATGAAAAGTCTAAAATTATATAAGGAATAAAGGAAAAATATAAAAACAAGGTGCTATGTGCAAGAATATGGCGATGATCCAAGTGCTTATAAAATAAGCACTTGGATGGGCAAATGGAATCAAAAGGCACCAAACCAATAGGGAAGCTCTAATATGCTAAAGGAACTAGAATGGAACAAAAACAACAAGCTAAAACCTCTGATTAGAACTCGCAATGATTTGATGTTTATGAGATTTAAGCTAAAAAGCGCCTGGGGTGACTTGTAGGCGGAAAATAAGCAATCAAATAAGTGAAAGCAGGAAAACACCAATTGGAACTTGGAGAAGACACGGTTGAGAGCTTGTAAACCAATTATCGGACCAAGTGGAGCTATGATAAGCTCTGTGGAAGACTTGCAAGCTGCAAAACCCCATGCGAGCTTGATGCCTGCTGCTGAGACAACCGACCTCATATTGAACAGTGATTTGGGGCTTAAATAAATTCAACAAAATTATACAAAAATGGCAAAAGAAACTAGGCGGAGAGGTTTTAAAAGCCACCAAATTCACTTGATTTGACCAAGAAATGAGCCCATTAAAAATCTTTTCATTTTGGCTCAAAACTGAATTTGCACTTTTGACTTTCTAAGAAAAAGTGGAAAGTTGACTTAACTGGATTTTGATCATGATTTGTGAACTGAAAATGGTATATTATGATGAATTAAGACTGAAATAAGCTAGACCTATGAAATTGGAACACAAAACAACTTTTTGCTTTTATATAAACTCAACAGTTAATCTGTTGAGATAAGATTTATGGAATATTGACTTTTGATGTTATAAGGTGCAAGTTTTTGGCGAAATGAGTGCATATGAGTTAAACAAACCTAGAACATCAATTATCCACCACTACACTAACCTATATCACGGATGAAACAACAATGCCAAACACCCTTTAATGGACTATTTTGTGAATTAAACTAGAGCTAAGCTGTTGATTAGACTAAAGCGAGACACTAAAGCGAGTAAAACTAATCTAATAACAACTTAAAAGTGGATGGAAACTAGTCTAAGCTACAAGGACGGATATAAGCGAACAAGTAAATTGAATAGAAAATGAGACGATTACTCACATGATTTCCGGAAGAGTTGCAGGCTCAAACAAACCCAAACCTACTCTAATCCTAGTCTATTCCAACCCCAGTCAAAGATCACGAAACACCATTTTCTATTTCCAATTCCAACTTGAGCCTAAGAGTTGACTTTTGTTGACCCTAAGCCAAAATTGCTAGAAAGCGATATGAGAGCTTATGAAAAGCTTTAACAAGCTTAAACAAACTTAAATGAACTGAATATAAGCTATAAGAAGCTTTAACACCAGTTGCAAACTCCATTTTTCAACAAGTGGACATGAATTTATGAAACTCAAATGAACTTTAAATTAAGATGAAACTTGATTACAAACTCTTAATTAGCTTAAATCAATCTGAGAAAGCGATATTACATCATTTACTTAAAACTAAAACATTAATAAAAACGACATTTAAGGAAATTTTAAACTACTATCTACTACCCAAACTGCTTCATTCTTTCTCTTTTATACTCCCTTGCTTCTCTCTCTTGAGATAATCCCACCTAATTCACGAGCCATTGGGTGACTTTTGAGAGCTTTGGCAAAATTGTCAATTTTGGCGGAAATTGGTGCTTTGATTAGATTGAGTGTGATGAGGATGAGGGTCATAAATGTTATTTGGAGTGAGGTGTTGGTGGGGGACAAAGGAGGATAAGGTGATGGAGGGGTTGAGTGTAGCAGGAGAGTTGCAGGCACTAGTGGGGGAGAAGGGAATTTGGCGCCAATGAGGTGTCCGTTTGACTTGCCATTTGACCAGAGAGAGTTAATAATAGGGGGGGTTCAAAAAGCTTATATGGCAGGGGTCCAAATTGATGAAAGGGTCCAAATTAGGTTTAAGGGGTTTAATAAAACAAGGACTTGTTTGTAATTCTTCCAAACTTGAGGGGCCACTCCTGTAATTTTCCAAACTTGA
Organism: Chrysanthemum lavandulifolium; assembly: GCA_022545495.1. Taxonomy (NCBI): domain Eukaryota; kingdom Viridiplantae; phylum Streptophyta; class Magnoliopsida; order Asterales; family Asteraceae; genus Chrysanthemum; species Chrysanthemum lavandulifolium. Next base: position 253,439,769 of record CM040245.1, read on the forward strand.
CACAAGGACTAAAACTGACAAACTTCAATAGTATAAGGACCAAACTTGCCATTTTGCCATTTTCCAAGGGCCATTTTTGCCAATTTTCAAAGTTGAAGGACTAAACTTGTAATTTTCTCAAACTTTTGATATTTTTCACCAAAGGACTAAATTTGACAACTTATGATTTTAAAAGGACCTTTGGTGATTTTTCTTTGAAATTTTGTGCTCGAGGACTATTTTTGACAACTTTTGAAACTTGGGGACTAAAGCGCAATTTTGCAAATTTGATATGTTTTCATCGATTTTGATATTTTTGCATTTAAAACACATGAAACACCGATTTGTGATATTTTGATCATTTGATGTGTTTCGAGTGTTTCGGATGATTTTGCGTTTATTTTGTACAAAATGATGAGTATTTACACACTCATCGATTAAGTTCTCGATTTCCTTTTGATTTAGTAAAATCCGCGAAGAATCTATTTCCGGTTTAATCAAAGAGTAGTAAAATCTCGTGTACTTAGGAATCATGTCTACAATCATCTCCTCCATTCTTGATGGCGTTCAATGCGGGTCCAATACTCGTCCTCTATCTTGGATAGAACGATTATGACTCTTGGGCACGATGAATCGTTGTCTTGCTTGGGTAAAGAGAATGGTCTTAACATCATTAAGTCAATTGATGAAGGGCCATTCCAAATGGGAACAACCGAGATCATCTTGAAGCTGGGTGATGGAGCGTCATTTTGGGTTTGGACAAACCAAGGACGTGTGATGATCTTGATGAGATGGAGAAGAAGAGATATGATGTCGACATTAGATCTTCAAACATTGTACTTCAAGGTCTACCAAAGGACATTTACAAGGCGATCAATCACAATACTTAGGCCAAAGCGATGCAGGATAATGTCAAGATGCTCTCTCAGTTCGAGCCGACTAAGGAAGATGAGAGTCACAACTTTATGATGACTTTGAGAATTTCAAGATGAACCCATAGGAAAGTGTCACTGAGTATCATGTGAGGTTTCACAAACTTGTGAATGATATGAAGAACATCAACATGACAATTCCAAATATCCAACTCAATTCCAAGTTCGTAGACAACATGAACCCTGAATGGCACAAATTTGTTACTACAGTCAAACTGAACAAAGGATTGAGGAACACCAACTATGAACAAATGTATGCTTACTTACTTCAACATGAGAAGCATGCTACATTTGAGCTTTTGATCTTGGAGAAATTCCACTCTAATGTTGTTGCTGCAAACTCTTCAAATGACTCAACTGCATTTCTTTCCAATGTGAAGATAAGTACTCAAGTATCACAAGTCATACCATCCTCTCAGAATCAGAAACAGATTACTATTCCAGACTCAGGATATACCTCATCTGACATGTTGATTGAAAACCTTGCAAACCAACTGGCTCTAATGGTTCAACAAAACAGAAACTTACTTCCCCAAACCAACAACCAACTAAGAACCTCATCTAATCTATAGAATCAAGATACTGTTGAAGATGGAAGGGTTGTGGTTCAGAACGTGCAAGGAAGGTAGAATCTGAATCCACGATATAATGCACGAGGGAATATAGGAGCTGGAGCTGGTTATGTGGGTGTTCAGAACCGAGGAAGTATCATGGTTCAGGGTCAAGGGAAACTGATTAAGTGCTACAACTGTGGAGGAGAAGGACACAGGAAATGCACTCAACCAAAACGTCCATAGAATGCAGAGTACTTCAGGGATAAGATGCTGCTGATGCAAGCTCAAGATAGTGGAGCGGTGTTGGATGAGGAAGAGTTGTTGTTTCTTGTTGATGGGAATGCCAAAACATGTGATGCAGATGTGGATGAACAACCGGTGTATGATTTGGCACAAAACAATCCCAATGTCTTCCAAGTTGCAGATTGTGATGTTTTTGAATCTGATGTTGATGATGAACCAACGACATAGACCATCTTTATTGCTAATATTTCTCCAATGGTCTCATCACCTCAACTAGCTGGTCACTCCAAGGATTCTATCATATCGGAGGTACTAAAACTATATGATGTGGTTGATGTGCAAAAGATTCCCAACGAAGTACAATCAACATAAGTCATTGAATCAAATATTGAAAATATGGGAATAGCAACGTTGTCCCATATGATCAATATGTGAAGCATGATAAAAGTCTTGTTGTACCAAGTGATGCATCTTCTTCCATTAATGATGAATACGTGTTTGATGAGTACACTGATTATGTGCCTGATGATTCCATGACCACTAAACTAAATATCTATAAGGATCAAGTTGCCATCTATGAACATCGTTCTAAATTTGAGTTGACCACCCGTGAGCAGGAAATGGATAGCCAAATGCGTACATTAATCAGAAAAAGTAATTTAAGGGGAAGAAACATTAAAACAAGAGTTAAATTCCTTACAAGAGAAACTTAATAAATCTGTTAGGCAAAAGCAAGAACTTCAAGAAAATGTAAAAGTGCTTAAACAGGAATTCAAAGAAAAGGAATCAATACTTTTAAATGATTTTGTCAACCTTAAAACTTTGAAGAACAAACTTGAAAACAAGTTGTACGTACAAGGCAACACCATCCAGACTGCTCACATGATCACTAAGCATAGAGTATTAAGTGATAAGCACAGTATTGGCCTTGTAGAAGACCCCAATCCTACGTATCTTAAGAAAGCTAAAATAGCTCATGATGTGATTTATAATGGTAGTGAGATTCTTAAGCCTAAACAAAATCCAACTTGTGTAGAGAATATTGAAGAGGACATTGAGTTAGAAAATACCTCTAGAGAGAAAATGGAAAAGAAATTAAAAGATCCTTGGTGCGTTAGTCATAACTTAAATTTCAAAACACCCAATTACACTAAGGATAACTGGCTAGCCACTACTAAGTTTAGACCTCAGACTCAATTAACCCCTGAACAAGTGTTTTGGAAGTTAGATATGGAAAAGATAAAAGCTGAAGAACTTGTTGAAAATAATTCTCCTCTTAGGAGATTGCCTCCAGCTACAGTGTATCCTCCCAATAAACCGTTGCATTTAGTGCCTAGAACTCTTCCCACTCAAAGTAAAACTTTAATCAGCTTATACGTAGTTTACCAACTATTTGTTGATTTTGAGAAAACATGTAAGAAGAGAATCATACAACAGGAATTATTGAAGGGAAAAGGGGTTTGAGCAAACAAAAGCATGTTATTTAACAGAGATCATTCCATTCTTTAAACAACTAAAAGAATAATTCGAAGGTATTCAAAAGGCCATTGACACTGAAGTTAAAGAAATGAAAAAGATGTTTAATAAAATGGAAAACGAGGTTAAAATATATGAATGTGAGCTTAAAAGTAATGAGATTGAGAGGAAGAATATTCACATACTCAATAAAAATTTGATTTCTAGATGTATTGCTCAAAGATGTGTTTTATATTGTCATGAATTATTCAATTACTGCTTCTCAATTTCATGATTTATCGATTTCCTTGAAAGTTTCACAAGATCGTGTCAATGAGCTTGAAACCAAAAATTCGAAATTGCATGACAAAATCGAAAAGGATGATCATGATAACATGGTCAGGCATTTTTCTAAATTAGAAGTTGAATATCTTGATTTACAATTAAAATATCAACATCTTGAAGAAAGAATCAAAACTTCAAATGCCAAGACATCTTCGGATGCTCCTGAGTTTGATGCATATTTTGAAATAAACTCTCGTGATGAACGGATTCAAGCTCATTGCATCACGATTCAAAAATTAAAAGCTCAAATTTCACAATTGAAGGGTAATAAGAGTGAAGTGACTGGCTCCAACATGCCTCCTCCTTTAGATTCTCATAATTCTCAGAATTTCCATCTTCAAAACATCATTGATGTATTGCAACATGAAAATGAGTGTTTTCTAGCTGAAAATGAAGAGGTTAAACTGCATTTCAAAGAGTTATATGAATTGATTAAGGTCACTCGTGACAAGAACAATGAAAATATAACATCTTTGCAAAAAGAAATTGAGAATTTGAAGAATCAGGTAAAAGGGAAAATTTCAATCACTAGTGGTGATTATGTTGCACCAAAGGTGTCTGCTTGTATTAAATATGTTGTGAATGTGAAGTATATTCCCCCTCATCTTAGGAATAATGAACTTTCATTTCAAACATATCTTTCGTACCTTAAGAATAGTTTAAGGAGTCTCCGTGATATTGTTGAAGATGATAAAAATAGAGAAACCACTTGATAATGCAGTTGCTTATGCCTGCATGTATGCCAAACAATCTCAGAAACTCTTAGAATGTGTAATTGCAACATGTCTTAAATCTAGTACTAGGCGAGATAGAATAGTTGCACCCATTTCTATGCCTAAAGTCAAGCATGTTACCTTTGATGTGCCTCCTAAATTCTCAGATCCCAGCACTTCTAGACCAAAAAAGCAAAAAGCAGTGAAACCAACTAATATTCTCTTCGTTCCTTCTACACGAGTAATCAGTGACACTAAGACTAGCGGGTCAAAGCCTTCAGGCAATACAAAGCAAGATAGGACCTCGCGAGCTAAGAGTGATCAAGAGAAGAAAGTAGAAGACCACCCTAGGAACAATAAGTTTGAGTTGAATAAGATGAATCGTGTTGATTCTAGTATTAGCTATAAGCGTACTGTAATTAATTCGAATTATGCTACTGCTTGCAAAACATGTAATGAATGTTTGGTTTCTCGTAATCATGATGAATGTGTTGTGACTTATTTGAGAAATGTTGTTAAATGTGACAAATTGTAATTTCAGGTCATTTTACAAACTTTAAAATTTTCACTATTCATCTCGGGAATTTACTATTTACTGGTTACTATTCATCATTTTACTATTCATCATTTTTTAAGTCGGTTTAAGACTTTGAGAGGTTATTTCAAAATTTTACTATTCACGAAACACTATTCATTCCCGGAGAAAAATCACTATTCATGATTCACTATTCATCATTTCTCGTAAACTAGGTTTACGAGTATCAAATACGCGTAACCGTAAGGGTTTAGCTGCGTATTCATGGAACATCAATGAGAACATTTTAAATAGACTAGAGTTAGTCTACATATGATCAGTAACATCATTTTCATATTAGTTTATGCATGGGTTTGCATATCATATTAACGTATATTTTCCTATTAAATAAACGCTAACGCACGATCATTTATTTTGAATAATTGATCCGACACTTCCAGCAGTTGTCCTGATATATTTTTATACTCATTTTAAGACTATAAAAATTATATTATTAGTCTACCCGATGTTTTGAATTTATTTTGTATATATATTGTTATATATATATATATTTACGACGGTTTTCGAAAATTCAATCCGATAAACATTTACTCACTCAATACTAGCGAGAAATGCTTTTTTATAATTTTTATGACTTCAATATATTTTATTTTGTTCCGCTAAAATCGATTTCTAGCTAATGCTACCCTTAATAATTATTTATATGTACCAAATACTCAATATACATAACATTTTATACATTTAATTCAAAAAATCATCAAATCCCTCCCCATTTTATTCCCTTGCCGACCTCCCCCTTCTAGTCACCATATCTTGATATTTTTTTCAGTCCAAACTTACACCTATGCACTTTATTCAATTAAATATCTCATACATACATTATTATCTAATAATAAACACATACAAAAACATACAAAAAGGTGAAAAAATGCAAGAACTCTCCCTTTTTCCCTTGTGGTATTCGGCCAAGAGCAAGAAAAGAGGAAGAAACCAAGTATTTTTCAAGAATCAAGTATTTTACAAGTTCATGTAGTAATCTAGTTTAGGTTTTGAAATAAAAACTTCAAGATTAATTAGGTATATTTGCAACAAAAACTCTTCAATCACTCAAGTAAGCTTCTAATAATTTTTCCTAATCTTTCATACTCTTACTTGATGTATTTTTATGATCTAGTAAGAAAAACATGCAAATATACTATGAATCATACCACTTTTATTTGATTTTTACTACATATAATGAGTTTTAATCATCCTATAATTATTTCCTTGAAACCTATCTTTGTTGATGAAGTTTCAGAACCCATGACACCCTAAGAAGGTATATGGTAGGATTAGAGTAGATTTGGTATTGATTTGAAGTGATTGAAACAAGTATTACGCAAGAAAAATCAAGTTAGACGATAATAAAATAGTTGCTGTCCATTTTTGCAAAATCTGGAAATTTTGAAAGGTCATGGACCATTTTGGTTTATATTTTCAGAAAATAGACTTTAAAACGAAACCGTGGTCGCTTGAACGGGTTAAAACGGATTTATAACGAAGAAGTTACGCTATTTTCAAGTTTAACGAAGAAAACTTATTTTCTGCAAAATTCAAAGCTGTTAAGGTATTTTTAAGGGGCAAAAATGAGTTTTAAACATTGTCTAAATGAGTCAATTTGTCATAAATATATTAGTATACTTTAACACGAAACCGAGGATATATAGAACGTAGAAAACGGATCTATAACGCTAAAGATATGCATATTTGAAAACCGACGTTCACAACTTATTTCCTTGACTTTTACTAAAATATTTCTAAGTGTTGAAACTGTCTTTTCGGTACCCATGTTTGGAGCCGTTTTCTCAATGATCGAGTTGGTTTTGGTAAAATAGTATCTCTGAGTAAAGTTAGTTCACGGCCTATTTTCCAAAATGTCGACCCGTTCATCAAACGGTTTATAACGAGTAACTTATGACCTCTCAAACTTTCGAAAGCGCCCAAAAGCGCATTTTAACTCGACTACCTCACTTCACCATCATTTTATCTAGGATCGAGACTCGTATGGACAAAAGTTCAGTGTCACAACTTTTAGATAATGTTACAAGCATTCCAAAACCACTGAGTTTGTTTTCTAACACTCGATATTCACTATTTTACGACTAGCTTTTCGAGGCTACTTAGTCACTTTCACGAATTATCAAAGTATATTATCTTGCGACGAAAAGCTATAATTTCTTGATAAATCACTAAACGACTATCGTAGGATGTTGTTTCAACGTAAGTACTTGTAAAGTATTTTATAACATGACGTGATGTCATAAACATATATTTCGGCGATAAACTCTATTTTCAAAAATGTACAAGTGGTCTAGATTACATGTGGATTTGCATGTACGATATATATTCATGATTTATAATAGATCATATCATTCATATTAGGTTGCGATTAGAATTGCACCTCATTTCGATATTGCCACTATATCATCATAATCATTGTATCGGTGAGTTTTCATAGCCCCGTCTTTCAAGTTTATACATTATTTCAAACCTACGGGGGAGAATACATTGCACATCATTTTTATTACGATACCAAGTATATCAAATTCATTTACATTGCTTAAGTTACCTCATTGCCAGTTGAATGTCCCTATTTCATAATCATGAACCGTTAATTCCGGAAGAAGCGAGGGTGAGTGAATAGATCTATTGGTTGGTGGTCCCAACTGGTCAAACAGATGCATTTCATTTATTATCATTATTTGAGTTGTTTGGCAAAACACTCTGTTGGGGCGAACATCATGATCGTCTAGCCCGGTGTCATGTGCTTATAGCAATTGTATCATTTTATGTGACATATTTGTCATACATAACTTATACTTGTGGTGGTCATATAAAACATTTACATAAACTCTATGAACTTACTCAACCTTTGTGTTGACACTTTTAGCAATGTATTTTCGGTATCTAAGGCATATACTTCATGGCATACATAAGGACTTATCATAGAGCCAGCGGTGTGACGCGTCTCACATGGATTTTATGCACTTTAAAACATCGTTTGGATTGTAACAAACTTATTTCCATAAATGTTAACTACCTTTTGGGACCTATCTTTTGTAAACTCGAATATTTTATTATATCAAGCGATGTGTTTTCCAAACGACACTTTAGGTCGTTCAATATAACTCAGAATTGTGATGCTATGGCGGTCATCCTCGAAATTCCATTCGGCTGCAAAGCAGTATTTTGGGGTGTGACATTAAATATCCGATTAAAAATGTTAGGAATGCTAAGCAGGTTAAGCAAGTCCGAAAGCCTCGAGGAAAAGGTTTAGTAATTATTGGAAGCCTACAGGGAAAAAGTTTAGTAATGTGGGTTATCAATGGAAACCTACTGGCCATAAATTCAAAATGAGTGAACTTTGCTCTAAATTGTCTAGATCTCTGCCCATTAAGAAATGGAAGCCCACTGGTAGAATCATACTTTTAAGAAGTCATCACACTTCAAATAGGTCCACTGCCACTACTAGTATTGCCTCCACCACTAATGTCATGGCATCTAGAAATTTTGTAGGTCTAAAGATTGTTCGTACTAACCAATCGGAACCCGTATTCTCATGGGGATCCACTGCTTCCAGTTATCCATTCTCGTCTGTTTTCAAATGCAGGTCGTACAAATCGTCCTTTGGTATTTGTACTCAGGCTTCTCAAAATATATGACTGGAGATCGCTCTCGGCTCAAGAACTTCGTGAATAAGTTCATTGGGACTGTTAGATTTGGGAATGACCACTGTGGGGCAATTATAGGTTATGGATATTATGTTTTTGGTGATAGTGTGATCTCCCGAGTATATTATGTGGAAGGTCTTGGTCATAATTTGTTCTCTGTTGTACAATTCCATGATTCTGATCTCGAAGTGGCCTTCAGAAAGCACTCTTGCTTCGTTAGAGAATTAGATGGTGTTGAACTTTTAAAGGGAACTTGTGGCACTAATTTGTACACCATTTCTATCGAAAACATGATGAAGTCTTCTCCAATTTGCTTGTTGTCTAAGGCATCTAAGAACAAGTCATGGTTATGGCACCGTCGCCTCAATCACTTGAACTTCGGCACCATCAATGATCTTTCTTGAAAGGACCTCGTAAGAGGCTTGCCCCAGTTAAAATATGAAAAAGATCATCTTTGTTCTGCATGCCAATTGGGCAAAAGCACGAAGTATGCCCACTGTAACCACCGGTAAATTTCCGGCTATATTAAATTAATACTTATCCATTTTCTACGTCTATTTTTTTTAAAACGTAAACAGTTTATTTAATCACAACAACTAATGTGACGTAACTCACATTTTCAATAAACGTGCTTACACGCGGACCGACACCAACGACCTTATGTTTACTTCACATAAACAACTTTATATGTCAAGTATCAAAAGTTACCAACTTTTATTTACCACTTTACGTTATTTCGTTAACGTACGAATATTAAACTTTCAAACTAAACGTTATCCATTTATTAGAATTTACACGAAACCCTAATTTATTATAACTATGATTTTACTAAATCATAAATACTAAAGTACAACATTTTATACCTAGTGTACAAGTCTTTAAAGCACAAAAACCTAACTTTACGTTATTTCCCTTAGTCTACAAATCTATGATTTTATGTAAATCAAATCACAAAGTCTAATTAATATACATATGTAATTTTTACTAATGTACAAGTCATTCATGCACATGTACAAGTCATTAATGCATAAAATCTTAATACATATATAAATCACATTATAAACCTCAACGTAATCACTATAAAACACATAATACAAGTCCTTAATGCACAAGCCTTAAACTAGATTTTCTTATACTTTACAAACCTAGAGTACAAGTTCCTAAAGCTCATGGTACAAGTACCTTAAGCCAATTCGTGACCCTTGTTCCATTCTAGTCCATTTCGAACTAAACCCTAACCAAACTCGCCCTAATCTTGTTACAAACCAACCTAATGTCACACCCCAATTACATTTTCTGATGGAATGGAATACCTTGGGAGGGCTGTCATAGCATCAAAGTTACTGATTATATCGAGCGACCTAAAGTGTCGCGTTTGAAAATATCGTTTGATTAAGTAAAAATAATCGAGTTTACAAAACATAGGTCCCAAAATATTTCCAATATACAAAAATGAGTTTGTTACAATCAAGCGATAGTTAAGTGCATAAAATATATGTGAGGCGGCGTCGTCATCGCGACTCTATGCTAAGTCCACATGCATGCCATGAAGTGAATGCCTTAGATACGAGATAAAACATGCTAAAAGTGTCAACACAATGGTTGAGTGAGTTCGAGAGTTTGGTTAACAAGTAAAACTTTTAAAGGCGTTCATGCAACAAAGGCAAAGTTTTTGGTCATTTAGAATAGTCCACAAAGCAAAGGCATTGCAAATCCACTCGGTTCCAAGTTCCGCCCATACAAAACTTGCAACTGTGTGTTCACAACCTTGCCAAAAGTAGTATGTCTAGAAGTCAAGTGCGTTATCATAATAGTTCACAAGGCAAAGGCATTGTAAATCCGCTCGGTTCAAGTTCCGCCCATACAAAACTTGCAACCTGTGTGTTCACAACCCATTGCACAAAATATAGTGTGTCTAATAGTCGAGTATAAGTTACCATAATCGTTCACAATATTGCACCACGTATATAATAATTCAGGGATGCTCCAATCATGGGAGAATGATATGTGTCTAAAAACACATATTTTATATTGTTTAACCCCACTAAAACAACCAAAAACACATAAATGACCATATAAATGTTATAAATATCATGAAAATGTGTTTTATTTGAATCAGGTACGAAAAGAGTTGAAACAGTTTGATTCTGCTGATAATACTGATGGATCCTGCCGAAGACTAACGTTTCAGCAGATACTTCAACTAAATAATATCTGGTCAAACCTTGAGTCAAACTTATTTTCCCTTTCTCTTTCTCCTTCCACCTCACCTTATCTCCACAGCTCATATCTACTTTTCACTACCACTTGCATCCACCTATACCAGCCCACAACTACATTTAATGCTTCCCCACCATCAAACACTCTACCTCACCTCACATACTCTGTTTTTTGCTTTACACCTCAACCTTCAGCCCATAAACCCACCAAACATGTCCCCTACACCTCTATAACAAACCAAGAAGCATTAATTGTTCTCAAACTACCCCAAGCTGCTTATATGACTTTTGGCGCCAAAAGTAGTTTAAACGGCTAGGATGAATTCAGAGAAACGAATGGTCAAGATTGCAAGTGGGATTTGACTGAAATGCTAGTGGGAACTCAGAAGGTTATAAAAGAGAAGAGAAGGAAGAAGAGAAAGATACTTTTGGGCTAGCCATTGGTCGTGTAGTATAGAATTTAAATGCTTTCTTTAGATTAAAAACCTTGGACTAGCCAATGGTCACGTAGTGTAATTTTAAAATGCTTTCTTTAAATTACTTGTCATTTACAGTTTTAATGTTGTAATTTTCATCAAAGCAGTGTAATGAAACTTTATTTTTAGTTTAATTTCAAGTATCTTTCAGTTTCAAGTTTTTACTTAATTACCTTTAATTTTCAAGTCACTTTAAATTCTTGTTAAGTAGTTGTTTAAAGGACTCAATAAGCTCACATAAGCTCCTGACAAAGCTTTAAAGCTTTTAGAGAACTTAAAACAGGTTTAGTCTTTTAAATTCAGAAAAACAATGAAAAACCAAAAATAATGAAGTGATCTTGGTGAAACTGCATGGAGCAAGGTTAATTGTGGATTGCCTTTGGTTTAGAAGCTTTGTGGAAAGCCTTAGGATGTGTTCTGTGACCATGGTTCTCATTTTCATCTTGGATTCAATTGTAAGCTTCATTTTTACCATTTTTTGCATTTTACTGTTCTATTCTTTTATATGCTTTAATTTTCATGTTTCTATGTTTCTTTGTTGTTGGTTAGTCATAATATGTCTTAATCTTAGGTTGTTATGTTTTGGATTTGATTGTGGTTTGATTTAGCATTTGGACTGTCAATATGCTAGTTTTTGACAATCCTAGGTTTGAACATTTGTGACTACTTGCTTATGCTTAAAAGGGTCTGATTTGACACATTGTGACCCCTGGATTTGATGAAATTGGTTTAAATAGTCTTATGCTTTGAAAAACCTCAAAACAATCCATTTAAAGGTTGTTTGGATTTGATAATGAAACTGTGTTTAGGACTGTGTTTGTGGTTGCTCTTGTTTGATGTACTCTTTATATGGCCTAAGTAACTCAGTGAAATACTAACCAAAGGGTGTAGCATGGTAGAAAGTCAATTTGACACTTGACAATCTCATTATGAGCACTTTGAGGTTGTTAGATCTAATAATCTTGCATATCTGTTTAATTGTTGTTTATCTTTGTTTAATTCATGTTTACGTTGTTTAATAATCCATATTCTGTCATTATATTCAGATCAAAGTTCACCTTAGTCAACTTTGATCATAAACTAAAAAAGTCAAATTTTTAGTTTTTCTGTTTTTGATTTAATTGTTTATTTTCCTGTGTCTTTGTTACTTAATTTCATAATCTGTGCTTTCAGGATGTTTTAGTTTTGTTGCTAGTCTTGCTTAGTGTATTTTTGCTTATTTTTAGTTTCCTTGTTTAAGTGCTTTATCTGATTCTGCCGAATTATTTTGGATTCTGCCGAATTGTTTTGATTCTGCTGAAGTACTTGCTTATTTGTTATGTTTATGTTTTATTTCTCAGTTTGTAGCTTTAATTAGATAGCTTTTTCACCCCTTATTTTATTCCCACTGAACTCCTTCTACTGAAGCAAACAGTGGAGGTTGAGTGATTCTTTTAAGCTTATGAAAAGTTCCTAATTGAGCTTGAGCTTGTGATCTTTGGTTTCATGTGAAGCTAATCTATCATACTCAGTGTTTCAGTGTTTGTTGAGCTCTCATAAGTTAAAGAGATTAGTCTATAGGAGCCTGTTGTTTGCCCACTCATAACAGTTTATTGGGTAATCCATGAACTGACACCATTACCAACAACTCTAAAAAGCTCCTTAGTGATGCTTGTTTATACTTGTTCATATTACTTGTATATGTATTATTTTTCCTTTTGTTTTTTTTTGTTTTGTATATTCGATATTATTTCAGCACACACAGTCGTTGTATTACAGTTTACACACCTCGTTGGGAAGAACGACCCAGGTTTGCGGTTTCTTACGCAATACTTTGGAAAACACACTATACTACATTTGATTAGGCGCCCTCAAAAGGTAATTTGTCGGAGACTTTGCTTTGCTCAACAAGGGAGACTCCTTTGTCACTCGACCACCTAGGCGGTGTGAGAACACTCCACCATTAAGGCGAGGTGTGAGAACACTCCAAGGCACAAGGCGAGAATTATAGAGAACACTCCACCATTAAGGCGAGGTGTGAGAACACTCCACCATTAAAGCGAGGTGTGAGAACACTCCACCGACAAGGCGAGAATTATAGAGAACACTCCACCGACAAGGCGAATTATAGAGAACACTCCACCGACAAGGCGAGAATTATAGTGATGCTCGAACAAGGAGACTTTATAGTGATGCTCACGAACATGGGAGACTTTAGGTCAAGGTCATAACTGCGTCCGGTTTAATAAGTTCAAACAAGTCATAAGTTTGTATTTAAGTTCAAGAGTTCCGTTCAAAGTTCATAATTAAGTTCAAAGATTTAAGTCGAGTTCAAAGTTCAAAACAGGTCATAGAGCTCGAATAATATCAAAAGGTTCAAGATAGTCGAAGCATTCAAAATCACGTCAAACAAGTTTAAAATATATCAAAAGGGTCCTTGTACAAGTTAAAGAGTTTAACTATATGTCAAAGGTTCATATCAAGTCCAAAGTGTTCACTTATATGTTAAAGGGTCGAATCCATTTAAAGGAGCTCAAATATACATGTCGAAGGTTCAAAATCAAGAAAAGTGTTTTAACTAATAGCGTTCATAACATAGAGATCAATTTAGTTCGGGCATAATCTGCTTACAGCACATAGAGTGAAACAAAAGATATTTAAGTTCATATAAGTGTAAAGTAAAGCAAGTAGTTGAGCATGTATCTCCCCGAAGAGTTTATAAAACAATTAAGCGAGTAAAAGTGGGACTACGAACTCACATGTTGCAATAGTTATGATGACAAAGTGGATGCACAGAAATGAGACGCAAATCTCTAACCGCGACCTATTATGAATGATATGCTCTAATATAAGTCATGAAACAATGTCGTGCATGCAAACTCATATGATATTCATATCACTTGTACACTTTTGAAATATAAAGTTTATCGTCGAAAAATAATCTTATAACGTCTTGACAATTTATAAATTACTTTACAAGTATTTCGTTGAAGCGATATCCTCGATAGTCTTTTAGTGATTTATTATGAAATTATAGCTTTTCTCAAGTAAAACAATGTCATTTGACAATTTCATGAAAGTGACTAAGCGGCCTCGAAAAGCTAATTAAATGGCGGTGCACATCAGTGTTAGGAAACAAATTCAGCTGTTTTAGGAAGCTTGTATCATTATCTCAAAGTTTTAGCATTTAAGTTTTTATCCTAGAGGTCTCGATCATGGAGAAAATATAGGTAAAATATGATACTTGTGTCCAAAATATTGTTTAAGGGTGGTTTTAAGCAAAGTTTAAGTGACCGTATTTTATTCATTACAACTCCGGCAATGACGGTTAGACATTTTGGAAAATAGGCTTGGCGAACTTACTTTTACTAAAGACATCATTTTGTAAAAGTATACATCCATGTTAAAAGCGACCGTCAACATGGTCTTCGTGGCCGTAATGTTTGTCTAATAAAATATATAAATTTTGCTTATATAATATAATTCTGACAACTTTGTTTTAGCGTGTAATTTAATCGTTACAAGTCCGTTTTCTCGTATTCTATATCCTTAAATTAAGTATTAAAGTATACTAATATATTTTGATAAGTCGACACATTTCATAACGCCTAAGCCTCATTTTTGACTCGTAAAAGTGGAAGTAACATCTTGAAATTTACGATTTTTATAGTTTTAGTCGTCTAACTTGAAAATAGCATAACTTCTTCGTTATAACTCCGTTTTAACCGTTCAAGCTGCCACGTTTTCGTTTTAAAGTATATTTTCTAAATATCTAGTCCAAAATTTTTACCTCTGTCGAGAATTCCAGAATTTAAAAATAAGATCAGACCTTTAACTAAAGTTGTCGAAATGAGTTTTCTCGCGCAAAACCTATACTAACCAATTCAAATAGCATGAAGCTATTCTAAACCTACCATACACCTTCTTAGGGTGTCATGGGTTCCTAGACATCACCAAAGTGATATGTTTTAAGGAGTAATTATAGGATGATATATATATATATATATATATATATATATATATATATATATATATATATATATATATATATATATATATATATATATATATATATATATATATATATATATATATATATATAGGGAGGGTTAATGTGAGATCAAGCTTAAAGTTGTAAAAATAAGATCAAATCTAAAAACCACTAAAACATTTATAAATAACAATTTTAGCAATCATACACAAAAAATAATATTTTAATACAAATTAACATTTTAGCAACTAATAACCAAATGATACATGAGTTTGGATTAGTGATACACACGATACACATTACACTAATAAATATTCCAAACACGATACACATAGAAAACACGATACACATTAAACTTCTAATCAAAGTGTATCACCTAAGTTTCGTAAATTTTAAAAGAAATCTATCGAAACTTTAACAATTTTAGTTGTAGTAAAGAAAAAAATTATTTTTATTGTAAGGAGAGTATCTCTTGTCAAATTTTAGTTCGATCTCATTTTAACAACTTTAAGTATGATCTTATTTGATCTAGATTATATATATATCTATACATTATATATAAGAGGAGGCATGCCACATAAAATGCCACTTGGCATCCCATAAAGCCACGTCATATTTCCACCTAAGCAACACATGCCCAATCATCACATTTGATGCCCAGTCATTAATT
The DNA here is from genome assembly GCA_022545495.1 of Chrysanthemum lavandulifolium. Taxonomy (NCBI): domain Eukaryota; kingdom Viridiplantae; phylum Streptophyta; class Magnoliopsida; order Asterales; family Asteraceae; genus Chrysanthemum; species Chrysanthemum lavandulifolium. Next base: position 253,455,570 of record CM040245.1, read on the forward strand.
TCAATTAATGCCACCTCAGCAAGCATGCCACCTAAGCAGTTTTGGTGTAGCTAAAAACGTATTACGAAAATGTTATAAATTTTGGTCATTGGCAGGATTCAAACCTGGGTCTATTAGTTCACACACAAAGGCTTCAACCAATGGAACAAGCCAGAAGTTGTGATACACATTCCAAAATCAAAATATAATATCTTAGTCATACCACACTAAATAAAACCCTACAATATAAATCCCCTGTTATATTCTCTATTACGGTTTGTTACAAGCATTACGATATTTTATTTATTCGTTACTGGCAAACCCTAATATCATCTGATCATCATCATCATCATATTCATTCATATCAATGATACATTTTATTGTTTAGGTACATCATCTTCATCATCATCATCATCGGTATTTGGCCAAAACCTACACATATTCTTTTCATTCATTCGACCAATGAGGAGGAGTATTATATTCGGTTAATATTACTTCAATAATTATAATTTGTGATTGCGGTTTGAATGTTAAAACTACGATATTATATGTGGAGGCAAGCATGTTAGGGATCTAGCGATTATATCTCTGAGACTCCATTCGGCACATGATGAGGAGCTTTGTTGAAGAAGAGCAAAATCGCTTCTCGACCATCAATGAATCAAGCCCGTTCTGGGCTCATGTTGTTTACGGTGGCGGTGCTTGCGGGTAAACTTTGTGTGTTGTTGTTTTAAAGTCATATCGATCACCGATCGGTTGTTCTTTGTGATACTAATTTATGCTTGGCTATTATTGTTATAGCTCAAAGTGATGTTCCTACCAACGACTTGCGTACGGACTTTCTGAATTTGATCCGTATGATGCCAAAACAATGCTACTATGTGTAAAGATTTTTCTATAGTAGAGATATTGCTAAATCATTCTTTTCTAATATTTGTCATCACCTTTAATTTTTATGTTAAATGTTCGACTTTTTGCACCCAAACACACCATATCGGCTTGAGTTGTTAATGGTCACGGTAAGAACGACTGGCACCCCGGTTCAATACACAATACATATGTTCCCGACGTGTTCTTGGCACGTTAAGCAACTTCACAAGGATTACGTCTATCGGTATAATGGTTTTCTCTTTTATTTGATTTTATCCTACCTTTGATCTTGTGACACATGCCTTCTGTAGATGTTATTTTTGAGGTCCTTTTAATGAGATATATATCACTATCACTACAAATAAAGTTTAGCTAAAAAAAAATGAAACATTAATTTAATCTGGTCTTATTTTTCTTTGTCATGCACAGTCCCAGGTGATGGATCACTATGTTGAAGATTGTTGGATGGCTGAAATCGAGACTTCTTTCGGTTGGAGTGAGTGTGTTTAGATTGCCAATAAATCTCATGTAAGCTTATTAGTTAATTTACATGTTAAATTATCTTAAAACTTTAACTTCTTTGCTTAATCACTTCTATTTTAAGTATTCGTTATGTTTGAGATATGGTGTATGCATATGTTTGGCAGCCAATCAAGAAAAATATGATATAGAACTCCGTAATGCATTGTCCATAGTTTATTCCTCTGAGCACCTTATAGAGAAAAAGCATCTTTATCATCTATCTGATTCAATTTAGGCGGAATTTCATCGCCGGATCATTGTCTTGTACATTTGTACATGATATTGCATGAAGCGTTATTGTTTTAATTTTCCTATAACTGCTTATAAATGAAGCTATGATATATATTTCTCAATGGTTGCATGTCAACATTGTGCCTTGATTATCTTTCACTTTTTCTTAAACACATGACCGATCCGCTAAAGATGCTATCAAAGATTGGTATACACTACACCTAATTGTTGTAACTAAATTGGATTCTAAAATCGACATTCTTTTCCGTGTTGGATGATTGGCAGGATGAAAGTGTTGAAAAGGTTGTGAAGTTTATGGATTCATACACCATTAGCCAGGAAGACTTGCTTTTGATGATGGCGATGTTTAAATTTCAGGTATCACTTTGTCTAACGATGCTATCATATTCTCCATTTGAACCCAATTTAACTGTGTAAATATGTGTTGTTTAGGGGTGTCCAAATCCGCTTGATGGAGCCAGATGTGAAAGTTGCACTAACAAAGGCATACAACAAAGATAGCAAGTCACGTGTTCGTTCAGCAGACATGATCACACTTCAAGGCATTAAAGGCTCCAAAGAAAGGGTTGCGACAATCTTGGAACACGTAGATGGTAATCTGATGAGGATGGTGACGGTGTGGCTCACAATAAATAAAAACACTCGGATGCGGAGGATTTGGGTATCACATTTCTCTCTAAAACCTCTCCTCAAAATTAGTCTCAAAGTTGCATTATCGTATTTCATCATTTTAGTAAGTTTGGCAAACGGCTTCAGGTACAAATAGTTAAATTTTGGGCATGTTTGTTGCATTTATAGTGAGTTATGAGAGGTTTAATCTGTATATTAGCAGTTGCAATTTAAAAATATGTAATTGCTTGATTCATTCACACAAGGCATTGTTGTGCCTGTCAAATTCTTTTTTTATAATGTCTTTTTTGATTAATTGTTTGAATGTTCAAATATATGATAATAAATCCATAATTGAAAATGTTTGTTAATGTTAATTAACAAAACCCTTCGGTCTATTAGGTCGTGGAATGGGTTTTGCGCAAAAAATTATGATAACGAAGACATACCTTAGGCTTCTAAATGGTTTTATAGTGAGACCATTTGCGATTAAATGATATTCATATTTCAATGGTGTTCGGTGTTTGTTGATTATTGCGATTCGGAGAAGCGTCACCTAATACATTTAAGTCGCGTTTGTGATGAAAATGTACAAACACGTGATAAAGCGAAGGTGGGTTAAAAGGTTTATATATTTTATTGGTTCTTTTATGATATTGCTTTTATTTTTCTTTATTGTTGATTTATTTACTGACGGCAGCTTGCTAATGTAGGAACAGGGGCGTTACTCGATATTAGGCTTATGATGATCTTTCGAACAATGGTTGTCGCAAGAAGTGCGTACTAAATATTCCGACAAGCGATAAAGGGAGAAGAAAGATAAATGATCTTAATGAATGCATTCTCAATGTGTACGATTTTGTTTTGTCTTACTAGATTCCGTGTAAGTTTGGTCGTTTTTTATAAGGGTTCCATAAACTAAATTTCGAGCCAATATGCTTATAACTTATGATCATTGGTTTGGCTTTCGGGAATATAAATCGGCAATGTCTAGCTATCAACACCTAAACAACATAAGCATAGCTAAATGTGCATCGATGTTTCACCAGTTGAGCGAGAAATTATAAACCTGTAGACTATTCATCTTCGTGACCTGTCTACTTATACGGTGAAACTTACTGTTACCGTGCTCATTACTTTTGTAATAACTTACGTTAATAACACGCATATTCTTATTGCTATAGTTGAATCTGGTATGTTCAACAAGAGCTAGGCGTTCAAGCGAAAGACTTATTTTAATTTAGCTTACCATGCCCATATTACTTTATCCTAAGTGACTAATTTTAATCTGAGTTACTTTTTAACAACGCAGCAACCTGCTGAAGACCAAATGCACATCTGAGCGGTTTAGTGAATAGTAAATGAGCAAGAACCACCCTGACAGGTGACTTATCTATTTCCACGTTTTTTATTCTCATTATTGTTGTAATAACTAACGTTAACATTATGGTAATTTTTATTCCTATAGTAACGTTTGAATGGTGAAGCAGATAAGAGTAGCAATGGCAACCAAGCATCGATAAGTAAAGCTTCTTCACCATATATGCAGCGTGGACGTAAACAGCTAAGGCCTTTGTCTCCTTGGATCACTGATATGTTTCTCGCTGCTCCTTTAGGTGTCATAAGTTACTACTTTTACTGGTAAGTGGGTGTTTAATTATGGATTATGTGTGATTGAATTGAAGCATTAGCTATTGTGGATAATGTGTAGTGATTTAGTTACAATAAATGTAGCATAATGATTTTAGAATACAATTTATAAGTGATTAAATCAGCAGATATGATGGAGTTATATGTAGAATATGCAGTAAATTTGGATAGGATTTTTAAGTGTTTTAGCAGAAGTGATTTAGTTTGTTCACGGACACAATATGTAGAAATTAACTAATGAAAAGCATACAATGATGATGGTAGGATAAGATATGATTTATACGTGATTTAACGGATGTGATTAAGTAAGTTCATGGTCGCATACTCGCGATATCTATTCTGGAGGATTGACGTTAGGATATGATTTATAAGTAGGCATGATTTTAACATGAGAAGAACCCTTATTGCAACTTTTTAGTTACACATGATTACAGCGATGACAATAACAAAAAACATACAGTGATGACGATAGGATAGGATATGATTTATACGTGATTAGTTCATGGTTGCAGACTCGCAATAGTTATTGTGGACAATCATTTACAAAAAAATGTATAGGATTGACGTTAGGATTTATGTTATTTAGCGGATGTGACGAGTTACTAGGATGGAAACATCATTCTTTTAGTATTACTATTTTATTACCGTCTTTGTGTCTTTGGTGGCTCATTATAGCGCTACTACACTTAACAATAAGATATGAAAACTCCAAAATAAATTTTAAGACATAATTAAAACAAAAGCGAGGTGGGCTTAAATCAAGGTATGTAAGGGCTATTTTATATTCATGGTCGTGTTGTAGGGTACACCGATTTCTTTCCCTTGAGCAAGGATGCTAGGACCATATGTCATGGTTGTAGTGAAATACATGTTTAAGGTGGATACTACTTAACGAAAGACAGAGTTTGAGGTAGGATTCGTAAGCCATTAGGTATCGACAATAGGTCAGTCTAGAGAATCTCCCTCAAATTACTTAACATAGTTACATTAAACATGTTTGACAAAAGTTAGAAACAATGGACGAAGATGAAGCAAAATAAGATGTGTATGAAGAAGCAGGAGACTCCTTCATTACTGATTTCTCGGTGGGTTTGACAACGGTAAATAGCCAATCAGGAAGTTCGGAGCATGGGGCATTAGGTTGGTGGATTAATTATAGTTTTGTAAGGTGTTCATTAGATGTTTCGGCAAATGGGTTGTTGGCAGATGTTTAAGGGTCATAATTGTGTCGATGAGTGCGGTGGTAATATGGACATGTATATGTTTTGTCCTTTCACTGACCTCTAATTTAGTATATGGGTCGAGTCACTTAAATGCCCCCTCGGTGCTCGAGTCAATCTTGAATTGCTTTCGGTTTAGTCGTGTTAGCTGCGATGGTTGGAACCCCGCTCACCATTTCCTGACTTCCCTTCGAACTACGTAGCATTTGCAACACCATCACCTTTGTTGACTTCAAGTCCAGCTAGAATTCTGTTTGTAAGATAATTTCCTTAATTACCATAAACCTTGGGTTGCAATAAGTGACCAACTATTCATTTTTGTTTCATGAAAACAGCGTATTGTATGCCACATTCAAGTCTTTGCATTATCTGGATGGATAGTAGTTCCTTTGCCTACAAGTATAGTGAATTTGCCAAGGGTTTAAGATGGAGTATCCCATACTTTAGACTCCCGTGGGAAACTGGTTATGTGAAGCATGTTTGGCCTATGAATCCACATTCATATGGTTCTAGAATTGTTGATCCGTTAAACTTACTTGCTATGAGAAGTTATGTGAAACTGGTTATATGATACACATTACCAGGTAGCCACAACCAAGTTTAATTGTTTGTATGCTTGAAATTCGGTTTAATCATATCTTCACTAATAAATTGTCGTAACTTTATCCTTTGTAATTCATATGTCTAATAATTAATAGATAACTAATAGTTAAAATCTTAGTTGCAATTAAGTTTCGCAGCATGGTTGTTGCCAATTACGCGATTCTGAGACCGACCCCACGAACCATAACAGACCAAAACCAATCAGATAACTGATGAAAAGTCATGGCATACATAAGTGCATTTTACCAAAGATGAACAAAAAGGAGTCGCATAGATTGCAGCCCGATTATGCTATAAATTGTCTCAATGGTTTTATATGATAATTGAACAAACAGATCCACTTGGCTAACCTGGTCAATGTTGGCTCGGATCCAATACACTAAGTTGGCACAAATAGACTTGCAAATGGAATCATCGTTTGGCCCTCCACTTTCTGTACTTCCCACCTTAGTGACGATGTCTTTTGTTTGTATTCTTTGAACCATCAAAGCGAGCCCTAACACTCACCACGAGCGAGTTGTTTAGCTCATGTCCTAACCATTGTGAGAGATTACAACTTCTAGCCACAATGTTTTAGCTAACTTTTGAATGCTTACATAGTCACCCTCCTAAATTATAAAACTCATCTTTCAATTTGTTGATTTATTGCTTCTTTCTATCTTTCTCTCTTATGTATAAAACAACTGCCTTTCTAAAATGATTTTATTCAATAATCTTTTGTTTACAAGATGTTATCCCTTCACTGATAGGGACCCTTTCTTCATAAAGAGCTGTCCGCATGTCTACTTCGTTGGCAATAAGGACAAATATGCAACTCGAATACTAAAAGGTTCCTATCAGTAACATTACGAGTTGTGTATTTACACCTTTAAAATGTACGGTGTTCATCTTTTATAATATTATTAAAACTTAAAAAATCAATGCAGGATCAGATGGCCAGTTAGTGAGACTCATTTGTGTTCCTAAGTTTAGTGAGACAGGCGTGCTGTTATGGTAAGCATTATCTCTAAGCTTGATACACTTAAAAAAGATCATCATTACATAATTATGTCAACTAGCTCCTGTATTGCAGATCAAATAAGTAACCCATCATTGGCATATGGGTAGTCTTCAATGAGGAGTCTTACTCCATACGGCTTTGTCTCATCGGGTACTACCATTCCTCTGCAACCGAAGTCAATTAAATGCTTACAACATGTCGTTTCTTTGACTTTCATAGTTGCTTCATTTATTAGATTGCGCAAGTGATCATCTACCATGTTTGAAGACCTTTTTGTTTAAACCATAAAGTATTTGGTTTTTAGTAGATTCTCCATTTCAGTTATTGAAATAAAAATGCTTCGGATACGCCTTACAGTCAAGAAATTTTGGTCGGAATAACATGCTACATAGATCAATTATCTTTTTTTAAATCTTTGTGATTTTTTTCACTATCATTCGTCAAATATTTCCTCATTTATCAGTAACTAATAAGGTAGCAATGTAGCATTTCTATATATTGAAAGATGCTTTATGATTACTTCCTCATATATGCTGACCATACTAATCTCTATTTTCTACTTTTGTTTATATATAGGGACGTCAAATTCCAATAGTACATTGAATCATCAAGGTACATGTTTCCAAGGCTTTATATCTGAGGATGCAAATTCAATAGTACACTTGAATGATAAAGGTACATGTTTCGAAGACTTCTATGTTCTTTTCCTTTTTCCCACATCAACTTGATGTGTCAAGCCCAATGTTTACCCATTTTCATAAATGTTGTGAAGTTATATAAACCTTGATAGTCTGAGGTCTTGGCGAGCATTCGGACCCGGCATGTGGTTTCGGCCGGTGGGCTGTGAGAAACAAATTCGGAATCCAGCAATTCTTGGTTAGATCTCAAATTCGGTATCAATTTTCCGATGTTTTAGTTTTCAATTTGATAGGTTTTGTTAGATGAACTTTGTTGTTTAGTAACGGTCAACTATGCATATGTCAATATGTGTGTGTGTATGCATGATGCAAATGTAAGGTGCGTTGGCCCTTTGGATAATTTATACATGTTCTTGCTTTCTGGCTGGGCTAAATGCTATTTGGCATACATTAATGTATTTTTTAAGGTTCTATCATACATTATTTTTATGCACAACGATATACCTAATATTTTTACACACCATTCTATTAAAAGATTCATAGACATACTTATATAAGTAGAATTAAACATAGATTAGCACATTCTTTTGATGTCTGCAATTTTCTTTGTTCATTCTGAGACTTACCTTAGAAACATTTACGAAACTTCATGGTGTTACGTCCATAGTATTTATCCACTCACTGGGTAGCAATGTTTTTTGGTACTTATTGGAGTGTCCGAGTGGTTAAAGCTACAAATGTCGCCCAAGAATTACATCCCATAGCTACATGATCACCTACATGACTAGCAAATAACATTTTCTTTCTGGGCATGTATTTGAAAACATAAACTTTGTAATGACGGATAATTTATTGAGTTTATTCACTCTTATTTGATTACCATTCATTTTTTTGTTCTTTATTCACTGTATAAATATTATACGATGTTCGTAATTCATAAACCGTTACTTAATTAATTCATTAGACACTCAGGCATTTTTAACCCATCTTCTTTCGCTATAGTAAAATATCTCAACGGCTTGTAAGTCATACCCGCCCATCAATTTGGGCTTTGTATATATATATATATATATATATATATATATATATATATATACATACACACATTAGGCATGACTTATAAAGACATGGCTTTTAAGCATGATTACATAGAAATTTCTCTGTTTGAGTTTACATATATGACAACGTAGCCAACCCCCTGTTGAGGTGTCTTCAACAATGACTATTAATATAATTCAACGTCTAAAATTGTCGAAAGAAAGGTTGTTTCTTCAGTGGTTAGTTCTCTCCCATGACCAACTATATATGGTTGTCTCAAAAGTAAAGAAAATAAACGCATTTAAAATTGTCTTTTTAACTACAAGCGCTAATTCCGCAAAAGCAACAACAAAAGCTTTCTATAAACAAGTTTAATTTAAGATATAAATTACAATCATAAGCTTTCTTCTTAAGAATAAATTGGTACCTTTTATCTGTTCAATAATTAAAAATGGTTGATTAATTTCCATTGTTAACACAAAAAAAAAAAAAAACCCACTCTTTAATATCTTATTATTCGTTAACTAATACATTCGAACGATATTTATAAGTCATGACTGCTCATCGAATATAGTAACTATAACCATAAATCAAAATACTTACCTTCTTTTAGGTAACATCAATTATAGATCTTAACCTTTTCAATTAACTTTTAATTACTTTTTAGTATATATTTGTTCTACTAAATCCTAAAAATAAAGCCATTACTCATACCGTCCATCGGACGGAGTTTGACTATATATATATATATATATATATATATATATATATATATATATATATATATATATATATATATATATATATATATATATATAACACTTAAAAACATTTAAAGTGGTATAGCTATCCATATGACTTACATATTTTCTCAAGCATGATAAAATGAACATAATATGTTGAAGACTCTCAGACCTTGACAGATCTTTAGCACTCGTGGATCGTTAGTGTTGCATATGTAATCATAAGCAAACTAATAGATAGTCTCTACAACTCGTATTCTAAAGCGGAAAGTAAATACAAGTTGTTATAACTAAGAACACTTAGATCCTCTATGGATCTTTTTATTCACTGAAACTCTATGTTCCAGATGAGTTGTTGTCTATTACAAACTATAAGGTTCCTTTTATAAACAAGGAACCCTAATCTATTACTACCCATCGACTAAACATGCAAGCATGTATTTAATGACTAATACACTAAACTATATTGAGTAAAGTACAATAAAACCCATGCTAACCTCGGGCGTTCAAAGATAATAATGAGTTAGCATTTAATACAAGAAGCGCATCTTGATCCTAGTCGACTTTACTCTTCAAAGAATAACAAAGCAATGCTTCTACTCTTCAAGAGAATCACTTCTTCAGCATTACGCTTCTTTTAGTAGAAACCTTTGGCGGTAATGTGTGAAATCCTACTTCACATAATTCCCAACAATTAATCCTCCCTAAACTGGAATTTGACTTGGTTAAGTTCTAGTTTCACGACCTTGAAAGATCTTTTGAGACTTGGTGCTAGAGGATTGTTTTCACACATCATTAGCAAAGAACCAATAATAATCTCATCTCTATGATGATCAAACTTTGAAACTCCAGGTCTTTGCAGCAACAAATGACATAATGTACATCAAAACTTATTAGTTGCATACTATTCTCATCACTTCCAGGTGTGTGAACTCCTGTGAGAGGTGAATCATTGAAAATAATGGATTTGATGTCTCTTTACCAATAGCCATCTCTACTGGAGTAGCCAGATGTTTAAGTCCGAAAACTATGGTACATTGATAACCATCTGATTTAGTAGCAAATCAGCAACTATATAAACGGATTTGACTTGTCTTTACACAGCCGTTTGCTCGGGACTAGTCAATTCTTAGAATTGGTGAATTGATAACCAAATATGGATGCAGTTGCCTTTACCACAAGCCATATACTTGTGGGCTATCCAATTATTGGATTCCAACAAGGAATAGACCATGGTGAATTGATGACCATAAAACTCTCGGCAATTAAGCATGGGTGGTTGCGAACCCTATGATTTTGAGCAAATCATTACAATTTATCAACAGATTTGACATGTCTTTACCAAAGTTGTACCCTTTGGACTAGCCAACTCTTTGATACACACAAGGTATATCGGTGAGTTAGAAACCATCAAAAGTGCAACAAAAATGCAAATGAAAGTTAGTTTTTTTTTTTTTTTTTTTTTAACTAAGAAATTAACAAACAAACAAACAAATCCTCCCCGAGGCATATGCCTCCCTTAAACTATGCGGTTAAGGGTTAAGCATTCCAATATTGACCACAAGGTGTTGAAACCTTGGTCCATCAAAAGCTTTAGTTAACGGATCGCCACATTATCATCTCAGATGAATTTTAGCCACATTTATCAAATGCTTTTCATATGCATATCTTATAAAGTGGTGTCCGATTTCAATATGTTTGGTTCTCTGTGAAAAGCTGGATTTTTGACAATGCGTATGGTACTCGATTATCAATAAAAGAGTTGTGTTCATGAAGTTATACCCATAGTCCAAAGAATTGGTTTTGAATCCAAAGTACCGTCCACGTTAGTTTGCAAAGCAACAACATACTACGCTTGAGAGTTGAGGTAGCCACAATGGTTTGTTTCTTGCCTTGCCATGAAATCAATCTCTTCAAGGAATGTGACCTCCAGTGGTGGATCTCCTATCCAGTTGCACCAGCATAATCACCATCACTATATGCTTCCAACTTAAAAGGAGACTCTTTGGGTACCAAAGGCCTAAATGAGGTTGGCCTTTAGGTACTTAAAGATCTTCTTGATCGCATTGAGATGGGAAGTAAGTGGAGTGACTTGATGTCGAGAGCACACACTTACAAAGAAAGGTAATATCGGGCCTTGAAGTCATTAGATACATTAATGAACCAATCATAGATCTGTATAAATGAACATTCACGTGTAGATCTGGATCATTGTTGGCTTTTGTTTTGGAGCTCATAAGGTGTTGTGGCGATCCCGACACCTTCCATCCAATTTCTTCAACATGTCCTCACATATTTATCACGGTGATAAATATCCAATCCGTTCTCTCACGAACTTGGAGACCCAAAAGAAAGTCGGTTCTCCTATAGCACTCATCGAAATTCTCCTTCATCGGATCCTCGAATTCCCTACACCAAGCTTCTTTAGTGGATCGAAAATGATGTCATCCATATACTTGCACAAGTATGATGTCTGTCGAGTTCTTCTTGAAAAAGAGTCTTATCAATGGCACCTCTTCGTAGCCATGCTTCACAGAAATGATGAAAGCCTAGCATACCGAGGCCCTTGGTGCTGATGAAGTCCATAGAGAGCTTTAACGACTTTGTAAACATGATTAGGATGATCCGGGTCTTCAAATCCTTTTGGTTGTGTGACATAAACTTCCTAGAGCACATTACATATGGATCTAGTTATGGAGACTCTGTTAAGCACATAGCGGTCGTGCCAATGACTTGATCCGAACATAGTGGGCAATTTAGAGTCGCAAGCATTGATCTCGCAGACCTCTATCAAGGTCCTATTCTTTCTTTCGGCTACCCCATTTTGTTGCGGGGTTCTTGGATTGCTATAGTCCTCTTTATCCCTTTAGACCTCTGAGTTCTATAATAATAGCATTCTTGAAATCGTCCCATTATCACACCTAATTCCCTTAACCTTCTTGGTCAACCGATTTTCAACGAGGGTGATGAAGTCTTTCGGCACTAGAGTTGTTTCATCTTTAGTCCTTAGAAAGAACACCCAACAAAATCGCTATATCCATCGCTGATAACTAAACAAGTAGTACTTGTGATCGATGCTTGACTTGAGTTGGACCAAATAGATCCATATTTAACGGTGAAGAGGCTCGGAGATGACGCTCACTGCAGTTGATAGCTTTGTAGGATGCTCGTGTTGCTTCCCTTTGTTACATGCAACACAATTATGATCATTGGAGAAAACTTTGGTGGGAAGACCTTCGACAAGTCCCCTTTTGGAGAGTGTTTATAGTTTTGAAATTCACATGAGCCATTCTCCTATGCCATTTGTTAGACTCATCCAATGATGCTTTAGCCACAGACAAGTGAGGTCACCTTCGTGGTGAACTTCATTGAGGTTGAACGTGTATAGATTGTGAGTTCAAGGACTCTCAGCAGAATTAAAGTATCTTGGAAGCTTGAACTCTTTAGAAAGCACAAGACATTCATTTTCAAAGAAGAGTACCTTGTTCTTGGTGTCACAAATTTGTGAGGCGAGAACAAGTTGAAGTCTCAAGTTCCCAACATAGTACACATTCTCAAAGTTCAGAGAGGTGTCTTGATGGTGCCTTTCCCAAGAATTCTACCATCACTTCCACCAAAGGTCACATTCCTCCTTCTTCAATAGGAACAAAATTGTGCATCATATCTCTATTTCCGGACATACTTCTTGAACGACCACTATCAACAATACCAATATCTTTATGCTTAAGGGATGATCCTACGAAACAAACATATATACAAAAGAATGTTAGTATACGAGGAGGCTCAAGTCATTCTTGACTTGAACACCTTGTGGATTATTAGATTTAGGTTTAGCAAAAGAGTAAGATCCACCATTGTTCTTGGGTTTCCATTGATATTTAGGTCTCTTATTATTCCAAGAACAACCTGCTGAGGACTTGACAGCAGTTCCCCAACATCCTTTCCCATTTTTCATAGAGTCAACATATGCAGGCCAATAACCATGTTTAAAATATGGGCTAATAGGTTGCACATAAGGTCTATCTGTTGATCTCCTCCAAGGAGAGTCAGTTCTAGCTTGTGGGACATGAGGTGGAATATTGTTAACATTGGTCCACATAGGTCTAGGTTTCTGCTAAAGAGCACATGCACCCAATCTTTGCTCATAAAAGTCACAATCCTTAATTAAATGAAGTTTACTTCCATAAACAAAACAAGTCTTCCTTTTGGAAGATGTATTCAACAAAGAAGATGTTCGATTACATGTAGAAATACTTAAACCAGAAACATTAAAGGAATTGTTTTTAACAGACAAATTATTCAAAGATTGAAAAGACAAGTCTTGGGAAACAGGCTTGGAGGTGGATTCCTCAACGACTATCCTAGAAGGCTTGTATAGACTGGGTGCGAGGCTTGGGTGTAGGCTCGGTGAGGGCTTGGGAAGGTTTGACTTATCACTTGAATCACAGTTGTAAGTAGATCCTTGATCCGCTGAATTGTCACCGCTGAGGAGAAAGAGACAAAGTCATAAGATGAAGCATCATTGTCCGGCAAGTCGTTTGACTGCTTGCCATACAGATGGTGTGATCCATCAAAGTCGAGTAGTAATAGAGCGGTCGGTGGGCATAAATTCACCTCTAATAGGTCCAGGGACGCATGTAAATCACCTTCCTTTTAAAGTGTTCTAAGCCTGCAGGTGTAGATTTACGCCCATCTTGCCTAGCTTCTAATCCTACATACTTTTGAAAGCCCAAACCTATTCCTGAAGTCACTGATTGACTATTATAAAGTGCTCTAGCTAGATTGTCACCTGATATTAACCATTGTTTATGTCTAGCTATTTCCTCAGCAAGTTTCTCTTTAAGCTCTAGATTTTCAGCAATAGAATCAGCTTTTTCCTTTTCAGTGCATTTAAAGTTAATATTAGCAATATCTAGATCAAATTGAAGCACCTTAATCTTTTCTTCATAAGCTATCTGATTCTTTTGAAACCAAACCTTTTGTCTTTCTAATGTTTTTAACGAAAGTTTATAAGCTTCATTATCAACATAGCATTCATTGTATTTAGGTCTCATAGTATCATAAGCTTCTTTCAGTTCATTGTATCTTTCACTACAACCAAATATACAGTTTTGTACCGAAAGTCCCATGAAGGCAAATTGATCATGCCTATCTTCCAAGTGCACCTTGCCAAGAATCCAAGCTTCTCTGATCGGTAGCTTCCTCACCACTGTGTTCATGTACATCCCGGTTGACTGTTCATCCATGGTGATAAGAGTCAAGTGCTAGCCCTTCGATTCTGGCGATATGAGTGGTAGTTAGCACCTCTCCACTCTTCTGTCTTTGCACTCCTAGAGAAATGACTCATCTCGTGATAAGAGAAACACTTGACCTTTCTCCTGTCAAAACGAAATGGATCCTTTCCTTGAATCCAAACTTCCTTCCCGCCTTCTCCTCAAACCTCTTGATATCTACCGAAAGCATGGCCACCGCCATTTCGACTTCATCTCCTCCATTTCAAGTGGGTCCACCGATCAAAGTCTTCATATACCGATGTCTTTGAGTATCATAATCTGCAACAATGAATGAAGAACATCCTCCAATATACTACCAGATTTGGCTTGAGGATGTGATGGGGTGGGACGATAAGATGATGATGGCAAATAAGATGGACTTGAAGTATGCATCATCATATTGGAGTGAGATGTCCCAACAAAAGCTGAATGACCAGAAGAGGATGCACGGTTGGGAGATCTGACATCAGGTTCAAGAGATCTGAGTTTGTTGTACGGCTCATCAAAAGTGAGCATGTCCAGCCCACCTTTAGCTTTAAGGGCTATACTCACATGTAACCAAGATGGAGGCAAAGATCGAAGGAACTTTGAGTTGCAATCATCATTGTCGAGCTTTGCATTCAACTGGTTAGTCGACTCGTAATCTTGTGAAACCCGTCGTATCCCTTGTGCATACCTTCTTCTTGAGATATTGAACTCTTGGAAGTGTTGTCTCAAAGATAGACTTCCTCATCCTCCTAGACTCTTCATTCCCACCAAACCTTGCTTCGTGAGCCATCCGGATGTCCTTTGCATCAACCATGTGGTGAAAATCACCCAAGTGATCTTCGGGAATGGATTCAAGAAGGATGGTTCTTACTTTGTGCTCTCTTTGTACTACAAGAATCTCTTGACGGTTTTGGGAGGAGCAATGGTAAACTTACCATCAAGATCGGGATAGTCTTCTTCGTTGTTGCCATTCTTCACAATCTCCCAGATTCCAATCAATATTGGAGATCCGATTCTGCATCTTCATAGTCCAGGATCATACTCTTCCTTCTTAAGGTAAGGAAACTTACCATTCTTGTTGAGAGACTAAGTTGTTGCATACATGTGGTGTTGTTTTGGTGTTGGTGGTGACTTGATTCATCATCGTTCCTGCATGGTGAATATGTATTTGGTTGAATGGGGTTGAGGAAAATAAGGTTCTTAGTATCGTAGAGACTCTCTCGAGTCTCTGATACCACTTGTTGAAGACTCTCAGACCTTGACAGATCTTTAGCACTCGTGGATCGTTAGTGTTGCATATGTAATCATAAGCAAACTAATAGACAGTCTCTACAACTCGTATTCTAAAGCGGAAAGTAAATACAAGTTGTTATAACTAAGAACACTTAGATCCTCTATGGATCTTTTTATTCACTGAAACTCTATGTTCCAGATGAGTTGTTGTCTATTACAAACTATAAGGTTCCTTTTATAAACAAGGAACCCTAATCTATTACTACCCAATCGACTAAACATGCAAGCATGCATTTAATGACTAATACACTAAACTATATTGAGCAGTACAATAAAACCCATGCTAACCTCGGGCCGTTCAAAGATAATAATGAGTTAGCATTTAATACAAGATGGCGCATCGCGATCCTAGTCGACTTTTACTCTTCAAAGAAGAATACGGCAATGCTTCTACTCTTCAAGAGAATCACTTCTTCAAGAGATTCTACTTTACTTCACAGAAACCTTCGGCGAAGAATGACAAATAAATCCTACTCACATAATTCCCAACATAATATGAATATGAAAGATGAAAAGGACCATGAAATGCTTACTAGTTACTTGATGAGGTTAAATGAACAAAGGTTTATCCTAAATACCCTAGGTTTTTATTCCAAAACCTTGATTAAGAGTATGCTATAGTTGTGAATTTAACTTGACTTGAAAAAAAATATGATCTCCTTGTCTTGGCTCACCATGGCCGGTTCATATGCAAGAGAGGAAGAGAGGAAAAAATCTTTTACACCTTGAGATAATGCTTGTATGTGTAACTTGTAACTAATATAATATGTATACATAGGATATTTAGTACCAAAATGTGTGTGAGTCACCATGTATGTCACACACATTAAACAAAAAGACTAGATGTATTTTGATCATTTAAGCATGTATAGGTAGAAGTAAAGTGTAATTATTTAGGATAATTGGTAACTTGTGTACATATTTAAGCATTCGTGGTAACGTTAGCTAAAATAAATTTTAACGGATCAAAATAAAATGTATTGAAGTCATAAAAATTATAAAAATACATTTCTTACAAAAATTGAGTGAAATACTAATTATCGTGTAGTATTTACGAAAACCGTCGTAATTATATAAATATAACAATTTATATACCAAATAAATTTAAAACACCGGGTAAACAAATAATATTATTTTTATAATCTTAATATGAGTATAAAAATATATTAGGATTATTTTTGGAAGTGTCGGGTCAAATGTTCAAAATAATGATTACGCGATAACGTTTATTTAATAAGAAAAATATACGTTAATGAAATATAAATTTTTCTCCGGGAATTGTGACAATTCGTATTTTCAGGTCATTCTCAAAACATTACTCATGCTTCATTATTTATCATTTATCGTGAACTAGGTTTACGAGCATCAAATTCACGTAATCGTAATGGTTTAGCTGTGAATTCATGATCATATCATCGAGGACATTTCATATAGACTAAGTTTAGTCTACATTTCATTAACATCATTATCATCATATTAGTTCCTGCATGGTTTTGCATTTTACATTAAACGTGTAATTCTCATATTAAATCAACGTTATCGCGTAATTAATTATTTTGAACAATTGATCCGTTACTTTCAAAAATTATCCCGATATATTTTTATACTCATATTAAGTTATAAAAATAATATTATTAGTTTACACAGTGTTTTAAATTTATTTTGTATATAAATTGTTATATTTATATAATTACGACGGTTTTCTTAAATACTACACGATTATTATTATTTCACTCAAATTTTGCAAGAAATGTATTTTTATAATTTTTATGACGTAAATATATTTTATCTTGACCCGTGAAAATTTATTTTTATCTAACGCTACCCTAAATATTCAAATGTGACTACAACTTATCATTTATCTTCATTAACTTACAAGTAATTATACATAATACATTTATTATAAAAAAAAAAAAAAAAAAAAAAAAGACTAAACCCCTTGTCGACAAGGGGTGAGTCATTGAGATTTTGGTAAATATCTTACTCTTGTATACTAGTATTATACTAATATACCAAACAAATTCATTCACTTCATTTCACAAGTAAAAAATATATCTCTTGCTCTCTTTTTCTCCAAAACCGCATCCCAAGACCAAGAAGGAAGGGACCATCATAAAATTTTCAAGACAAAGTTTATTTACACTTTAGTATCACTTATTGTAAAGGTTTTGCAATAAAAACCTAAGGTGATTAGGAAAAATCCATTGTTCTCATAAACCTCATCAATCACTAGTAAGCATTTCATACATATCATTATTTTTCATATTCATTTCTATGTTCATTTTTATTATGCACAAGTAAAACATGCAAGTTATGGGATGTTTATACCACTTTTAAGGTTTTTAAGTGTTATATATATATAATCCATCCTATAAATTACTCCTTGTTATATATTATTTTGGTGATGTTTAGAAACCATGACACCCTAAGAAGGTGTATGGTAGGATTAGAATAACCGGAGTTGTTTTGAAAGGGTTAGAATAGGTTTGGCGAGAAAACTCATTTCGACAAGTTTGCAAAAGGGTGCATCCTTATTTTCAAAATCTGGAACCGACATGCAGATAAAAATTTTTGGCCCGGATATTTAGAAAATATACTTTAAAACGAAACCGTGGCCACTTGAACGGATTAAACGGAGCTATAACGAAGAAGTTATGAATTTTCAAGTTGACGACGAAAAATATAAATTTCGGAAATTTCAAGCAAGCAATATTTATTTTGTACGAGTCAAAAATGAAGCTTGGGCATTGTAAATTATGTCGACTTGTCAAAATATGTTAGTATACTTTGATACAAAGCTAAGGATCTTTAAAACGTAGAAAACGGATTTGTAACGATTAAATTATACACGTTTACAAAAGTGCCGTAACTTTTATCATATAAGAAAAACTAAATATTATTTCTAATAGGCAAGTTTTACGGCAAAACTAGTTACCAAGTTGAAGGTAGTTTTTAACATTGATTTAGAACTTTTTATAAAGTGATGTCTTCTAGTAAAAGTGAGATCGCCAAGTATATTTTCCAAAATGACCGACTGTTTGTTTAGCGGAGTTGTAATGAATTAATTACGGTCGCTTAAACTTTGCCGGAAAAACATCCTTAAACTATATTTTGGGACATAAGTACTATACTTAACCTCTATTTTTCTTTATATTCGAGACCTCTAGGATGGAAACTCATGTACTAAAACTTTGAGATAATCATACGAGCTTCCCAAAACCGTTGAGTTTGTTTCCTAACGCTCGACGTGCACCATTTTACGACTAGATTTTAGAGGCCGTTTTGTCACTTTCATGGAAATTTCAACGAAATTATTTTCTGATTTAAAAGTTATAATTTCACAATAAATCACTAAATGATTATCGTGGATATCATTTCAACGTAAATACATGTGAAGTAATTTAAAAATGGTCAAGACGTTAAAAGATTATATTTTGACGAGAAGTATTGTTTTCAAAATTCATAAGTGGTATAAATATCATCCGAATTGCATGCATAACATTACATCATGACTTATTACATATCATATCATTCATAATAGGTCGGTTTAGATTCACGCTACTTTTCGTGTAACCACTTTTGTCATCGCATCAATTCATCAAGTGAGTTTTCATAGCCCGTTGTATACATTTAATACTTATTTTCAAACTTACGAGGAGAATACATTGCACATCATTTTTATTACGATGCCGAGTATATCAAATTCATTTACATTGCTTAAGTTACCTCATGCCAATTGAATGTCCCCATTATATAACATGAGCCGTTAATTTCATAGAAGCGAGGTGAGTGGATAGATCTATCGAGGGTGACTCCTCCATCCGGGTTGGTGGATTCCAACTGGTTAAACGGATGCATTTCATTTAATATCATTATTTGAGTTGTTTGGCAAACACTCTGTTGGGCGAACATCATGATCGGCCTAGTTTCGTGTCATGGACTTATAGCAATTGTAACATTTTGTGTGGCGACATTGTCATACATGGTCTATACTGTGTAGTCGTATAAATCATTTTCATAAACCTATGATTTCTCACCAGCATTATTGTTGACCGTTTTAGCAATGTATTTTTAGGTAACTAAGATATTCGCATCATGGCACGATTAAGGAACCTCATAGAGTCGCGGCGTCGACTTGTCTCATTGTATATTATGGTTTTCTTTTCAAAACATCGTTTGGACTTGTAATAAACTTATATTTTCCGCAAACTTTATCAACTTTTGGGACCTATCTTGTAACTCTGGATGTTTTAATTAAATATCAAACGATGTGTTTTTAAACGACACTTTAGGTCGTTCAATATAACTGTGATTGTGATGCTATGATAGTCAATCCCCAGGAATTCCATTCCGCTGCAAAACATGTAATTTGGGGGTGTGACAGGAATGAATAGTAAAATTTGAAAAATGGCCGGAAATTGAGAATTGTGACACCTAAACCCTAACTAAACACTCTCTAGGCTCACATTAAGCCACCACATCTCATCTTCTAGAAATTCAACATCATGGTCAAGAATATCAAGCCATCTACATGTCACATTCTAAACCATTTGAACCAAAAGGATACAATTCGAACAAGTATGCACTATGTGGCTCCCTCTTAATCCATGCAATCTAACTAACAAACTTATGGAAACCTTGAAAAACACCTCATCATGTTTTACTTACCTTCTTCAACCCTTGGTCAAAATCGTGACACATAGTCTTGTTGAAAATAATTTGAAACAAGCTAATTAGCTACAAAAATGACCATACAACATCAAATGGTCCATGATTACACACCTCACCTTGTCTCTTAGACCTTCTACCTTTATGGCATAGAATCGAACAAGTAGTTCTTTCTTTCTAAACCATTCGAATCCCATGGTAACCTAAGTAGACACATCATCTTGTCTTCAAGAATGTCTAGCTAAGCATATGTGGTTCATTCTAAAACCATTCGAGCCACATGGTTAGTTAATGAACACGTCATCATGTTTTTCTACCCTTGGCCTATAAATACCAACCTCCTTCCATTCATTTCTTCTCATCCCTCATTGATGAAGTAAAGGAAGGATAGTTTAAAGCCTAAGAGAAAGGAAAGAGCTTGGTTCCACTTTAGAAGCCCTTTGGTCGAAATTCCCTCTTAGTCGAGTTCCAAGATTTTAAGTCTTTTGAACTCATTCAATTTCGTTATAACTTTTAATATCAAGTACATACTGTTAAAAAGGATTTTATAAGGAAAACGTAGCAATTTGAATCACCCAAAACGAGTACACGAGTCAAAAGATACGGCCAAATAAAGTTCCTAAAAGGCTGTCAAAACTTTCTGTGACAGAAAGTTTAGGCACGCAAAACGAGGCACTTTTGTTTCGTTTCAATAAAAAGTTAAAGCACGAAAGTTGTTCGGAACGACGTTTTCTTCTAAAACTTAAGAGCACGGGTCCAGAAAACGCAAAATGAAGGCTAATTATAGTCATAAACTTAACAACTGTCATATGCTTTTATAAAACCAAGCCAAGCACCCCTTTTCCCGGATTTATTTCTCCTTAACCACAAGTCTATAAAATAAGTGGTTTATGCCAACTTAGAGAGGGCATGATCAAGTTTCTAAAACACCAATAACGTTCTTAAAATCTTTTCATGCCTCGCTTTTATTAAACCTTGAACATGGTGTCTCGCGAACCTTTTCAAACGTACCCCTATTGTGCACTTTAAAAAAAAGCTAAAACATAAGCTAATAAGCTGTTATAAGTTTGTTTTCAAAACATTATTAACTTATATTTACAATTCGTAGAAATTCTCGCCTTTAGCCTTTTTCTAAACCTAAAATGCATTAAAAACGAAAGAAGGACTATTTCTGCAAACGACTTAAAGCGTCAAGGGCCTAAATTACCAAAACTCTTATACTTTTATAACAAGGATTAAGATTGTAATCAACTTGAGACATAGGGGTATAAAGTGTCACTTTCGAAACTAAAAGGTGTGGAAAACTATAAGGGGGTTGAATAGTTTTACCAAAATATTCAGATCGACTTATGTCAATCTATTTAGATGTGTATGTTGGATGTTGATAGATAGATATGTAAGTATGTAATGTAAAGGTAAAGAGAAAGAAACACAAAACCACGACACGAGTATTTATAGTGGTTCGGCTACAAGGACACCTTCCTTGCCTTACTCTACTCCCCGAGTCACCTACTCTAGAGTTCATTAGCACTACACGACACAAATCCTTATGGCGGAGAAGCCTTCACAACATCGCCTACTCTTTTTCCGGTACAAGGCTAGACACTGGGTTCTTCCAGAAGGTAGAACCACACCTATCACAATGTCTCCTACACTTTATCCGGTACAAGGCTAGATACCGAATTCCATTACAAAGGAGGAACTATCACCTAACACTATACAACACCTATCCCAAAGGAGACCCACTCCTTATTACAACATCATCAAGGATGTCAATATCCTTAGATATAACCTATCTTTATTTGTACGTCGATACACCATATCGACTGTACACCCTTGGCATCTTTCACTAATGCCTTTGACTTGACCCTTTTGGCATCCTTCACTAATGCCTTTGACACGGACTTTGGCACCTTTCCCTAATGCCTTCGTCTTGACTCTTTTGGCATCCTTCACTAATGCCTTTGACTCGGACGTTAAGCACCTTTCACTAATGCCTTCGTCTTGACCCTTTTAGCATTCTTCACTAATCCCTTTGATACAACACTTCTAATAAGGAAGAAAGAACTATCAACAAGAGAACCTCAGTAATCTTGATGATGATGAAGCATGGCAACTCATGGACTTGAGCTTGCTCGACTTCAAGAGGTGGTTATCTCTCCTTTAAGAGGAACCTAGAGAATCACACAAAAACAAACACAAAGTACATAGAAAGATCCTTTGGATCTGAGGTTAGAGAGTTTACACTACTAGGTGAAAGTATATGTAGGAGTGGCAACCTACAATGAAGAAATGGCTCACTATTTATAGAAGAAAATATGCTACTATTCAACGGATCCCTTAGTTGAGGGATCCGTCCAGTGTAAACTGGGGGAACCGTGGGACGCTCATCTTTGCCCATGTGTTTTGGGTCATGGGTCATGGGTCATGGGTTATGGGTCCTGGGTCCTAGACTTTGTACCATGGGTATCCAAGTAGATACAATGTATCTAGTAGGTGCAATGCATCTAGTCCATGGGTCATGGGTTAACTCCATGGGTCATGGATAATATCCATTTATGACTTATGCATAATGTCATGCAATGGGTTATGGGTTATGCTCCATGGGTATGGGTCATGTACTTTGGGTTTTACCCAACTACATTCAATGTATTTGGTCAATGGGTCAAATACTAAAACTTCTACCCATTCTATTACCCATTATGATACATACTAAGTATGTATATAACTACTCAATATGTAAACACTAGTTGTTATACATATGCATTATTATCACATGAAAAACACTATTACTTGTTTAGTGATTTATATGAAAATGTAAGTGTGTTAGTAAACTATTGGCTCAAACCATTTACGTATTTTATTTGTTTTGTTAAAATGATTTTACGTTTGTTATCGACAAAATATTAGAAGAAGTTTATTTATTTTAACAATCTCCTCCTTTTTGTTGATGACAAAACATAAGATCATTTTAAGGAAAAACTAAAATTCGTAAAAGTGTGAATTGAGTTTTACTCTTTTCCCCTTTTGTCGAAACAAAAAGATCGTCGAAAGAAACTAACACATTATTTTAAGAAAACATGAAAGAAGAAAAAATAGAGAGTAAGTGAGGAGAAGTATTCTCGACTTAGCTCCCCTTGACGAGTCCATCCCTTTGTGAGGCGTTAAGTAAGAAGAAATACTAAACTAGTGCATTGCAACTATGTTTGCAAATGGTTTCGCCTTTGTGACGAATATGCTCCCCTTGATGATTGCAACTTTGCAAGGAGGACGCCATGTAATGTGATCCTAATGTGAATTATATTGCAAATGATTTTGCAATGTATTGCTTTGACATGAAACTCCCCTAGCTTAGTGTGTCAAAGTCTTCATGTGTATGTTGAAAATCTACAAAACAAATGTTAGAAAACAAGTATATAATGCATAATTTCCTGCAAATAAGACTCAAGTTAGTAGTAAACAAGTCTTCTATTGCACGGATCCCACGGTTCCCTGTTTGGAGGGATCCGTCTAGGCAAAACTGAGGGATCCAGCTGTCTGAAAGTTTAAGACAACAATGGTGATGTGAATAAATGATGTCAACATCAAAATGAGATATGTATTATGTCACACCCCAAAATATCGCAGCGAACGATAGTGTCATTGGGGTATGACGTCATAGCACAAAGTATGGATACGTAAACGACCTCTATAATGAGACGTTTTGAAAAGTTTACCATTCGATTACATAAATTAAAGTTTACAAGCAAGAAATCCCAAAGTTTGATGATACACAAAGAGTTTACAAAACATGTCGAATGGTAATTGTTAAAAGCACAAGACTCCAATGTATGCCATGCACCCAAAGCTCCATGAAATGCTATCACCTTAAGACCGAGATAAACATGCTAAAGAGTGTCAACACAAAGGTTGGTGAGTTCATAAGTTTGTAATAAAATGATCTAAAATAATTTGAGAATGTTCACACAAAGAAAGGCATTGTAATCCACCGGCCCAAGTTCCGCCATACAAAACTTGCAACCTGTGTGTTCACAACCCATTGCCTAAAATAGAATGAAAATCATGAATATGTGCATTAAGATAGTAAAAAGTATAATCGTCACCACAAGGGTCTTCCAACATATAAATATTGGGATGTTTGCAAATTAATAGCCTTCCAACAACTTAATTTGGAGCCATTAATTCTTGTATGTTTGTAAATTAATAGCCTTCCAACAACTTAATTTGGAGCCACTAATTCTTGTATGTTTGTAAATTAATAGCCTTCCAACAACTTAATTTTGAGCCACTAATTCTTGTATGTTTGTTCCAAATATGCATATGAAATCAAGTATAACCCAATCAAGTATATAACGCAATCAAGTCTAAAGTACAAGTAGTGTCGCTGGCAAAAGAGTTTAAATGTTTTGATAAATAAGCATGTATCTACCTCAAATAGTTTATAGGAATTTAAACGAGTAAAGCGGGTATGAACTCACCGGTGTGATTGATATGCTAACAAAATGAAGTGCACGAAAGTGAGGCTCGGAAACTATCCGCGACCTAAAATGAATGTTATGACTTGAGTTATGATATGTTGTCGTGAATGCATGATTTGAAAACGTATCACCCAATATGCTACTTGAAAACTAGTTATATGAAATGTTGTTACTTGGATGTGTGACGGTTCCATGTCAAAATAATTACTTCGAGCTAATGGTGAAAATGTAGTTAAAACTACGTAACGGTTTTAGTAATTGACAAATCGGTTTACATCGGACTTGACGAATATACACATAGGAAAACTAACTCGTTTTAAGGTCCGTTTTCCCGAAACGTCCGCTTAGGCCCTCAAAACCTTGATTAAAATCGACAGCTTACTAACGCTGTGAATAGTGTTTTCAAGACGTTTTGACTCAAAGTTCGGTTAACCATAACTCACTCGTTTTAAGTCCGTTTTCAAGTTATTTATATCCACGCCAAGGTAATTAAATGTACTAATATATTTTTAAACTTTGGAGATCTCACAGAAAATTTAAGGCCACTGTTTGGTCAGTTGAAAATCCGGACTGCATGTACATTTTCCGGAAAATGGTAGTTTTAAATCGTAACTTGAAAACCACGTATCTTTTTCGTTATAACTCCGCTTTAGTCCGCTCAAAAGGCCACGCTCATAACTAAAAATCTATTTTCTAAATCTTTAATAGAACTTATAAAATGACTAACTTTTCGGAAAAATTATAATTTCGACAGCGCTTCCGCTTATTTTAAACTTTACCATTTTTATCTACTTGATTAACCACAACTTCACCACAAAAATCCCTTAATCTACTCATCACCAATCCTACTAGTAAAACACTTCATTTGATCATAACCAAAATAAATATTCATTGTGAGACTAAAATATATATACAAACTTAAATAAACATATATAAAATTTATGTAACAATTTCCTCCAAAAACCACAACTAGACTTTGATGATCCATTTTTCAAACTTCTCATTTTTATAAACTTTTAACTAGCACATGATTGTTAAAAATATTTATATAGCACATATGGGTGATAATCTTGGATGATAATGAATAAACTCACAACAAATCAAATATGACCATGAGGACTTCAAGAAAATGTATGAAAAATATATATATGAAAAGATAAAAGATAAAGTTTCATGCTTACAAGTTACTTGATGAGGTTTATGATCAAGGATTAAGCTTAAACACCCTAGGTTTTTATTTCAAAACCTAAAACAAGAGTGTATCTAGGTTGTGTAGAACTTGATTAGAAAATTTTTGATGATTTCTTCTTGGATCCATGGGGAGGCCGGTTATGGTGTGGAAGAGAGGAAGAGAGAAATTTTGATTTTTCCTTGAAATGTATCTATGTGTTGAAGAAGTATAGATTGAGGGTAATAATGCTTGATTGCAAGACAAGATCCACAATTTAAGTAGAGTTGATGGATCTTGTCTAGCTCATTCATATATTTATTTCTTTCATTTGTTATCATGTATAAAAATGTGTAAGTAAAATAGATGTAAGTTATATAAATATAAGTTGTAACTTGTAGTATTGTTAAATAAGATTAGTAAGTTGTATACACATTTGAATATTTAAGGTAGTTTTAGCTAAATGTAAACTTTAATGGATCAAAGTAAAGTATATTGAGATCATATAAATTGTAAAAATATATTTCTTGTAAAATTTGAGTGATATAATAATTATCGTGTAATTTTTAAGAAAAGTGTCGTAGTAATATAAATTTAATGATTTATATACAAAATAAATTTAAAACACTAAGTAAACTCAAAATATTATTTTTATAAACTAAATGTAAGTAATAAAATATGTCGGGATAGTTTTTGGAAGTATTGGATTAAATGTTCAAAATAATAACCTACGCGATAGCGTTTATTTAATAAGAAAATAAACGTTTAATGTGAAATGCAAAACCATGCACGAACCGTTATGAAATGATGAATATGGAGTATGAGAAATGACCGGAAATTGAGAATTGTGACATATTAAGGCACCAAACATATACTTAAGACAATATGGCATAAAACATGTAATTTCATTCAATAAAAATACGAGAAATGCTCTACAAATCTCTACAACTAAGAAAATGATTTAAACATGTAATACATTCTCAACTAATTCTAATAAGTGACGAAAAACTTAAAAAGCATCAATGTGCTTGAATCTAAGGATGAGTACACTTGTTGATTTGGTCCAATCGTTCAAGAAGATGATTAAACATGAAATGCAACTCATTTCGTACTTCTTGAACAAGTCCTTGGGTGATTTGACAATTAGATCAATTCCTGTCATGACTAGGAACTGGAGGAGATTGGTTGTTTTTAGGAGGCTTCACAAATGATGGTGGAGGTACATTGAGCAATGTAGGATGAGGTTCTACTAAGAATGAAGGTGATGATGCATGAGTTGGTGGTGGTAATGGAAAATCCTCTATATGGTTAGATCTTTGGTGATTCCTTGTCTCCAAAGGTGGACTATTTGGTGATGTAGGTGGTTCCTATTTAACGAGAAGGTTGGTGAGTAGGAAGTCCTTGGTGGTGAGTGCTCTAATGAGTAGAGATTTGGGTGGGAAAGAGGTTCGGTAAAGGAATGTAGTCTAGGTTCTAGAAATGAAGGCTTAGGTGTTTTACTAAAACTAGGTGTGTTTGGTTTAGAGCTTGATGAAGCCTTTTCTAACTCGAAAGGTCTAATACTAATTCTCGCGGTTCTTTTGGCTATTGTTGATTGAGATTGTTGAGGTGGGATTCTAGCATTTGGACTTCTTACGGGTGATGACTCGGTGGATGAACCTTTTGTTGAAGAGTTCTTGCTAGACGCTTTAGTCATAGTGAAGGTGAGGATGTAATAGAAGTCTTTAACTACTGATTTTTAGGATTGTGGTAAGAATGGTGACTTAAGCTCTCAAGAGTGTTTGGTTTATAAAGGATGAATTTGAGTTAATGAAGTAATTTCATGTCTACTAAGAAAATTTGGCATGCACCAAGGCCAACTATGGTGTTGTTCAACTCTAGGAATCATTAAATGTTAAGTAAAATTGTTTAGATTACCAAAGAGGGTTTGAATTTTGAAAGAAAAGTCGATTAGAAGCTTTCAGAGACACGAAACCCACGGATCCCTCTCACTAGGATCCGTCGTTATAAACCGTGGATCCATCGTCATACAAAAAGTGGTGAAGTGATTATGCTCTTGTAAGGTCTAGTACCTATAAATCTTAAGGGTTTAACTTTCCTTAGATGTCTTAAGTGATAAGTGACTTAAATGTCCAACCTTAAGGAGCGAGGATACTTAATGATGGTATTGGGTAGGGAAGTGGACTTTTTGAGAGTGTAACTAAGTGTTTAAGGATGATACTTATTGATTTGAGAATGACAAATGATGGCAATTGATCCTAGAGATCAGATGTTGACTTAAGAGAAATTTGAAAAATTCCTAAAAAATAAGAAGAAATGAAAAACTAGTTTTAAGCCTATTTTAAGGTAAGGATGACTAGAATCAATTTGCTAAAATTAAGAGAAATATCAAGCTAAGTGTTTTGAGATGTAAGTAACAATGTGTGAGCATTGGAGCGGAAATATTGTGAGTTTTGGTGAATTGATAAATCAAAAGCACTTTGAATTTGATCCTAAGTTAGCTATGGGTGAGTGTGAGACCTACTGAGCTTGAGGAAGACTTAAGTAGACATAAAGAATCATGTTTAGCTAGTATGATGTGATCTAGGGGAATGGTTTGATGTAAAAGGATCTGTATCTGATATTTGTTTTCCCGGATCCCACAGTTCCTCATCCGAGGGATCCGGCTAGTTATAGCCTGTGGATCCGGTTATCGCCGACTAGTAGCTTCTCAAACAATTGTGCGTTTTGCATTCTTAGCAAATGCTTATCATAATCATTTCTACATTCAGCAAACACATGCAAACAACAAATATAACGCATTGCAAGTGGGGATGACTAAAATGTAATAAAAAATGAGTAACATCGACTACTTGAATGAGATCAAGTTATCGTAAAATCTCATTTTCCTAGCTCCTAAGTTAAAGTGTCTAAGTCCAAATCATGGCAAGTCCTAAAAGCTACATCCTAATCTACATAAATATTGTTTAGATGTTTACGTAACATTATTTCGTAAATTGTTTCACAAATTAAGGTCCTATGACCTTACCTTCCATCCACACATCCTTCTATTTCACCCCGTCTTCATCTCCATCTCTATCCCCTTCACTATTCACCCCACCATCTATGCTTATTTTTCTTCATCAAGAAGTTAGCAAAACATTTGAATATGCTCTTAGTTTGTTGCCACTCTTGTGAAGGGCTTAGGATATCCAGCAGTTGATTGATGTATGCTAAAGGATCGAGATCGGTGTTGCCAAGAGGGTTGATACTTCCTTCTACTTCTCTTTGTATTTCTATTTCATCCAATGAGTCCGTTGGTGGGTGAGGTCTCTTGCCATCCACCATGATCCTTGTAGTCTTTCCATCAGATAGAGGCACCATGACCTTGTTGCAGAAACTGTGGTCATAGGAATAAGGAGAATGATCTAGAGCAAAGATGAAGTTTGCTAGATGGGTCAGGAGCATTGCATAAGGGAGTACCATCTTGTCCATGCTTTTCACACTCGCCATTCTTTTTACCATGTCATAGGCGAGGTTGAAGTGAGTGCCGGTTACAAGGCAATATATCATGAAGCTCAAGCAAGCATTGGGATGATCTTTGTTCCCTCCCAAGCAAAGCACGTTCTCCCTTACCACGAGTTCCCATTTCTTATACAATGGGAACATTTTGAAAGCTCCATTTGAAATGGATCCCTATAGATCACCTTGGAGTTTCTCGTGACTCTTGATGGAGATGCTCTTTCCATGAAGACGGTATCCTTACCGTAGTTGCTTCCGGATGGCCGTGAAGTATACTTCATGATGATCTACCATGTCATGTAGCTCCGCCAACAACCATTCATTAGAGTACATACACACCTTGATATGGGACATGATTATCCTTCCAAATTCTACAAGAGTGAGGTGTACTCATGCTCATTGATGAAGAAGGCTATTGAAATGGTTCCGCCTTCCTTCCGAACGATTCTCATTGTTTTGTAAAACTCAAGCACAAACACCGGACAAATTTGCTCATTAATATCCAAGAGGCAATCAAAGTTAATTCCTCCAAAGATTTGTCGAATGTTGGTGTTGTCAAGGAATGATGGTTCAACCACTCGCCTTCATGGAAGAGCCTCTTTTCTAACATTTTGAAGGCTTTTCATCCTCCGAGCTTAGGCCTTCCTTACAATGATACATTGGGATGTAGTGAGCAAGTGTCATGGTAATCTTGTTGGCGGTTGCTAGGCATGATTGTTCCTATACATCAAAACCACAATGTGGTGTCAATTGTGTGAATAGTAACCTAATGGGATTAATCACAATTTTGCTCAAAACATCTTCATTGAATTCAAGGAATGAGTTTAATTTATATTAACAATGTTAATTCTTTGATTTAGATTATCTTAGAAAACAATGTGGTAACAAATTGTGACAAACCCATTTGAGCTCAACTTCTAAAATGTAGTGAAGATTATACTTACACAAGAGATTGTTTCCTTGAAGAAGATGATCAATTTGCTCCGTGAATGCGAAAAGGGTTTTATGTTCATGAGTCTTGATAGAATAAAGTGGGTAGTGGAACTTCCACGGTGATCATTTCTTTCTTATTCTCGTCTTCATTGCATGGATCCCACGGATCCCTTGTATGAGGGATCCCGCTATTTCAAGCACGTGGATCCGCATATCGACAATTTGATGACTTAAGTGATCCTTGATAATTTTGGTTTGGGAGTTCTAATTTTCCTAGGGTCGATGTTTATGCTCTATAACTTATGGTTTGGGGTTTTGACGTGTTATACTAGTCCTATTTAACGAGGTTCCCTTCTTATGAAAAAATCATAATTCTTTGGGAAGTGATAAGGTTTAAAAATGTACCTTTTTGAGGGGTCGTTTAAGCCCTTATTTGATCACTTTTGTATCCGTTATTACTTAATATCGTTCCTTTTCACTTTTTAGGTATCTTGAAGACAAAATGCTGGAATGGCACTTATTCGGACGAAAAGGCGCGATTATACGAAGAAAATGGCCAAATTCAAGAATCGAGACACTCATGTCACTTTGAACCGAAGGGGACGGCCGGTGTTATCTGCGATGCCGTCGGACAACTTTTGTTACAACTCAAGAGCCAAATTGCTCATTTACAAGTGACGGCTTTAGGTTTTAAAAGAGTAGGCGTCGCAACTCGGACGGCCAGATTTGATCCGCATAACGCCGAGATCGATGGGGACGGCGTCACAAGCATAAGGTGACGCCGTCGCAAGACTAACGCGCCAAGACGAAACCCTAATGACGGCGACACGACGGCGCCACAAATCAAAGTGACGCCGTCGCATTTGTAATCTTATATATAGAATCCGAATTTTTTGTTTTCGCAGTGTAGTCTTTTGGAGTAAAAACCTAAACCGAACCAAGGCTGTCTTGTACAAGATTTTAGGGTTCCATACCCTATCTTTCATCAAGATAAGTGTTTTACTTCATTAATTCAATTATGTCTTCAATTAATTGCGTGTATGCTTGCATGTTTCCCATGTCCCGCTAATTTACTTGTGTGTTTGCTAGGGAATATGAAACTTAATTATTGAATATTGATTGATTGTCTCTTATCTTAATTGTTAATGATCTAGTATTGCGATAGGTCATCCGTTGTGTAGTTAATGCTTGATTAATCTTTGTTGAACCTTAGCTTATAGTACCTAGAGTCATTATAGGTTAAACCATCCGAAGAGTACCATAGTGTTAAGTTTATAAATCCTATAGATTTTGTAGGCGATAACATTTGGTAGTTTCAAAGAGTTAGGGATAAACGCATACCCTACGACCTTAGACACACAACGCGATTAAGAATAAGGACCTGACAATTCAACCAACAATAGGAGATAATTAATGAGTAATAAAACCTAATTAAACACATCTTTAAATCATCAAACGAGCACACAATAATTAGACATAGACTACCTACATCTTAGATTAGATAATTAGACGAATAGAGTAATCGGTAGAAATACCACCCCCAAATCCAATACCCCGAGATTCGTACCTTTCCATTTTCTAAAACACATAAAAAGATAAAAAAAATATAATCTTCCTCAACCCCAACCTTAGCGTAGTAACTTCTCACTAGCATTACTATTCCCCAGAGAACGATATCAATTCCCGTGGCTTACCCTAATACTACACTACAACGATTAGGTTCACGCCTAGGGTGTTGAAAACTTGCTCGATTTAAAAGGAAGTTCCTTTGACCCCGAACGACGCGTGTAGCGTTATCAAGTTTTGGCGCGCAGCCGGGAATAGAATAGCTAGTTAGAGTCCACCTCGCTTAGGTTTCCTTGCTTGATTCCTATCAAGTAAACTTTTTTCTATTTTTAGCTTCCTCGTAGTCTATCCCCTTCTTCGTGACCTTTGTTCATAAAACCTATCACTCACCATGATACGTGTCTTTCGCCGAAGATTCTTCACACTACCCGCTCCCAATCCTCTTCCCAATCCCGAAATTGAGAACGCAATCCCACAAAACCCTTCACCCGTTAACCACATTGGAAATCACCTAGGGCATAATGAGATAAACTAGCAACAACAAAGTCCTTTCTATGACTCAGATTCCGATGAGGAATTTGATTATGGTGAAGTACTTGACAACGGGAGGTCATTGATGAAGTTAGTTTTGAAATGGAAGAAGACCCTCCCAATGTTTTGACCCTAGGTGTAGAATTGAGAAAGATGGTCGCTTAACATGCAATTCCCTTGCAAAATAGGATTAGAAGGATTCGATGCTTACTTTAATTCGTTCTTGTCTTTAAACTTAATCTCAAGGAACTTATACAATAAAATCAAGGTCAATGAATTTACTTATCAAGGGAATAATGTTGTTGAAGCAATCACTCATTTGCATGTGTTTGTTGGAAGTTTTGCTTATTTGGTATAGTTCATGGTCTTAGAAAACTTAGAGAATTTATTGATAAGGACCTCACTCAAGTAATTTTGGAAAACCTTTCAAGAGAATGACTAGGTTGAATGAACGGATGATCGATGGTCTAATCACATTCTCCGATGGAGTTGAAGATTTTGTCTATCAAATTCCCGATACACACCCTAGGTTTAAGCACAAAGATATAGAGGCATGCAATAGGATGGCTCCCATTCTGATACTTAGTGAGAGAGATAAACAACATGGACTTAGGCATACTTATGAAAAAAAATAGCGGTACTATAAAAAAATGCCTAGAGTTAGGAGATGATTACAAGAAGAATGAGAAAACATTAGAATGGCTTAGGTATGGGCACGTAAGCGTGCACGAGACAACGTAGGGGCACGACTTCGAGTCTAGCTACAAGACTTATAAATAAAGAAAAGCGCTTCGTGGGAGGCAACTCATGCTTAATTGTTTGTTTGTTTGTGTGGTGTATCTTTTATTGATTGTTTATTCTCATGTTTAAATTTTTAAAAATGTTTTATCTTGTCTTTAACCTCGTCTTAATTACATATAAAGGTATTTTACATAAGGGATAAGTGTAGGAGGATTACACACGTTTTCAAAAGAAACGTAAACATGAGAATTTCAATTAATTAAAAGATATACATGTGTGTTTGTTCGAGTCAAATGCTTGTATCGAGTCATAATGGATGTTTTGTAGGAAATTTTTCCGATTCTAAAGATGTAAATTTTCCGTAAAATCGCACCGCTTTTTGTCAAGATAACTCGATGGCGTCAGATCGCAACCGACGCCAGAAGGAGCAAAACAACTGATTACTTTTTCTAGTTTTCGAGCTACTTATAAATTTTGGAATTTTCCGGTCTTAATTTTCCAAAAATTCAGAAACATCCATTCCACAAGCATTATATCCTAGTTTAGTAGAGTCCTATATATATTGTTACCGCGATTTTACGCCAAGGTTTCGCTTTGTTTTCTTCAAGTGTGCAAAGTTAAATATACCAAGAAGAAGATACATAAGATGAGAAGGAGCTTTTCACGCAAACGTTCTTTTTGAAGAAAGATGTAACCACCACTTTACACGGATCCTACCGAGCTAATCGGGGAGTATTAGTTTTTTCGCTTTTAATTACCTTCCATTATCATAACTTTGATATTTTAGAGGAACATTGGGGACAATGTTCGCTTTAAGTGTAGGGAGGAAAATAAAACGGAACTTTGAAACTATGCCTATCCTTGATTATTTGCTTTGTCAATTGCATTTGCATAATAAACCATGAGAAAATGTCGGTTAGGGTAATTTTGGCACCAAATTTAAAATTTTTATGACATATAGGAGTGGGCCATTAGTCTTAATAAAGCGTCTCATGGATAGGAAGTTATATGACTAGCACAAAAAAAAACTTTACCACTTAAATTCCACCCAAAATGTGAGGATCGCCCTTAGATTAGTAGGAATTAAAGCATTCATCTTTAATGCTTAGAGTGTGAACCGTAGTATAATAGATTCTAGAACTTGTTTTGTGATGCATCCCGAGATCGCTAGTAAGACTACACTTGTGTATTTAGGAATAACTAAATGATAAGAGGCATTAGGATAACCCTTGTTTAATACCCATAATATAATTACTTCTTCTACATCGGTTGAGTAATTCCCCACACCTTTGCGTTGTACTCATCTTTAGTACACGATACCCTAGTTAACCCCTCGAGCCTATCCTTTTCGCGGTTCTCGTGATGTTTCGGTTTTCCGAATATCAATGAAGAGCATTGTTTACACCCCACCCCAAATGTACACCCAAATCGCCTTAGCCTACCTTGTATGCACTCACTTTTAGTGCATTATTGTTATCACACTAAACCCTTAGTTCAATTATCTTATTGCTTGCATAAGTTGCTAAGTCGAGTCATATCCTTTGTACACGCTTTGGGACGATTGGGACTCATGGGAAAAGTTAAACTTTATGAGACGACGGAAGGGAACGTTAAATTCAAATTCCCTTTATTTGCATAATAATGTACTCCAAGTGTTTTGATCTTTTCAATTCGGGTCAAATTAGTGTTAGAGTATTAAAACTCAAGTGTAGGGATGTGCCTATAAATCCCTATCATTTTGATGTTATCGAGAGGATGGTAGAGTAAAAGTGTAAAAAAAAAAAAAAAAAAAAAAAAAAAGTGTTGAAAAAAATACGGGCTAGCATCCTACATCTATCTTTCAATATATGTTTGTCTGTTTCATTATCTAGAGTTTAGAGTGTCGAGTCTTGGCTTAGCAACGCCATTCTTCAGACGCTTGTAACATAAAGATTTTTGACTTGCCACCACTAAATAGCCTATCCCACCAAACCCTTTGTTTCCTACCATAAGCCTAACATCATAACCCTTTAAAATACCTCTTGGATAGTCTTTCCTAGGTGCTTACGCCAAAGCGATGGAGGTTTGATCTAGTCTCAAGCCTATGGTAATCTATGTACTAGGACCGGTTAATGAGTGTTTATCTTCCATTTCCAACTTGTTATATTTCATATACACCGAGAGATGCGAGTATCCAAACACCCCATGTGAGGTGCTAGTATGTAATTTCGTGCTTGTTATGACTTTTATGGGCTTATATGTGTTGTGGATTGTTCTAAACCAATGCTTCATGACCCCTAAATTATAAATTAATTGGCTAAAGCACATTTGCTTGAGGACAAGCAAATACCAAGTGTAAGGATATTTGATAAGGTTT
The DNA here is from genome assembly GCA_022545495.1 of Chrysanthemum lavandulifolium. Lineage (NCBI taxonomy): Eukaryota > Viridiplantae > Streptophyta > Magnoliopsida > Asterales > Asteraceae > Chrysanthemum > Chrysanthemum lavandulifolium. The sequence goes on from CM040245.1 coordinate 253,491,190, forward strand.
TAAATGTACCTTTTGAGGGGTCGTTAAGCCCTTATTTGATCACTTTGTATCCGTTATTACTTAATATCGCCTTTTCACTTTTAGGTATCTTGAAGGCAAAATGTTGGAATGGCGCTTATTCGGACGAAAAGGCGCGACTATACGAAGAAAATGGCCAAAGTCAAGAATCGAGACACTCAGTCGTGAAGTGAAGGGACGGCGTCAGTGTTATCTCATGATGACGTTTGACAACTTTGTGACGACTCAAGAGCCAAATTGCTCATTTACAAGTGACGGCTTCATGTTTTAAAAGAGTAGGCGTCGCAACTCGACGGCCTAGATTTGATCCAGACGACGTCGAGGAGAAGGGGACGGCGTCACAAGCATAAGGTAATGCCGTCGCAAGACTAACGTGGCCAAGACGAAACCCTAATGACGGCGACACGACGGCGTCACAAATCAAAGGATGACGCCGTCGCATTTGTAATCTTATATATAGAATCCGAATTTTTAGTTTTCATTGTGTAGTCTTTTGGAGTAAAACCTAAACCGAACTAAGGTCGTCTTGTACATTATTCTAGGGTTTCATACCCTATATTACATCAAGATAAGTGTTTTACTTCATTAATTCAATTATGTCTTCAATTAATTGTGTGTATGCTTACATGTTTCCCATGTCCCGCTAATTTACTTGTGTGTTTGCTTAGGAATATGAAACTTAATTATTGAATATTGATTGGTTGTCTCTTATCTTAATTGTTAATGATCTAGTATTGCGATAGGTCATCCGTTGTGTAGTTAATGCTTGATTAATCTTTGTTGAACCTTAGCTTATAGTACCTAGAGTCATTGTAGGCTAAACCATCCGAAGAGTACCATAGTGTTAAGTTTATAAATCCTATAGATTTTGTAGGCGATAACATTTGGTAGTTTCAAAGAGTTAGGGATAAACGCATACCCTACGACCTTAGACATACAACGCGATTAAGAATAAGGACGTGACAATTCAACCAACAATAGGAGATAATTAAGGAGTAATAAAACCTAAGTAAACACATCTTTAAATCATCAAACGAGCACACAATAATTAGACATAGACTACATACACCTTAGATTAGATAATTAGACTAATAGAGTAATCGGTAGAAATACCACCCCAAATCCAATACCCCGAGATTTGTACCTTTCCATTTTCTAAAAACATAAAAGATAAAAATAATCTTCCTCAACCCCAACCTTAGCGTAGTAACTTCTCACTAGCATTACTATTCCCCAGAGAACGATATCAATTTCGTGGCTTACCCTAATACTACACTACAACGATTTGGTTCACTACCTAGGGTGTTGAAAAACTTTCGACGAAAAGGAAGTTCCTTGACCCCGAATGACGTGTAGCGTTATGAAGTTTTCAAAGATTATGATAAAATCCCATTTTATAATAATACGAGAAATTTCACATGGATACTTATTGACATAGATGAAATGTCAATAATCCTTATGTGAGGAGTGATGATCAAGGCTCTCGAATAGCCAAAATATTATTATCACTAGTTTGTAGTTTTGTCTATAGAGATCAACGAAAAATACCATTCTTGATGATGAGTTCAATATAGATAACTACTTTACTGATTATTATGAGAGCGTAAAGATACTACTTAAACTTAATCATGATTTAAACAAAAAGAATGACATTATTGATTCATGCAAAAAAAATATAAAAGATGGAAATTTATTTGTAATTTATTAAAGATCATACCTTTTCTAAATATTCCTTTTAAGGAAAGAAGTATTAGAGAGAAACTCTTCATGATCTTCTTAGGATTCCCATATCCTAGTATGGAGAATTCTCAACAAAGAAAATATTAGAAAGATCTATCATTATCCAACATTATAAATTATGATGATTTTAAAACGTGACCTTTTGTTTCAAAGGAAATTCCTTCCTTGTAGTTTTCAAACATACATAGATCGTGTCAAGTTTTAAAAGTACAATATACTCTTAAGAAACTTGGTAACTAAGCTCGATATCAATTGTGGAAAACTAGAAGGATTTTGAATAGTTTTACCGATTAAAACTTCGCTTTAAAATATTTAGATCGACTTATGTTAATCTATTTAGATGTGTATGTTAGACGTTGATATATAGATATGTAAGTATGTAATGTAAAGGTAAAGAGTAAGAAACACAAAACCACGACACGAGTATTTATAGTGGTTCGCCACAAGGACACCTTCCTTGCCCTACCCCACTCCCCAAGTAACCTACTCGAGAGTTCATTAGCACTACACGACACAACTCCTTATGGTGGAGAAGCCTTCACAAAATCGCCTACTCTTTTTCCGGTACAAGGCTAGACACCGAGTTCTTCCACAAGGTAGAACCATACCTATCACAACGTTGCCTACACTTTATCCGGTATAAGGCTAAATACCTAGTTCCATTACAAAGGAGGAACTATCACCTAACACTACACAACACCTATCCCAAAGGAGACCCACTCCTTATTACAACATCATCAAGGATGTCAATATCCTTGGATATAACCTATCTCTATTTGTATGTTGATACACCATATCGATTGTACACCATTGGCATCTTTCACTATTTCCTTTAACTTGACCCTTTTGGCATCCTTCACTAATGCCTTTGAAACGGACTTTGGCATCTTTCACTAATGCCTTCGTCTTGACTCTTTTGGCATCCTTCACTAATGCCTTTGACACGGACGTTAAGCACCTTTTACTAATGCCTTCGTCTTGACCCTTTTAGCATTCTTCACTAATCCCTTTGACATAACACTTCTAATGAGGAAGAAAGAACTATCAACAAGAGAACCTCAGTAGTCTTGATGATGATGAAGCATGGCAACTCATGGACTTGAGCTTGCTCGACTTCAAGAGGTGGTGATCTCGCCTTTAAGAGGAACCTAGAGAATCACACAAAAACAAATACAAACTACATAGAAAGATCCTTTTGATATGAGGTTAGAGAGTTTACACTACTAGGTGAAAGTATGTGTAGGAGTGGCAACCTACAATGAAGAAATGGCTCACTATTTATAGAAGAAAATATGCTACTGTTCCACGGATCCCACAGATCCCTTACTTGAGGGATCCGTCTAGTGTAAACTGGGGGAACCGTGGGACACTCCTCTTTGCCCATGTGTTTTGGGTCATGGGTCATGGGCCCTAGACTTTGGACCATGGGTATCCAAGTACATACAATATATCTAGTAGGTGCAATGCATCTAGTCCATGGGTCATGGGTTAACTCCATGGGTCATGGATAATATCCATTTATGACTTATGCATGTAACACCCCCAATTTCAAGATATGCAGTGAAATTCAAATTGGGTGTTACTCGACGACACAACAGTCATAATAATAGAAAACGATCTCTAAAGGAGTCGTTTAAAAAGGATTTATCATTCAAATTATTGAAATATATCAGAGTTTAAAAAATAGGTCCCAGTTGGTTCCATTGTTTACAAAATGCATCAATATAAAGTCTTTTGATGTCTTTACTAAATGATACAATAATTATAGCCTTCTTGATTTAGTCTTTGCCCTTCCGTGCCAGCTTCCGACATTATGGACCTGGAATACGTGCTTAAAACAGTCAACACAAAGGTTGAGTGAAATTCATAGAGTTTATTTGATGGTTGAACACATTATGTTAGTAGTGTGAGTTAATTTAGACTCACACCAATGGTTTGAAAACAAAACAGTTATTATTGCTTGGTACGGCTGCCTCAAGTATATGATACTTGAGCCCACTTTTGTTTGATACGACTGCCTCAAGTATGTGATACTTGAGACCGCTTTTGTTTGATACGGCTGCCTCAAGTATATGATACTTGAGCCCGCTTTTGTTTGATACGGCTTCCTCAAGTATATGATACTTGAGCCCGCTTTTGTTTGTCACTAAGTGTCACACCCCAAAATAATCAGATTGCAATGAATGAAGTTCCGGGGATGATTGTCATAGCATCACGCATAGTTATATTGAACGACCTAAAGTGTCGTTTGGAAAATACATCGTTTGATATAATAAAACATTCAGAGTTACAAAAGATAGGTCCCAAAAAGGTAGTCAACATTTGCGGAAATAAGTTTGTTACAATCCAAACGATGTTTTAAAGTGCATAAAATCCATGTGAGACGCGTCGTCACCGCGAATCTATGACAAGTCCTTATGTATGCCATGAAGTATATGCCTTAGATACCTGAAAATACATTGCTAAAAGTGTCAACACAAAGGTTGAGTGAGTTCATAGAGTTTATGTAAATGTTTTATACGACCACCACAAGTATAAGTTATGTATGACAAATATGTCACATAAAAATGATACAATTGCTATAAGCACATGACATCGAAACTAGACTGATCATGATGTTCGCCCCAACAGAGTGTTTTGCCAAACAACTCAAATAATGATAATAAATGAAATGCATCCGTTTGACCATTTGGGACCACCAACCCGGATGGAGGAGTCACCCTCAATAGATCTATTCACTCACCCTCGCTTCTTCCGGAATTAAGGGTTCATGATTATGAAATGGGGACATTCAATTGGCAATGAGGTAACTTAAGCAATGTAATAAATTTGATATACTTGGTATCGTAATAAAAAAAAATGATGTGCAATGTATTCTCCCCCGTAGGTTTGAAAATAAGTATAAACTTGAATAAAACGAGGCTTTGAAAACTCACCTGATACAATGATTATGATGATATAGTGCAATACTGAAATGAGGTGCAATCTCTAACCACGACCTATTAGGAATGATATGATTCTAACCTGAGTCATGATGTAATGTTATGCATGCAAACTCATATGATATCCATACCACTTGTACATTTTTGAAAATAAAGTTTATCGTCGAAAATAAGTTTATAACGTCTTGACAAGTTATAAATTACTTTACAAGTATTTACGTTGAAACGATATCCTACGATAGTTGTTTAGTGATTTATTAAGAAATTATAGTTTTTCGTTGTAAAACAATATAATTTGACAACTCATGGAAATGGCTAAATGGCCTCGAAAAGCTAGTCGTAAAATAGTGAATATCGAGTGTTAGAAAACAAACTCAATGGTTTTGGAAAGCTTGTAACGTTATCTAAAAGTATTAGTGTTTAACTTTTGATTATAGAGGTCTCGATCATGGAGAAAAATATAGATGAAGTAGGGTAGTCGGACTAAAAATATTGTTTAAGGTTAGTTTTCGGCAAAGTTTGAGTGACCGTATATTATTCGTTACAATTCCGTTTGACGAACGGTTAAACATTTTGGAAAATAGGCTAGGTGAACTCACTTTTACTAGAAGACATCATTTTCTAAAAAGTATTCTATCGATGTGAAATACGACTCCAAACATGGTCACTAGCGACAACTAGTTTGGCTAATAGAAAATATATATGCAAGTGTTTTATACTTGTGAATAATAGTTACGACAACCTTATTTAAACGCGTGTAATTTAGTCGTTATAAGTCCGTTTTCTACGTTTTATATATCCTTAGCTTCGTGTTAAAGTATACTAATACATCTTTGACAAATCGACTCATTTAGATAACGCTTAAAACTCATTTTTGACCTACGAAATATTTTGGACAGCATGCAGTTTTTCTGAAAATATAGTTTTCGTCGTTAAACTTGAAAATAGCATAACTTCTTCGTTATAAATCCGTTTTAACCTGTTCAAGCAACCACGGTTTCGTTTTAAAGTATATTTTCTGAATATCTTGCCCAAAATAATCCTTGACTTGACGAAATTTCCAGATTCTACAAAAACGATCAGACCTCATATTTAAGTTGTCGAAAATGTTTTTTCTTGTGTAATACTTGTTTCAGTCACTTCAAACCGACACCAAATCTATTCTAAACCTACCATACACCTTTTTAGGGTGTCATGGGTTCCTAAACATCATCAACAATGATATGTTTCAAGGGATTAATTATAGGATTGTTAAAACTCATTATATGTCAAAAAAATCAAATAAAAGTGGTATGAATCACATAATAATTGCAAGTTTTTCTTACTAGATCATAAAAATACATCAAGTAAGAGTATGAAAGATTAGGAAAAATCTGTTGGAAAATTTAGAGCACTTGTGGGATTAGTTCACACCTTGTAATGGGTTAGGAGGTACGGAGTGTACACCCATAAGGTCCATGAACACCCGACTCTTATAGTGGTTTGTATTGGTAGTACTTGGTGAAAGTACCGCTTGGTGAAAGTCTCGTTTGGTGAAAGTACTACTTGTGGAAAGTAACGCTTGTGGTTTCCATCGATAAGCGATGTTTCCAATCGAAGTGGTGTATCCACCGATAGTGCTATGAAAGTATCGATAAGCGGTGTTTCCATCGATAGTCGTACTTCCACCGCAAGTAAAAGTACCGCTAGTGGAAAGTATCGCTTATGGAAAGTATCGCTAAATGGCGCTACTACTTCTTTATGACCACGCTTAATTGGTCATGTAACCACTAACGGCTATAATGGTGATAATTATGAGGCTATTAATGGGCCGATTAATACTCATAATTGCATTGAATAGCTCAAGAGTAACCTCCTATATAGAGGAGATCTGGACATGCATGAAAAACACACAGAAAACAATAAACACGTATTAGCAAAAGGGTTATAGAATTGTGCCTAATTCTCTAACTGCATTTGGTCTTATCCCAAGTAGATATTCGTGATACCCATGCATTAGGGTCGAATAGTTTACTTTGGAAAGTGATCACACGATTCCAAGTGATATCCGTAACCACCAAGTGGTATTGCTATCGCCATTGATTGTCTTAACCTCGCCATCGGGCCACATACCCCAACAATCAAAGTAAACTATTTTGTGATAATCAATGGCAACCGCGCAATGAAACACATGGCTTCAAACTTTGCTAAGCTAGACAAGTTTGAAGGGTAGACTTTAGGAGGTGGCGGAAGAAGATGCACTTTGGCCGTCAAGCATGAGTGTGGTCTATGTGCCGACTACTCCAATTCTCGATGATGGTGATGATGCTCTTGTGGAGCGAGATCAGAGGAGGAGCAAGTGGGAGAATGATGACTACATATGCAGAGGTCTTATTCAATGGTATGTCGATTCTTTGTTTGATATTTATCGAACTTTGAATCTTCCAAAGAACTATGGATTCCTTGGATGCCAAATATATGGTCGAGGATGCATCAAGTAAGAAGTTCCTTGTTAGTAATTTCACAAATTACAAAATGACCGATTCAAGACCGTTATGGAACAATACAATGAACTTCTTTGAATACTTGGAAGGTTTACACAAAACCAAATGAACATGGATGAGGCTATCAAAGTCTCTTGTGTCATTGATAAACTCCTCCTTCATGGAAAGATTTCAAGCATACCTTGAAACATATGAAGGAGGAGTTAACTCTTGTTAAGTTGGGCAAATCATCCGCACATTGAGGAATCTCTCAAGGTGCATGATAATGACAAGCCAAAGAGTAGCAATGTCTTTGGACCATTTGTTGTCAATATGGTAGAGCATAACAACTCTACCGGTACAATGACAACAAAGGCAAACGCAAGTATCATGACAACACAAGGGCGATCCTAATAAGAAGGCAACACCTACTTGTTGGAAATGTGGCAAGACCGGTCACATTAAAAGGGACTGCAAGGTGTTAAAATTGGTGGTAAAGCCAATGGATCGTGCACTAATGGTTCGTGGAGTGGTGGTTCACCAACTCATCGAAAGGTCGAATATGTTTAATAAGTCTTTTCGCACTTATTATGTTACATATGTATCTCAATCTTTTATGTGCGGATGATGATGTTGCGTGGTGGGTTGACTCGTGCAACAGTTCATGTGTGTAAAGATAGAAGTCGGTTCAAGACTTATGAGTCACCGAATGATGGTTCTATTCTTCACATGGGAAATGAGTCAACGACCTTGGTGCATGGTCATGGTTGTGTAGATCTTAGGTTTAGTTCTAGAAAGATTGTAACTTTGTTTAATGTTATTCATGTTCCCGATATTAGGAAGAACTTGGTTTCAAGTAGTGTTTTGAATAATCATGGATATAAACAAGTTATTGAATCTAATAATTAGTGCTTTCTAAGCATGGTGTTTTTATTGGTTTTGGTTATTTATGTAATCAAATGTTCAAAGCTTAATATTTCTACCGACAATGTTAATTCCGCTTTTGTGACAACCATCGACATCGATTCTAGCCTATGGCATGCAAGACTTGGCCATGTACATTATAAAATGTGAGATATAACTTTTCACTTACACATCAAACCATAACACAAAGTATCTTATAGATGGAATTCTAGAGAGAAAGTTAGAGGTTTAGGGAACTTAGTGAGAGAAAGTGAATCATATTATTATGAGCTCCAACTCTACCTTGGAAGGTAGAGAGTATTTATAGTCTTACATAAACGCCACACATCGGGTGTGGATCGTGCATACTGATGGGTAAAGACCCGTCCGTCCTCCACGGTGTTACTTAACTAAATACTACTTAACTTAAAATAACTACGACTACGAGCTTTCTAACGATTACATATACTTGAGGTGACCGACTCTTTAATACCGGAATTTCTAATTCCTAACAATCTCCCCTAAGGAGGTCACCTCAATCATGTACTAAAATTACATTGAATACAAACAGATATTGCATTAAAGATAGTTCTTGCATTCTTGATGTAGTCCTTGGCTCAAGCTCGTAGTCATTGATTCATCACATTGCATGTTTGGTTACTTCAAGTGGAGGTCTTTATCGATCCACGTGATAATAATTTTGAGCCATCATTTGAGATCATCATCTATCAACAATCTCGACACATCCTTTGTGGTGTTGGTATTATGTGATGTTGTGACTTTAGGACCGACATGCTCACATTCGGATCATGATATCTTCTCATCGAGTAGCGGAAGCTTTAGTTGATTCATGATATTGGCGCAGCAGAAAGCGAAGCATGGAGTGAAAATATCGAGTCATTGATGCGCTAATCATGATTTCTTTTGAGTTGAATGTGTTTAGTGAGCATGCGGCTATGGATTGACCGCTTCATTCGATCACCGCAAACGTCGGGCGTATCGCATACAATGATTAGCAATAAATCGCACGATAGTGTCTTTGATCACTTCGTTGAATTGAGGTACACGCCCACGGTTCCCGCTGATCAAGACATGTCGCCTGTGATCGGTATAATTCAAGAATTTCCTTGACAGGTTTCGCAATGCTCTAGTCGTTCTCAAACCGAACGCCTCAAAGAAGACAACACGAAGTGAGTGAACCAAATAATTTAAGTCCACCGATTGATGAAAAGATATTTGAAAAACAATCGAGTATTGCTCAATAGAAATTGTTTTTGCAATACAACGAAGGTTTTATTGAAAATCAATTATCAATCATAAAACACCTTTTGATTTGAAAAATGAGTACACGGTCGATGTGCTAAATAAAAGTTTGTTAAGCACGAAGACCGGTTTTCAAAGGTATCCGTCAATCCCTAACTCGAACCGTGATTGATTCAAGAAATTGAATCGCCCATTGTTTCGCTCGGTTGTCACATGGTTGATCCATATAATAGATTTCACATGCCACCTACCAGAGCTTGTTTGATGTTGGCTCGAAGGCTTTCCATCTTCATTGTGTGTGTAAACACATCACTCGGATGTTCCGCAATACCACAAGGATAATGCGAGGACTCAAGATATAATCTCTCTTCCACATTGTGTGAAATGTAGAGTCTTCATTGAAAGTGTCCTAATGAGATTTATTGATGATCTCGTGGCTCTAGACACAATTTGTGCATATTTGGATCCTATGTCGAGACTAGGGAGAGGGTCTCCTTCTTCAATATCAACAATCTCTAAGAGAAAGTCGATAGATAATGTCGGTTCCCGTGAGAATGAAACAAGTCCTTTTAAGAGGAACTTGAGTGGTTTGGAAAGTTGAAGTGCGGGCGTCCGGGTCCATGACGTCTTGTCTTCAATACCGATGTTACCATCGGTAGCATATGAAGTGAACCGGTTTACGCCCTAAGGTTGAATAAATGGAGGGCTATTTGTTTTCACCCTTTCTCATTCAATTCTTTTTAATTCTTCAACCCTTCAAGCTTACCGAGACTTCATAGCTAGAACCTTGTTGGGTTTATTCCAGACTAGCTCGCCTTAGTCCGCACTCTTCCCATATCTCATTTTCTCCTTTATCATCATACCTAAGGACTTCTACACTAACTAGTGGATTGTCCCTGGTAGATCCCTCCGGTTCGGGCGGATCATGGGAACCAATACCTAACCTTATCATCCTTATATCACCGCTCATTAAAGTAAAGTTGGTCGGTCTATTTGGTATTATTCATCCGCCATTGGATCCAATTGAAAACCATTTGAAAATCAATTCGGTACTTGTGATATATTATCAAAGCATTTTGTACCGAATTGTTTTTGATATTTTAGAACGAGAACTCCCCTCAACATGTGCATCAAGTATTAGAAAGTGTTTTGCACACGGAGGCAAGAGAAAGAATTAACTTCTTTGATTACCATTTTCTAAAGATATCAACATCACTTCCTCATTAAATCAAGTAGAAATAGCATTTCCGGAAGGATGAGGTTTCCATAAATTTCTCCCCTCAATATGTGCCTCGAGGTTTGAAAAGAGTTTTGCACATACTAGAGGAACCGCACATTGGGATAAATGGTCACGTTTCAAATCATGGGTTTAAGATAGGTGCTCCCCTCAGCATGTGCATTGAAAAATAGAAATCGTTTGTCACATGTGGGAAGGACAAGATGTACATCCTTATAAAACCATTTACCGAATTATCGCTTTAAACCAACATTCTCCCCGATCACAATTATCAAATCATTTGAGATTTGTGATCTCTTATAGATTTAAATTGATTTTAAAAGCTTTTAAGGAGAAATGTGACTTGATTGAAAGCATCTTAACTGATAATAAACGGATCTTAAGACTTTAAACTCCATTGATAAAACATGCATGTACATCTTTTGAAAACATTTTAATGCCAAATAACTTTTAAATTTAATTGAAATCATTCTCCCCCTCAATCAATGACATAGGTTGTTGATTGAGAGATAGAGATTTTGACAGAAAAGTCCTGATGATTATCAAAAATAGAGATCGAGTTATTTTTCAAAGCATTTAGTTTTCAGCAGATAAATGTTTATAGAATCGAGCATGGAATTTTGAAAACATGATAGAACATGGCTCGTTCTTTCTTTTAAAAGCGGGTTATTGCTCAAGATGACAATAAACCATTTTGTTTCTCTTTCTCCCAAAAATTATTTATTTTTATTTTTTATTTATTTTTTTTTTATTAAGAATTCAACAACATCTAAAGTCCCGTGTCATTCTTTGAGTGACATCACAAAGACCGTAGATATTATCGAACCGAGAAAACATGACAAATTGACAATATTTTTGAAGATTTTTTTTTTTTTCCGAATTTTTCGATTTTTATGGATTTTGAAAGTTTTATAATTTTCTATTTGATTTTTGAGAGTTTTATAATTTTGTATTTTGTTTTTCGAATAAATATTTACAAGAGATAGATGAAGGAAACCTTTACTCCTCGCCTTCCTCCCGAAGACGTTTGAGAGTTTTCGTTGAAGGCTTTTCAAGCCAAGACGTGGAAGAATAAACTCAAACGTTCTCTTGGAAGAGCTTTGGTGAAGATGTCCGCTAACCGATATTCGGACTCACAAAATATAGTTCCACCACACCTTTTTCCACTTGTTCCCGATGAAATGATGTCGAATGTCGATATGCTTTGCTCTTGAGTGTTGAACGTTGTTGCATGAGAGAGCAATTGCACTTTTATTATCACGAGATGAGGGATTTTGTTGAATTCAAAGCCATAGTCGATAATCGAGATCTCATCCATAAGATTTGAGCACAACAAGATGACATGGCTATGTATTCACCTCGTAGAGGAAATAGAAGTACTCATTTGCTTCTTTGAAGACCACTCACAAGCTTATCACCCAAAACTGGCACCTCGGATGTACTTGACGACGTATCTTGACAACTGCATGATCGGCAGATTCGCATAGGCCGTTAGTGACATACCGGTGTCCTTCGGTACCATAGTCCCATATTGATGGTTCCTTGAGATACCGAAGACCCGCTTAATCGCTTCAAGGTGCTTTTAGTAGGCTTAGCTCGGTATCTAGCACACATGCAAACAATGAACAAGATGTCCGGTCTACTAGCAGTGAGATACATCGAGGATCCAATCATACTACGATATTTCGTTTGGTCAATCATGATCCCGAGTGGTCCTCATCTAGTTTGGTTCGATCAATCATGGGGTGTCAACAGGTCACTTGAATCAAATCCAAATTCTTTAAAATCTCGGTTGCATATTTAGATTGATTTATGAAAATGCCTCCGGACTTTGTGAAATTTGTAATCCCAAGAAAATGACATTTGTCCCATCATTGACATTTGAAACTTTGAACTCATTTCATTAGAAAACGATCACATTCCATTGGGTCACGAGGCAAAAATAATATCATCCACATAAATTTGAACATGAGTTAAATGTTTGCTCGACTTCTCGGTGAACAATGTAGGATCAATCGCTCCTTTATGAATCCGCTTGATAGAAGAAACTTTGATGATGTATCATACCATGCCCTTGGAGCTTGCTTTAAACCGTAAAGAGCCTTCTTCGACGATAAACGTGAGTAGGATGCTCTTGATTCACAAATCCTTCGAGTTGGCCGACGAGACGACTTCTTTAAGATCTCCGCTCGTAAATGCCGCCTTCACATCCATCGATAAACTACCATGTTCTTACTAAAGACTAGCCGAAAGATTCTTATTGCCTCGATTCGAGCAACAGAGCAAAAGATTCTTCAAAGTCTATACCCTCCTCTTGACGATATCCGTTAGCAACTAATCGAGCCTTGTTCTTCAACACATCACCATGCTCATCAAGTTTTACTTTGAAGATCCATTTGAGAGCTATAATCATAGCACGCCTCGAGCAGTACTAACTCCCATACATCAAGTCGATCAAACTCATGAATTTCATCTTGCATGGCATTGAACCAAATTGTCTTCATTCATGGCGGTTTTAACATCTTTGGTTCGATCTTAGATAGTACGGAGTTGAAGAAACACCATAAGGCATCGGTTGCAAGTTGTTTCCGGGTTGATACAGACGAGAGGATTTCCAATGATGTTGTCTAGTGGATGATCGTGAGTCCATTTTCCGAGGTGTTCATGTGGAAGCCGTTGAGGAACCGAGGTAGTCGAGTCGATGTCTCTCAAGAAGATGGTTCGATGATGATTCGAGTAGCAAATATGTTTTCAAATGGAGCATCCTCGGGAGTAGCAAAGGGATTAACTTCATCATTGATGCGAAACATTTCCATGATGCACATTTGAAGAATGATGATTTGTTGATGAGATCAAGGATCGCAGCAGTGCTTCTTGACTTAAAGATATTGAGACCAAGGATTGACTTCATTCACGTGAATGTGAGCATCCTCGTTGGTGGATCAATACCTCATTAGTAATTGAATCGCATTCATCAAACATAGGATCAAACAATTTCTTTAAATCATCTTCGATGGAGGTACATCCGAGTTTCTTGAGAAGAATTTGGAACAAGAGATGAACCAATGGGACTATTTTGAAGTGCGGGTCCCGAGTGGAGTGTCCAGGAGCCATTTGACCGTCACCATCAAACGTAACGTGAATTGTTTCCATGATATTTCGGTTCTTTTGTTGTAGATTCGGTACCCTTTTGTTTGGTGCATACCCTACAAAAACTCTAATGTCTCGCTTTAGCTCTAAGTTTACCTAAGTCTTGTCCAAACACACGAAGGAAGAGAGATTAGGTTTTCGTTGTGGACAAGTTCATATGGCGTCTTTCCATGAACAAGGTGAATCGTGAACGATTTTGTGTGTAGCAAGCAAGTGGCAATAGCTTCACCCATAGAAACATTGGAACCTTTGAGTAAATCAAGATTGTCCTTGCAGCTTCTACAAGATATCGATTTCGCCTTTCGACTACACCGCTCGTTGAGGAGTTCGAGGAACACTTATTTGAGGACCCGATTCCAACATTTTCATAAAATTCATTGAGTACTTTATTAACAAACTCGGCCCATTGTCGATTCGAACGATTCGCACTGCTTTGTTGAGTCGGATGCGAGTTGTTTAATGAGTTTAATGATGACATCGGAGTTTCATCCTTTGTCCTCAAAAACTTAACCCAAGTGTATCGGAGAAGTCATCGACCACAACTAACACATATCTCTTCCCATTAATAGTTGCGATCTCATCGGAATCATCATACCAATGTGTACATGAAGCAATAGCCGATGCACTTTACCATTAAACATATCGAAGATGTCGATAAGCAATATCATCTCACGTACCATATATTCTCCTCACATTTCTTTCAACCGAACGTCAAGTAACACATACCAAAAGGCTCCGAGACCATTTCCCCAAATATTTGGAATAATACATCCTTGCCCCTTGTCGGTTTTGATACCTCGTAATCAAGAAACATAATATATCCATAAACTTGAAATCTTGTGAGAAGAACTCAAATAGCCCAAATGTATTCTGTGAGAATCAATGCTACATAAACTCTCTCGACTATCTTTATCAACCCATATGTAGACAATTTGAAGACCATCGTTGAAGAAAACCCGATATACCAAACTTGAGATCAAGTCGAATTCCCGCATTTGTGTCTTAAGCTTGCACATAAAGATGGAAGAACGTGTCGAGAATCTATGCTTCAAGCAAATCTCTAAGTACTCACAACTCAATCAAAGTATGAGACATTAACACCTCTTGAGATTATCCACATCGTCATATGCATGTGACCTTGAGTAAAACAACGTAACTCCTAATAGTGATAGTTAACCGTGTCTTCAACCATCCACCCCGATCGCTTGGTAACTAGATAAACCAAGTCTTCAACTCAAATTCTTAAGCCCGAGCAAGTTATCAAATAAGAACATGCCTTTGTGAAAGTCAACTTCAATCTCAAATAAGTGATAAATGATTAACTCTGAGGTCATCAACTTGTGTCAAATGCCCAACACGTGAAAACAACATACAATTGGATGTACATTGAACTACTGAATGAACCGGAACAAATGATTCCTCAACATCAATGCATTCTTCCTTAAAAGTAAACATGTAGAGACTGATCTGGAAGATTCACCAATAATGTCTTCGAGCGAATGAGGTAGTCATTTTCCTTAATGTTCATGAGGTTGATTTATAGCGTGCACATTGAGAGAAACAATAATCCGTAAAGATTTGGCAAAGGAATACCAAAGAGCGGATCACTATTCATGAACAATAATCCGTGAAGATTTGGTAAGGAATACCAAAGAGCGGATCATTATTCATGAGTGCAAGCGCAATATTATGATATTCATTATCAACGCCTTGAGGAATAATTGGAGATTTGGGCTTTAGATGGTGAACCAGTTGAGTCAATAGAAACCGAGCATGAGCTTCGTGGTCGGATGATCAACATTCGTCGGAGGTTGAAAGTACTCATCAAACATATCTTTGAATCGAATGAATCCCAAACGTTGATTCCCAATTATCCTTAGAAAGTGAAGCATTAGGCGTTGGAGGAGAGTCATCAAAATCAAAACAATGAATCCCAGTTATCCTTAGTATATTCACTCTTCATCAAAAGAATATACACTCATCATCATCAAAATTAAGTCGTATAACCATTATTCAAACATCCATCCTCATGTAGTATATTCACTCTTTCCCCTCAAAAATTGCATCCGGTTGCCATTTTTATTTAACAGTGAATAAGAGTATACACCAATGAACGAGATCCACTTGATGACCGAATGAGCGTGGAAAACATGAAGCTTGTTGATGAAGAATGCAGATGAGTATGGCCATTCATGAGAGAATTTCTCTTAAGTCAAGATAAAGCGCCTGTAAGAGCGTACACTTTTCTTTTCTTTGAAGAACGGGCCTCAAGTGTTATCTGCAGACACCATTATGATGAAGTACGAGGCTGAATCGAATTGAGCAGACGTCATAGCCGGTTGAATATCAATGTTGGGTAACTTGAACCCGTGAGTTATTAGATATCAATCCATTTGTAATCCATACTTTAAGCCGCCCATGTATTGAAGGATCAAGTATCGCAATTGAGTAAGGAGTACCGCACTAACATTACAAGCTTGATTGCATATATATGGGTTAGTGACATTAGTATCCAAACTCTTTGGGGTTTCACGGTCAACCTTGATTTTATCATCGAAAATGACTTTCGGTAGGAATCCACCTAAGTCCAAAGATCCTTAAACATTCTACCGGCGGTATCCACTTATGGCAAGGTCTAAGATTGTAAGGCTTTTATGCATAGTGGAAGACTTATTCTTGTTCCTAGTTTCCAAACATTTAGCGGTTGGTATCCATCTAGGCGAAGTTTTTGGTTTGTTTTGTTTCACAACATGTTGAACCTTAGTCACGTTAGTGGTCATAGTGGATTGTACCTTGGTATGTGAATTAGGAAAATGTTTCTTATGTGGAAAAGACTCAGAATTTCTAGTTTTGTTTTCTACATGCTTAGCATTCTTATGCACATAACTACTTTTAGATGCACGCCAATCCCTAGTCTTTTGAGTGTTCCTAGGTAGTGTTTTACAACTACTAGTAGTGCCTTGAAATCTCGTAGAATTCCTCACCCTAGGTCTTGCACCTAAAATTCGTCTTTTCGAATCATGCCTTTTTCCTAGCTTCGCCTAGATAATAGTTCTTCCACAAGTCATTCATATCATATGAGTTCGGGTTTTAATGCTTGGTTTTGACACTGCTTTCGAACTAATCCTAGAGGTGCCGGGGGTGAAAGTAGTCGCATGTTGAGGTTTAGAGGAACTAGAAGCATGACTCTTAGGTAACACAGTGAAGTATTTGGTTTGACAAAACTTGTTTCTCATCAACTTGGGAGGCAAACCTTGTTTTGAAAATTTTGGTCTTTCGATATAAACGCAGGGTCGCCTAACAATGTAATCGGTTTCTAATGGGATGAGAAACCGGTTTCCCAAGGTTGATGGTTTTGTAATCTTAGTGTTCACACTTTTCCCTACAGCTTTCCTAAGCTCATTCTTTAAGGCAACAATAGCGAAACTCTTATCCCGAAGTTGAGCTTTGAGTTCATCAATTTTTCTATCAAAGGGTTTGTTTGTTCCATTGACTTAGTTCTAGCTTCTTTGTGAGTCACTTTTTCTATGTGATGCTTTCAAAGACTCATTTTCCTTTAGTAATTTAGCCACATAAATTGACAGCTCATTATTTCTTGTTATAATAGCATCAATGTCTTGTGTATTCATGACTAAATTACTTTTCTCATTCAAGACTATAAAATGTTTCTTCAAATTGTAAATGGTTGAATCTTTGTCTTGAAGTCGAGCTTTCAAAGTGTTAATTTCAAAAGTTCACGAATTGTGAAGTTCGGTTTTTACATGGTTTGTTAAGTTGAAAACTTTCTTCTTTACTCGTATCGCGATTTCAAGTGAAATGCAATGTTTTTCAAGATTTGAGAATTTGTTTGAAAGTTCATCAAAAGCCTTCTTATCAACCATATCTTTTGTTTTGAAACACTTAATCTCGGACTCACCTCGAATGTAACATTTATGAAAGTCATGTTCAACATCATGATCGGTTTGTTTAACATTAGCGGATGCACTATGTTGAACAAGAAGGGTACCTCATTACATGACACCGCTCAATTTCGGACCGATATCCGCACCCACATCATGTGTAACAAGAGTCACCGTATCACCGGATGTGTCAAGCTTATCAATCTCGAGCCTCAGATTCAAGTGCCAACCGATCCATCATCCGTGGTTTACCCGACTCATCATTATATGTTGACTCGACATTCGCATTCAAGAACCCCGATTCTTCAACGGATGCATTACCCAACTTATCACGCCTATCTCTCAACCGCACCGACACTCATTTACGTTTTCATCTTTATGTGTAACTTCTTCAATGTACTTCTCCACATTATCCATGAGTTGTATGAATGTCTCAATGAACACGCTAATTTCCATTCCAATGTGTTTTTGAAAGACACTTCACCATGTCATCATCAAAATCAAGAATATTCCCCGGATAAATGGTGAAATTGATCGAAGATTACTTGAAGAGTGCATTAGATTCATTAGTTGAGAACTTCTCTTTAGTAATTTGAAACCTCGGTTGTTCTAAGTTGAGTAGCACAGTTCTTGTCAAGGTAGGAAGATCCCGACGAAGGAGAGCTGACTTGTTCGATCCATAGTTGTAGATAAAAGTAGTTTGAGGTGCCGATAAAGTAGTTGAAAGGGCTCAATGTTACATTCCATTTGCCTTGCATTTTGTAGCATTGATGGTGCATTTCTATCTTTTCGTAGTCCGAACCCGGAGATATCACATCCTCATTGATTGATTCAATCATCTTTAATCGCTCAATGTAGCATACATTATCATTGATGTCCACCGCATCATACAATTTAAGCACTTCGAAATCACCGGGTCAAGAGAGTAAGACATGATGTGGAAGGATGCACGGATTTTACACGTCATGATCTAAACCAGAAATAGAATCTTTCGGGATTTTACTAAAATCAAGACGAAACCGTTAAGCAATGACCAGAGAGGGTGTTAAGATGACCGATGGATCGATACAATAAAAGACGATTGTGTGATAGGACTTTAGATTGTTCAGTAGGATGCACGTTTTACGGAGAATTTTAGGTCTAAAACTTAAAACCTCAATAACTTCCTTTCGGAGGATTTGGGCCTCTAAAATTCGTTTCACGACATCGTGGTGAAATTTCACAATATTCAGTCGTTCGGTCGTTTTGATGTGTATTTCATTGAAACGGAGTTACGGATCAAAAGTTATGGCCGTTTGAAGTTTTGACGTAAAAGTCAACTTTGGTCAACCAAGTCGCTATAACCCTTGAACCGGTCGCTAAATCACTTGAACCAAGTCTCTAGCACCAAGTCGCTAGCACCTAATTCGCTACACCACCAAGTCGCTAAAGTCCCAAGTCGCTAGACAAATGCAAGTCGCTAAGTAGTAACTCGCTAAGTCTCAAGTCGCTAGCAAAATTTTGGCGACAATTGCTACTCAAGTCGCTAAAGATACAAGTCGCTAAAGAGCAACTCACATGCACCAAGTCGCTACCTCCAGTCGCTACCCGTAGTGGAATGTCCACTACTTGTCTTCAGAATCGCTAGGTATAAGTCGCTAGCTCCAAAGCGTAACTCGCTAGAAATTTGTGAAGCAAGTCGCTACGAAGAAAGAGATCCGTGTGTTAAGTCGCTAGCATGAAAAAGTCATAAAATCACTTTTCAATCCAAAACAACCCAACCAAGATGATTCAAGCTTACCAAATGAAAACCTAAACACTTGTGATGATTCTAAACATAAAAGTACTAACAAAATCCAAACTTTAACCCAAGAAATCAACCAAATGATGCAAAACCACTAAACTTTTTCAAACTCAAAACCACCTAAAACCACTATAAATCCAAAGATATGCAAGATATGATCTAACCATGGCTCTTGATACCAATTGTGAGATATAACTTTTCACTTACACATCAAACCATAACACAAAGTAGCTTATAGATGGAATTCTGAGAGAGAAAGTTAGAGGTTTAGGGAACTTAGTGAGAGAAAGTGAATCATATTATTATGAGCTCCAACTCTACCTTGGAAGGTAGAGAGTATTTATAGTCTTACATAAAACGCCACACATCGGGTGTGGATCGGGGCATACATGGGTAAAGACCCGTCTGTCCTCCACGGTGTTACTTAACTAAATACTACTTAACTTAAAATAACTACGACTACGAGCTTTTAACGATTACATATACTTGAGGTGACCGACTCTTTAATACCGGAATTTCTAATTCCTAACATAAAAGAATGCAAGATATGTCTAGGGATGGTTTAATCCCGGCATTTGACATGGAAACCGAAAAGTGTAAAACTTGCATGTTGACCAAGATAACCAAGAAACCTTTTCGTGGTGTTAGTCGTGAGACTAAGGTTTTGAGCTTATACACGTGACTGTGTGATTTGCATGCCACTCCTTCTTTGGGGAATAAGAAGTACTTTGTGACATTTATTGATGATGCTTCTAGATTTTGTTATGTATATCCGTTACATACCAAGGATGAAGCATTAGATAAATTCAAAGTGTTTAAAACCAAGTTGAATTACAACTTGGGTCTTTGATCAAAGATTAAGGATCGATAGGGAGGTGAGTACATGGATACTCAAGACTTTCATCTGTTGGAATAATCCATGAAACGATCGCCTTTATACTCCTCAAAAAATGGTATTTCGAAAGGAAAACAGTCTGTCAAGGAGATGGTTAATTCCATGTTGTCCTTTTCGTGATCGAGTCAAGGGTTCGGGGTTAAGCTATGTTAACGACTTGCTATTTATTAAATAGGGTTCCCAACAAAAGGAACAAGGTTACCCTTATGAACTCGGACTAAAAGGAAACCCAACCTGAACTATCTCAAGGTTTGGGGTTGTAGGGTCATTGTAAGACTCACGATCCAAAGATGAAAACTTTGGGTGAAAAGGCATTGATCGCATCTTTGTTGGATATGCCGAGCATTCCAAGGCTTTTAGGTTCTATGTTATTGAACCTAATGAACATGTTTCGCTTAACTCAATAATTGAATCAAGGGATGCCGACTTTGATGAGAATAGATTCTCATCGATCCTAGACCAAGTATGAGGATTCCTAATGGAACTCATGACACCGGTGTATCGAGGTCCCCGATGATGAACCATCGCTGGTCCTTGATGAGGTTGTGGTTCAACAACTCGAACTCGTGCTCGGGAAGAGCAAAAGGGTCGAGGACTCCAAAGTCATTTGGACCGAGTTTCAACTATACTTAGTTGAAGGAACCGAGGATGAGGTCTCGCATCAATACTCCTATTGCTTCATTGTTGAGGATGATCCCAAGACATTTGAAGAAGCAATGAAGTCCCGTGATATTGCTTTTTGGAAAGAAGCAATCAATGATGAGATGGATTCCATCATGGGCAACAACACTGGGTGTTGGTTGATCTACCACCGTGTAAACCTCGGGTTGCAAATGGATTTTCAAAAGGAAAATGAAGGTAGATGGAACTATTGAAAGTTCAAGGCTAGACTAGTCATTCGGGGCTTTAAACAAAAGTCATGAATAGACTATTTTGATACTTATGCCCCGTGGCACGTATCGATACCATAAGCTCGCCGATTGCCTTGGCATCTATTCACAATCGATTATTCATCGATAGATGTGAAGACGACTTTCTTGAATGGTGAATTGGAAAAGGAGGTTTATATGAACCAACCTCGTGGCTTCATCATGCCGGCAATGAAAACAAGGTGTAAACCGATTAAGTCTCTTTATGGACTTAAGCAGCACCTAAGCAATGGCATCAAAAGTTTGATGAAGTGGTTTTGTCTAGTGGTTATGTTCTTAACCAAGTTGACAAATGTGTATATAGCAAATTTGATGAATCGGTAAAGGAGTCATCATTTGTCTATATGTTGATGACATGTTGATCTTTGGCACCGACCAAAATCAGTTGACCTAACAAAGGAATTTTTGTCATCAAGGTTCTCCATGAAGGATATGGGGAGGCTGATGTTATCCTTGGTATAAGGATTAAACATGAAAGTAAAAGAATTTCTATCTCGGCCTCATTATATTAAGAAGGTACCGAGGAAATTCAATTATTTTGATTGTACTCAAATGAGTACACCTATGGATACTTGTGAGAAGTCGATGCCTAATAATGGCAAGGTCGTATCTCAACTTGAGTATTCTAGGGTAATTGGCGCCTCATGTATGCCATAACTTGTACAAGACCCGATATTGGTTTTGCGGTGGGAAAATTGAGCGGTATACTAGTAATCCTAGTGCTCATCATCGGCAAGCGGCTCAGAGGGTCATCAAGTATTTGAAGAGAACTATGGATTATAGTCTCTCATATATCGGTTACCTATCGATGTTGGAAGGTTACACCGATACAAGTTGGATCAAGAATAATCAAGACAATTCGTCTACCGGTGGTCGGGTATTCCTACTTGGTGGAGGTGCTATTTCTTGGGCATCCAAGAAGCAAACTTGCATCACCAGTTCAACAATGGAATCAATTTGTGGCATTAGCAAATGCAGTAAAGAAGTCAATGGTTTAAAACTTGCTTGAGATTCCATTATGGCCTAAACCTATAGCACCTATTTCTATCCGTGTGATAGTGCAACTACATTGGCTATGGCTTATAGCCGATGTACAATGGTAAGTCTAGACACTTAGGTGTCGGATATAGCATGATTCGTGAGCTTATCATGAATGGGGTGGTATCTATAGAGTTTGTGAGATCTCAATGTAACTTAGGCGATCACTTGACGAAGGTCCGCTAGAGACTTGGTTATAAAGTTTGCTAAAGGGATGGGTTTAAGTCCAACTTAGTCATCGAATGCTAGGACACCCAACTCCTCCCGAGGAAACTTAGGAGTTGAGTTCAATGTGGAAAGTCGAACATTCGGTGGACCTGGAGCACATGTTTTATTTACATCCCAAGGTTGTGCTCGAACACTGCTGAAAGGAGGATGAAGTCTTTACTTATTAATGGTTAATTTTCTTTGAAAAAGTGCTTGGTGAGCATGACTAAAGAGGAACCACCTATGTAAATGTTGAAGTTTTGCCGCTTGAAGCTTTGGACTTTAGCTTTTACAACATTTATGAATTTGGATATGGACACATGGCTTGTATAGTGTCGAGCTTTTAAGTGTTTGAAAACTTGTGTATTTTATCTTCGTATTCAAATGGGTTGAAGGGTTCAATTCTTAGAACACCCGATTCTCGAATATTTGAACGTGTAATTTACTAAGATGGAAATTCAATCCTCGTGACATTTTCGTTTATGCACATGTTGATAAGCGGTGTTTCCATCGATAAGCGATACTTCCACCGCAAGTGAAAGTCTTGCTAGTGAAAGCATCGGTTATGGAAAGTCTCGCTAAATGGCGATTATAACTTCTTTATGACCACGTTTAATTGGTCATGTAACCACTAACTACTATAATGGTGATAATTATGAGGCTATTAATGGGCGATTAATACTCATAATTCCATTGAATAGCTCAAGAGTAACCTCCTATATAGAGGAGATCCGAACATGCATGAAAACACACGTAAAACAATAAACACGATAGCAAAAGGGTTATAGAATTGTGCCTAATTCTCTAGCGCATTTGGTCTTATCCAAGTAGATATTCGTGATACCCGGGCATTAGGGTCGAATAGTTTACTTTGGAAAGTGATCACACGATTCCAAGTGATATCCGTAACCACCAAGTGGTATTGCTACCGCATTGATTGTCTTAACCCTGCTACTGGGCCACATACCCCAACAAAATCATTAGAAGCTTACTTGAGTGATTGAAGAGTTTTTGAGCTAGAAAACTTAATACTCTTGATGTTTTTATTTAAAAACCTTAACTAAATTATCACTAAGACTTGTTTAAACACTTGAACCTTGAAAATTTTATGCTTTCTTCTTCTTCTTGATCTTGGCCGAATACCACAAGGATGGTGAAAGAGTTGTGAGATTTATTTTTGTGTTACTTGAAGTCTAGGATGAAAATGTGTAAAGTTTATGTGTTATGTACCCAAATATCTTGTTTCAATATACTATAATAATATAGCCACTAGAAAAATGACACATATACTTGTGACTATGTATGTTAGTCGACAACCATAAACATGAACAAGAGAAAATGATTTTTTTTTTGTGTAAAAGTCTTGTAGACATTTAGTTATTAATTGAATTAATGTGTTATATTATTTGTTTTGGGTATTGGGTTAACTAGAAATAAATTTTAACGGAACAAAATAAAAAATATCAAAGTCATAAAAATTATAAAAATGCATTTCTCGCAAGTACTGAGTGAATAAATAATTATCGAATAGAATTTACGAAAACTGTCGTAGTTATATATATACAACAATATATATACAGAATAAATTCAAAACATCGGGTAAACTAATAATATAATTTTTTTTAGTCTTAAAATGAGTATAAAAATATATTAGGATAATTTTTGTAAGTTTTGGATCAATTGTTCAAAATAAATGATCGTGCGATAGCGTTTATTTAATAAATAAATATGCGTTAATGGAATATGAAAACCCATGCATAAACTGATATGAACTGATGTTACTGATGATATGTAGACTAACTCTAGTCTATATGTAATGTTCTCAATGATGTTCCATGAATACGCAGCTAAACCCTTAAGGTTACGCGTATTTGATACTCGTAAACCTAGTTTACGAAAAATGATGAATAGTGAATCATGAATAGTGATTTTTCTTCGGGAATGAATAGTGTTTCGTGAATAGTAAAATTTTGAAATAACCTCTCAAAGTCCCAAACCGACTTCAAAAGCGATGAATAGTAAAATGATGAATAGTAACGGTGAATAGTAAATTCCCGAGATGAATAGTGAAATTTTCAAAGTTTGTAAAATGACCTGAAATTACGAGTTGTCGCATTCACCCACCCAAAAAGGAATTCAGTCCCTGAATTCAGTCCATGTTGGGTTCTACGGTGTTATCGGTGAATAGGTGAGGATATTTGAGTCGCATCGGGTCTTCCCGAGTTTTCTGAATCGTACCACGCCTTTCCAAGGCGCGACTTTGAACATAACCCTGTTGCCAACTTGAAATTCTAATGGTTTGCGACTTATGGAACATATTTCCAATATTTTGTGTCGTATATCGACGTAGCTTTTCTATCTATTTGTTGTTGCTTGTAACTGATTCTTGATCTATACGACTTCTTTGTTGTTTCATGAATAAGTTATGGACTAGTGAGTTGGACTTTCCTAATTTTGGCCCGTGAATAAGTGATTGACACCTCAACCATAGAGTGCCTTAATTGGTGCAGTCAATATCTTCGTGTGATATCTATTGTTGTAAGGGAACTTGTTTGATGAAGAATGATTTGCCTAATCATTTCCAGAAAATCACACATGCTTTGAGTATATGTTCTAATGTTTGAATTGCTCTCTCGCTCTGACCATTGAGTTGAGGATAATAGGCAGTACCTATGTCCTAGTAGGTTCCATAGGAATCTTGAAATAATTGTCAGAAGTCTGAGGTGAATCGACTACCTTATACTAGGTATAATTGAAATTGATACTATGTGTCTTGTGCCAAATTTCAAAATATCAAGTCGGTCAATAAGGACATTATTGAAAAGAATAGATTATGGGTAACAGTTGTGATTCCTCGCGCTTCTAGTTCTAGCGAATGTCGTGACTTGAGTCTTCCTTGCCTAAGGCGCTCAGTCTCCATTACTAAGATGTTTATTGATTGATGATGTCTCTCTTAATTTCTCTTATCGAAATGTTTCCACGCTCTATGTTGTCAAGTCACAAAACCTTAAATATTTAAGTGATGTGGTGTTTGTGGTTGATTTTCAAGATTTGTTCCGATATTGAGTGCTTCTAAAATAGTTCATCACTCAGATTGTTATCATGCAAGCAAAAACATAGATATCAGCTCATACTATGTCGAAGAATGTTTGTTCTGATTTCACTTGTAGATGGAGAGTCGTTGATTGTCCGATATGTTCAGACTTGTTACATCTCTTGATATGAAAGTGAGGTTATCTGGGATTTCTAGAGAACACAATGCCTTAGAGAAAGTTTATATCGATAACCTTAATTTAACTCAATTATCCTTTGAGGGAAACTCATTGTAGGGAAGTTTACATATTGCTGAGGCCATGTTTAATGGATTGTTCTGTAGTCTTGGTTAGAAGACTTGGTTTATTTCTACAGTGTTGCTTAGTGTGTATTTGCTTTGTACTAAATCTTGTAACTCGGTCTAGCTGGTACTATTGAAGAATAATTTGGCTTCTAGTCCAAAGATAGTGGTTCGGGTTGTCTCGTGATGTCTTAAGATTTCTATTGAGTTTTGAAACATCTTACTACATACTTCTAGTCCTTGTTGGTAGTTCTGAAATCCTTTCGTTGTTTTCTTGTATCGAGGAATCCTACTCATAGATGGTATGGAAAGTCTTTCCTAAAAAGGTCACTGATAAAATTTCAACTTATCGGTTGAGTGAGTGATGAATGACGTAGGTATCTATAGAGTGTTAACAAAAGAAATGTTTATGAACAATTTATCTATTTACAAAGCTTTGCTTTTGAAAGAAGATTGTTTTAGGAAGTTTGAAAAGATGCTTGTTCCTTTCATGACATAATCTTTCCTGAATTATACATAGGTGATTAGGCTATGTATAATCGAGGACAAATGATGTGATGCTTGATTTTGTTGAAATGGTATTATGTTTCTCCGAAGTTTTAGATGGTATTCAACGTTTTGTTTTGTAAGATAATGGCTCAAACAATTTTTCAGAGTAACATGAAAATCGTTTCGCGTAATGGTAGTAAATATTTGATAGAATAACTGAAAAATCAATTAATAGGGTGGTAACAAAACAGATTGTTTTAGAATTCTGTGAAACCATTTTCCTAAGATGGTAGTAAAAAAGCTTGAAATAAAATTATGTGAAATAATTTTATAAAGTGGTAGCAAAATAACTTGAAATAAAATTTGTTGAATGGTTTATAGGATACATGGGAGAACCTCATAGAATGGTAATAGTCCCTAATTGGTCAAGAATAAAGTTGTCCTAATCCCTAGCAAGATAGCGGTATATTGATGTGAAATGATTGAAAATTTGGGCAATTGGAATAGGGAATGAAATAAACAAAGATTGTTATTATCGTGGAGATAATAAAGGATAAAGATTTCATTAGATAGAAAGGTACTTATTATCTGTTCATGTTGATGGTCTAATCATGTCTCAAGTGTAGGAGCAGTAGGCTGTCTAGCAGCAACAGCTTTGAAACTCTCACCATCCTCAAACCTAATAGATGGTGTAGTGTCTATAGTCTTAGTGATAGATGGTGATGGTGTGTCAAATCATGCATGCTTCCCAAGCTGCAAGTCAGATGTATGAGTAGTGTATATGAGATGTGATGGTACAAATGGTGCTCTAGATGATAATGATGGTGATGGAAATCCTAGTGGTAAGTTAGGAGATGATGGTGAATGAAATACTACTCTCTTTCGTGTTGTCTCGAGACGTTTCAGAGGTAAAGCTAGAGTATGCACTATTGGACGACTAATAGTGGTTTGAGTAGCTGATGGTGGTTGTATTACATGAGTAACAAGTGATCTAAGAGTGAGGGTAAGAGAATGTACTCTCTTCCTTGCAGTAAGTATCCTAATAGGTCCATTAGGACTAAGCCTATAAGTCCTACCAAATGGTAAAAGAATGTCCCCCTCCGGGTCAAAAGTAGCATCATCAATCTCAACGGGGATTGAATCATCATTAAGAAAGGCCTCGATCTCTTCCCAAGTAGGGTCACTTTCCGTAGTGAGAGGCGGAAAGAGTCGGTCATAATCGGATTAGACAGTGCAGTGGGATTGCCACTTTCTTGAGAGAAATCAATCACACCGATGCTATGAATCGAATGATCATCGGGTGGAGGTTTTGGCGTTTGTTCGACATAAACACAATCTTATCATTTCCTTTTCGATCGTTAACGTTCCTTGGTAATGATCCACAAGGACTTTGCGGTTCTCAAGAATGGTCTTCCAAGAGTGAGAGGACTCGGGCGTCAACCTCTATATCAATGACGCGAAATCCACGTGAAAATGGAATTTATCCACTTGTACCATAACATCGTTGACTACACCAACCGTGTGAGCAATTGTTCGATTAGCTAATTCGATAGTCATACGAGTCGGTATAAGAGTCTTCAATCCAAGCTTATGATATATCGCAAGAGGCATGAGACTTATGCTTGCACCTGAATCGGTCAAGGCACTACATTCCTCAGTATCATTTAAAGAGCAAGGAAGGAGAAATTTCCCGGGATCACCAAGCTTCTCGAGAGCTTGGTTTGAGGAAGAATTAGTAAGTGAAATCTTTGAAATTTGTTCCAATTTCTTTTCATAAATCATGTCAGCAGCTTTGATCATATCAGTAGTGAGTTTAAACTTTGTTCCAGAAACAACTTTCATTTTGTCTAATCGTGATTGAATCGATTTGCGGTGTAAGATTAGAACTTGGTGTTATGACGGAGATAGAAGGAACTTGGGCAACCGAGAGGTTGGACGATTTAGCTTTTCCTTTATCAAGAGGAATTAGGGTCCTTTGTCACCTCGGTCTCGTCTACATTCCTCACCGAGAAGAAGTAGTCATCGAGGGCCCATCATCCTGAATGGTTACGGATTTCATTTCTCCTTCGGGTTGAATCGTGTTACTTGGGAGAGAACCGAACTCGAGGGTTGACTTATTTGGCACAAAACAAAGATGCAACATACTTTCAAGTTTATTCTGTGAAGTCTCCAATTTGTTGCTCTGAAGTCGAATCTCATTCCTAAACTCATTGCTTTGTCTAGTTAACGAAGATTGAAACTCATTTCTCAAGCCTGAAATCTGGGTTCTCATGGTTTGGATGGTAGCATTATTGTTCTGAATGTAGTTTGAGAGTTCATTAGAAGGCAAAGGTGAAGCTTGATAGCTTGGGTTGTGATATACTTGATTGTAGTTAACTCCTTGGTTTGGGTATTGATTTGGTGGAGCTTTGAATTGGTTTTGAACATTTGGTCCACGAACTTGATTCCGATTAAACGATTACGATTGTTCGATGGAGAAAATCCGGAGGTCCCATTTGATTACTAACACGAGGTTTGTTCAACTTGAGGACGGTATTGGTTACCTCCGATTCTGACATTAGCTTCGAAAGGATTGCCATCGGTGGCGGTACAATTATAGTAGGCATGCGGCCACCACAAGTAGTACAAGTCGCTTCCACCGCTTTGACTTGAGCGGGTGGAGAAGAATTAATCTTAACCAAAGTCCGGATCATATCCGTAAGCTTATCAATCTTAGCATCGGTGCTAGACGTATTTCGTGAGACGAGGACGATGGTGTACCATTCACCGGCAAAGAACCGATTTGCTACGTGAGGTACGAACTTGATTTGTTCTCAATAATCGACAAGGCATCTCGTTGAGCGGGTCAACAAATTACCACCAGCGGCGGCATTGAGAGAGTCTTGATCATTCTCATTCAAACCGTTATAAAACGTATCAAGTTGGTGCAACTCGGAGAAACCATGATGGGGACATTGCCTAAGCAAATCTTTGAATCGTCCCATGCCTCACTAAATGATTCATCAAATCTTTGTGTGAATTTTGTTATTTCATTTTAAGGCTTGTTGTTTTAGGCGGTGGGAAGAATTAGTTCACGAATTTTGAAACTAAATCCTCCCATGTGGTTATCGATCGAGGGGTAGTTTTCGAGCCAAACCGGGCGGCCCCTCGAGTGAAAACGGGAAGAGTAGTAGCTTGATAGCCTATTCCGGAACGTTACGGTACTTGATCGTATACGTGAGCTTGTTAAACCGTCGGATATGAGAGTGAGGATCGTCCCTCTCAAATCTGTAAAATTGGCTCGATGAGACCAAGTTGATCAAGCCATGTTTAAGCTCAAAGTTATCGGCAACGATTGCCGGGACGACGATGGCTTCTCCATAACCCTCGGTGGGTGCCTGGAGTTGCTCTAGCATGGATCGGTTGTCCTCTGCCATTTCGATGATGGGCGGGATCTGATTAGTTCGAATCTCAGGTTCGACTATGGACCACGTCTATTTCGCCTTCTCGGAATTATAGCGGTTTCAAGTATCGATCTGTAGTTATTAGAACGAGTGCGCATGTGTAAGCTCCCGGAAAATTTCAATGTACTTAACGCTTTAATCAGGAATTTAACACGATCTATTTCGTCATGAAATTTTCTAAACATCACATTTACATATAATTTGGCATATGCACGATCAACGCAGTATGAGCGTTCATAAAAGATACCGTTGTGATCTAAATAAATTTCCCCACTATCTTGATAATCCTAAAATACTTAATGAATACGTAAAAATTTGTAAAAAATACGAATTTAAATATAGTTAAAATATATTCAGATTTGTATTGGGCCTCGCAATTCATTGGACTTTTCATCACTCGAACCTAACTTGTTAATGGGCCTTGTGACCGGACCGAACTCACATCAACTCTAGTTGGGCCTCGTTAGGATAACCTAAGCCCAACACCCCTTGAAAACCATACGGGCCTAGCTTGAGTTCACGATCCAAACAAATGAAGCCCAACTCATTTCTAGTTTTCTCCCTTGGGCCTCGTTGGCTACCCAGCCCAACGCCACACTAATAAAAGGTCTAAGTGAAGATGTTGTATTTTCCTTATAACCGAATCGGCTAGACAAACTCACAAACTAAGCAACTTGACAAAATCAAAACAAATTTCTACCTTGCCATAACCATGCAACCGAAAAACAGAACTAATACCCCATGATGAAGTATAAACCGAACCACACTAGCCTAAACACAACTAAACTAAACTAGAGACATGAAACTCTTGGAATCCTAAGAAAATCATGTAGGGGACAAAACCATGACTAGCCACCCTAAACAAATATTTAAATCCCCTAATGTTCCTTGACCACTCTTTGACTTCTTAAACCAATGGGTCATGTGTCCAATTCGACTTGACACCACATAAGCCACACCATACTTGGTTGAAAGGGGACATGAATCTTGACAAGGTTCAAGTAACATGAGGCTAAATAAGCTACAACCTAGAGTGTCTAAAGATAAAGAAATAATAGAAGCCATACTTGCTCTCCTTTAAACCATACAACAAGCACACACACCATCCACCTAAACTCACACAACTTACAAACACTCTCACACATACACTTAAGAAAAATCGTTCCTTTGTGGGGTAGAACAAGGAAAAGAAACATTGCAAAGTGAAGGATAGGAGACACTTGGGTAAACATTTAAGGCAGTAGCATTATAAGGAGAACACGGGTCTCGAGTTCATACCATCTTCTCGACATCTCATCCCCACTCAATCGAGTGTAGTAAGTCTTCACCAAACTCATTTCATTTCCCTCTCATTTCATTTAATCACACGTTAGATAGTTAAACGCACCAAATGACTAGTAAATCTTTATATACATGCGTGTGCAATAGAAAAAGTGCTACATTCATACCTTATGGTCACGTAAACACAAAAACACGACACTAATGATCAACTTAGAAACCATACGAGGACTTCTCATCCCCTCGTTCACTATAAAACTCACGTACAAAATTTGTTCATGCGCAACACTAAACGGGCCTGAAGCCCAAGCCGAAAGCCCAATAAGCCCAGATCTAGTCCAATAAGCATCTAACCCGGCCCAATAAGCTAAAAATAAGTTAATAAGCGCTAATGTTAAGTTAGAAAGGAGTTGGAATCGATTTACAAAGTTTTCATTTTATAAAACTTGTTTTCGGACTATCTTTGCAAAAATAAGAAACGAAGGGTTCAAAAGGGTAACATATTGAAAAGCTAAAGGGTCATTTATAAGTGAAACAAGTATTTTATGAAAGTCTAGGGTGAAAAGGTCAATGTCAAAAGTACAAGGGTAGCATGCGTGTGCATGTGCACATGGAAAACTCAAGGGTCGAATATGTAATTTACCTAAACTAGTATTTATAAACTTTCGGTTAGAAATGTCAAGTTTGGAAAACAAAGGTTTAAAGCGTATAAAATGAACCTAGAGGGCTGTTTTGTAAATTCGGTTTACCAAGGTTAAAGTTGTCATTTCGAAAGTTTTGGTATGAAATATAATTGGGTGGAAAGTGTCATTTTCTAAAAGTCCAAGGACTAAACTCGTACTTTTGTAACTCGAGGGTAAAAAGTGTAAATTTGAGAAAAGTTTAGCAAAACTTATGATTTCCTTATAGCCTCGTAAAATAAGTATTTTGACCACATGAGCGTAATATTTTCAATAACGATAAAGTTATTTCATGTACAATTATATATGTAAATGTATATATATTTTAGAAAATAATTAAGTATATGTAAAATATACTTGTTTCGATAAAATACTGGGAATCTAAATACGTTAAAATGATCAACGAATTTACTAAGATCACAACGGGGAACATTTCACTTATGCGTAAGTGGCGATCACTAGTTAAGACAATGTAGCACGTAAATTAACTTAAAACGTTAATCGCGATCGCACACTATTGGATTGGACAATCCAATGATCTATTGAATAAGAATATTCAATGCTCTATTATTTTGGTCGCGAACCAAAATGCTCATTCTTGAGACTCGCCATCTCATCATTTTAGGTTTCGAGTTGGAACCTCCGCTACATTGTGCTTGATCTTTTTGTGCGTGTGCATTATCATCAAGGTGAGTTCATAGCCTCGCTTTTACTTTATTTTTGCAAACCCGCGAGGAGATACATGCTCTAAACTAGAACACAAGGTTTTTCATAAATGCTTGATCCTCTTGATTATTGGTGCTGCCTAAGTTGTTAGCCACAAGTCCCGATCATGAACCATTAGTCACCGCATGGTGAGCGTAGATATCGTGAATAGTACTATGGGATTAACGAACCCGTTCGGTTATAGAGAAATAACCGGGCGCACCATATTGAATTTCTTTAGGTAATTGGCTATTACCTCCTTTGGGGCATACTTACGCACACTAGTAATTGGTGTATGCGTTGAGTCTTGGTTTCATGAGCTTAGTGCATAATAATCTGTGATATTTTTCTTATGATATTGTTAGTTTACAATGATCATGATCTTATACTTGTGTTCAACTTATTTTAAACCTATGGACTTCACTCAACAATTTTTGTTGACCTTTTTAAGCATGTTATCTCGGAAATCGGTGAAGATTATGACCAAGGTGCGGAGCAGGGCATGGCAAGGCTTATCGGTGGTGTAAAACATAAAAGTTATCATTTCTTTCAAACTCATGATCTTTCTTTTGGGAAAACACTTGATCTATTTACAATATTTTGTAACAAACTATGAGTTTTCGATGAATGATAACTATTTTAATAAAACGTCTCTTTCGAGTCGTTTTCTATAATTATTGACTATGATCTCCATTCAAGTAACACCGAATTAGTCTTCCATTGTCATTAAGATTTTCGGGGTGTTCTGATTAACATCGAGCCAAGGTTATAGAGAACCAAAGAGTTTTCAAAATCATTTGGACTATAACCGCACTTTTAAAGCGGGACTATTTTACACCACCGCTTTATGCCCTTCCGTGACCGCTCTATGCATTAGGATTGATGCATCACTAGATCATAAGTAAATTGCATTCATTTTAGTTAGGCATGGAGATTTGCTTGGCAAATATGTGTAGCTAACTAAAATAATTATATTATTTGACATTTACTTACATTAATTTATGGGTTGTTCTGATACCATATCCGCATCCCACCGGTTGTTACGTCCTCGGACCGAGATGGAAGATACCATGTCCTCTCATTTGTTGATCATGCTAAACCGTCAAGTCAAACGGACTTAAAACGGCTTAAACACAAATGCAATGAAGATCGGGAGAATACGGTGAATTCCTGTCGTTATGTCCCACGGAGACTCAATGGTGTGCAAACACCGATTCGAGACGATAGAATGATCACTAATGATAGCGATCGAGAAAGGATTAGGATAGATGATTACACTCTTGAAAAAGTTAATAAATATCAATGACTTAAATGCAAATTAAAAAGATTAAAAGTTAAAATCTATTAAATAAACGCTATCACTATTTTTACAATGATGAGCGTTTATTTTATAAAACAAAATAACTTAAATAAACTATTTTAATTAAAGCGTAAACTTTAATTACTTAAAAGCGTTATTTAAAACAAAAAGCAGCGTTACTTATGAAAATGGTATTTGGGCGCAAGCAAAACGTAAATTTTATGAAATAAAGGTCCTACGAATGTAAAACTAATTTTCTTACGTACTATAAGACAAAAGAAAATTTTACAAAAAGAATTATATTTTTAGATAATTATTTTATTTATTATGAATTAAATACTATAAAACACTAATTAAATGTTTAAAAATACTAAAACTAATGAGAAAAATCGAAACTTTTATAGAAAATACTTTATACTAATACAGATTTAATAAAAATACAAAACTGGAAAAAGCTGCACTAAATAAGCTAGAAATAAGCTATAAGCTTCGTATAAGCTTAAAATGGAAAAAGGGGTTAAGTATTAGATGTTGCAAAATAAAACCAAGACAAGTCCCAAGGGCGCCTGGTTATAGTGTGTGTGGTTGTGGTCGTGGGAGGCTAGAGGTCACAGGTTCGAATCCTGGCCTCTACCTTTTTGCTAACTATTTTTTTTTTCGATTTTTCCTTTTGCAAACTTATTAAGAACAAGAAAATAAGCACTTTTTACAACTAAAACTTTTAACAAAAACAATGATAAGCTCGATTAGAGCTTATTTTTACTAACGATAAGCAAGAAACAAAAGAAATAAGCAAAGGTTAAGCTATAATGGCTATAAAGCGTGAAATAAGCTAAAGATAAAGCGAAATAAGCTAAGTAACTTAATATAAGCTAATTACATCAACTGAAAAGCAAATGATTAAGAAATAAGCACAAAATAAGCACAAATAAGCAAAACTAAACAACATTACACAGGAAACTATATGGTTTTCTAGGAAACTTTAAGCTAAATTTAAGCACTAGAATAAGCTAGAAAATGAAAAGTAGCTCTTGAGCAGACTAGTATACTAGCTAGGCTTTCCAAAGAAGTAATTTACAAGGATTAGCTTACACCAATAAGCTCTTGAGGGCTTATTAAAAGCGATGGCCGATTTATTGAAACACTTAAACAAAATGGATGAAATGAAAAGCTATTGCAGCTATTCTAATAAGCTAAAATTGAAAAGCTAATATTGTAACTTTGAGATAGCTAGGTGAGCTTCTCAAAAGCTAAATTACATAAGCTAATGATCACAATTAAGCTCTAAAAGATTATGAGACAAGGTACTAAACACATGCATTGTGGGAGCTTTTCGAGACAAGGTACTCACAACAAGCTAAAAATAAGCACTCTACAAGCTAATTAAAAGCGATCTAGTATTTTGTATTTCTTTAGCAACCAAACTTTAATACCCCAAGAGCTTTTAAACTAAAACTCACTATTGAAGACACAATGAAATTCCAAAGTTTATTCAAAACGACCCATTGAAAATTTTGACTTTTGAAGGCGAAAAGTTTGACTTATTTGAAGTTTGATCCGGATTTGTGGACGTAATATGATGAAATATGATAAAATGAAACTAAGTCAAGCAAGATTTATGAATTTGAAACACAAAATAAGATTTTGACATGCAAAAACTCCAACGATGGGTCGCTAAGGCAGTTTAAATGTGAAAGTTGACTTATGAGCTTGCAGCACAAAAGTAAAAGCGGAATGGGTTCCAAATGACTAAACAAGCATGACCAAATGACATTAACCACTACATACTCCTCTAAGGTAAATTTAGGCGCAAATCCAAACAACCCTTAATGAGGCGGTTTGAAGTTTTTCACACTTAAACAAGTTTTAAACCAAACAAGCTCTTGATTAACTTATATTATCTATATTAAAACAAATTTCAACTAGAATTAACACTATTTAAGCAGTTGAACTAAGAAATGCAAAGTTTGAGGAAATGCCTTACAAAATGAGTCCAATGCTCAAAGCAGAGAACCAAAGTATGAGATTACACCCTATTGCTTCCCAAGAAGCTCTAGACGAGAATCAATCCAAGCTTAGCTCGCTTCAATATCTTGATCACCATTCCCATGATTTTTATTTTAACTAATTTTTCTTTATTTTCTTGTTTTCTATTTTGTTGAATAAAGCTGAATTTAAAGGTTCTTAAAAGCTTATAAGCTTTGTCAAGAGCTTATAGGAGCTTAATAAGCAAGAACAACAACTAATAACAACCTTTGAGATTTTTGAGAATTTTAACATGGAAATAGGAAAAATTTGAATTTGTAAACAACAAGCTGAAATTGAAACCTAGTAACTTTCATTAACCATAAAACATAATACAACTTTGAAATTAAAAGCGAATTTAAAGGTTTACAACGAAAATAAAAGTTTACACTATGAAATGGTCTAAAACGATCGACGAGTATACTACGCTTCTTTCTCCTTTTGTAGTGATTTCTTGAACTCGTGGGTCCCACTTGGTCTTTCCATCAATAATATCGACCTTTGGATGGGTCAAATTCATCTTGGCCTTTAAATCTTCTTTTGGCGCCAAAAGTGGAGTAACAAATTGGAGGGTTGAGTGAGATGAGGAAGGATCATTAAATGTTTCTTGGAGTTGTATTGAGGTGGGGGACAAGGAAATGTGAAGGAGAGGAGGGATGGTGTGTTGGTGGCGGTGATAGATAGTTGGAGAAGGAGACTTATTTGGCGCGTTTGGTGTTTGTTTGACCAAAGGATTGACCAAAGCGGATATTAATAAGCAAGGGGTTCAAAAGCCAAATGCGAGGGTCCAAGGTCTAGGTAAGGGTCCAAAATGGTTGAAAGGTTAATAACATAGGGACCTAAAGTGTAATTTACGAATTTCAAGGGACTAATCGCCAATTAAGCAAAGTTTCTCCAAGGGTTGAAATTGACAAGCTTCAAAAGTATAAGGACCAATTTGCCATTTTCCAATTTTCCAGGGCCAATTTGCCAATTTTCAAACTTGAAGGACCATTTTGTAATTTTCTCAAACTTTTGATATTTTCACCAAAGGACTAAATTTGACAACTTATGATTTTAAAAGGACCTTTGGTGACTTTACTTTGAAATTATGTGCTCGGGGACTGCTTTTGTGACTTTGGAAACTTGGGGACTAAAGCGCAATTTTGCAAATTTGATATGTTTTCATCGATTTTGATAATTTTGCATTTAAGACACATAAAACAACGATTTGTGATATTTTGATCATTTTGATGTGTTCTTGAGTGTTTTCGAGATGATTTTGCGGTTTATATTGTACAAAATGATGAGTATTTACACACTCATCAAGCTGTCACTATGCTGACTCATCCCATCTGTCATACCGACTACTATTTCGGACGAAACCGAACCTTTTGAGGAAGGTGAAGTTGCCCGAACTCCCATCGCTCCACTATGACCGCTCATCCTCGAGTACAATGCTTTTGCTTCCATGACCCTAGATCATTACTATGAGTCGTGACAATGGCTACCGCTTGAGATGTTGTCGTGGATGATGGATCATCCAAGTCATCGAGAGCTGACTACTGCTTCATCGATTCTTACGGATCATCTTCCCGAGCTATCCGTCGCCGCCGACGTGGGATCCGTGTTCTTAAGCCATGTGAACTGAGCCGTTTGGAGTACCTTATAGAGGCGCATCCTAATGGTAAGACCTTCAAACGCACCGCTAGGAAGCGTGTGCGATCCACCACTATGACTCATGTGATGCCACCGGCTCGATCACCATCACTCGATCACCATCGGCTCGGTCACCACCCGCTCGATCATCACCGGTTTCACTTTGTTCCACCCATCGCTACTTCACCACCACCGCCACTTTCATGTTCTACCATCGACCCTTCTGTTCTGTTTCATCACCACCACTGACATCACCTCCTTTGGACACTTTTAGTGAGCCACTTTACCGCTTTGCATCAAGTGCTATCCACCATCACTATCTCGATCCCGACATGCCTACTCAAGTGGATAATGAGACCGGACCAAGGAAGAAATCCGGTGCTAGGCGATGGTCATTCTTGATACCTTTACTTGACGTTGGAGAGAAGAGGAGGGAGCACCTAGTTCGTTTGAGCTTGGAGAAAGCTCAACTACGCATCGACTCGATTACGCCCGTTCACGGTGAACCGGTACACCACACTATTCCTCTGTTGGCTACGAGACTTATCGAGCACGAAGCCGAGTTGAATGAGCTCATGGCACATTATGATGAGATTCCACTAGTTAGGATAGAGAGCTTGGAGGAAGAAGTCGAAAACCTCGTGATAGGTCGCTACTCCATTGAGATTGTGTTTGATATGATGAGTACCCAGTTGTGGAGGCGAGAGAGGCCGTTAACCGATTGACTCGTAGATTGGAGACTACTATCCGAGATGCTAGTACTTTGAGAGAGGCGCTTTAGGTCGAGAGAGAGTCTGCATCACGAACTTGCATCCGCTCATGCTCACCGCTATTCGGAGAGAGGATTGATGACCTCGAGGCGAGAGATCGAGCCCGTGAGCGGCAGATCCGAGACTTGCGACCATGGTTGAGGAGATTCGTCGTCGTCGGGATGACGATCGGGAGATGCGTAAATCCTAGTCATCTTTATCTTAGTATGTATCATAAAGCCGCCATATGAGGCATTAAGGCTTGTATCTTTTGGTTTGTAACCTTGGAACAAGAATTATGATGATGTAACCTTTGGTTGTGAACAATACTATGTAATGATGTATTCCATGTATCCTATGATTGTATTTCTTATATTACGATGTTATGATATTATTCCTCGGTAATGTATGCGAACCGATCCTTATGTCCTTATACATATATTATGATTTGTTGAGAAAAATCATATTCATATCATGTCATTAATTTAAAGTGGTGATCCGGACTATTATGATATTTATAATATGAAATCGGTTTATCATCGATCGATAATTTCTTAATCTTGGTATTTATTCTTGGAAATTTTAGAAAATGGTCAAGAAGAAAGCTACCTCATCCACCATCACTCCATGACTATTCGAAAATGGTCATTTGAAGTGTTAGCGCGACTATAGCACAACATGTCGCCGATCATCGCTAGAGCCGAAGCTAAACGCGTTGAAGGTGAACGATTGCCCAAGAGGCACGTGGTGAAATTGCAAGGCAGTGAGATCGCAGAGAAGCGAAATTGCAAGAGAAGGCGAGAATGCCCGATTGCTCGAGAGGTGAAGCAGTGTGTCGCTCAAGCAACACGCGAGGTCAAGTCGCTCGCATTGTTGAAGAGAATCGTGCCACAGTTTGCGTCTTGTTGAAATGGCAAACTCAAATGCAACTAACACTCCAACAAATCAAAGTGAGTCCACTTGTAACTCGCAAGTATAGTTACAAAGAGTTCATGAACTGCAAGCCGACATTCTTCAAGGGCTTGAAGGTGCTATTGGTTTACTTCATTGGTTTGAGAGAACCGAGGCGTATTTACGCTAAGTGATCTGACGAGATGATTGCAAAGTCAAGTTTCTGTTGGAACTTTGTTAGAAGATGCGTTATCTTGGTGGAAAGGCCATGCTCAACCAATTGGAATGGAAGAAGCTTGTAAGATTTCATGGTCGATCTGAAACAACTATTAATGAAAAGATGTGCCCAAGAACTAAGATCAAGAAACTCGAAGATGAGTATTACCACTTGGTCGCTAAAGGTAATGATCTCAAGACATACTTCAAGAGATTCCATGAGCTGAGAGCTCTATGTCCTCATCTGTTTCCCACCAATGAAAAGCTTTTGGAAGCTTTGATGGGAGGTTTACCTCAAGCATCGAAGGAGATGTCATCGCTTGAAGCCAAAGCTGATGAAGAAGTTGTCATTGTATCCCACCGCCTTATGGAACCAATACTAAAGCTTGCAAATGCACAAGGCTCAAGTGACAACAAAAGAAAGCTTGATGATCGAAAACCTCAAATTCCAACCACCATCGGTCCAACAACAACAATCGGAACAACAACAACCAATATCACATAGCGAAACCAACATCACAATCAGCAAAACCGAAGGCAAGAAGCGCAAGGGCTTATCTTGCACCCTTTGGAAAAGGGTATGTAGGACCACATCCCGGTGTAATAGGTGTTTGATGCACCATTCGGACCTTGTCTTGTGAAGTGCGATAAGTGCAACAAGGTAGGTCATCAAGGTAAGCATTGCCGAAACCACGGAAGAGGCAACACTGTGACAAACATGAATCTTGCTATGGATGTGGAGAACAAGGTCATTTCAAGAGTCAATGCCCAAAGTTAAATGTCGTTCAAACAAACAATGCGCGTGCAAGAGTGTACATGCTAGGAGATGGAGATGCACCGTTAAACCACGACATTGTGGCGGTGCGTATTCTCTTAACAATCATTCGCAAAAATCTTGTTTGATTCGGGAGCGATAAGAGTTTTGTATCTACTACTTTTGCACCATTACTTGAAATATCCCCAATCGCCTTAGATACAACTTATGAGATAGAACTTGCCGATGGGAAAATAATAGGAACCAACACCGTAATCCGTAATTGTCCTATTCTATTACAATATCACTCGTTCCTCATAGATCTTTTGCCAATCGAACTTGGAAGTTTCGATGTCGTAATTGGCATGGATTGGTTGTCCAAACACCGTGCTAGGATTGTTTGTGACGAAAACCGTTCATATCCGCTCAACGGTGAAACCTTAGTCATCCAAGGAGATCGAGTAGAAAATACTTAAGTATCATATCTGTGCGAAGTCAATAAAGTACATGGAAAAGGATGTTATGCCTTCTTAGCTCAAGTAACGGAAAAGAAGTCGGAAGAGAAACGACTAGAGGATGTACACGTAATCAAGGAATTTCTGAGGTGTTTCGGAAGATTTCTGGACTCCCACCGCTCGACAAGTCGAATTTCAAATCGATCTTATTCACGGAGCTACTCACCAGTACGAGCACCGCATCGTTTAGCGCCTCGTAAATGCAAGAATTATCCAAACAACTAGAAGAGCTATACGAGAAAGGATTCATTAGACCAAGTTCCTCACCCAGGGAGCACCGGATTATTCGTTAAGAAGAAAGATGGATCATTCGGATGTGTATCGATTATAGAGAATTGAACAAGCTCACAATCAAAACCGCTATCCCTTACCAGAATCGATGATCTGTTTGATCGGTTACAAGGCTCGAGTGTATACTCGAAGATTGATTAAGATCCGGATATCATCGATTACGGGTAAGAGAAGAAGATATACCAAGACCGCATTTAGAACTCGATATGGCCATTATGAATTCCAAGTAATGCCATTCGGTTTAACTAATGCACTTTCTTTGTGTTATGGACCTCATGAATAGAGTCGCAAACCATACTGGATAAATTCGTCATTGTGTTCATCGACGATATTCTTATCTACTCTCGTAATAAAGAAGAACATGCGGAACACACGAAGGCATCACGAAGTTACTCAAGGATGAAAAATTGTACATAAAGTTTTCCAAGTGTGACTTTTGGATTGAGACAGGTCAATTTCTTG
This sequence comes from Chrysanthemum lavandulifolium, assembly GCA_022545495.1. NCBI lineage: Eukaryota > Viridiplantae > Streptophyta > Magnoliopsida > Asterales > Asteraceae > Chrysanthemum > Chrysanthemum lavandulifolium. The sequence continues at coordinate 253,532,426 of CM040245.1, forward strand.
GTCATGTGATCGACGGTGAAGGAATCCATGTGGATCCCGCAAAGATTGAATCTGTTAAGAATTGGCGATACCTACTAACCCAGCGAAATTCGTCAATTCTTAGGACTTCTTGGTTATTATCGAAGATTCATGAAGGCTTCTCGAAAATAGCTAAACCATTGACCGAGTTAACCCAAAAATGAAGAAATTCGAATGGGAGGCGATCAAGAATCGACTTTTCAACTCTAAAGAACAAACTTTGCGAAGCACCTATCTTGGCACTACCAGGAAGGAGCCGAAGATTTTGTAACATATTGTGATGCTTCACACATGGGTTTAGGCGTTGTTCTCATGCAAAGGAACAAGGTGATTGCTTATGCGTCACGACAACTCAAAACTCATGAGAAGAATTATACTACTCACGATCTAGAACTTGGCGCGTGGTATTTGCACTCAAATTATGGAGACATTATTTGTACGGAACCAAATGTATAGTGTACACCGATCACAAAAGTCTTCAACACATCTTAGATCAAAAGGAATTGAATATGCGTCAACGCCACCGGCTCGAATTGCTTAGTGATTATGATGCGAGATCCGTTATCATCACGGAAAGGCAAACGTTGTTGCCGATGCCTTGAGCGAAAAAGATCGCCCTAAGCCACTTAGAGTGAGATCATTGGGAATGGTAATCAATTCACCCCTACCATCGAAAATTCTTGAAGCTCATATCGAAGCCCTTAAGGAAGAAAATAGGCCGAATGAGAAGATTTATGGCATGCCGGAGAATGAGAATGGATTTGTGAAGAGATCGGACGAACGCTATGTTTCAAGAATCGAGTTGGATTCCACTCTTTGGAGGTATCCGAGAACTCATCATGCATGAATCACATAAATCGAGTATTCCATACATCCCGGTCCCAACAAGATGTATCAAGATCTAAAGCTTTTGTCTCGGTGGCCTAATATGAAGGTCGCTATCATGTGATATCATGATGAAATGTTTGACATGCTTGAAAGTTAAAGTCGAACATCAAAAGCCATCTGGATTGCTAACTCAACCGAACTTCCTATGTGGAAATGGGAAAGAATCACAATGGACTTCATCACAAAGTTGCCAAAAACTTCTAATGGTTTTGACACCATTTGGGTTATTGTAGACCGTCTTACAAAGTCCGCTCATTTCTTGCCAATCAAGGAGAGCGACGAGATGATTACACTCGCTAGATCGTACATCAAAGAGATTGTTTCTCGTCACGGTGTACCAATCTCTATCATATCGACCGTGATAGCGATTCACCTCAAGATTTTGCAAACGCTTCAAAGAGCCATGGGTACCAACTTAGATATGAGTACCGCGTACCATCCTCAAACAGATGGACAAAGTGAAAGAACGATCCAAAATCGGAAGACATGCTAAGAGCATGAGTGATTGATTCGGAAAAGGATGGGATAAGCACTTACCTCTGGTGAATTCTCTTACAATAACAGTTATCACGCCGACATTAAAGCTGCTCCTTTTGAAGCACTCTATGGAAGAAAATGCCGATCGCGGTTCTTTGGGCGGAAGTTGGAGAAGTACAACTTACAGGCCCCAAATTGTCCAAGAGACAGAGAAAAGATAATACAAATTCGGCAAAGATTGCAAGCACTGAGATAGACAAAAGAGCTACGAGATGTTCAAGAAAACCAATGGAATTCCAAGTCGGAGACCGTGTAATGCTCAAAGTATCACCACGGAAAGGGATGGTCGATTTGGAAAACGAGGAAAGCTCAAACCTCGATCGTCGGACCATTCAAAATTCTTCAAAGAATTGGTCGGTGGCATATAAACTTGATCTTCCGAAGAACTTAGCCGAGTACATGACACGTTCCATGTCTCAAATCTTAAGAAGTGTCTTCGGATGAAACCCTAGTCGTACCACTCAAGGACATCCATTTCAATGACAAACTTAGCTTTGTCGAAGAACCATCGAGATCATGGACGAGAGAAGTTAAGAGGCTTAAGCAAAGCCGCATTCCTATCGTTAAAGTTCGATGGAATCATAAGAAGCGAAGGTGCAGAGTTCACACGGGAGCGCGAGGATGTAATCGTTCCAAGTATCCCCACATGCTCATCTAGATCACCCATGACTGACCTCTGCTGAGTTTAACACAGCGGGACGCAGTTCTCTTAAGGGTAGGTATGTAAGCTCTGGAAAATTTCAATGTACTTAACGCTTAATCGTGAATTTAACACGATCTATTTCATCATGAAATTTTCTAAACATCACATTTGCATATAATTTGGCGATACCGTTGTGATCTAAATAAATTTCCCCACTATCTTGATAATCCTAAAATACGTAATGAATACGTAAAAATTTGTAAAAAATACGAATTTAAATATAGTTAAAATATATTCAGATTCGTATTGGGCCTCGCAATTCATTGGACTTTTCATCACTCGAACCTAACTTGTTAATGGGCCTTGTGACCGGACCGAACTCACATCAACTCTAGTTGGGCCTCGTTAGGATAACCTAAGCCCAACACCCTTGAAAACCATACAGGCCTAGCACGAGTTCACGATCCAAACAAATGAAGCCCAACTCATTTCTAGTTTTCTCCTTGGGCCTCGTTGGCTACCCACCCAACGCCACACTAATAAAAGGTCTAAGTGAACATGTTGTATTTTCCTTATACCGAATCGGCTAGACAAACTCACAAACTAAGCAACTTGACAAAATCAAAACAAATTTCTACCTTGCCATAACCATGCAACGAAAAAGCGTAACTAATACCCCATGATGAAGTATAAACCGAACCACACTAGCCTAAACACAACTAAACTAAACTAGAGACATGAAACTCTTGGAATCCTATGAAAATCATGTAGGGACAAAACCATGACTAGCCACCCTAAACAAATATTTAAATCCCTAATGTTCCTTGACCACTCTTTGACTTCTTAAACCAATGGGTCATGTGTCCAATTCGACTTGACACCACATAAGCCACACCATACTTGGTTGAAAGGGGACATGAATCTTGACAAGGTTCAAGTAACATGAGGCTAAATAAGCTACAACCTAGAGTGTCTAAAGATAAAGAAATAATAGAAGCCATACTTGCTCTCCCTTTAAACCATACAACAAGCACACACACACCATCCACCTAAACTCACACAACTTACAAACACTCTCACACATACACTTAAGAAAAATCGTTCACTGTGGGGGTAGAACAAGGAAAAGAAACATTGCAAAGTGAAGGATAGGAGACACTTGGGTAAACATTTAAGACGAGTAGCATTATAAGGAGAACACGGGGTCTCGAGTTCATACCATCTTCTCGACATCTCATCCCCGCTCAATCGAGTGTAGTAAGTCTTCACCAAACTCATTTCATTTCCTCTCATTTCATTTAATCACCGTTAGATAGTTAAGCGCACCAAATGACTAGTAAATCTTTATATACATGCGTGTGCAATAGAAAAAGTGCTACATTCATACCTTATGGTCACGTAAACACAAAACACGACACTAATGATCAACTTAGAAACCATACGAGGACTTCTCATCCCTCGTTCACTATAAAACTCACGTACAAAATTTGTTCATCTTGCAACACTAAACGGGCCTGAAGCCCAAGCCGAAAGCCCAATAAGCCCGGATCTAGTCCAATAAGCATCTAACCCGCCCAATAAGCTAAAAATAAGTTAATAAGCGCTAATGTTAAGTTAGAAAGGAGTTGGAATCGATTTACAAAGTTTTCATTTTATTAAACTTGTTTTCGGACTATCTTTGCAAAAATAAGAAACGAAGGGTTCAAAAGGGTAACATATTGAAAAGCTAAATGGTCATTTATAAGTGAAACAAGTATTTTATGAAAGTCTAGGGGCTGAAAAGGTCAATGTCGAAAGTACAAGGGTAGCATGCACGTGTGCATGTGCACATGGAAAACTCCAAGGGCTGAATATGTAATTTACCTAAACTAGTATTAATAAACTTTGGGTTAGAAATGTCAAGTTTGGAAAACAAAGGTTTAAAGCGTATAAAATGAACCTAGAGGGCTGTTTTTGTAAATTCAGTTTTACCAAGGGTTAAAGTTGTCATTTCTGAAAGTTTTGGTATGAAATATAATTCGGGTGGAAAGTGTCATTTTCTAAAAGTCCAAGGACTAAACTCGTACTTTTTGTAACTCGAGGGTAAAAAGTGTAAATTTGAGAAAAGTTTAGCAAAACTTATGATTTCATTATAGCCTCGTAAAAATAAGTATTTTGACCACATGAGCGTAATATTTTCAATAACGATAAAGTTATTTCATGTACAATTATATATGTAAATGTATATATATTTTAGAAAATAATTAAGTATATGTAAAAATATACTTGTTTCGATAAAATACTCGGGGAATCTAAATACGTTAAAATGATCAACTAATTTACTAAGATCACAACGGAGAACATTTCACTTATGCGTAAGTGGCGATCACTAGTTAAGACAATGTAGCACGTAAATTAACTTAAAAGCGTTAATCACGATCGCACACTATTGGATTGGACAATCCAATGATCTATTGAATAAGAATATTCAATGCTCTATTATTTTGGTCATGAACCAAAATGCTCATTCTTGAGACTCGCCATCTCATCATTTTAGGTTTCGAGTTGGAACCTCCGCTACATTGTGCTTGATCTTTTGTGCGTGTGCATTATCATCAAGGTGAGTTCACGACCTCGCTTTTACTTTATTTTTGCAAACCCAGCGAGGAGATACATGCTCTAAACTAGAACACAAGGTTTTTCATAAATGCTTGATCCTCTTGATTATTGGTCTGCCTAAGTTGTTAGCCACAAGTCCCCGATCATGAACCATTAGTCACCACGAGTGAGCGTAGATATCGTGAATAGTACTATGGGGATTAACGAACCCCGTTTCGGTTATAGAGAAATAACCGGGGCGCACCATATTGAATTTCTTTAGGTAATTGGCTATTACCTCCTTTGGGGCATACTTACGTACACTAGTAATTCAGTGTATGCAGTTGAGTCTTGGTTTCATGAGCTTAGTGCATAATAATCTGTGATATTTTTCTTATGATATTGTTAGTTTACAATGATCATGATCTTATACTTGTGTTCAACTTATTATAAACCTATGGACTTCACTCAACAATTTTTGTTGACCTTTTTAAGCATGTTATCTCGAAATCGGTGAAGATTATGACCAAGGTGCGGAGCAGGGCATGGCAAGGCTTATCCGGTGGTGTAAAACATAAAGTTATCATTTCTTTCAAACTCATGATCTTTCTTTTGGGAAAAACACTTGATCTATTTACAATATTTTGTAACAAACTATGAGTTTTCGATGAATGATAACTATTTTAATAAAACGTCTCTTCAGTCGTTTTCTATAATTATTGACTATGATCTCCATTCATGCACTTTCAAAATCCAAGGCAATTAAAAGAGAGCGTTATTCGAAACACGGTGAACTTAAACCAATAATCCCAGTGAATAAATCACCTCTACAAGACAAGCGCACAAGCGGCGGAGAAGCTTTGTAGGTCGGTGAAGCTTATTAAAACCGCTTCTTCTGACCGCAATTTAATGTCGAGCCGTCCTTATACCCACCACACGTTTGTTTGTCCGATAGAAATAAATAAATCCCTGGCGACACAAAGGCAAGTTTTTGATCTTTAGTTCGAGAACTTATAATGATAACACCTCCGTTGAGAATGTTATATAATTGGTGTCTTCTATTTATTAGCAAAAACACAAGAGAAAATCTTCGTATTTTAATCGATATATATATATACAAAAGAAAAAGGAAAATATTTTTACTTTTTATTTTATAGAAAAATAGTAACTTCACGAATGAAGGATCTCGAGTCACTAATCGTCAAACCTCAAACGATATTGTCGTGACACAGCCTCCCCGGCTGCGGCGCCAAAATTTGATTTCAATGTCAAGACACGTCAAAATAGTTTTAAATTCATAAAAAAGATTTTTCCATATTTTTTTTTCCTTTTTATTTGGTATTTTTCACAATTTAAATTAGATTTAAATAGTTTTAAATTCATAAAAAATAGAAAATTAATCTGAAAAATAAAAAAATAGTTTTAAAAAGTCTTTTGAGTTATTTTAGATTTTTAGAAAATAGTTTCATATTTTTCTCTTTGATTTTTATAATTTTTAGTATTTTAAATTAGTTTAAATAGTTAAAAATTAGATTTTAATTCTAATAAAATCTAGAAAAATCCAAAAAAATAGTTTTAATTCATAATTAGTTTTTACATTACATTTCTGGAGTAAAAGTAATTTTAGGCATTTTTAGGATAGTATTTAGACGTAGTTGCATTTTATTTACGTTTTATTAATTACGTTTTAGTTTAATTCGCGCTTAGGATTTCCCGTAGAATAGATTCCCTTTATTATTTTCCCCATTCCCGTAGTTTAATAAAATCAAAATCAATCAAATCAAAACATCGAGCATTAAATTCCAAACCAAGAACGACGTTGGCAATTCACACCTCGTTGGGAAACGATTCGGGTTGTCTAATCCGTATACACAATCACACACGGGATTTGATTTATTATTCTTTTTCCTAAAGGAATTTGAATCTATCTTCGTGATTATTTTTGATATCGATATTGAGGTTTTATCCATACATAACCCCTAAGCCTTCATTATCAAAGAATCGGTGTCCGAGCCGTTTTAAGTTTCTTACGGTTAGTCATTCACAAGTGGCTAGCTTGTGTGAGTAAGCTTGACGTGTTTCGGCATTGAATCAAATTTTAGGCGCCGCCGGGAGGTTGTGTCACGACAATATCGTTTGAGGTTTGACGATTAGTGACTCGAGATCCTTCATTCGTGAAGTTACTATTTTCTATAAAATAAAAAGTAAAAATATTTTCCTTTTTCTTTGTATATATATCGATTAAAAATACAAAAGATTTTCTTTTGTTTTGCTAATAAATAGAAGACACCAATTATATAACATTCTCAACGGAGGTGTTATCATTATAAGTTCGAACTAAAGATCAAAACTTGCCTTTGTGTCGCGTGAATTGATTTACTTCTATCGGATAAACAAAGCGTGTGGTGGGTATAAGGGCGACCGACATTAAATTGCGGTCAGAAGAAGCGGGTTTTAATAAGCTTTCACGACCTACAAAGCTTCTCCGCCGCTTGTGCGCTTGTCTTGTAGAGGTGATTTATTCACTGGGATTATTGTTAAGTTCACCGTGTTTTCGAATATCGGTCTCTTTTAATTGCCTTGGTTTTAAGTGCATCTTTTCGCTCTCAATCACGGCGTGAGCGTAATCAAAGAATAGGCGTGCCGAGTTACGTGCTATCGTTGAAGAACCCGTCATGGCGGACACTCGAGCGATGAACGAGTTACTTCAAGCTCCGTGAGACGGCTACGGTGATGCTATCGTACTTCCACCAATTAACACGAAAATTTTGAATTAAAACAAATCTAATACAATTGGTGTCTAATAAACCTTTTTGTGGTTTAGATCGTGAGGAGCCCCACGCACATCTCCGTTGGTTTAATCAAGTTGCTTCTCGATTAACTTTCGGGCGTCTCATGAGTCGATTAAGTTGAGATTGTTTCCATTTTCCTCGAGGAGGCAGCCGGACTTGGCTCGAGAAAGAACCCCTCGATCAATTACAACATGGGAAGATCTTTCTAAGAAATTTGTAGAACCAATTCTTTCCTCCGTCAAAAATAACAATGTTACGAATCAAATCATAAATTTTCAACAAAAATTTGACGAGAGTTTTGGAGAAGCATGGGATAGATTCAAGGAACTTTTACGTAAATGCCCAAATCACGGTTTTACCGATCTTCATCGATTGATACATTCTATAATGCTCTTACTCCATCCGATCAAGATTCGCTTAACGTGTCGCGGTGGTAATATCTTGAGTCGTATGCCCACCGATATTAGAATGATTATCGAAAATAAGTCAAAAGTTTCTTCGTCTAGAAACCGTCCGGTTGTTTCTAAGATTGCTACTAATGATAACTACGGTTTGAAGAGTGAGTTAAGTGGACTGACTGATGCTATTAATTCTATGATGAGAGAGTTTAAGATTCATAAATCTGAATCAGTCAAAGCCGTTACTGAAACATGTGTTATTTGCGGTGGTCCTCATCCGTACTATAATTGTCAAGCCACCGATGGCGATCTCCGAAATGCTTCCGTAGCCTCTGCTAATCCGGTTCAAAATCAGAATCAAGGATACCGTGCCAACCAAATGGGACCACCCGGTTTTGCACCCGTTCCTCAACAAAACCAAAACCGTTATCAAAACCAATCTTACAATCAAAACCGAGGAGCCAATCTCAATCATAGTAATCAAAACTACCAAGCTCCTCCTTCTCAAGTTTATCAACAACCTCCTCAACAACAATATCAATCACCTCATCAAGCTGTTCCAAACAACGAGTTTCTGTCTTACATGAAGAGTTCCGATAACACCATTAAAAATTTGCAAACTCAAATTAACGGCATGAGGACGGATTTCAAAAAGGAAATTGAAGCTACGAGTAACAAGCAGATGAGAGAAATGAGGGATATGATGGCTAGTTTCTTTCAAGCTAATCAACCTTCTACGTCTTATTCTCAGCCCTCCGGTTCTCTTCCGAGTAGTACTATTCCTAACCCGAGAGGTGACATGAAAGCTATCACTACCCGAAGTGGTGTTGCTTACGATGGACCCACGGTTCCTACCACTATTTCTTCTTCTCCGTCTTGTGTGGTAGACCGTGAGACCGGGGTGACAAAGGACCAAGTGCTTCCCTCTTGATAAGAGAGATCGAGAATGTCCAACCCACGGTTGTCCCGACGTCGAGCCCAAGGATGCTCGGTTAGTGTTGAAAAGACTAACTCAAAACAACACTTCCGTGCCGTCAAGGATGAATGATCAAAGCAACGTGAACAAGCAAATCTTCAAATGGAAAAATTCTTTCGGATATTTCAAGATCTTCACTTCAAATTAGCTTCATGGATGCTCTTCTTCTCATGCCTAAGTTTGTTTCGACACTAAAAGGAATGTTAAGTAACAAAGAGAAATTTGTGGATTTGGCAAAGCGTCTTTGAATGAGAATTGTTCGTGGTTATTCTCAAGAAACTTCCGAAAAGTTAGGTGACCCGGCAAGTTCCTCATTCCGTGCGATTTTCAAGGAATTATTGATTTCGCCTTGGCGATCTTGGCGCGAGTATCAATTTGATGCCGAAATCAATTTACGATAAGCTTTCATTGCCCCACTTACCCCGACATGTATGACCCTCGAGCTAGCCGACCGTACTCACGACAACACCAATCGGTATAGCCGAGGATGTTTTTGTTAAAGTGGGGAAGTTCGATTTCCCCGCAGATTTTGTTGTCGTTGATTTCGATGCCGACCCTCATGTGCCCCTTATTCTCGGAAGATGCTTTTTAAGGACGGGCCATGCGTTGATTGATGTGTATGAAGGAGATATCACTCTAAGAGTTGGAAAAGAAGCCGTCACGTTTAACGTTAACCATACTTCAAAATCTTTTACCAAACAATATGATGTGGCCAAAATTAGTAACACCGAGGTGACAAAGGACCGGAATTCCTACTAATAACGAAGTACCAAAACGTCCAACCTCGGTTGTTCAAAAGTTGGGCCTAAGACATCAAGAATTGATCCGAGTCTTTCACGTTTCACGGTTAAGAGTTTGTCTACGATACGTCTTTGAGCAAAAGAAGAAACTAGAAAAGGAGACTACAGCGGTTATGGTGGAAAATGCTAGCTCTAAGAGCACACCACTTGTCCACCTCCGCTTTACGTATCGGATTGATCTTGTTCCTAAAAGCGTCGAGTTTTCTTTGGTGGCAATCCCACTCCCCTTCTTCGAAAATATCCTTCCCATACTCAATATGAGGAAGATGATTCTATCATGAAAGAAATTGAGGCTTATTTGAAAAGTGATTCAGTTTCACCAGAAATTGATAACGCTGACATCGACATCGAAGAAGATATTCGTTTGATTGAAAAAATGCTTTACGGAGATTCTGAAAAAGTTATTCAAGAATTCAAGCCGTCTTTTAATCCTTCGGAGCCCGAGCTCAAGGATTCTTCCATTGATTTACTTCTCGAGGAGTTCGCGATGAACTTGCTCCCACCGACTCGATTCTTTTCGAGCTTGAAGAAAGCGAATATGATGATCCGTTTTCCCAAAGAAAATAAGGAAGTTAAGATTTCATTGATGAGCTTGTTGATCCAGAGGTCCCACACTATTTTTATCCGAGAGTGATTCCTCTTCTCGTGAGGATTTTCACGTAGATGATACTTTGATTTTGTTCCTCTCCGAGGACAAAATTTTTAACCCTGGGATACTCATCGAAGAGTACATTCTTATCACCAAAGTTATTCGGAAAAAGGATCCTATCTTGGAGGCCTTCATTGTTGAACCTTTGAAATTCACCTCTTTGTACCATGGACTCCCTTCTTTGGAGTATTTCTATTGTGATCCGTCATCCCGACGTCCGCCCGCAAAACCACCGGATGATGGATCAATCTTTCTTGAAAAACCATTTGTGAGTTCGGGAGGATTTAACCTTTATGTGCTTGAGCCCGACACTTTCTTTCCTCCCAACCCACCCAGTCTCATTCCTTGAGAATGAGGACACCGTTTGACCACGGTATCTCTACCACTTTCTTCCCAAGGACAAATGAATTGGGACGAGTCGGGCTAGCGACTCGGTGATCAAAAAAATGGCGCCGTGGGAGGCACCCCATGCTTATCCATCTATCTTCTTTCTATTTTCTAATAAGTGGCGTGAAGGGTGCGCTCTTGATTTCTCGTGTTTGGTTGTTTGTGATGTTGTGTTTAGGATGTTCCCGATATGAAGATTCTCGTGCTCAAGTTTGTCATTTCTCCACTCGAGTTTCATGATCGATCTTGATGGAAATCCGATATCCTAATCTTATCGACTAACGTTTATCTTCTAGCATACTTAATAAACGGCTTTTAGATTTTCGTGATACCCTTGTTTTAAACATTGAGGACAATGTTTCGTTCTAGTCTGGGGTAGGGTAATCTTGATTTGATTTGACCGACTTGCTTGTTTTTCGTCGTATACTCGTAACCCGCTTTTCCTTAGAAAATTTAAAAAAAATTGTGCAAAAATGAGCAAAATTTAAAAATTTTGTAAGCTTTTATTAAGTCTTTTTGATTGAAAAGTTTTGCTAGTCTCTTAGACAAGAAGCTATAAATGCTAATTCTAGCTCACAAGGCCAAGATTTTGCAAGTTTCCTGAGTGACTTCAAATATGCATGACTTTATTTCATTAGGCGAAACATTTGCTAAGTTAATATATGTTTTGACACCTTGTTGACTTTCCACCGGTGAGAGTAGGAATAGAATTACGACTTGACCGGGCATGTTGAGCCCTAGCTTGTTCCCTTAACCATAGGTAATCTAAAATTATCGCCTAAGCATCTGCGGATCTCATTATTTGGGATTTTAAATTTGCGAGATAGAGAAATGATAGAGTTACTTATGAGTTTAGATGCTAAGCGTGGAGTAGTTGGTTCTCTTTAGAGCCCATCGAAGGTACTTATGGCTTTTGTTCCCACAAAATTGTTTCACCCCATATCATCTAATAATAATTAGAGATGTCGAGTTTTGGCGATAGTTAGTTCTTTATCTTCTTAAAAGAATCTTTGTTTTAAAAATTGGGTACACATCAAGGATCCGTAATAAATAAATGAGTAATCATGATATGTGATAAAGTAATAAGTAAAGTTGTGAGTCATGTGTCGAGATCGGACCTTTGGATCTTTAGCCGGGATTGAGTGAGGTCTTAGCCTAGCCACCGGGATCCTCATTTCATGAAGCCTATAGTCTTGGAATTACCCCGTGAAGCTCCGTGGTTCATAGCTCATAAGTAAAAAAAAAAAAAAAAAATGATGTTGAAAAATGAAAATGAAAAAAATCAAAAATATTAGTGAATAAAAATTCCTTGATGTGAACCTCATTTTACGACAATGGTTCTTGAGAGAAGGCGGATAACTAATTATCGACTTAGCTTTGTATCTTTATCGGAATAAAAGTTATCGAAGCGAGAATTTGAAGAAATTCATTTCACAAAATAAAAAATCTAGAGGAAAATAGGAAAACGGGAACAATAGGTATTTACACAAGTAACTTCCATGGGTAGTGTTAGCATCTAGAGTCGTATGTAACAATGATTTCGGTTTTACGCTTAGTTTGGGGACTTGTGAAAAATCAGGGACGATGTATTCTATCCGTATGGTCACTTCACGATGTGTTGTGTTTTCTACTCCGTGATCCTAACGTGTCGTTTGAAAAATGTTTGAGTTATTGATCGACATGAAAGTTCAACAAACCGTCATTCATAATCATAATGTGCTTAAACGTAATATCTACATGTGAATTTAAAAGGTAAGCAGGCGTTTTAGAATTAGGGTTTCTTAACCTCTTTGAGGAATCTTTGCTACTTCTTCTCTTATTATTGGTTTGTTCGAACTGCTTTTAAGTTTCTTACTGGTTAGTCATTCACAAGTGGCTAGCTTGTGTGAGATAACTTGACGGTTTGGACATACCAATTTAAGTTTCTTCATAGGTTTAGTAGAAGAGATTGAAGTCCTTGGTTTTAGAAGCGTGAGTTGATTGCATTGCGTGAGGACACGACAATGGTCTCGTCTGGGTATTTTGGTATGTGCTAAAACACATACCTTTTCTATATCAAACTGACCCAAAATTACCAAGAAAGAGCCGTTTATTGCTAATATTTGTGGTTTTCTTGAGTTTGTGCTTGTGCAGTGCGGATATGCAAAACACACAAAAGGAACCAAATCGACGTATATCCGAGCACGAGAGATCAAGAGAGTTTGAAAGTGAGGAAGGTCGGGATTGTGCATTTTGGAAGATTTTATTCTCTGAGGATGATTTTTAGAAGTTACAATCAAGTTTGAAGAAATATCAAGATTAGTCCCTGAGCTTTGAGTATTTGGCAGAAATGATCCTCCAAGTTTCAGAAGTTACAAATTTCACCCTTGGAGTATTTAAGAATGACAAGAAGAGCCCTTGAAAGAAATTTTCAGATTTTCATGTGAGGACCTTGAAGTTTCAGTTTGCACATAAATGGTCCTTGTAAGCTTAAATGGATACTTATCTAGTCCTTAGCCCAAAAATACACAAACAAAACTCATGGCCCAAAATGAAACAACCCGGATCCAGTCCAAGCCTAAACCCAACCAACCGGTTTAATGTTAACCCGAATCCCACTTTTTACCCGAGTCAAAGCAAACCCAAACCCGGTCAAAACGTTTGAAATATATATAAAAAACACAAAACAGACCCCGCGCTATTTTTTTACCCAAATCTGCTATTGACGAACCCTAATTACCCCTATACAATCAATTAACAAAATTACCACAATTAAGGGCACTTTCGCTTTATTCGACACCCTCGACACACGGATGCCACTTGGCAATCCGTGTGTCATTCCCATCACTCCTTGCCCTCGATTGGCTAGTGCAGCGTGGAAATTCTGATCCTAAGGTGGAAATGGATTGGACACATGTGGGATATGATCTAAAGGCTACAAATGATTCAGAGAAAGCACAAATGGGGAATTCTAGATCCTTCCCAAGACCCTCAAGCTCAGCTATATAAAGCCCTTTGTATTCACAGATGTAATGTGTAGTTTGTAGAGAGAGAAAGTAGTGTAGTAGAGAGTAGAGAGTAGTAATCCTTTAATTTTCATTTCAATGTTTTAGTTAAATTTTGTATTTCACTCTTTGTAATCAAAATTCTCATTTATAAAATTTGTTTAATTTTGTGTTAATTCAGTTTTGATTACTGTTTCATTCAATCTCAAATCCATTTGATATTCAGTTAATGCTTTTTAATACTTAAATTTCTCAAAAAACAGAAAAATCATAAAAATAAGAAAAAATATTTGAAAAATAAAAAATACTCTCATCCTCTTTATTAAGCTTAGCTAATGTTTCTAAAACCTTGTTAAAGCTTCTGTTTAACTAATTGAAGGTTTAAGTGTGTTTAATCTCAATTCATAAACAAGTTACAAATTCAGTCAACACAAGTCAAAGTTACATATTCATGGTTAAATTACTCTGTGTTGCTGATTTGGAGATGGATCTGGGTTGAATCTGAGCTGGAATTGGGTTGAGTTTGATTCATTTAGTTGGGTGATAGAATAGGATAATGGTTCATGGATCATTTGTTAGCAAGCTAATTTTGGCTGGACAACTGTGAGTACTAAGTTCTCTATTACCTGTGATCTTTATTTAAAGCTAGATCTGAGTTCTTTTAGTCTAGATTCAGTAGTTATATTGTAGTTTAATTCACTACTGGTATAATTTGTAGATATGCTATAATTCTATTATAATTGCATCAGTAGTCTAATCTAGTGCTAGTAAGATTTAGTAGTTAAGCTTAGCTCTATCAGTTACATATTTGCTTATTGAATCTAGCTACAACTCATTTGTGGATCATATTTGTGTTTTAAAGTGATAAGTGGTTTAACTGTTTCATAAACTTGTGTTTGGATTAACTGTTAATTTAGAATTGCAGAGCTAGGTTGTGGATAGATTCTGTCTACTGAGTTTTCTTTAGGTTTATTGGAGTTATTCTGGTCATTAGATTGCACCTAAGTTTAGTTAAAGTCAAAATTAGCTTTTATCTGATCTAATTATCATATCAGTAGGTTATTTGAAGATCAAAAGACATATTTAGGTTTAGAATTTGGAAATCTAGCTTTTGGTAGTTTTGTTTTAGCTAATAACATATTAATCAGTTCAATATTTTTCCATATTTTTCTTAAACTGGGAAAATTGGAAAATTATTTTTTTGAACTTTTTCTTAATTATTTGCAATAAAAACTATTTAAAAAGGCTTAAAAACTATTTTTAATTAAGAAAAATAGCAAACAATGACCAAAAATTATGAAAATCTCAGGAAAATTCTAAAATGATAATCTAAATCTATGAAAAATAAGAAATATGGTGGTTATGTGTGAGATATTAGAGCTGATGCACAAACTGCTTATTAATAAGCTAAGGAAAATAAGCAAACAAGTGAAATAAGCTACCAAACAGATACTCAAGCTAGATTATGCTAAAATAAGCTCATAGCAACTAATTACAACTAATCCTAACAAGCTACAAGCCCTGACTTAAGAATTATGCTAACTGATTTTTGATCCCAATAGCTAAAACAGGTCCCTACTTTGAGCTTATTCACAAGCTTATCAGAAAAGCTTGAGTGAAAAACAGATAGGTGGTCTTCAAGATCACCTAGCAGACTGTACCTAAACCAAAACTCAGACCCTAACTCTTTGAAATAAGCTCAATGCACAAGCTGCAAATTCCCTGTTTCACACTCAGTACATACTGAGTGTGAACAGGGGAGGCACAGCAGGTTTGAACAGCTTTTTTGAAGCTTAAAATGACTTGATAAGTTTTGACAAAAAACAGATTTCAACACTATACCAATTGAACTTGTAATTCCCAAAGTTTGAAATACTAATTCTCAGAAATGAATCAGTTAGAGAACCTCAAAGTTTGGTGCAAAACTGTTTTTTCAATTGTTGACTTTTTGAAAACAGAAATGGAACTTTGACTTTAGTGAGATTTAATCCAAAATATTGAACCGATTAATATGTTATTAGCTACAAAACTACCAAAAGCTAGATTTCCAAATTCTAAACCTAAATATGTCTTTTGATCTTCAAATAACCTATTGATATGATAATTAGATCAGATAAAAGCTAATTTTGACTTTAACTAAACTTAGGTGCAATCTAATGACCAGAATAACTCCAATAAACCTAAAGAAAACTCAGTAGACAGAATCTATCCACAACCTAGCTCTGCAATTCTAAATTAACAGTTAATCCAAACACAAGTTTATGAAACAGTTAAACCACTTATCACTTTAAAACACAAATATGATCCACAAATGAGTTGTAGCTAGATTCAATAAGCAAATATGTAACTGATAGAGCTAAGCTTAACTACTAAATCTTACTAGCACTAGATTAGACTACTGATGCAATTATACTAGAATTATAGAAGATCTACAAATTATACCAGTAGTGAATTAAACTACAATATAACTACTGAATCTAGACTAAAAGAACTCAGATCTAGCTTTAAATAAAGATCACAGGTAATAGAGAACTTAGTACTCACAGTTGTCCAGCCAAAATTAGCTTGCTAACAAATGATCCATGAACCATTATCCTATTCTATCACCCAACTAAATGAATCAAACTCAACCTAATTCCAGCTCAGATTCAACCCAGATCCATCTCCAAATCAGCAACACAGAGTAATTTAACCATGAATATGTAACTTTGACTTGTGTTGACTGAATTTGTAACTTGTTTATGAATTGAGATTAAACACACTTAAACCTTCAATTAGTTAAGCAGAAGCTTTAACAAGGTTTTAGAAACATTAGCTAAGCTTAATAAAGAGGATGAGAGTATTTTTATTTTTCAAATATTTTTCTTATTTTTATGATTTTTGCTTTTGAGAAATTTAAGTATTAAAAGCATTAACTCGAATATCAAATGGATTTGAGATTGAATGAAACAGTAATCAAAACTGAATTAACACAAAATTAAACAAATTTTATAAATGAGAATTTTGATTACAAAGAGTGAAATACGAAATTTAACTAAAACATTGAAATGAAAATTATAGGATTACTACTCTCTACTCTCTACTACACTACTTTCTCTCTCTACAAACTACACATTACATCTATGAATACAAAGGGCTTTATATAGCTGAGCTTGAGGGTCTTGGGAAGGATCTAGAATTCCCCATTTGTGCTTTCTCTGAATCATTTGTAGCCTTTAGATCATATCCCACATGTGTCCAATCCATTTCCACCTTAGGATCAGAATTTCCACGTTGCACTAGCCAATCAGAGGGCAAGGAGTGATGGGAATGACACACGGATTGCCAAGCTGGCATCCGTGTGTCAGAGGGTGTCAGAATAAAGTACGAAAGTGCCCTTAATTGTGGTAATTTTTGTCAATTGACTGTATAGGGGTAATTAGGGTTCGTCAATAGCAGATTTGGGTAAAAAAATAGCGCGGGGTCTGTTTTGGGTTTTTTATATATATTTCAAACGTTTTGACCGGGTTTGGGTTTGCTTTGACTCGGGTAAAAAGTGGGATTCGGGTTAACATTAAACCGGTTGGTTGGGTTTAGGCTTGGACTGGATCCGGGTTGTTTCATTTTGGGCCATGAGTTTTGTTTGTGTATTTTTGGGCTAAGGACTAGATAAGTATCCATTTAAGCTTACAAGGACCATTTATGTGCAAACTGAAACTTCAAGGTCCTCACATGAAAATCTGAAAATCTCTTTCAAGGGCTCTTCTTGTCATTCTTAAATACTCCAAGGGTGAAATTTGTAACTTCTGAAACTTGGAGGATCATTTCTGCCAAATACTCAAAGCTCAGGGACTAATCTTGATATTTCTTCAAACTTGATTGTAACTTCTAAAAATCATCCTCAGAGAATAAAATCTTCCAAAATGCACAATCCCGACCTTCCGGCTCAGCTCAAACTCTCTTGATCTCTCGTGCTCGGATTTACGCCCGATTTGGTTCCTTTTGTGTGTTTCAGATATCCGCACTGCACAAGCACAAACTCAAGAAACCACAAATATTAGCAATAAACGGCTCTTTCTTGGTAATTTTGGGTCAGTTTGATATAGAAAAGGTATGTTTTAGCACATACCGGTGTACTCTTACTCCTCAAAGGGTTCAGTCTCCACATCGGATAATATGTGTGGTGAGTCTGGTGTAGAGCCAACTGATGTTAAAATTGTGATAGGGAATGACAAGGCATTCTCCATGTCAAAGTATGATGTGAGTATGTTGGGATGGGTATATGAAGACATCAATGTGATAATCGATTTGAAATGAAAGTAAATAACCCGCATGTATGATGAATATGCACTTATGATGAAATGATGAGATGCTATGATGATGTAGTTATAGTCTAGGGTCAATGATAAAACCTAGTTCTCTATAACCGAAGCTCTTATGCCAATCTGTCACACTCCCAAAATACATATTGCAAATGAATGGAATTCTTGGGGATGACATCATAGCATCACATTCTGATTATATTGAACGACCTAAAGTGTCATTTGGAAAATACATTGTTTGATATAATAAAACATTTAGAGTTACAAAAGATAGGTCCCAAAAAGGTAGTCAACATTTGCGGAAATAAGTTTGTTAGAATCCAAACGATGTTTTAAAGTGCATAAAATCCATGTGAGACGCGTCGTCACTGCGACTCTATGATAAGTCCTTATGTATGCCATGAAGTATATGCCTTATATACCTGAAAATACATTGCTAAAAGTATCAACACAAAGGTTGAGTGAGTTCATAGAGTTTATGTAAATGTTTTATATGACCACCACAAGTATAAGTTATGTATGACAAATATGTTACATAAAAATGATACAATTGCTATAAGCACATGACACAGAAGCTAGACTGATCATGATGTTCGCCCCAACAGAGTGTTTTGCCAAACAACTCAAATAATGATAATAAATGAAATGCATCCGTTTGACCAGTTGGGACCACCAACCCGGATGGAGGAGTCACCCTCAATAGATCTATTCACTCACCCTCGCTTCTTTCGGAATTAACGGTTCATGATTATGAAATGGGGACATTCAATTGGCAATGAGGTAACTTAAGCAATGTAATGAATTTGATATACTTAGTATCGTAATAAAAAAAAATGATGTGCAATGTATTCTCCCCCGTAGGTTTGAAAATAAGTATAAACTTGAATAAAACGGGGCTATGAAAACTCACCTGATACAATGATTATGATGATATAGTGCAATACTGAAATGAGGTGCAATCTCTAACCGCGACCTATTAGGAATGATATGATTCTAACATGAGTCATGATGGAATGTTATGCATGCAAACTCATATGATATCCATACGACTTGTACATTTTTGAAAATAAAGTTTATCGTCGAAAATAAGTTTATAACATCTTGACAAGTTATAAATTACTTTACAAGTATTTACGTTGAAACGATATCCTACTATAGTCGTTTAGTGATTTATTAAGAAATTATAGTTTTTCGTTGTAAAACAATATAATTTGACAACTCATGGAAATGGCTAAATGGCCTCGAAAAGCTAGTCGTAAAATAGTGAATATCGAGTCTTAGAAAACAAACTCAATGGTTTTGGAAAGCTTGTAACGTTATCTAAAAGTCTTAGTGTTTAACTTTTAATTATAGAGGTCTCGATCATGGAGAAAAATAAAGATGAAGTAGGGTAGTCGGACTAAAAATATTGTTTAAGGTTAGTTTTCGGCAAAGTTTGAGTGACCGTATATTATTCGTTACAATTCCGTTTGACGAACGGTTAAACATTTTGGAAAATAGGCTAGGTGAACTCACTTTTACTAGAAGACATCATTTTCTAAAAAGTATTCTATCGATGTGAAATACGACTCCAAACATGGTCACTAGCGACAACTAGTTTGGCTAATAGAAAATATATATGTAAGTGTTTTATACTTGTGAATAATAGTTACGACAACCTTATTTAAAGCGTGTAATTTAGTCGTTATAAGTCCGTTTTCGCTTTATATATCCTTAGCTTCATGTTAAAGTATACTAATACATTTTGACAAATCGACTCATTTAGATAACGCTTAAAACTCATTTTTATCTACGAAAAATTCGGACAGCATGCGTTTTTCGAAAATATAGTTTTAAATCGTTAAACTTGAAAATAGCATAACTTCTTCGTTATAAATCCGTTTTAACCCGTTCAAGCGACCACGGTTTCGTTTTAAAGTATATTTTCTGAATATCTAGCTCAAAATAATCCTTGACCTGACAAAATTTCCAGATTCTACAAAAAAGATCAGACCTCATATTTAAGTTGTCAAAAATGATTTTTCTTGCGTAATACTTGTTTCAATCACTTCAAATCAACACCAAATCTATTCTAAACCTACCATACACCTTCTTAGGGTGTCATGAGTTCCTAAACATCATCAACAGTGATATGTTTCAAGGGATTAATTATAGGATTGTTAAAACTCATTATATGTAGTCAAAATCAAATAAAAGTGGTATGAATCACATAATAATTGCATGTTTTTCTTACTAGATCATAAAAATACATCAAGTAAGAGTATGAAAGATTAGAAAAATCATTAGAAGTTTACTTGAGTGATTGAAGAATTTTGAGCTAGAAAACTTAATAATCTTAAGGTTTTATTTCAAAACCTTAACTAGATTATCACTAAGACTTGTTTAAACACTTGAACCTTGAAAATTTTATGGTTTCTTCTTGATCTTGGCGAATACCACAAGGATGGTGAAAGAGTTGTGAGATTTATTTTTGTGTTACTTGAAGTCTAGGATGAAAATGTGTAAAGTTTATGTGTTATGTACCCCAAATATCTTGTTTCAATATACTATAATAATATAGCTACTAGAAAATGACACATATACTTGTGACTATGTATGTTAGTATACAACCATAAATATGAACAAGAGAAAATGATTTTTTTTTTTTTTTTTTTTGTGTAAAAGTCTTGTAGACATTTAGTTATTAATTGAATTAATGTATTATATTATTTGTTTTGGGTATTGGGTTAACTAGAAATAAATTTTAACGGAACAAAATAAAAAATATCGAAGTCATAAAAATTATAAAAATGCATTTCTCGCAAGTACTGAGTGAATAAATAATTATCGAATAGAATTTACGAAAACTGTCGTAATTATATGTATACAACAATATATATACAAAATAAATTCAAAACATCGGGTAAACTAATAATATAATTTTTATAGTCTTAAATGAGTATAAAAATATATTAGGGCAATTTTTGTAAGTTTTGAATCAATTGTTCAAAATAAATGATCGTGCGATAGCGTTTATTTAATAAATAATTATGCGTTAATGGAATTTGAAAACCTATGCATAAACTGATATGAACTGATGTTACTCATGATATGTAGACTAACTCTAGTCTATATGTAATATTCTCAATGATGTTCCATGAATACGCAGCTAAACCCTTAAGGTTACGCGTATTTGATACTCGTAAACCTAGTTTACGAAAAATGATGAATAGTAAATCATGAATAGTGATTTTTCTCCGGGGAATGAATAGTGTTTCGTGAATAGTAAAATTGTGAAATAACCTCTCAAAGTCTCAAACCGACTTCAAAAACGATGAATAGTAAAATGATGAATAGTAACGATGAATAGTAAATTCCCGAGATGAATAGTGAAATTTTCAAAGTTTGTAAAATGACCTGAAATTACGAGTTGTCACACTAAGCTCATGATACCGAAAACGTTAACAGCTTGTCAATAGAAATTGATATAATAATTTGCCAGGTCTTGGTCAAACAGTGGCCCTAATAGGTAATTTGCCAATAAACCTATGGTTCTTCAAATAGAGTGCGTTTGTTTACCGGACTTGGTCAAACAAACGGATTAAATCAATCCCGATAGATCTATCCACATTATTCGATGAGTGTCTAAATACTCATCATTTTATCACTGTTAGAATGCCAAAATATCCGAAAACACTCGAAATGCATCAAAAGATGAAAATATCACGATAAGTGTTTTATGTGTTTTAAATGCAAAATATCAAAATCAGATGAAAAACGTATCAAGTTTGCATAATTGGCAGTTTTAGTCCCCCAAGTTTCAAAAGTTGTCAAAAACAGTCCTTGGTAAATCAAAATAAAGAAAAATATCATTCAAGGTCCCTGAATTATTCTAAATTGTCAAAAATGGTCCTTGAATGAATCTTTGGTCAAATGGCAGAAAAGGTCCTTCAAGTTTGAAAATTGTCATAAATAGTCCTTGGAAATATAAAAATGGAATTTTATGCAAATGTGGTCCTTGTACTATTAAAGTTTGTCAAGTTTGGTCCTTTTGATAACATTGGAAAAAGTTCAGTTTGGTCCCTCAAGTTTGGCCGAATTACACAAATGGTCCTTGTATTACTACTAAACCAAACCGGACCCCTTTTAATATCCAACCCAGCTGCCCAATCTTGCAAACCAAGCCCAACCCAATGACTTGACCCTTGACCTATACCCACTTGAGCCAGTCAAATAACGTTTTGAACCCAGTCATTATCCAATTGTGAACCCCCGTTATTAATAATACACGGTCAAGAAAGTCAAAACCAGAGATACTGTACATCTCTCTCACGTTTACCCGCCCAAAACCAGTGATCCAGATACCACCATGGTTTCATCCCACTTGATCCTTCTACCTTTACACCTGTCTTCCAAGTTGTTTAACCACCCTCCTCCACCTTCACAATATCCCAAAGATCATTAATTGACTCAAACCTGCTAATGACTTTTTTGGCGCCAAATCTACATATGGACGAATATGATGAATTTTGAGGATCCAATGGCTGGAAAGAGGTGGGAAAGTCTCAGAGATGTCGACTAGAGTCAAAAAGATCTTTATAAAGAGAGAGGAAGCAATGTGGGAAGATATCTAGAGTAATTTTAATTAGCTCATGTCGTTTTAGCTTAATTTTAAATTTCAGTGTATGTTTTAGCTTTAAAGATTTGTATTTCAAGTTTTCAGTGTACAATAAAGCTTTTGTGATTATTAATTTCAGTATTGAGCTTCATTTTCAGTTTATGCAATTTTTAAAGTTCAAAAATCTCAAAATGTTCTAATGTTGTTGTTAGTTGTTTTTATGGACTGAGTAAGATCACATAAGCTCCTAGATAGCTTCTAAAAGCTATTAGATACTTTAAAAATCAGTTTAGAAGCAAAAACAAAAAAAATACCAAAAATACAAATAAAATAGTGAGAAATTCAAAAATCAATGGAGATGGTGATCAAAGCTGGAGCAGGGTAAATACAGGATTGCCCTTGGGTTTAGTTCTTCTTGGGAAGTTATAGGGTGTGATTTCAGTCCATGGTTCTCAGTTTTACTTTGGAAACCAATTTGTAAGCCTTTTGCTCATTTTGGCATTTCACTGTTTGGGTTGCTCATTAGCTTAAATCTCTGTATGTTCATGTTTATTTGTCATATTTGAGTATAATTAAGCCTTTAAACCAGTTGCTTGTTCTTTTAAATTTGTAGTTAGCAAAAATTTTAGTTTAACAGTCAAAATTGCATAATTGTCATTTCTTAGTTTCTTGTTGTTAGTACTGTTGTTTAATGCTTAATTAGTCTTCTTATATGATAATTTAAGGTTTGTAATAACGTTCATGGTCTTAATCTGTTTAAATCTTTGAAAAGTCTCAAATCAGTTTTATAAAGTAGTGTTTGGATTTACTTTGTTAACTGTAATATAGGTCATTATAGTTGTTACTTGTTATTGTTTGTTAGGAATTAGAAAATTCCATAGTGAAGAGTCGGTCACCCCTAATGTTATCTAGCATAAATTAGCTCATAGACAAATCGTTAGTTATGTTATTTATTGTTTTATTAGTTAGTTATTAGTCTAGTTTAGCATAGTGCAACACCGTGGAGGAAGGACGGGTCTTTACCCATCGTATCCCACGATCCACAGCCGATAGGAGGTCGTGTATTTATAAGTATAAATACCCTTCCATCCATGGAAGGGTGGTGCTTCTAATCTAATCTTTCACTTTTTGTAAACCAACTCTCTACCAAGAAACACCCAACTCTCTAACTTTCTCTCTCTAATGGCTTACATGTATTTTGATCTCCCAAGACCACCCGAATCATCAAACACAATAAAAATAACGATCCTACAATTGGTATCAGAGACAGGTTATTGTGTTATCTTTGATTTGTGGTCCATTCCATAGTTGTTGCTTGTGGTTTTCTTTTGGTTCATTAACTTTTCGTACTCTTTTATGGTTGGAAAACATTTTTGAGTATTTTGGTAAAAGCAGTTTAATATGGTGTTGAGAATCGGTTTTATGGTGCTAACTATTGGTTGGTTATTAATGAATGTTGATAACAAATCGGTTATATTGAGTAAGTTTTGGTTGTCATAAATGCGCCTTTTGAAACCGATTCTCTATAAAGTTCGTTAATGATGTCGCTGCGTTCTATATGGTGTTTGTTGATTCGTTCTTCTTGGTGTTAATGGTGTTTGTGGTAGAGACTTGGTCATATTCTTCCTAGAGACTTGTCCTCATCAATGTCCAGATTCATTGTATGGTCAATAAGTCAATGGCAACTTGTCTATTTACTTCTGTAGCAACTTGGTTATTCGTTGACTTTCTTGAAAGTCAATAGCGAATCATGTCAAAAACAAAGTAGCGACTTATGACTATAAACGATTAGCGACTTGCTTTGATGAAAAAGGTTAGCGACTTGTGAGTTTTGACTTACTAGCGACTTAGATCTATAATGCTAGCGAGTTGGGTTAGCGAGTTGCTTTGTAAACTGAAGTAGCGAGTTATGATGCTAGCGACTAGTCTTTACTAGTTAGCGACTTGGTTTGAAATATTGGGTGGCGACTTGGTTTATAAAATTAAGTAGCGACTTGGTTTGAAATAATGTTAGCAACTTGTGACCTTAACCATCGGGACAGAAAGGTAGAAGGAGATTAATGACCAAGACCTAACAACATCAGTTACCAAAAACTCTTTGACCTCAGCTTCATTGACCAAGGCTCAAACAAAAACAAATTAAGCTTTAGATCTCGTCTACTTTCCTTGTGGTAACATCATATATCGACTTCAAGAGTCCTTCACAAGAAAGAGTTAACATCATAGATCTTATATGCTACTCAAGTCATATATCTTGTTCGAATACAAGGTAAAGTCGTGTAGTTAAATGATCTCGAAATTGTCTCATGTGTATTCAAGTTTAATCAAGACCAACATGGGTCTTTGACACAAGACCACAACATACCAACATACCAAAAATGATTCATGAACCTCGGTTTCATCATAACATCATCATCCAACATTCTTTAACAAGAAAAGACCATATCAAAACATCATCTCACTATTTTTCATATCAAAACATCATCTCAAAACCATTCAATGACTCAAACCGAATTAAACAAAATATTACAATTGATTCTAGATCTCAGTCTATATTTTCGTGGAACTCAAAGGTACATCAAGACCAAAGGTCTAAGGCACGAAAAGAAAACCATCATCGATCTAAGAGTTTGTGTGAAGTATTGCTTCAATCTTTATTCGAAAACTCTAAGATAAGTATTTAACAAGGTCATAATACTTATCTTGATTCGCTTAAAACTCTAAACATAATCAAGAATCTCATACACTAAGAGGAAATGGAAAAACCTACCTGTGCTTATTCGTTAGAACCACCCCTGTGGTATTCAAACGTGGTACTAATGTTGTCCTCAAAGCCAACCCTATGGCGTAGGTAACTTGCTCAAACCATCTCTGTGGCAAGCATATCTTGTCTATCAAGGTTGTTGAGAGAGGCGTGAGTATTGGTTTGATGGTGATAAGGACCGTTTTGTGAGATGTGGGGGGGGCGGATTAGTTAAATGAGATTAGGGTTTGAATGGGAGTTGGTATGAGAAGCGATTTGTATGTGTAAGTAGAGAGGCGGATGTTTGGTGTATTAGGGTTTGATCTTTGTGAGAGTTAACTCTTTAATACCCGTTGGATTAGGGTAAGAATATGGATCGGTATATACTCTTTGAATGGGCCTCTCATATCTCATGGTATATGGGACTCTACGATGTCTTGTTTGGATCAAATTCTAGGCTTGGTTATGTCGACTTTCAGCCATGTTTTTACGCAGAAATGGACGTGATATCTTATTATGGACGTGTGATTTATCTATCATTTAGTATGGATAATGATACCTCCTAAATGGACTTGTTAAATGGACGAGGTGCTTAAAGGGCCTATTATAATTGGTATTTTGGTATAATGATACTTTGATAATTCAAAATTTCACAGAAGATAAATATTCACGGTTTGAGTTATCAATTAATCTTTAATAAGTTCAAGGTTCCTATCCGGTATCATTTACTTGGTGTTGAAGTGTCGGTTCAGACGTTTTTAATTGGATTTGGGTTTGGGTCAAATTCTCTTCAACTTGTTATATGTCAAAGATATCTGAACGTATGAGATGATCCTTGGATGAATTTACATTGATCGGATTGGGTTGAATAGTCATTTGAACCAGGCTTGAAATTATATGTTATTGAATAATAGACTGATGGGCTTCTCTTAATTGGATCGTAGTTGATGAGATTTGATAATGTGATTTTGGTGTAGACTCGTTGGGTTATGTAACTTGATACTTTGGTGAATGCATTTTCGCAGAAAATATCATGTCTCGGCTTGAGTTAATGATTGAACAAAGTGGACTTCGGGGTTGTTTGGACGGTATTTCTTATTTGAATTTGAAGTGAGGTTTTTCGGGCATGTTTACTTATTTCGTCTTCTTTCTTTCTACCCTTCCGCGAAGATGACTTGTTTGGGCGTTTATTGAGTATGATAAAGACTTGACTATTTAGTTACGGTTGTGATTCTTTCTCGATTAACCCACAAAGTAACTATCACTTCGGTGTCTCACGCAGTTGAGGATTAGTCAAGAAGTTTTGTACATTGTGTACGCCGTTTCTTTTTCACAAGGATTAGTACAAGCTTAAGTAACAAATCTGGAGAATTTTTCATCATGTTCAAGTTTGATATATCGGGTTTACTTTAACAAGTGGTCACAGCAAATAGCCGACTGAATACGTGAATGATGTGCTTACCATAGTGTTTACTGAATGGGTGTTGATGTTGTTAATGTTGGATAATAAACCATTGATGAACCATTGCATGTTCCCTAAAATGAGATATTCACCGAAACCAAAGTTGTCACAACACGTTCAAGTCGACATTGTTTATGGTTTTGTCTTGAGTTTGTAAAATCCATGAAAGAATCTATTTCGGTTTAAATCATAGACTTGTAAAATCCGTGACAATGGAAACATCCCGGTATAAGTAAAGTGCATTTCGGATCTATCTTACGGTTTATTCTTGGTTTTGTAAGATCCTGCGAAAAGAAACTACTTTTCGGTTTAAACCATAGAGTTGTAAATCCCGCATGGATGGAACCATCCCGGAGAAATGGAAAGTGTATTTGGGATCTTTTACGATCTTTGGCGCTACGGTTTCTACTTGAAGAAGGATAAAGGTGTACTTCATGAATTGGATGTGTGTTTGGATATTCGTCATGGCGGTTTGGTTATTACTTGGTTTTACGGGGTTACGTGCTTTTAACCATGGTCGGGATGAAACCATTATCAAAGTTCATTTAAAAAGTCAAAGAAGGCTAGATTTGAGAAGATAGCCAGAAGATGTGATAACGGCGCTAATTCAGTATTATTTATTTGAGGTTGAAGTGAATTATCACGGACGAGTGTACTTAGTATCTGAAGATATCAGGGGATGGTTGGATGAAGATTCTTCATGATCCTTGTTCGAGCTAATTATCAAAAATGAAGACTTGGAAATATAGTTATTGTTGGGTGTCTTTTACCTTTTCTTTTACCACTTGGGGGAATTGGGCTCATACCACTACAAAATAACTATCACTTAAAGGAGTTACGTTGTAGTGCTCGATGTCACATTCAATTGTGGATTTTCAAGAGGTAATGTCGTCTATTACTTGATGGTTGGTTGGTTGAGGAGTATAGAGTACTTAGAGATTCAAATGGGCATGAAGTCTCGGCACCGCTCTTTGTTACATATGTGCAAGTATAAGTCATGAGTTCGGTTTAGTTTACCAGGTCAAATTCATCATATTGGGTTATCTCCATCATTTGTCACTACAAAGAGCCTCTTGAATGATAATGGGTTGATTACATGTTTTGCCAAACGAGATTGAAAAGAGAGATTATGACGTATGAACACAACAGTTCATGCCTCGTACTCCAAAGAAAAGAAATGTGTACGTTTGGTGCGCATTATCTTCGAAAGAAGAGAAATCTTCTTATGACGATACATTCACACGATTCAGCCTCGTACTCAAAGAAAAGAAAAGTGTACGCTTCAAGACGCTTTATCTTCGAAGAGAAATCTTCTCACTAATGACCATTCTCATCAACATGCTTCATACTTTTCCATGCGCTTGGTCATCTAGTGAACAAGCCATCATTGATTGTTTTCTTATTCCACTTGCTCAACTATAATGAAGATGGCGACATCATGTGCTAATTTTATGGGGAGAAGTGTGAATAGACTACATTTTTGAAGATATTCACTTGTTTAATCAAGAATGGCAACCCGTATGCAATTCTTGAGGGGAGAAAGAAGTGTGAATTTTTGCATTGTTGATTGATATTTGAGAATATAAATGGTCATACGGCTCTAAACTCATGTAAGAACCGAGCCTCTTCTTATCGGGTCATCTTCACATGGAGTTTTTCTCTAAGAGCCGTTGGTTGACATCTTCACTCAGATTGATGAGTTTATTGACAAAGTGCTTCCGGTTAATGCTTCACGTATACATCAACATGATGATTCCGAACAATCTCTGTTCTTGTTTGATGTGATTGGTAGTTTAGCGCTACCATCTTGTGTGTTCGTTATGCCTAATTGTTGATTTCCTTGATGAACATCTTTCGTTCTTGTTTGATTGGGAGAGATTTTAGTTAAGGGATTTGCTAGATGTAAGTTAATTGGGATGCTTTTGGTGGGATGCTTTTTGGTGTGAGTTGAAGATGTTAACTATCTATTCCCCAACCGCACAATCTTGAAGAAGGTCGAGTCTGATGCATTCTACATTTTACGCTACATGTTAGAAGACTAAAGACGAGTTGCATTTATCGATCTAAAGACTTCTTCTTAATTTGGGCATTTATCAAACAGTTGTCGGTTTAGGGAGAGCACTAATTGAGAGAAAGTTATAAGTCGATTCAATTCCTAATTAGACGTGCTCATATTCTTTAGCAATGACTACTCGAGACGTTGATATTGACTATTGTTGGACATTTGACACAAGGTGATTACTTGAGTTAATCATTTATCACTTATTTGAGATTGAAGTTGACTTTCACAAAGGCGTGTTCTTATTTGATAACTTGCTCGGGCTTAAGAATTTGAGTTAAAGACTTGGCTTATCTAGTTACCGGCGATGAGGTGGATGGTTGAAGACACAGTTAACTATCACTACTAGGAGTTACTTTGTTTTACTCGATGTCACACGATATGGCGGTGTGGATAAACGCAAGAGGTGTTAATGTCTCATACTTTGTTTGGGTAGTGAGTACTTAGAGATTTGCTTGAAGCATAAATTTCTACACCGTTCTTCCATCATTAGGTGCAAGCTTAAGATACAAATGTGGGAAGTTGACTTCAGTTTCAAGTATGGTATAGCGGGTTTTCTTCTTGATGGTCACTAAATTGTCTACGAAGGGTTGATATAAATAGTCGAGAGAGTCTTGCAAGTTGATTCTCACAAAGAATTCAAGTGTTCTTCTCAACAAATTTATAGTATCACGGGCTTACAATGAGTTCTTGATTACAAGTGTCAAAACCGACAAGGAGAAAGGAGACTCACATATAAACACAAAGCGAGTAAACTTGATGAACTTAATTCTTCTAAGTGATGAAGATATCCCGGAAGACAAATGTTTTTACCGCAGAGAAACTCAGGTTTGACTCATGACGAGTAAACTTGATGAACTTAACTCTTCTAAGTGATTGAAGATATCCCGTAAAACAAATGTCATGACCGCAGTGAAACTCAAGGTTTTACTCATGAAGGCTCTTGTGTTATTATTCCAACGACGTGGGGAAGAGATGGAAGAGTTAGTTTACGGCGATGAAAGAGGTACACAAGTGTGTGATGATTTTGATTTTATCACAATCATCGGGGATAGAGATTGTGTACATTGGGGATGCTCGACTATTTTACCGAGGGCTTAATCTGTGATTCGAGATATAATCACTTATTCGGTGTTGACATCCAGAGATTTTCACCGTAGAGATAATCGGTGATTCGCCCGCTTCTTCAATGTTATCGGTTGTTCTCTCTTTGGGCATTCGGTACTTGGGTTCTTGAGCTTCATGCACTTTCTTCGGGGAGAGAAAAGTATACATCGGGTTATTCTTTGGCTATTGGACTTAATCTGCTACTTGATGGTATAAGTTTCTTTGTCTTGGTGTATGTGTATTCGGGTTCGTGAGCTCTAGTCTAAGAGATTGACTACATCAATTCAACTACTTGGGGAAGTGGTCTCTTGACACCTTTACGGAATGGATTGCTTGAGACTTGATGGAAAAGAAATTTGAGAAGATTATTTAAGTGTGGGATGAAAGCGTTCTTCGGTGTTCTATTGGATGATATAACCTCGAGCGAAGAATCACGGTGATTATTCTTAAAAGGAGCGACAAGTTCGATGATAATGGTGTGCTTCTTTGTGCATGGCTAAGAGAAGCTTGAAAGAAAGCTTTGAATCTTCTCAACTAAAGGATTTTCGGTTTGGGGAAGCGCCAAAGTCTCACTTTCGGATGGTTCTATTTCTTCAATTCAAGAGCCCTTGGAAGCTTTGGTGGTGGAT
This sequence comes from Chrysanthemum lavandulifolium, assembly GCA_022545495.1. Lineage (NCBI taxonomy): Eukaryota > Viridiplantae > Streptophyta > Magnoliopsida > Asterales > Asteraceae > Chrysanthemum > Chrysanthemum lavandulifolium. The sequence continues at coordinate 253,562,973 of CM040245.1, forward strand.
GTTTAAGAGATGACAATTCTATCTTCTACGACGTCGTCTTTCGATATCCTTATCTGGTACTCGTATCATCATCCTCTTTAACTATATCATCTATTCCATCTTTGTAAATATTTATTAAAAACCAAATACAAAATATAAAACCAACAAAAGAAAATAGAAAATATAAAACCTTCAAAAACCCATAAAATCAAAAAATTCAAAAATACCAAAATATGTTTTCACATGACATGTCTTACAGTATCGATAACATCTACGGTCTTATAAATGTCATTCAATAATGGCATGGGACCATAGATGAAGTTCGGCGAGGAGGTGTAAATATTCTTTTCTAAACATGTCAAAAATTATGGCTTACGATTATTTTGCATTGTAACCCGCTTCAAAATATGGCTTCTGATTATTTCAGATTGTAACCGGGCTTCAAATGATGGCTTGCGTTATTTCGATGCGACCAGCGCTTAAATCATGGTTTGCTATTATTTGAGATAGCAACCCGCTCTTAAAAGGAAGGAAAGTGCTACGCTTAAGCGTTTTCACAAATTTCGTTCACTTATCCTAAAACAAATGAGGAAAGTATGTCGAAGGATCATTGTTTCTACTCAAATATTTTTCCGTCTATAAATTCTTGAAAATATTTGTTGTTTTCTAAAATGGTGGTAAATGAGTTGCTTGTAAATCTATCGATTCGAGTTTTGTGAAAATTGAAAACTCAATCAATGACTTGACGCTTTTAATCTTTTCGTAAAATAAGTCATTGATTGAGGGAAAATGTTTTCAAATTTATATCATCTAACGGACTTTCTTAATTATCCTCATGCTTATCTAAAAAATATAATTGCCTATGTTGAAGGACTAGGTTTCTAGGATATGATTGTTAGGTTTAGATGATTAGAGTTTGAGAAACACATTTACCCATACCTTACATGATCCGATTGACATGTTGGATTGACTTTTATTAGTCGATTGTTGTTTGGGTGTTGTCGACCACCATATATTTGTATGTGTGTTCACTAACATATGCGGTATATTGGTATATAAGAATGTTCGATCCGGATCCCACAAATGAACATGATTGGATGCCGCAAGAAAGGGTAACGATATCTTGGGTTGACAAATGAAGAAAGCGGAGCTTAATTGGACTTCTATGGAGAGTTGGCATAAATGCAACGTAAGAGGTCTCACCGCATCGCAGATGGTTTTCTTCTAAGTGATTGAAGAAAGCGGAGCTTAATGGACCTCGGTTGGCATTCAAAATGCAACATAAGAAGAAGTCTCACTTGCATATGCTGACGGTTTTCTTTAAAGCCCTACGGCAACAATGAAGCTTCTCAACCACCTAACGAATCTTTGTGCGGGGATACCATTTTAAACAATTTTGAGTAAATTGAATTAAATTGTTTTGAAAATGGAAAATGTTGTTTTGAAAATATATTGGACTAAATTTTGAAAATCACCGGACTTCATTTTTATCAAAATCTAAGTCACTCAATTATCGACTTGGTCATCAATTGAGGGAGAGTGATTTTAAATTAAATATTTTCAAAGCGATATTTCATCTATCAAGTCCGTTTATGCGAAATAAAGTGGTGATCTAAAGATTTAATGTTATGTCATGGTATGATTTTCTTTAAAACTCAAAGATCTTACAAAATGAAATTTTTTGTTCTTGTTTGATTGTGAAACTGTTTTATTTTACTTAAAGATCGTTTAAAAACTATCATACGACACTAACAATCTTTAATGTCTAGAGTTGGTCCTTATCCGTCACTTTTCAAAGTTAAATCAAGCCACGTCTTTCCCCAATTTTTCTAAATGATTTAATCGGTTGGGATCACAAATCTCAAATGGTTTGATATTTCGATCGGGGTAGAGATCGTGATTTAAATCTCAAATCTGTTTTAATGGAATTGGTTTTATTCCTTCAAAGGCACTCCCGCCTCCATGTGCCAAACGATTTCAAATACACACCGCACATGTTGAGGAGGAGGATTTATCCAAAACCGGATGAGTTTTAAATCGGCACATTTTCTCCCATGTTTTATAAACCGTATTAAATCACTTGGGATCCAAAATCTCAAAGGGTTTGATATTTTGATCGGGGTAGAATTTGTGATTTAATAATGAAATTTGATAAAAGGTGATCGTTTGGATTCAATTGTGCAGTTGCTCTCTCGTATGTGCTAAACGCTTTCGAATCTCGAAGCACATATTGAGGGGGAGCAAAACCATCGAGGTACAAAAGTTTTTTAAAAAAAAAGAGATTATAAAGTACCTTGATTGTGTTTTCAAATGGTTTTCTTAGTGGATTTTGTGATTGTGGATGTGCTTCAAAAGAACTCTTGCCTCTATGTGATAAAAATGATTTCACTTATCCTATGCACATATTGAGGGGGAGAACTTTACCATGAAAATCAAATGGCTTTTTTCATGGAAATTGTGATCAAGAAATTATTTCAAAGAAATTATTTCAAAGAACTCTTGCCTCCATGTGCTAAAAAATTTCAAAATAATATGCACATGTTGAGGGGGAGCATTTTCTAAATGATCAAAACTATTAAGGTACAAAATGCTTTGATCTCGTATCATAAGTACCTTGATTGTTTTTCCAAATGATTTTTCAATTGGTTTTAAGGAAGAATGAACTGCATCAAAAGACCGACCAATTTACTTTATGCATGGTGTTATAAGGATGGTTAGGTTAGGTATTTGTTCCCACGATCCGCCTGAGCAGGAGGGATCTACCGAGGACAATCCACTAGATAGTGTAGAGTCCTTAGGTATATTGAAAAAGGAGAAAAGTGAGGAATGGGAAGAGTGCGATCGAGGCCGAGCTAGTCTTGGAATAAACCCAACAAGGTTCTAGTTATGAAGTCTCGGTAAGCATCAAGGGTTGAAGAATGAAAAGAAATGAATGATAAAGGGTGAAAAGAAATAGCCCTCCATCAATTCAACCTTAGGCGTAAACCGGGTTCAATACATATACTCTTGGTGGTTACTAAGGTAACACCGGTATTGAAGACAAGACATCATGGACCCAAGTGATGCTTTGCACTAAACTTCCCAAGCTACTCAAGTTCCTCTTAAAAGGGCTTGTTTCATTCTCACGGGAACCGACATAATCTATCGACTTTCTCTTAGAGATTGTTGATATTGAAGAAGACCCTCTCCCAGTCTCCCAGACAGAACCAAAAATGCACAATTGAGTCTAGAGCCAAGAGATCATCCACAATATCTCATTAGGACACTAAAATCTTGAAGACTTGCTATTTCATACAATGTGGAAAGTAAGTATATATTAAGAGTCCTCACATTATCCTTGTGGTATTGCGAACATCCGAGTGATATGCTAACATATTCACAATGAAGATGGAAAGCCTTCGGAGCCAACATCAAACAAGCTCTGGTAGGTGGCATGTGAGATCTATTCTATAGATCAACCATGTGACAACTGGATAGAAACAATGGGCGATTCGGTCTTGAATCAACCTTGGTCCGAGAATGGAATTGACGAATACTTTTGGAAAAACCGTTCGATGTGCAAATCTTCCTTTCTCTAGCACGTCGAATGTGTACTTATGTTTTCAAAATTCAAAAGGTATCTCGATTGAAAAATACTTTTAAAAAACCAGTCGATGTGCGAATCTCTTCTTTTCACTAGCACGTCGATTGTGTACTATTTTCAAATACAAAAGTGTTTTGATTGAAAATTGATCTTTCTCATAAAACCTTCGTCATTGCTAAACTCTTTATTCTAAGCAATACGATTGTTTTCAAATCAATTTTTCATCAATCGATGAATCTCAATTATTTGGTTCACTCGCTCCGTGTTGTCTTCTTTGAGGCGTTCGGTTTGAGAACAGCTAGAACATTGCGAAACCACGTCAAGGAGATTCTTAGGAATCCTACCGATCACGAAAAGATTTATCTTGATCAGCGGGGAACCGTGGGCCGTGTACCTCAATTCAACGAAGTGATCAAAGACACTTTCGTGCGCTTTATTGCTAATCGTCAGATGCGGTACACCCGGCGATTGCGGTGATCGTAATTGAGGAGTCAATCCAAAGCCGCATGTTCACGCAACCACATAATTGAAGAAATCATGACGGTGCATATCTACATAACACGGTTACGATATTTTTATACTATGCTTCGCTTTCCTGCAAATATCATGAACCGAAGAAGATTCGATACTACGATGGAAAGATGTCATGATTCAAAAGTGTGAGCATGTCGGTCCGAATGTCACAACATCACATGAAGGCAACACAACTATGGATGATCCGAGAGATTTGTTGTGGTGATGATCTCAAAAGCTCGAAGATCATCAAAGATGTGGATCGGTTCAAAGACCTCCTTCGAAAGTACAATGCACTCGGACTTTGAAGTTGCACTACAAAAGCACAAAGATTGCGGAATTGAAGAATTGAAGTGTCTGAGCTCAAGAACAAAGTCAAGAATAGAATGCTAGGACTCAAAATGTAAAATATGGGGTGACCTCCTTAGGGAGATTGTTAGGAATTAGAAAATTCCATAGTGAAGAGTCGGTCACCCCTAATGTTATCTAGCATAAGTTAGCTCGTAGACAAATCGTTAGTTATGTTATTTATTGTTTTATTAGTTAGTTATTAGTCTAGTTTAGCATAGTGCAACACCGTGGAGGAAGGACGGGTCTTTACCACTGTATCCACGATCCACGAGCCGATAGGAGGTCGTGTATTTGTAGTATAGATACCCTTCCATCCATGGAAGGGTGGTGCTTCTAATCTAATCTTTCACTTTTGTAAACCAACTCTCTACCAAGAAACACCCAACTCTCTAACTTTCTCTCTCTAATGGCTTACATGTATTTTGATCTCCCAAGACCACCCGAATCATCAAAACACAATAAAAATAACGATCCTACATTGTTACATGTTCCAATAGGTCTTAGTAGCTCAAAGAAACAAAGAAAACCAGTCCATGTTTAAGCAAAAGTCAAAATACTCTATAATCCCTCTTAATTTGATAACTGTTGGGATTAAAAGGGTAAAACTCATCATAGTTGCTTAAAAAATGGTAACTTAGCTTAATTTCATCATAATTTAGGTTAATATAACATAATCAATCAGTATATTTGATTATAAGTTCACTTTAGTCAACATTTTAGTTAATCTTTAAAAGTCAAATTTTCATTTTGGTCGTTTTTGAATAAAATAGATTAATTTATATAGCACTTATTAGTAGTTTTCAAGATTTGAGCTCTTGGTATATCAATATTCAACTGCTTATCTCTGTCTTAGTATTTTTTATATTTTCTAGTTCAGCCTTTTAATAGCCTATTTCCTAGCTTCTTTTGGACCCTTGTCTGAAATGTGCCCTGTGCACAGCTTTGCTACCATTTTCATAAGCCTGTAAAAAGTTCTCTAGTTACCCAAAGCTTGTGAGTTTTAGCTTTTTGTGAAGCTAACCAGACCATCTTATAGTCCCAAGCTTAATTTTCCATTTTGTAGCTTATTTGCTAGGGCTGCAAGTGACTTTTTCCTTGTCCCATAACTGTCTTTTAACAATAAGAAGCCAAGTGCTTATTTGCTTATTCCTAGCTTTTCAGTATGCTTCTTTGTGTCTTTTAGCTTCATTTGAGTAGCTTGTAGCTTGTTTTATCTTATTTAGGTCTTGGTTTGACACAAGCTTATTTGAGCTTAAAATCATTAAAATAAGCCAAAACCTTCATCATTGAGCTTTTAAGCATTCAAACAGCTTATTTTAAAGTTTGAAAATTTTTGTTTTCATTAAAGTAGCTTATAATCAGTAGTTAAATAGTTTTCAAAAATAAAAATTACAAAAACATCATTTTTAATATAATGATAGCGTTTATTTAATAGAAATTAACTTTTTGATTTTTCTTTTCAGCTTTTTATTAAGCACTTTGTGTTTTTATAATTTTCTTAGCCTTCTGTTACCTTAGGATATTTATAGAAAAAGTTTCATAATTTTCTCTGTTTGTTTAGTATTTATTATAATTTTAAATAGTTAAAAGTATTAAATAATTAGTAATAAATAATTAAAAAGCATAAAAAATATCTTTTCATTTTTAAAATTAGTTTTATAATATTCTAGATTTTTCTAAGTTAAAATTTTATTTTTCCAGGTTATTTTTATATTTTCTTTTATTTAAGTGTATTTTAAATAATAATTAATTAATAATAAATAGATAAAAAGTGTGAAAAATATATTTTCAGTTTTAAAATAAGTTTTATAATATTTTAGATTTTTCTAAATCATAGTTTCATTTTTCTAGTTTTATTTCATATTTTATTATATTTTAGGTTATTTTTAAATAGTTAAAAATAGTTTTTAATTAATAATAATTAAATAAATAGTTATAAAAATATTTTTCTTTTTCCAATAATTTTCTTTTATTTTTAGGATTCCAAAAATATCATTTTCATATTTTTAGGCCTTTTATTTCTCAGAACTCACGTTTTGTTTTGTACGTTTACGTTTTTAATATACGTACGTATTTACGTTTGTCTTATCTGATTGTTGTGCTTTCCAATTCTGTATCCAATTCCATTCCATTCAATCAGTAGTGTAGTTATCAATCAAAATCTTTACTGATCATTATCCTTAGTGATCATTCTTTCATCTGTCTGTGTTAAACACCATTCATCCACCGTGGGACTTAACGACCTAGAATCCACTATATTCCTCTGATCTTAATTGCATTTGCTTTCTGAGCTGTTTTAAGTTTATTACGGTTGACCATTCACAAGTGGTTAGCTTGTGTGATTAAACTTGACTGTTCGGGAGCTTAATCAAATTTTGGCGTTGCACGGGGAGGTTTGTAGCGTGTTTTAAGCATTTTCGGACCCGTGCTTGCACATATACCATCGGTTGTAAATGATTTTTGTAAAGTTAATCAAAATCAAAAGTTCATTAACACTTTTCCTAAAGTGTTAACAACACCAAACAAAATATAAAACAACAAAAACAATCGTAACGTTTTCTAGCTTGTGTTTCCTTTAAGGTGATTCTTAAAGAGATACGATTTGATTAAGCGAGACGATACCAAAATATTGTCCAAAGTTTTAAACCATCGGCACAAATCTATACCCACGTCTTTTCGGTGGTACTTAAATACATAAAATCAACCACATAAATCAAGGCAAGACACCTACCAACTGGGGTGTGACCATAATAAGTTCTAGAACATGATTTAAAACTTGCCTTTGTGTCCTTGTGATTTGGTGTACCTTTTTCAAAGAAGCCATTTCATTTGTGATTATTGGTTTAAGTTCACTTGTCGCTTTGCCTCGCATTCGTTTTGGCCGTTTTTATACTTAGTGCATGCGCGCTCGTTCTTCTAGTTCTACAAGTCCACTTTACGAGCTTGCAAATATTCCTCGTAGGCGTGAGGGCGTTCGCTCCTTCGACCGTGGTGAGGAACGTCTACCACCATCACCCCCGTCGTAATGGCGGAAGACAAACCAATGAATGAGCTTCCAAGCACCCATCGAGGGTTACGGAGATGCTATTGTTGTACCGACCATCGTGGGCGATACCTTTGAGCTCAAAACCGGGTTGCTTAATCTTGTAACCCAAAGCCAATTTTATGGTTTTGAGCGGGATGATCCTCATGCACATATTCGATGGTTTAACAAGATTGCATCTACCATCAAATACAAGAATGTCCCACATGAAGCAATTAAGCTTCTTACATTCCCATTTTCTACAGGACAAGCCGGAATTGGCTTGAGAAACAACCCCTCGTTCCATTGAGACATGGGAAGATCTAGTCACCAAGTTAATTAACAATTCTATCCTCCATCCCGAACTACAAGTCTTAAGAATGAGATAATGAAATTTTCTCAAAGATTTGATGAATCATTCGGGAGGCATGGGATCGTTACAAAGAGTTGCTCCACAAATGTCCGCATCATGGTTTTACCGAGTTAATGCAAATGGATACTTTCTACAATGGTGCGAACCGGACTAATCAAGACTCTTTAAATGCCTCGCGGGAGGTAATTTCTGAGCAAGACCACAAAAGAAGCCTTGCAAATCATTGAAAACAAGTCCCGGTCCGCCCTTTCCGAGCAAAGACATATCATACTCGATGTAATCTGGACCTTCTACTTCATCTTTCGTGAGTACATCTAGCACCGATGCTAAGATTGACAAACTCACGGATATTGTTCGAGCTTTGGTTCTTCTTTGTCACACCCCAATTTACATTTTGCGTGGAATGGAATTCACAGGGATAGTGTCATAGCACCACAATCACAGTTATATTGAGCGACCTAAAGTGTCGTTTAAAACACATCGTTGGATATTTAATAAAAGCGTTCGAGTTACAACATAGGTCCCAAAAGTTTACAAAGTTTGCGGAAATATAAATATATTACAAGTCCAAACGATGTTTTGAAAGAAAGTGCCATAATGTACAATGATATAAGTCGGCCTTGCGACTCAAAAGGTGGTTCCTTAACCATGCCATGATGATAATGCCTTAGTTACACGAAAATACATTGCTAAAGCGGTCAACAATAATGTTGGTGAGAAATCATAGGTTTATGTAAATGTTTTATACGACTACGCAAGTATAGACCGGTATGACAATCATGTCACGAGAAAAATGTTACAATTGCAATAAGTCCATGACACGAAACTAGGCTGTTCATAATGTATGCCCCAACAGTGTTTGCGGACAACTCAATAATGTTATTAAATGAAATGCATCCGTATGACTAGTTGGGATTCACCAACCCGGATGGGCGTCACCTCGATAGATCTATCCACTCACCCTCGCTTCTATGATTAACGGTTCATGTAAGGAAATGGGGACTTTCAATTGGCATGTGGTAACTTAAGCAATGTAAATGAATTTAACATACTTGGTATCGTAATAAAAATGTTGTGCAATGTATTCTCCCGTAGGTTTGAAAATAATTAAACATGTACGACGGGGCTATGAAAACTCACTTGATAAAGCGGTATGATGACAAGAGTGAGTACAACGAGGTATAGCGTGATACTTTAATCTGGACCTATTACGAATGATATGATATGTAATGAGTTATGATGTAATGTTATGCATGCATTTCGTATGTTATTTATACCATTTGTGAGTTTTGAAAATAATACTTATCGTCGAAAAATACTCTTTTGACGTCTTGACCATTCTTAAATTACTTTACAAGTATTTACGTCAAAATGTCATCCTACAATAGTTTATTAATGATTTATTGTGAAATTTTAACTTTTCGTCGTAAAATAATGTCGTCGGAAATTTCATGAAAGTGACAAAAATGGCTTCGAAAAGCTAGTCGTAAAATGGTGTCGTCGAGCGTTAGGAAAGCGAACTCGACGGTTTTGGAAAGCTTGTATCAAAATCTAGAAGTTTTAGTACATGAGTTTTCGTCATAGAGGTCTCGAACATAAAGATAATAGAGGTTAAATATGGTGATTTTGTCCAAATGTTGTGTAAAAAGTGAGTTTCGGCAAAGTTTAAGCAACCGTAAATAATTTATTACAACTCCGCTATACAAGCGGTTGGTCGTTTTGGAAAATATGCTTGGTGATCTCGATTTTATTAGAAGACATCTCGTTACAAAAGTTCTACATCATCGTAAAAATAGCCTTCAACATGGTCGTTTTGTTTACCGTAACACTTGTCTCGTAAAAATAATATAGTTTTCTTAAATAATAAAGTTACGGCAATTTTATGAAAAGCGTGTATATTTTAGTCGTTATAAATCCGTTTTCTCGTATTATCGTCCTTAGCCGTATCAAAGTATACTAATATATTTTTGATAAGTCGAAATAATTTATAAAGCTTAAGACTCGTTTTGACTCGTACAAAACAAAAATACCTTCTTGAAATTTTCGGAAAATATATATTTCGTCGTCAAACTTGAAAAATTCATAACTTCTTCGTTATAACTCCGTTTTAATCCGTTCAAGCGACCACGGATTCGTTTTAAAGTATATTTTCTAATTATCTAGGCCAAAACTCATGTCTACTGTCGGATTTTCCAGAAAAACAAAACAAGATCAGACCACTTTTAATACTTGTCGAAAATAGTTTTCTCGTACTAAACCTATTCCAATCCCTTCAAAACAACTCCAAAGCTATTCTAATCCTACCATACACCTTCTTAGGGTGTCATGGGTTCCTAAACATCATCAAGACCAATATATAACAAGGGAATAATTATAGGATGACTTTTATATATAAAACTCTAAAATCAATGTAAAAATGGTATAAATAACAATAAGTCTTGCATGCTTGCTAAGAAAATGAAGAAATAAATATGAAATGAAAATGAAAGATGTAAAATGAAAGTGATATGCTTACAAGCTACTATGATGAGGTGATTAGAACAAGGATTAACCTAAACACCCTAGGTTTTATTTCAAAACCTTTAATAAGAGTGTAATCTAGATTGTTTAAACTTGAGCTTGGAAAATTTTGATGATCCTTTGTACTCCTTATGTAGAACCGGTTTTGGAGATGAAAACAAAGAGAAAAAACTTTTACTAACTTTGAATTATTGAGAGTGAATGAATGAATGAGTGAGTAGTTTGGAGTATAATCTATACAATCAAGAAATTTTTTACCAACTAATAAATGCTACCTCCCCTTGGTCGGCGAGGGGAGGTATTTACAAAATATATTTTTTTTTTTTTTTTTATTTTGTGTATATATAATTGTTATAAGTGTAAGTAAATGTATATGTAAAAAATAACTTGTAAAATTGTATATACATTAGTGTATTTAAGGTAGTTTTAGGTAAAAGTAAATTTTAATAGATCAAAGTAAAGTATAATGAGATCATAAAATTGTAAAATACATTCCTTGTAAAATTTGAGTGATATAATAATTATCGTGTAGTTTTTAAGAAAAACGTCGTAATAATATAAATTTAACGATTTATATACAAAATAAATTTAAAACACTAGGTAAACTCAAAATATAGTTTTATAAACTAAATGTAAGTATAAAAATATATCGGGATCATTTTGGAAGTATCGGATTAAATGTTCAAAATAATAACTCACGCGATAACGTTTATTTAATATAAAATTTACGCGTTTAATGTGAAATGCAAAGTCATGAATGAACTAACATGATGCAAATGATGCTAATGAAATGTAGACTAAACTTAGTCCATATGAAATGTTCGTGATGATATGATCATGAATTAGCCGCTAAACCATTAAGGTTCTGCAATTTGGAACACATAAACCTAGTTTACGATAAATGTTGAAATTGTGAAGCATGAATTGTTTTGAGAAATGACACGAAAGTACGGGTTGTCACATTCGCCCATCAAAAGGAATTGGTCCACGAATTCAATCGTTATTAGGTCTAACGGTGTTGTCGGTGAAAAGATGAGGATACTTGAGGCGCATCTGGTCTTCCGTTCCCAAGTAAACTCGGGACCTCTTGAGAATTCAGTGAACCTTCACGATAGGAATACGACTCTGTTTCAACTGCTTGACCTCGCGGTCCATGATTTTCTGAGTTCCTCCACAAAATTGAGTTTATCGTCGAGTTGAACTTCTTCCAATGGAATAACGAGTGATTCGTCCGATAGACATTTCTTGAGTTTGAAGCGTGAAGCGTGTTGTGTACATGACTAAGTTCGGCGGAAGATCAAGTCGATAAGCTACTGGGACCGACTCGCTCAAAATCTTGAATGGTCCAATGTACCTCGGGTTCAACTTCCGCGTTTTCCAAATCGTACCACGCCTTTCCAAGCGATACTTTCAACATAACTTTGTCGCCCACTTGAAATTCTAATGACTTGCGTCTAACATCTGCGTAACTTTTACGTCGACTCTGGCGGTTACGAGTCTATCTCGAATTTGAACTATCTTTTACATTGTTTCCGTACCATTTACGGACCCGATGAGTTGTGCGTCTCCAACCTCGGCCCAACAAGCGGTGATCGGCACTTTCGACCATAGAGTGCCTCGAATGGTGCCATCTTTATCTTGGTGTGATAACTATTGTTGTACGAGAATTCTATCAATGGCAAATGGTTAGCCCAACCATTTCCAAAATCAATTACACATGCCCTCGGCATATCTTCTAACGTTTGAATTGTCCTTTCACTTTGACCGTCGGTTTGTGGGTGATATCTTGTGCTCATCTCTAATCGGTTCCAAATGAATCTTGCAATGATTTCCGAAGTTTGAAGTGAATCGACTATCTCATCGGAAATGATAGAAATTGGTGCACCGTGCCTCGAGACTATTTCCTTGACATAAAGTCTAGTGAGTTGTTCCATGGAATAAGTCTCTAATTGGTATGAAATGGGCTGATTTGGTAAGGCGATCAACAATTACCCAAATAGCGTCGTAACCTCCGATGTCTTAGGAAGTTTCGTAACAAAGTCCATTGTAATCGTTCCCATTTCCATTGAGGAATTTCGGTTGTTGGAGTAATCACGAAGGTTTCGATATTCGACTTTTACCTTAGGCGGTAAGGCATTTGCTAACGTCGTGGCAATCTACGCTTTCATGTTCGGCCACCAATAAAGTTTCTTAAGATCTTGATACATCTTATCCGATCACGGGTGAATAGAATACTTTGACTTATGCGACTCATGCATAATCAATTCTCGTATTCCGCCATACAATGGAACCACATTCTATCCTTGAAACATAATACTCCATCGCTCTCTTTACAAAACCATTTGCGTTTCGGGCATACCATAAAGCTTTTCACTTGGTCGGTTTTCCTCCTTAAGTGCCTCGATCGTGCCGTGGATTTTCGATGGTAAAGGTGAATTAATCGTCATTCCTAATGATCGAACTCTTAAAGGTTTGGGCCTCTCTTTCCGGCTAAGAGCATCGGCCACAACATTGGCTTTTCGGGTGATACTTGATTTCACAATCATAGTCATTGAGTAACTCCAACCAACGGCGTTGCCTCATATTAAGCTCCTTCGATCAAGAATATATTGCAAACTCTTGTGGTCCGTAAACACTTGTGCACTTTGTACCGTAGAGGTAGTGTCTCCAAATCTTGAGTGCAAAACTACATTTAACTTTCGAGATCATGAGTGGTGTAATTCTTCTCATGAACCTTAAGTTGTCGAGAAGCATCGCTATCACCTTCTCGTTTTGCATTAAAACAGCCCCAAGTCCTTTATGCGAGCGTCGCAATATCAACGAAGTTCTCAATTCCTTGGGTAGTGCCAAAATTGGCGCCTTTGCAAAGCTTTGCTTCAACAAGCTGACGACTTCTTGTTTCTTTCCCCATTCATACTTCTTGTTTTTACGTGTCAACTTGGTCAAAGGTCTAGCTATCTTTGAAAAACCTTGATGAACCTTCGGTAATACCGGCTAGTCCTAGAAATTGTCAATTTACGTAGGATTTGTTGGAGTAGCCCAATCTTTTCGGCTTCAATCTTTGCGGGATCAACTTGTAGTCCTTGACTATCAATGGCGTGACCAAGAAATTGCACTTTGTGATTCCAAAATCACACTTGAAAATTTGGCATACAACTTCTCATTCTTGAGTAGTCTTAAAATCGTCCTTAAATGCTCTTCGTGCTCTTCTTTGCTCTTTGAGTAAATCAATATGTCGTCAATGAACACTATCACAAACTTGTCCAAATCGGTTTACATACTCTATTCATGAGATCCATGAATACCGCAGTGCATTAGTCAATCGAGCGGCATCACTTGAAACTCGTAATGACCGTAGCGTGTTCTAAGCATTTGTTTTGAATATCCTCCTCCCGAACTCTAAGTTGATGGTAACCCGACGGAGATCAATCTTGGAGTAGATACTAGAACCTTGCAACCGATCGAACAAGTCGTCGATTACGGGGAGTGGGTAACGATTCTTCACCGTTAACTTGTTCAACTCTCTATAATCTATACACATTCGAAGGATCCATCTTTCTTCTTCACAAACAAGACCGGTGCTCCCCAGGCGAGGAACTCGGCCTAATGAATCCTTTGTCTAGAAGTTCTTGCAATTGATTAGACAACTCTTGCATTCGGATGGTGCTAGGCGGTAAGGTGCTCGCGTGATTGGTGCGACTCGGGCACTAAGTCAATATGAAATTCTACTTGTCGTGCGGTGGAAGTCTGGTAAGTCTTGGGAAAGACTTGAGAAAATTCTCGGACAATTGGTACATCTTCAAGTCGCTTCTCCTCCGACTTCTTCTCGGTTATATGGGCTAAGAAAGCAAAACAACCTTTCTTTATGTACTTCTCCGTTTTGATGCGATATGATACTAAGTCTAGTTCCACCGTTCCCACGAATAATCAAAGTTTCGCCGTTGTAAGGAAGATGAACAACTTTTTCATCACAAATGATTTTTGCGATGTTTGGATAACCAATCCATGCCGATGACGACGTCGAAACTACCAAGTTCTACGGGCATAAGGTCTATGTTGAAGGATGATTTAGAAAATTGAATGTGCAACCACGGACAATGGTGTTGGTGCTAACTAAGTTACCATTAGCTAATTCAACGATGTATGATATGTCTAATGTGGTTGGTTTAATGTTGAGTAAAGGTGCAAATGTAGTGGACACAAAACTTTTATCGGCACCGAATCAAATAAAGCGATGCGTAACGATTATTGAGAAGGAGCGTACCCGTGATAACATTCGGGTCCTCCCAGCCGCCGCCTCCAATGGCGTAGGCCCTTCCTTGCGCCATTCCTCCTTGATTCGATTTCCTTGGTTCCTTCCCTTTTACATTCGGACTTGTAGTGTCCCGTTCTCCATAACCAAAACATGTAACTTGTTGCGACTTGCAATCCCTAGTTCGGTGACCAACTTTCTTACAATTCTCACATGGATCGGGACATCGACCGGTTTGTGATGACTCGAACACCTATCACACTTCGGCAAAACCCCGAATACCCTTTTCCTTCTTTGGACCCGACATAAGCCTTTACAACCTCTTGTCTCTTGGGTGGTTGTTGAGTAGCATTTCTACCTCTGGTGTTGTCCCACTTCCGCTTGTTGTTGTTGCTATTGTTGTTGTTGTAGTTGGCTCGGTTATTGTTGTAATTGAAGCGGTTGTTGGGGTTGTTGTTGTTGTTTCGGTTGGTGTTGGTGTACTTACCTCTCTTCACCACCTGTGCCATAAGCTTCTGAGTCACTCTAATAGATTCCTCGATTGTTTGTGGATCAAACGAAGTCACATCTCCTTGAATAACCTCGGGAAGTCCCCCGATGAAAGCCTCTAGTAACTTCTCGTTATCCGAAACCATAGGCGGGCATACGCGGCCAATTCTTGGAATCTCCGAATGTAAGTGTCAATATCATACCCAATAGTTACTAGTTCATAGAATTACATCTCCAACTTTTTCACTTCGTGCGAGGACAAAACTTCTTTGTTACCAAACCCTTGAATTGCTCCCAAGTAAGCTTGAAAGCATTCTCCATTCCCATCGGTTGAGCATATGAGTTCCACCACGACAATGCTCCATCAAGTAATGTACTTGTAGCAAACTTGACCTTACTATCATCCGGGCAATTACATAGCAAAACACGGACTCAATTTCTCAAACCATCGAACCATGGCGGTGGCTCCTTGATACCTCTAAACTTAGTGGGATCTCCACTTTTGAAATCCTTATACGAACAAGTTTTAACTCGGATCCTCCTGCATTTCGCAATGTGTAGCAAGCCTAGCGGCTGGCGACGTGACCATGACCTCGGCGGCGGCCACCGTTTCCCTTTCAATCCTTAGAGCATCGGCTATGCTATCATTCACCAACTTTTGAATAGCCGCTTGGGTCATTTCGGTGTGGCTTTCTTTGGCGCCATAACTCTTCAAAATCACAAGATGAAACAATCATGAGAACTCGTAAGTAGAAACAACCATCACACAAATATATCCACAACCACAACATGCATAAAGTAAATGGAATCACTGGCGGAACAATAACGAAATATCACAAATATAATCACAACACACGTGGATAATATACATGAAAATTTCGGCCTACATGGACCGATATCATAGATAATAAAACCATTCCTACATAGTAGAGTCAATACTTGATACATTTGTTTGTACAACAACCAAAAGACAACAAGTTCTTTAAACTACGTCACACACCTCGTGACTAGGATAATAATGGTCAAAACTATACATGATAAAAGTCTACACAAGGCACCTCATGGTGCTCATGGCTCGATCACGAAGATCTCGAACACGAGTAGTCAAGCTAGCAACCAAACTCCTCAACTCTCCAATCGACCTGTAAGGTAACAATACTCTCACGAGCTAGTGATAACTCACATGCTGACAGCGTAACTCGTCTGTGCCATCTCGGCTCTGTCGTATAACTCGGGCATCTCGCCTCAACTCGACAATCGCTCCTGTCCTCTAGCGCCTATTCTCTAAACCACGATGTGCTAAATCAATAGAAACCACGCCTATCACGGGCCCTCGACCTCCTCCGCAATGGTCTCAACCCTATCTAACAGCAGTTCCTCCAGCTGCCGCGACAACCTATCTATCTGAATCTGCGACTATCTATACGAGCTCCTAACGCCTCGGTAGAAGGCATCTAGCAGTGCGACCTTAGAGCTCTCGCCTAACTCGAACCTAACGGTGGCTCGGGTTACGTAGATGGTGGTGTCGGGATGTCAAAGCGAGCACGCTTTTGGCGGCAAGTCGATGTGAGCAAAGGATCCCTAAGAAAATACGATGAGGATGATGATGATGATGATGCTAGTAGTGGTGATGGTGGGTGTATCGGGTCGTGGCGGGGCTAACATGTGGAGTAGGTGCGACCGCCCTCCTCAAAGGTTCGATCTCCGTGTCGGTCATAATAGGTGGAAAGGCTGGAGTAGAGCCAATCGAAGATAAGATCTCAGTGGAGTGCGATAAGGCATCATCCATGTTAGGGTCAACTGGGACATCTTCCGTGTTAGTGTCCGATGATATAGTGATGGGATGTGAATCTGAAGACATCTCTGTGACAACCGATGTGAAATGAAAGTAAATAACTCGAATAAAGTGTAAATGAATCCGCATGAAAAGTGAATATGCACTTATGATGAAATGATGAGATGCTATGATAATGTAGCTATAGTCTAGGGTCAATGATGCAACCTAGTTCTCTATAAGCTGTAGCTCGGTACCAATCATCACACCCCAATTTACATTTTGCGTGGAATGGAATTCACAGGGATAGTGTCATAGCACCACAATCACAGTTATATTGAGCGACCTAAAGTGTCGTTTAAAAACACATCGTTGGATATTTAATAAAAGCGTTCGAGTTACAACATAGGTCCCAAAGTTTATAAAGTTTGCGGAAATATAAATATATTACAAGTCCAAACGATGTTTTGAAAGAAAGTGCCATAATGTACAATGATATAAGTCGGCGCGCGACTCAAAAGGTGGTTCCTTAACCATGCCATGATGATAATGCCTTAGTTACACGAAAATACATTGCTAAAGCGGTCAACAATAATGTTGGTGAGAAATCATAGGTTTATGTAAATGTTTTATACGACTACATAAGTATAGACCGGTATGACAATCATGTCACGAGAAAAATGTTACAATTGCAATAAGTCCATGACACGAAACTAGGCTGTTCATAATGTATGCCCCAACAGTGTTTGCGGACAACTCAATAATGTTATTAAATGAAATGCATCCGTATGACTAGTTGGGATTCACCAACCCGGATGGGCGTCACCTCGATAGATCTATCCACTCACCTCGCTTCTATGATTAACGGTTCATGTAATATAATGGGGACTTTCAATTGGCATGTGGTAACTTAAGCAATGTAAATGAATTTAACATACTTGGTATCGTAATAAAAATGTTGTGCAATGTATTCTCCCCCGTAGGTTTGAAAATAATTAAACATGTACGACGGGGCTATGAAAACTCACTTGATAAAATGGTATGATGACAAGAGTGAGTACACTGAGGTATAGCGTGATACTTTAATCTGGACCTATTACGAATGATATGATATGTAATGAGTTATGATGTAATGTTATGCATGCATTTCGTATGTTATTTATACCATTTGTGAGTTTTGAAAATAATACTTATCGTCGAAAAATACTCTTTTGACGTCTTGACCACTCTTAAATTACTTTACAAGTATTTACGTCAAAATGTCATCCTACAATAGTTTCTTAATGATTTATTGTGAAATTTTAACTTTTCGTCGTAAAATAACGTCGTCGGAAGTTTCATGAAAGTGACAAAATGGCTTGAAAAGCTAGTCGTAAAATGGTGTCGTCGAGCGTTAGGAAAGCGAACTCGACGGTTTTGGAAAGCTTGTATCAAAATCTAGAAGTTTTAGTACATGAGTTTTCGTCATAGAGGTCTCGAACATAAAGATAATAGAGGTTAAATATGGTGATTTTGTCCAAATGTTGTGTAAAAAGTGAGTTTCGGCAAAGTTTAAGCAACCGTAAATAATTTATTACAACTCCGCTATACAAACGGTTGGTCGTTTTGAAAAATATGCTTGGTGATCTCGATTTTATTAGAAGACATCTCGTTACAAAAAGTTCTACATCATCGTTAAAAATAGCCTTCAACATGGTCGTTTTGTTTACCGTAACACTTGTCTCGTAAAAATAATATAGTTTTTCTAAAAATAAAGTTACGGCAATTTTATGAAAGCGTGTATATTTTAGTCGTTATAAATCCGTTTTCTCGTATTATCGTCCTTAGCCGTATCAAAGTATACTAATATATTTTTGATAAGTCGAAATAATTTATAAAGCTTAAGACTCGTTTTTGACTCGTACAAAACAAAAATACCTTCTTTGAAATTTTCGGAAAATATATATTTAGTCGTCAAACTTGAAAAATTCATAACTTCTTCGTTATAACTCCGTTTTAATCCGTTCAAGCGACCCGCGGATTCGTTTTAAAGTATATTTTCTAATTATCTAGGCCAAAACTCATGTCTACTGTCGGATTTTCCAGAAAAACAAAACAAGATCAGACCACTTTTATATACTTGTCGAAAATAGTTTTCTCGTACTAAACCTATTCCAATCCCTTCAAAACAACTCCAAAGCTATTCTAATCCTACCATACACCTTCTTAGGGTGTCATGGGTTCCTAAACATCATCAAGACCAATATATAACAAGGGATAATTATAGGATGACTTTATATATAAAACTCTAAAAATCAATGTAAAATGGTATAAATAACAATAAGTCTTGCATGCTTGCTAAGAAAATGAAGAAATAAATATGAAATGAAAATGAAAGATGTAAAATGAAAGTGATATGCTTACAAGCTACTATGATGAGGTGATTAGAACAAGGATTAACCTAAACACCCTAGGTTTTATTTCAAAACCTTTAATAAGAGTGTAATCTAGATTGTTTAAACTTGAGCTTGAAAAATTTTGATGATCCTTGTACTCCTTATGTATGAACCGGTTTTGGAGGATGAAACAAAGAGAGAAAACTTTTACTAACTTTGAATTATTGAGAATGAATGAATGAAGTGAATGAATAATTTGGAGTATAAATCTATACATTCAAGAAAAATTTTTTACCAACAATTAATGCTACCTCCCCTTGGTCGGCCAGGGGAAGTATTAATCAAAATATATATTTTTTTTTTTTTTTATTTATGTGTATATAATTGTTAAAAAGTGTAAGTAAAATGTGTATGTAAGTATAACTTGTGTAACTTGTATATACATTAGTGTATTTAAGGTAGTTTTAGGTAAGAGTAATTATTTTAATAGATCAAAGTAAAGTATAATGAGATCATAAAAATTGTAAAAATATATTTCTTGTAAAATTTGAGTGATATAATAATTATCTTGTAGTTTTTAAGAAAAGCGTCGTAATAATATAAATTTAACGATTTATATACAAAATAAATTTAAAACACTAGGTAAACTCAAAATATAGTTTTTATAAACTAAATGTAAGTATAAAAATATATCGGGATCATTTTTGGAAGTAGCGGATTAAATGTTCAAAATAATAACTCACGCGATAACGTTTATTTAATATAAAATTTACGCGTTTAATGTGAAATGCAAAGTCATGAATGAACTAACATGATGCAAATGATGCTAATGAAATGTAGACTAAACTTAGTCCATATGAAATGTTCGTGATGATATGATCATGAATTCGCCGCTAAACCATTAAGGTTCGCAATTTGGAACACATAAACCTAGTTTACGATAAATGTTGAAATGGTGAAGCATGAATTGTTTTGAGAAATGACACGAAAGTACGGGTTGTCACACCGGTAGTTCTGTTGAAAACCGAAATCCAAATCTTCTATTCCTTACCCATCATGTTTGAATGAGCAAAGCTCATGAAAAGCCGGTCATCAAATGGACAAATTTTTCAAATTTTCCAAGAACTACATTTGATATAAGCTGCGGATGCTATCATCTTGATGCCCAAGTTTGCATCAACTCTCAAACACATGTTAAGCAACAAGGAAAAGTCGTTTGAAATGGCTAAAACTCCTCTAAGCGAGCTGCTCTCGGTTATCACGAAGAAGCTTCGAGAAAAGCTTGGAGATCTGGAAAATTTCTCTTACCTTGTGTATTTCCGGGAATGGTTGAATGCTTTGCCTTAGCCAATCTTGGTGCAAGCATCAATATGATGCCTTATTCGGTATGGAAGAAACTTTCTCTTCTGAACTTACTCCTACATGCATGACTCTCGAGCTTGCGGATCGTACAATATCCGTCCTCTTGGCATTGCCGAGGGCGTGTTTGTAAGTAGGAAAGTTCCATTTTCCGGTGACTTTGTGGTTGTTGATTTTGATGCCGATCATCGGGTTCCTCTCATTGTTGGACGAGGATTCCTTAGACGGGCCGTGCTCTCATTGATGTATTTGAGCAAGAAATCACATTACGTGTTGGTAATAAAAACATCACCTTTAACCTTGATCAAACTTGAGGTACTCCGCAAACTATGATTACGAATCGGTTAACGAATAGATATCATTGATGTTGCTACGAAGAGTACTCTTAAAGTTCTTGGTTATTCTCATAATTACGTGAGTGGGGATCCCACCACATCTTCTCAACCTATCATAGCCAATTCTACTCCTTCTCTCCTCCGTTTGAGGCGACTTCATCTTGGAAGAGATTGAAGCATACTTGGCTAGTGATTACATTCCATGGGAAATTGATCACGCTCCAATTGACATCGAGGGGACATACTTCTCATTGAGAAGTTGCTTTATGATGATCCATCATCAACCCTCACACTAGTGATTCAATTCGGATGAGGTTAATAACAATGAGATTAACCGGAGGAGATATTCTTCTTCTTGAGAAGTTGTTAAATCAGGACACTTCTCCTCACTCCCTCCCGTCGAGCTTCATAACAAGGAAGTCAAGTCGGTTGAGAAAAGCGAAGAATTTCTGAAGTCGAACTTAAGGACTTACCACCTCATCTCGAGTATGCATTTCTTGAGGGTGATGATAAATTACCCTTCATTATTGCTCGAGATTTAAGTAAAGATGAAAATTGCGCTCATAAAGGTCTTGAAGTCACACAAGCAAGCAATTGCTTGAAACTCTCCGACATTAAGGTATCAACCACGAATTTTGTACTCACAAAATCTTGATGGAGGATGACTTCAAACCAAGAGTTCAACATCGGAGAAGAGTAAATCCAAAAATCCATGATGTTATCAAGCAGGAGGTTATCAAACTTCTTGATGCGGGATTAATTTACCCGATCTACGATAGTCCTTGGGTCACCCAATTCCTTTGTGTTCCTAAAAGGGTGGCATAATGTTGTCACAAATGAAGATAACGAGTTAATTCCAACTCGGTGGTTACGGGATGGCGTGTGTGCATTGACTATCGTAAGTTGAATAGCGCTACCCGTAAAGACCATTTTCCTCTACCTTTCATGGACCAAATGCTTGAGAGATTAGCGAGGAGCGAATACTATTGTTTTCTTGATGGTTTCTCGGGTTATTTTCAGATCCCATTGATCCAAAGGATCAAGAAAGACCACATTCACCCGCCCATACGGAACTTTTGCCTACAGACGTATGCCTTTTGGCTTATGTAACGCTCACGCGCGTTCCAGCGATGTATGATGGCCATATTCCACGACATGATCGGGGAAACAATGGAGGTGTTTATGGATGACTTCTCAGTCATTAGGGATTCATTTCAAACATGTCTCTCCCATTTAGATAAAATGATCAAACGGTGTGAAGACACCAATCTTTGTCTAAATTGGGAGAAGAGCCACTTTATGGTCAAAGAAGGCATAGTCCTTAGCCATAAGATTTCCAAAAATGGGATTGAGGTCGATAGAGCAAAAGTCGATGTTATTGCTAAATTGCCTCATCCTACTACCGTCAAAGGTATTAGGAGTTTTTAGGTCATGCGGTTTCTATCGTAGATTCATACAAGATTTTCTAAAATCGCTTGACCTATGACTCATCTTCTTGAAAAGATGCTCCTTTTATCTTCTCACTGAGTGCATGAAGCTTTTGAAACATTAAAGAAAAAGCTTCTGAAGCACCCATTCTCGTTGCTCCGACCGGGACTTGCCTTTTGAGCTCATGTGCGATGCAAGTGATTTTGCTATCGGTGCGGTCTTAGGGCAGCGTAGAGCTAAGCATTTTCGGCCTATCCACTACATAAGTAAAACTATGGTGAGCTCAAACTCATTACACTACCACGAAAAAGAGCTACTAGCCGTGGTGTATGCATTTGAGAAGTTTCGACCATACTTAATCTTGACCAAATGTGTGGTGTATCACGGATCACTCGGCTCTCAAATATCTCTTTGCAAAACAAGATGCAAAGCGAGATTACTCCATTGGGTTCTCCTCCTCCGAGAATTTGATATCATTATCGTGATAAAAAGGAGCTAAGAACACAGGCTGCGATCATCTCGTCGATCTAGAAAACCCTCACCAAGATGTTTTCGAGAAAAAGGAAATAAATGAAACATTTCCTCTCGAGACACTCAATGCGGTTTCTTTTCGTGGAAATTCTACTACCCATGGTTTCTTGACTTTGCAAATTACCATGCGGTAATTTCATAGTGAAAGGATGTTGACCCAACGGAAGAACAAATTCTTCAAGGATGTTAAACATTACTTACAGGGCGACCCTACTTATTCAAAATACATGCGGATCAAGTCATCCGAGCGGTGTGTTTATGGACGAGGAAGCTATGGACATTCTCAAAGCTTGCCATCTTTGGACCCAGCGGGGCCATCATAATCAAATTACACCGCCAAAAGGTGTTTGATTCCGGGTTTTATTGGCCCACTATCTATAAGGATGCCCACGAATTTGTCAAAGCATGTGACACTTGTCAACGTCATGGAAATATCTCACAAAGAAATGAAATGCCATAAGCGCCATTCAAGTGTGTGAGATATTTGACATCCGGGCATTGATTTTATGGGGCCATTTCCATCATCTCGAGAAACAAATATATACTCGTGGTGTTGACTATTTGTCAAAATGGGTTGAAGCGAAAGCTTTACCTACTAATGATGCCCGAGTAGTTGTGAAATTTTAAAATCTCTTTTGCGGGTTTGGAACTCCCGTGCTATAATCGGTGATCGTGGTACGCATTTTTGCAATGACCAATTTGATCGTGTCATGCAAAGAATGGTGTTACCACCATCTCTCTGCATACCACCCCAAACAAGTGGGCAAGTGGAAGTCTCCAACCGTGGGATTAAAAGAATTCTTTAAGGGCGAGTGGCGAAAATCGTGCATCACAGTCGGATAAACTGGATGGCGCTCACGGGCCTTCCGTGCGACTTACAAAACACCGATCGGGTGTACTTCATACAAGCTAGTGTGCGGAAGGCATGTCATCTTCGATTGAGCTCGAGCACAAAGCATACTAGGCCTTGAAACATGCAAACTTGATACGGCGGTGGTGATCACGAAAAGTTCAAATGAATGAACTAAATGAACTCCGTGATCAAGCATACGAGAACTCTTTGATCTACAAACAAAAGACAAAGAAGATTCATGACTCTAAAATCAAGAACCGCGTTTTCAACGTTGGTGATCGAGTCCTTCTTTTCAATTCAAGATTGAAGATATTCTCGGGAAAGCTCAAGTCCCGTTGGTCTGGTCCATTTACTATCACTAAGGTTTATCCTTATGGTACCATTGAGTTATCTCAGCCCGATGGTCCAAATTTTAAAGTGAATGGTCATCGGTTGAAGCATTATTTTGGAGAGGACATTCCACCTGTGATTGTCCCGGATCTACAAACTTTCCCCATGAACCAATGAATGCGGGGATCGAGTCAAGCTAACGACTCGGTAATCAAAAACAGTAGCACACACAATATGGGTTTTCACTCATATTTCTGATTTCTTTCTACTATTAATAAGTAAATAGTAGTAACAAGCTAGTTATCCTAAGGTTTCTTGCTTTAGTCTTACTGGATGTCTTGGCTAAGCAGGGCCCGGGCAAGCACAGGAAGCCAAGCTCCTAGTGTGGGGGAGTTGCCCCACGCTATTGTATATAATTTCAAAAAAAATGTATATATCAAAAATAAAATAATGGCCGTAATATTTCCCTTTTACGTTCTATGTTTTGGCATAACTGCCGGTACTTTGAATATTGAGGGCAATATTCATTTCTAAGTGTGGGGAATTCTCACGAATTTTATCATGTAATTATTCCACCAATTCCCGTTTTGGCCAAAATTTTTGTAGTAAGTGTTTTCACTTACTCGGCTAATAGTAATCGATCCGCCATGTCTAACCCACATAAGGATTGGCTAATCCAGAGCAAGCGGCTTTTGGTAAAGACAAATCAAATCCGTTTACGACTTATGATTTGCTCAAAATCATTTGGTTATCATTGTACCGGGGTTCTTACTTGAGCCGAAACAATTGGCTACTCAGTGATGGCTTTTGGTAAAGAGTTCTTTAAAATCCATTAAAGTTCAAATCATTGCTAGGGACTAGCAATATCTTAGCGTGGGGGATTGATGAGTGTCTAAATACTCATCATTTTTGTACAATAAAGTTCGAGTGATTAGCTCATGTCGTTTAGCTTAATTTTAAATTTGGTGTCCCGTTTTTGGCCAAAATTTTTTGGAGAAAGTGTTTTCAACTTACTCATTAATGGTAATCGACCGCCATGTCTAACCCACATAAGGATTGGCTAATCCGAGGATCAAAGCGGCTCTTGGTAAAGACAAATCAAATCCGTTTACTGACATGATTTGCTCAAAATCATTTGGTTATCATTGTACCAAGGTTCTTACTTGAGCTGAAACAATTGGCTACTCGAGTGATGGCTTTTGGTAAAGAGTTCTTTAAAATCCATTAAATTTCAAATCATTGCTAGGGACTAGCAATATCTTAGTGTGAAGTTGATGAGTGTCTAAATACTCATCATTTTTGTACTAATAAAGTTCGAAGTGATTAGCTCATATCGTTTTAGCTTAATTTTAAATTTCGGTGTTTCCCGTTTTTGGCCAAAATTTTTTTGGAGTAAGTGTTTTCACTTACTCATTAATGTGTCGATCCGCCATGTCTAACCCACATAAGGATTGGCTAATCCGAGGATCAAGCGGCTCTTGGTAAAGACAAATCAAATCCGTTTTGACTTATGATTTGCTCAAAATCATTTGGTTATCATTGTACCAAGGTTCTTACTTGAACTGAAACAATTGGCTACTCCAGAAGTGATGGCTTTTGGTAAAGAGTTCTTTAAAATCCATTAAAGTTCAAATCATTGATAGGGACTAGCAATATCTTAGTGTGGGGGATTGATGAGTGTCTAAATACTCATCATTTTTGTACAATAAAGTTCAGAAGTGATTTGCTCATGTCGTTTTAGCTTAATTTTAAATTTCAGTGTTTCCCCCGTTTTTGGCCAAAATTTTTTTGGAGTAAGTGTTTTTCACTTACTCAGCTAATGGTAATCAGTCCGCCATGTCTAACCCACATAAGGATTGGCTAATCCAGGAGCAAACGGCTCTTGGTAAAGACAAATCAAATCCGTTTACAGCTTATGATTTGCTCAAAATCATTTGGTTATCATTGTACCAAGGTTCTTACTTGAACTGAAACAATTGGCTACTCCAGAAGTGATGGCTTTTGGTAAAGAGTTCTTTAAAATCCATTAAAGTTCAAATCATTGCTAGGGACTAGCAATATCTTAGTGTGGGGGATTGATGAGTGTCTAAGTACTCATCATTTTGTCTAATAAAGTTGAAGTGATTAGCTCATATCGTTTTAGCTTAATTTTAAATTCGATGTTTCCCCGTTTTGGCCAAAATTTTTTGGAGTAAGTGTATTTCACTTACTCGGCTAATGTAATCGATCCGCCATGTCTAACCCCATAAGGATTGGCTAATCCGAGGAGCAAAGCGGCTCTTGGTAAAGACAAATCAAATCCGTTCTGACTTATGATTTGCTCAAAATCATTTGGTTATCATTGTACCAAGGTTCTTACTTGGCTGAAACAATTGGCTACTCGAGTGATGGCTTTTGGTAAAGAGTTCTTTAAAATCCATTAAAGTTCAAATCATTGCTAGGGACTAGCAATATCTTAGTGTGGGGATTGATGAGTGTCTAAATACTCATCATTTTATCCGTTAGAATGCCAAAATATCTTGAAACACTGAAATGCATCAAAATGATGAAAATATCACAAATAAGTGTTTTATGTGTTTTAAATGCAAAATATCAAAATCGGATGAAAAGCGTATCAAGTTTGCATAATTGGCGGTTTAGTCCCCAGTTTCAAAAGTTGTCAAAAGCAGGTCCACAGTAAATCAAAATAAAGAAAAATATCATTCAAGGTCCCTGAATTATTCTAAATTGTCAAAAATGGTCCTTGAATGAATCTTTGGTCAAATGGCGAAAAGGTCCTTGAGTTTGAAAATTGTCATAAATAGTCCTTGGAAATATAAAAATGGAATTTTATGCAAATGTGGTCCTTGTACTATTAAAGTTTGTCAAGTTTGGTCCTTTTGATAACATTGGAAAAGTTCGGTTTGGTCCCTCAAGTTTGGCGAATTACACAAATGGTCCTTGTATTACTACTAAACCAAGCGGACCCCTTTTAATATCGACCAGTGGCCCAATCTTGCAAACCAAGCCCGACCCAATGACTTGACCATGACCCTTGACCTATACCCTTGAGCCGGTAAAATAACGTTTTGAACCGGTCATTATCGATTGTGAACCCGTTATTAATAATACGGTCGAAAGTCAAAACCGAGATCGTACATCTCTCTCGTTTACGCCCAAAACGGTGATCGAGATACCACCATGGTTTCATCCACTTGATCCTTCTACCTTTACACTGTCTTGTGGTTGTTTAACCACCCCTTCCCGCGTATCCCAAAGATCATTAATTGACTCGAAACGCTAATGACTTTTTCGCGCCAAATCTACACATGGGCGAATATGATGAATTTTGAGGATCAATGGTGGAAAGAGGTGGGAAAGTCTCGAGATGTCGACTAGAGTCAAAAAGATCTTTATAAGAGAGAGGAAGCAATGTGGGAAGATATCTAGAGAAATTTTAATTAGCTCATGTCGTTTTAGCTTAATTTTAAATTTCAGTGTATGTTTTAGCTTTAAAGCTCTGTATTTCAAGTTTTCGATTATACAATAAAGCTTTTGTGATAATTAATTTCGATTATTGAGCTTCATTTTAGGTTTATGCAATTTTAAAGTTCAAAATCTCAAAATGTTCTAATGTTGTTGTTAGTTGTTTTATGGGTGAGTAAGATCACATAAGCTCATAGATAGCTTCTAAAAGCTATTAGATACTTTAAAAATCAGTTTAGAAGCAAAAACAAAAAAAAAATACCAAAAATACAAATAAAATAGTGAGAAATTCAAAAATCAATGGAGATGGTGATCAAAATTTGGGCGAGGTAATCTGAGTTTCCACTTGGGTTTAGTGCTTCTTGGGAAGTTATAGGGTGTGATTTCAGTCCTTGGTTCTCAATTTTACTTTGGAAACCAATTTGTAAGCCTTTTGCTCATTTTGGCATTTCACTGTTTGGGTTGCTCATTAGCTTAAATCTCTGTATGTTCATGTTTATTAGTCATATTTGAGTATAATTAAGCCTTTAAATCGGTTGCTTGTTCTTTTAAATTTGTAGTTAGCAAAATTTTAGTTTAAGATCAAAATTGCATAATTGTCATTTCTTAGTTTCTTGTTGTTAGTATTGTTGTTTAGCAGCAATTAGTCTTCTTATATGATAATTTAAGGTTTGTAATAAAGTTCATGGTCTTAATCTGTTTAAATCTTTGAAAAGTCTCAAATCGGTTTATAAAGTAGTGTTTGGATTTACTTTGTTAAGCTGTAATAGAGGTCATTATAGTTGTTACTTGTTATTGTTACATGTTCCAATAGGTCTTAGTAGCTCAAAGAAACAAAGAAAACCATTCCTTGTTTAAGCAAAGTCAAAATACTCTATAATCCTCTTAATTTGATAGCTGTTGGGATTAAAGGGTAAAACTCATCATAGTTGCTTAAAAATGGTAACTTAGCTTAATTTCATCATAATTTAGGTTAATATAACATAATCAATCGTATATTTGATTATAAGTTCACTTTAGTCAACATTTTAGTTAATCTTTAAAAGTCAATTTTTCATTTTGGTGGTTTTGAATAAAATAGATTAATTTATATAGCACTTATTAGTAGTTTTCAAGATTTGAGCTCTTGGTATATCAATATTCAACTGCTTATCTCTGTCTTAGTATTTTTTATATTTTCTAGTTCAGCCTTTTAATAGCCTATTTCCTAGCTTCTTTTGGACCCGCATGCGAAAATGTGCCATGTGCTGACTTTGCTACCATTTTCACAAGCACTGTAAAAAGCTCTCTAGTTACCCAAGCTTGTGAGTTTTAGCTTTTGTGAAGCTAACCGGACCATCTTATAGTCCCAAGCTTAATTTTCCATTTTGTAGCTTATTTGCTAGAAATGAGTGACTTTTCCTTGTCCATAGCTTGTCTTTTAACAATAAGAAGCCAAGTGCTTATCTGCTTATTCCTAGCTTTTCGGTATGCTTCTTTGTGTCTTTTAGCTTCATTTAAGTAGCTTGTAGCTTGTTTTATCTTATTTGATATTGGTTTGACTTACAAGCTTATTTGAGCTTAAAATCATTAAAATAAGCCAAAACCTTCCTTTGTTGAGCTTTTAAGCATTCAAGCGACTTATTTTAAAGTTTGAAAATTTTGTTTTCATTAAAGTAGCTTATAATCGATAGTTAAATAGTTTTCAAAAATAAAAATCACAAAAACATCATTTTAATATAGTGATAGCGTTTATTTAATAGAAATTAGCTTTTGATTTTTCTTTTCGATTTTTATTAAGCACTTTGTTTTTTTATAATTTTATTAGCCTTCTATTACCTTAGGATATTTATAGAAAAAGTTTCATAATTTTCTCTGTTTGTTTAGTATTTATTATAATTTTAAATAGTTAAAAGTATTAAATAATTAGTAATAAATAATTAAAAGCATAAAAAATATCTTTCATTTTAAAATTAGTTTTATAATATTCTAGATTTTTCTAAGTTAAAATTTTATTTTTCAGGTTATTTTATATTTTCTTGTATTTAAGTGTATTTTAAATAATAATTAATTAATAATAAATAGATAAAGCGTGTGAAAAATATATTTTCAGTTTTAAAATAAGTTTTATAATATTTTAGATTTTTTTAAATCATAGTTTCATTTTTCTAGTTTTATTTCATATTTTATTATATTTTAGGTTATTTTTAAATAGTTAAAAATAGTTTTAATTAATAATAATTAAATAAATAGTTATAAAAATAATTTTCTTTTCAATAATTTTATTTTATTTTAGGATTCCAAAAATATCATTTCATATTTTTAGGCCTTTTATTTCTCGAGAACTCACGTTTTGTTTTGTGCGTTTACGTTTTAATATCGTCGTATTACGTTTGTCTTATCGATTGTTGTGCTTTCCAATGCGTATCAATTCCATTCCATTCAATCGGTGGTGTAGTTATCAATCAAAATCTTTCTTGATCATTATCCTTAGTGATCATTCTATCATCTGTGCGTATTAAACACCATTCATCCTCAAGTGGGACTTAACGACACAGGAATCCACTATATTCCTCGATCTTAATTGCATTTGCTTTACGAAATTTGTTTTAAGTTTATTACGGTTGACCATTCACAAGTGGTTAGCTTGTGTGATTAAACTTATTTGTTGGGAGCCGACCATTCGCGTTCACCCGCAAGTGATTAATGGTTCATGATAACAGGGACTTAAGTTTGGCAATAGTGGTACTTAGTGCAACTAATATATTCACGTATAGCATACAGTTTCAAAGCAATGTGTTCGGTTTAAAAATAAAGCATGTATCTCCCACAAGGGTTTGTAAAATAATTAATTAATAGAAAGTTGGGCTATGAACTCACCGTGAGTTTGATGATGTTTAGTGCTTTTACGAATATGATGGATAAGCCGGGAAACCTCTACGTGAAACCTAAAATGGAATGTTGCGACTTAGGTTTGGAATAATGTTTAGGAAAACATAAACCAGCCTATATACGTATCTATGTTGATCATGATGTAGTCATTTATAGTTTGTTGCTTATAGTAACAGTTTAGTATGTGAAGACGTATTTACTTTATAGATATCGTACTATTGTTCAGGCCATCATAATTCAGAGGTCATGTAGTAAACGTTCGCTAGGACACTTTAAATCGTAAATCCAGCAACTCGTCGATACGTTTTACCCAAATGAAACCCCTCACATGAAGCTCCCTAGTATTGTAGTACTTAGTAGATAAAACATATGTTTTGAGTGAAGATTGTTATATCATAAAGTTTATCATGCTCTTAGTAATATCTAGTCCTTACAAGTTCTCGTCGTTTACTAGTGATCACAACTTATTAACATGGTCAAGAATGAAGTTTTGGTAAAAATTGGTGGAAAATGGTAAAATGGTCATTTTTCCGTTATTTGCGAAAACATTATTCCGAAGGTTGAATGAAGTTTGTTGATTTAATATATAACTAGCTATGAAAATAACATAGTTTCTATATCCTTAACTTGTGAAAATCCAACTTTTGCCGGTAAAAACTGTTTTACAAATTTTAGGCACAAAATGATATCGTTTGGTCTTTTTAGGCCGAGTTCCTATAAGGTAGCCGTAAAACATCGTTCTGGACAACTTTTGTGTTTTAACTTTTTGATGATTCGGACCAGAAGTACCACTTAATTTTTGGGCATGCCCGGTAGTAAGCATTTTGGCGTTTCTAGGTTTTCGCTAACTTCTTTTACTATAACTTTTGACTCGTTTGTCTGTTTCGGGTGATTCAAGTTGATATGTTTACCTTTTTATCTTGTATACTATAATATGTAAGTTACCAAGCCTATATGTAACTGGTTTTAATGGTATCAAACATGTAGAATATGACTAGTTTGCTAGTTGGTTACTTTTACGACAATATGTGAATTAAAACATATGTTTTAGTATATGTACATCATGAATCAACATAGTAACCATATATATAGCATGAAATTGACAAGATTATGAATAATAAACATGAGGTGATGGTGGTGATTAGTTTGCTTACAACTTTTGGCTTTCTAACGAAAGGAGTAACTAGTAAGGATTAGGACTTTGATTGAGCACTTAGGGCCTTGATAGAGCACTTAGGAATTTGATTGATCACTTAGGACCTTGATAGAGCACTTAAGCTATGGCTTGACAAGAGCTTTGATGATGTCTTGGTAACTTGAGTGGATTCAAACTCAAGAAAAATTAGCAAGTCTTTTGCAAAGGAGTAGAAGGAAGTACTTGTGCCCTTTTCCTTGGAAGTATACTTAGAGTAGAGAAGATAAACTTTGAAGATGTAAATGTGTGTAGGTATGGACGTTTTTAGGAGGGTAGGGGGTATTTATATGGTTTTGAGGAGGTTAGTTAGTCTTGACTTTTCAAAGCTTCCTTAGTAAGTTTAACACATGTTAACATCCTAGACTCTAAAGCATGAGATCAAGACACATGAAGGGTGACTACCCCCTAAGAGGCGGTCACAATATGCAAGGTGGCTTGGATGATGAGTCTTGGTCTTATCTTGGTTCTAGAATGTGTTTTGGTTCCGTTAAATGCCAACCGTAAGTTTTTAAGCCATAAAACGTAAAATCGGGTATCGTAAAACTACGAAACTTGCAGGAATGATGAAACTCATCGTTAACATGGAGGACCAGTACTCTACCGCTGCTGATGCTCAGGATGACAGGGATGCGTTACGTGATCAGCTGGTATCTGTTCAAGAGCGCGTTGAGAGTGCAGAAGATGAGATCGAGAACCTGGTAGTTGGTCATGTAGCTATGAAGGATGTTTTCGATATGATGGGTACACAGTTACAAGAGACTCGAGGGATTGTCACCGATTTGGGTGAGAGGCATGAGATTGTGAGTCAGGAGACACGAAAGATTGGGGATCGTATTGAGACGATGCATGAGGAGATAGAGCGACATGCTGATGAGCTTGTTTTAGCTCGCACTCGCATTGCTACCCTGGAGCGTATGGTGGAGGATGCTCAAACTAGAGAGAGGGAGAGAGATCAGACTGTGGTCAGATTGGCAGAGATGATTCGGGAGATGCAACACCGTTTGGGAGTATGCTTCTGGTAGTTCTTAGACCATGATGTTATCATTTGTAGTTTTATCCTATCTAGCCACGGGATGTGTGGACGTAATAATGACGCTTGTAGTATCTTTTGTTGTATGAAAAAATCAGGACAAGTTATTATTCGGACATGTGGTTGATTATGCTATGTATTGATATCGGTCTATGATAGCCGAAATTTTCCATTTATTGTTCATGTGTGTTGTGATTGTATCTAGGGGTGTTATTCGGGTTGACCGGTCGGGTTGGTCGGCTCGGGTCAATCAGTCGGGTTGGTCAAGCTTTAAAAACATACACGAACCCGACCTTGTTTAGAACTCGGGTCAACTCGGGTGGGTCGATTCGGGTTCGGGTCAACTCGGGTCGGATCAATCGGGTCGGGTCGATTCGGGTTGGGGTCGACCAGTATTTACATTGTAAATGTGTTGTTTAGCCGGGTTAGTCGGGTTCGGGTCGGTCGAGCTAAAAATATACCGAACCGACCTTGTTTAGAACTCGGGTCAATTCGGGTTGACCGATTGACCGAATATATTTTGAACCGATTGACCCGACCGAATTGACTCGGGTCGGTAGGGTCGGTCGGGTTCGGTCGGGTCGGCCGAATGACACCCCTAATTGTATCTATACATGTCGTGACTATATTTGTGATTGTGGTGATTTACTCTTATTGTGATCCATACATATTATGTTGTATTTTTATCATGATTCATTTTTATAATACATCGTGGTTGATTTATTCTTGTTTTGACACATGTCGTGATTGTATATTCTCGTGATGACCTTTGTTGCTTATGGATTTCTCATTGTTGTTATTTGTTGTGAATAAAAGGACAATGCCGTCAAAGAAACAAAGCATGAAACAATTGCTATTAATAGGCTAAATCGTTCGTGATAATGAGGTTAATGAGACAAGTGGAACCGCTGTCCTAGTGGAGCCCACAACTCGTGGGTGTACCTACAAGGAATTTATGGGATGCAAGCCCCAACACTTCAATGGAGAAAAAGGAGATGTCGGCTTAGTCCGATGGTTTGAATTAAGTTTAAATTTGTTGTTTAAAAAATTTGAATTACTTTTTTTTTAATTTGGTCGCCACTGTGGCAACTTGGTTGTCGTCAGAGAGAGAAATGTGATGTAGAATGGTCGTGTTTGATCACCACTGTGCCCAGTCTTATAATTCAAGGGCAATGCAAATAATGATGAGAAGTACGTCCTTTAAAAGATTATAGGATTCAAAAAGTACAAGTAGGATTATATGTCAAGAATCATTAAAATAAGAAAATGATATCTATTTTCATTTGAAATACGAGTATATGATTAGAATTAATTGTTGCCATTATCACTTTAGTTATTGAAAAATAGTTATGTGACACCTTGAGATTTTTCAGATATTTATTTTCGGGGAACTATGTCCGTCTTTCAGTTATGAAATTTTTTGAGGTCGTTTGAAGCAAAAACGAGAGGTTATCTCGCAAAACGTAAAAATTAGACGATTTGATTAAATTTTGATATTAAATAGAAGAAATTAGTCGTGTAAAGACTTATTTTTATTGAAAAAATTATTGTGAACGCGATGGCGCAATTTTCGTGATTTGAATAAGACGTTTGATAATCCCCAAGCCTAAAGTTAAGAAAGTTTGTAAAAAGCGCACATTCAACCACCCCTGCAGTTGAATTTACCCCGCTGCCCCTTGGTATAATTTCTAGTTCTACTACATAAAGACTAGTACGGTAGTAGGGATTACTTTGAAACCCTAGCAGCACCTATCACCCTCCTCCTCTCCCACTCAGCCGCCACCACAACCATGGCAGTCTCAGCCGCCTCACGCCGTCATCACCACAGGCGTCATCATCATTACTCTTTTGTTGTTCGTTGAAATGGTATGGCAAGCCATTTTTTCTTGTATTGTTTATTTGTTAAACCAATTATTTCTTCAATTGGAAATGAACTGAAATTTGTATAAAATGTTTTGATAAAGAAAAATGGTGTTGTAATTTGTAGTGGTGTCGGGTCGGGTCAAAACCCGACAGAGATTAGGTTACTGGGTTTGATTGTTTATTTAAATGATACTGTGTGTTAGTTGTTTGTGTCGAATTTGGAATTGAACCACTTCAGTTTGATTGTTTAACATGTCAAGGTTAGGGTGATGAAGTTAATTTGTATAACTATTTGTTATTGAGCTCAAATGTACGGAATCATTATTGCTTTTTATCAACTTGACGTGTATATGCTAGTGAAATGTTTTATTCGGTAGATTAAGGGATCTATCGTTAGGCAAAACTAAATATTTCGATCACATATATTTTGAATTCTATATGTGGCTACCTTTAGCTCCTGAATCCTCTTTGCTACAGGATTCCGGTGACGAGGTAGATACATTTGTTTTTATAAAATTATTTTTTATAAGGCAAGTTTTACTAATGGTATGTGAGGATGATGAAAAAAATCATTCGGATTCCCAATGATTTTTCTCTTTTGAAGAGGAATGTGATCTTAACATCTTCCATTTCTGACTCATTTATCATCATCATATGTTATTATATAAGTGTTTATTTTTAAATTTAATTATTATTTTTATTTGTTTGACCATATTTAGTACTATGTTCATTTATTTTAGTATTTGTTGTTGTAAAATGATTTGTAAATTAAGTTTTAGACTTAAAATGTCCTGCAAATATGTTTTTTTTTTTTTTTTTTTTTTAATATTAGTGGCCAGTGATGTAAGGATAATATTTGCTACTCTTGATGAGATTTTCTCATTTGATGATCTTTTATCCACCAAGATCTCTGAGGCCTTTTCACATCTTTTCAATTTTTGTATTTGTTGTTTGGAAAATGATTTTCGGATTAATTGATAATAATTGAAAATTGATTTTCAAATGTGATTGTTACAATCGAAAAACTGATTGAACATGATGACAGTATGTGTGAACACTCTTAAAATGTGAATCAGAACAGCCTTTTTAATTAGTTATACAAGTTAGTTTGTTTCCAAATATTTTCATTCAAATAATAAGTTGTTAAAGAATTCACGAGAATGTCGTAATTTTTGTCGACCTTCATCTCGCGTATTTGTTTACACACCTTCATCTCTTTTATTTGGTCATTTATATAAATCATTCAAATATTAGTGGTATTTATTCAGTGTGTTCATGCCTGCGTTAGAGTGTTGTTTGTATGCCAGCCACTAGAGTGTGCTTGTGTTTGAATAGGTAATGGGCCGAAGCCCTTGTTGAGAGTGTTTGTAACATTGATACCATCAAATATTGACTAGAATGTTTGTATGATTTACTATCTCTTTAAGTTATGCGTTAACCAACACATTCTTGTCCAGAGGTTACTACATGTGGATACGTTAGTCTTGACCATTTATTCTAATACATATAGCGGATAACATATCTGAATGAAATTGCTTAATGCTTTTCACAGATCAAATGTTGATGAATAACGGTGATACTAAAATGTTGCTATTTTAACTTTTAAATTGTCTGAGATTCTTACAATTGATTATTAATGATTGTCTCTTTTTAAAGGGGAAATCATGGAATATATTCCGAATCTGTCATTTCATCGGCAATAGGTTCTTCTTCTTGGTCAAGAACAATTTGGTTGCGAATAGCTGGAAGGGTGAAAGAAGAATCGTTGGTATCCATCAACGAGCTTTCTTCATGTCTGGCCCCCAGATTTTTATGTATTTTTCATATGTTTTGCACAAATTTCTTTGCTTTGTTCCCCTAGCCGACACAGTCTCAAGAGGATCCCGACTACCCATTTCCATTGGTTCTTGAGATAAAAGTTGCATGTGGCCCTTTTCGACTCATGATATACCAAATTGTTGAAGTTAAATGTATCGCCGGGTAAAAGATTCTTTGAGAGCGATATGACGGATAGTCCTCATACGATTTCAAGATTATATCCTGAAATATTACCGAAGTTAATGAGTAACTCTACCTAAAAATGGTATTGGCTATATGGATGTTTAAAATTCAGATTTGCAAAAATATACCTCACTTGTCATATTGTCCGAATAGATATCAAGCGCTCTTTTAAGTGTCCCTTGGCTGTTGAATCTTTCCTTGGTGTCTCCAAGAGTGGAAATAGTGCTTAAAAGAGGATGTCTCTGTTTGACATGGAAGATGAGGCCTCCCCAATAATGCTACTCTTATTTTGGAATTCTTTCCAAAAAAAAGCTAAAATGAATTTGATCAAATTGTTAGTCGAATAATCATAGAAAAGTTTATTACATAAAGTCAAGTCCAATTTATAGAATACCTCGAAAATCCATCATGGTCCCACAAAACTAGTCGCATCGTTTTGAAGTTCCCAAGTCAACTTACAGTAGGCAACATCTCCCCATGCAACGCGTTGTAATGCATGAGGTCTCAAGTCTTTTAAAAAGCACAACCAATAGGCAGGATAATGACTACGATTGTTGACATCCGGCAGAATGAAAGTGCCAATAAGGTGCAGTATGTATGCCCGCACATAAAATGCAAGTTTCTCCTCGTCTACATCAGAGGGAACCTTCTCAAAATTTTCTTTCAGCCATCTTCTTTTCAATCTCATTGACCTTTTAGCATTTTCGTCATATTCGCCAAGATATCTATCACAAAGATCCTTAGTCACCTCATCCTTACAAGTGGTTCCCCGTTAACGAAATCACGATAATGCAAATACATCTTGAGGCCAAAAAGCGTTGAAACCTTTTATTAGGGCCTAATACAAAAGCTTTTCATCATTACTATAGCGACTTCTAATAAATTCTTGAAATACTAAACCTTTGGTTGTAACTCTTCATTTTGGCAACCGAGTGAAAAAGATCCTTGTAGTTTTCTAGGACCCTTTTATCCCTCTTCCATGTTGGCATAATGTACAACTTTGTGACCTTTTACGCATTTAATCTGAAAGCACAAAGTTCAAGTTCCTTAAAATCCTCATAAATCTTAAACACATAAAATCCTCACTAA
Source organism: Chrysanthemum lavandulifolium (assembly GCA_022545495.1). Taxonomy (NCBI): domain Eukaryota; kingdom Viridiplantae; phylum Streptophyta; class Magnoliopsida; order Asterales; family Asteraceae; genus Chrysanthemum; species Chrysanthemum lavandulifolium. The sequence goes on from CM040245.1 coordinate 253,600,554, forward strand.
AACTATGGCATACATTTCTACAAACATATGGCGGGCATAACGAATAGGAAGAAAAGTGAATACTGTATAAATCTATTGCGGTTTGGAAGTTACTTTGAGCGACCTTCAAAGTCGAAATTTGAAGCGGTTTGGAAGTTTGGGTTGAATTGAGATGCGTTAATTTGAATTGAAATTTGAGAAGCGGTTTGGGTTGAATTGAGATGCGTTACTTTGACCTTTAATTAACAGTTGGGTGTGAGAATCATGCAATTTGTGACCTTTTCCAAAGTTAATAAATGTTTCAAAGTTACAAGTCTCAACAATAAAACATTTAATTAATATAATATAAATGAACCGGACTCATAGTCTCATATAGACTCATTTTCATCGAAATTTGTTACTTTTACCGTTATGGAATTCAATTTTATCGAAATTTGAAATACTTTTATGTATAATGTTATCATAGAACTCAATATACAAGCCTAGTCGGGTTTTGGTGGGATGAGACCGAAATTGGTTACTTTGTACCGTTATGGCATATTTGAACCACTTTTATGTATCGACACCAAAACTTGGCCATGAAATGCTTCCCCTGATGATTTAGGGAAATTTCATGCAACGTAGGGCACGTCTTTCATGCAACGTAGGGCACGTCGGTAAGAACTTTGGTGTGTTCACGACCTGACCTTTTGTCCCTGATGTTGCCTTATACTTGAAATTCTTTAGTATCAAGCTCAAACACCAAAATACAAGCATGACATGCTTCTTTTGTATCCTGTCATGTATCTTGGCATGTTGGCAAGGGGGTGTGTTCACCAGTCGGCCTTTGTCTCGTCTGTAGTGTTCTGAGTGGGTGTTGTCAAAGCCTACGTATGCTGCCTTCTGAGTGGGTTTTCGTTGGGTCTTTGGACTCATCGGGAAACTGCGACAACGTTTGGTGTCGAGCCGGGCCTCAACATACGAGCATGACATGCTTTTCATGATGGTTTTGGAGCTTGTCATGCACTTTAGGGCATGTTGCTTATTGTTGACAGTGAGCTGGTGCTGGTTGCTTTTAAGTCTTTGGTTGACTATGTTTTTCTATTTTTGTTAACTATAAATTTTCATTTTGTTAGTCTTTTCTTGTAAAAGAGATAAAAGCTATTTTAAGTCAAATGGTTTAGTTTTTCAAAGATTTTAAAATATTTGAAGCTGTGTTTGTATTAAAATGGAGTAAATTTTTGAAAGCTGTCTTGAAGTTAAAAGTTAACAAAAGTGTCATTTGGTTGAAAATGAAGTAAAATGATTTTAAGTGGAGTTAATTAACCTAATAAAAGCGATTTAGTTATAATTTTTCCAAATCGATAGTCGAACTCAAATACTTAAAAGACCGATGATGAAGGAGAGTGTTTCTAATGATCTTGCTACTAAGTCTCATTTATGATGACTTAAGGCCTTGTTTGTTTTTTCAAAGAAGAGCTTTTTTCCTCTTATATGCTGCAGCGAGACATTATCTTTGAATCTGGTTTGTTTTTCAGACCTAAGAGGATATAATCACTTCTTTCCTCTTCACCAATGCAGACATAATTTAGGTCTTTTTTCCACTTCTTTCCTCTTCACCAATGCAGACATAAGAGGAAAAATGAAAGAAGTGCTTCAATAGCACAAAAAACAAACGGTCTTGTTCTTGCAGATGAAGAGCTTAAATGTACCTCTTCTTCTGCAGACATGGTTTGCAGATGAAGAGGTAAAAGCTCTGAAAAAACAAATGACACCTTAATGTGCAACTTCTATAAGAGAGAACACAAACCTCTGAGGGCAATGTTGAAAATTTTGAAAATCATCCGGCTGCAATTGATCTTCCTCGAGATAAGCAGGCCAGGTAAGAAGGTTAATAAAATTTGGTCTCTTCTGCAAAAGAATGTTGTATGGATTTTTTTGTCCACCAAGTCTAATGGTAATTTGTTAATGTCTTTGTTAGTTAATCTACGGATATCATTATCAAAAATTTACAGTGAACAACTTAAGATTTTTCTTTCTTTTCATATAGAAGTTTTTGAAAACAAAGTCTTAAAAAAAAGTATTTATGTAGAATTTCATTTGTTGATGACCAGACCATAGTTATGTAGAATTTCAACAACTTGGTGTGGTGGATGCAGTCACATTCAATGTATATGAATGTTTATCATTCTCTATGAGTTTGAGTGCTAACTGATGTAATCGTTAGATTTATAGTGATAGACTATGAATCATGATACTTTCTAAAAGAATAATTTAAGAATGAGATCATATATCTATACTTATATACTACTATAAAAGATTTAAGATTATTTGTGGACAAAAGATTTTTTACATACCAAGGGATCAATCTTCACCCTCTATTTTTATTAGATCTAATGGATGAGATTAAAAAAAAACTCACTTTCATCATTTTTTTTCAAATATTTATATATTTCAAACCGTTAATCGTCAAGCGAAAAAAAAAATATACCATTACGACGAGCATTTAATTATCTTTCAATAGATAGGCACTTTCATATACTTTCGACAAAAAAAAAACATGTTTTTCACGTTTTTTCAAGTTTTTTACGTTGCATGTAAAATCATATATGATTTAACACTAATTTGAATGCAAGTTTCTCCTCGTCTACATCAGAGGGAACCTTCTCAAATTTTTCTTTCAGCCATCTTCTTTTCAATCTCATTGACCTTTTAGCATTTTCGTCATGTTCGCCAAGATATCTATCGCAAAGATCCTTAGTCACCTCATCCTTACAAGTGGTTCCCCATTAACAAGAAATCCTGATAATGCAAATACATCTTGCAGGCCAAAAAAACAGTGAAACCTTTTTATTAGGGCCTAATACAAAAGCTTTTTCATCATTACTATAGCAGCTTCTAATAAATTCTTGAAATACTAAACACTGGTTGTAACTCTTCATTTTGGCAACCGAGTAGAAAAAAGATCCTTGTAGTTTTTCTAGGACCCTTTTATCCCTCTTCCATGTTGGCATAATGTACAACTTTGACGACCTTTTCTGCATTTAATACGAAAGTACAAAGTTCAAGTTCCTTAAAAATCCTCATAAATCTTAAACACATAAAAATCCTCACTAAAACTATGGCATACATTTCTACAAACATATGGCGGGCATAACCAAATAGGAAGAAAAGTGAATACCTGTATAAATCTATTGCAGTTTGGAAGTTACTTTGAACGACCTTCAAAGTCGAAATTTGAGAAGCAGTTTGGAAGTTTGGGTTGAATTGAGATGCGTTAATTTGAATTCAGAAATTTGAGAAGCAGTTTGGGTTGAATTGAGATGCGTTACTTTGACCTTTAATTAACAATTGGGTGACCGAGAATCACGCAATTTGTGACCTTTTCCAAAGTTAATAAATGTTTCAAAGTTACAAGTCTCAACAATAAAACATTTTAATTAATATAATATAAATGAACCGGACTCATAGTCTCATATAGACTCATTTTCATCTGAAATTTGTTACTTTTTACCGTTATGGAATTCAATTTTTATCTGAAATTTGAAATACTTTTATGTATATTGTTATCATAGAACTCAATATACAAGCCTAGTCGGGTTTTTGGTCGGACCGAGACCGAAATTGGTTACTTTGTACCGTTATGGCATATTTGAACTACTTTTATGTATCGACACCAAAACTTGGCCATGAAATGCTTCCCCTGATGATTTAGGGAAATTTCATGCAACGTAGGGCACGTCTTTCATGCAACGCAGGGCACGTCGGTAAGAACTTTGGTGTGTTCACGACCTGACCTTTTGTCCCTGATGTTGCCTTATACTTGAAATTCTTTAGTGTCAAGCTCAAACACCAAAATACAAGCATGACATGCTTCTTTTGTATCTGTCATGTATCTTGGCATGTTGGCAGGGGTGTGTTCACCGGTCGGCCTTTGTCTCGTCTGTGAGTGTTACGAGTGGGTGTTGTCAAAGCCACGTATCTTTTACGAGTGGGTTTCGTTGGGTCTTTGGACTCATCGGAAGCTGCGACAACGTTGGTGTCGAGCCGGGCCTCAACATCTGAGCATGACATGCTTTTCATGATGGTTTTGGAGCTTGTCATGCACTTTAGGGCATGTTGCTTATTGTTGACGGTGTTGGTCTTTGGTTGCTTTAAGTCTTTGGTTGACTATGTTTTTCTATTTTTGTTAACTATAAATTTTCATTTTGTTAAGTCTTTTCTTGTAAAAGAGATAAAAACTGTTTTAAGTCAAATGGTTTAGTTTTTTCAAAGATTTTAAAATATTTGAAACTGTGTTTGTATTAAAATGGAGTAAATTTTTTGAAACTGTCTGGAAGTGACAAGGCGAACACAAACCGACTCCCGACCCCGACAAGCCCGACTAACATGATTTGAGACTCGAGATCGGGACGGGATTCGGGATTTGATCGGTTTTGTTTGTTGTTTTTTGGTTTTCGGCCCGTCCCGACTCGATCCCGACAAGCCCGAAACCCGACTAACTAAAAAACAGAAACCGACTCCCGACCCCGACAAGCCCGACTAACATGATTCGGGACTCGGGATCGGGACGGGATTCAGGATTCGATCGGTTTTGCTCACCCCTAGTGTTATGGATGAATTTTGACTTCAATTTGTACAAAATTTGGTTGGTGGAGGTCCATAAATCTTTTTAAGACAAGATACACCTCAAATCCCATTTTTTCATATTGTTTATTTTAAACTGGTGTCATTTCACGATTTAACGAAAACAATATGTTTGTATAACAGAGTTGGTTTATTTTGGATATGGACCATTATTTTGTTGCCTATCAAGGATAAATCTTCATCATTCATCTATTTGATTTAATGGTAGAAATTAATCTATTTTTTTCTTCTGATTTTTTGTCTTTTTGTCTCTCTTATTTATTCACATTTTTTTCTTTTTTTTAATTCACGTTTTTTTTTATTATAATTCAAGTATTATTTTATTTTATTTTATTTTTTTAATTCAAAATTTTTTTTATTCACATTTTTTTCTTCGCTTTCATACGTTTTCGTCTGTTTTCATACGTTTTCGTCCGTTTTCATCTGTTTTCGTCCGTTTTTATACATTTTCATCATTTTTCGCCAGTTTTCGTCCGTTTTCTTACGTTTTCGTTCTTTTTCATACGTTTTCGTCCGTTCTCATACATATTCGTCCATTTTCTTACGTTTTTGTCCGTTTTCATACATTTTCGTCCGTTTTTAATCCCCGCATAATCGTTGATCGCTTACTAAGTGCCTTGATTTATCATAATCGGCCTATTTAATCGGTTTGGTCAAAGATCGCTTAAAAATCGGTTAACAAACCGATTAATCGGACAAAATCGAACAAAATCGGTCTAATCGGATTAATCGAACAAAATGGCTTAAAAAACCGGTCAACAAAATCGCTTAAAAATCGACAAAATCGCTTAAAAATCGGTCAACAAACTGATTAATCGGTCAAAGATCGCTTACAAATGGTCAACAAACCGAGTAATATCTATGTTTGACTTTGAACTTTGAAGAATTATGTATTATGTTTATATTTGAACACTTGAAATATTTGAACTTTGATGCACTACGCTTATCTCATACATATAATATAATATAATATAATATCTAAAATTACAATTTTGTGCATAAAAATTCAATCCGATTAATCCTCGATTAATCCCCGCCTAACCGATTAATCGCTAGGCCCTACCCGACCCTAGCGATTTTTAGAACCTTGGTTTTCATACGTTTTCATCCGTTTTCATATGTTTTCGTCCGTTTTCATACGTTTTCGTCTGTTTTCTTACGTTTTCGCCCGTTTTCAAACGTATTCGTCATTTTTCTTATGTTTTCGTTCGTTTTCATACGTTTTCGTCCATTTTCTTTCGTTTTCGTCCATTTTTCATACCTTTTCGTCCGTTTTCAGACGTGTATTTACGCTTTCATACATTTTCATCCGTTTTCTTACGTTTTCATCTGTTTTCTTACGTTTTCGCCCATTTTCATCCGTTTTCATACATTTTCGTCCGTTTTCTAATGTTTTCATACTTTTTCATCCGTTTTCATACGTGTTTGTAGGACCTTAGATATCAACCTTATCACTTTACCAAGCAAACCCAACACAAACACGTAACAGTTATGCGTATAGAATAGAAAGATGAAGATAAAGAACTTGGTGACTTGATGTATAAATTCGTATGTATGTTTAGAGAGGTAGAGAGAAGAAAGATGAAAACAATAATATGTTATATTGCTTCAAGGAAAAACACACACACACACTTTCAAGCACACCCTCAAATGACATACTTGAGGGGTATTTATAAATAAGAGAGATGATGCCCTAAGGCTTGGCCATGGGCCTTGAGATGGACTTGGATTGGGCTTGGGTTACACGAACTAGACAAGGCTAGCTTAACATAACTTATGCCCAATTAGCTTAGCCCAATCCACGAGCCCGTTGACTATTCTATCACGATATCTAACACATATTACAAAGTTCCTAATCGTGAATGACCATCACTTCTAATAAAAATAATCAAGGCTAACAATCTCCCCCTAAGGGGTGGTCATTCAAAAGATGCTCCACTTGAATAGGTCTTTAATCTTTTTGAGCTTGAACTTTGTGAGTAGATATAGAATAGTCTTAATTCTTTGTTCCTTCATGCTTTGTGATCAGATAATGTGGTTGTCTGCCGTTGTCAACTTCGTTGGTTAGGTGTCTCCACGTCATTCTCCACCATGCTCACACTTCTATTTGACTTTGAGTTTCCAATGATGTAGTTCTCGAGTCTTTAAACTTTGTTGATTCTTTGACATTGACGAAGAATCATCTTTAACTTTGTGTTGCCTTAGATTTTGATGAGAACTATCATGTGTTGTTGGTATGAGCATGTGGCGAGTCTGCACGATCCATCCGCTCCGAAGCTTCCATAAGAAGAAAACATAAAGCAGGTTAGTAATAAGCGGATTACAGCACTTACAAGTTTGAATTTCGAGGTGTTAACGACATAGTGTGAAAAACGTCTCTAATTCTCACAGAGGCCGTTCTGAGCTGGAGTCCCACAAGTGAGATAACGCGATATACCGAAGTACATCTACAGTTCGGATGAGTCATTTGAGGTACACAAGCATCACCCTAGCGTAGACCGTTTGAGACACACTAAGCGTAATCCACGAGAATTACCGAAGTGACTGCTTTGTCGGTGTTTGATGTTGACCACGGCGGGAGTTTCCATTCAATCATTGAAGATTACAGGTTGTAAAGCTTCTCATAAATGTTACGGCAAATTGCTAAGATCTGCGTGGGACTCTAAAATATATCACTTGTGTCCTTATAGATGAACAACACGTGATGTCATGTCAAGTGTTCCTATGAGATCTTTTGATGAATCTCGTGGCTCTAGACTCAATAGTGCATTTGGTTTTCTGAGCGGAGACTAGGGAGAGGGTCTCCTTCTTCAATATCAACAATCTCTAAGAGAAAGTCGATAGATTATGTAGGGTTCCAGTGAGAATGAAACAAATCCTTTTGAGAGGAATTGAGTGGCTAGAAGGTTTAGTGCGGTCGTCATTGGGTCCATGGCGTCTTTGTCTTCAATACCGGTGTCATCTAGTGACAACCCGTAGCATATGTATTGAACCCGGTTTACGCCCTAAGGTTGAATATGGAGGGCTATATCTTTTCACCCATTTTCATTACTTTTCTTTTAATTCTTCAACCCTTCTTTCTCCTTTCTCACATTACTCCTTTTTCAATCATACCTAAGGACTTCTAGTTCTAAACTATTGGTGATGTCCTTGGGTAGATCCCTCCGACTCTGGCGGATCATAGGACAATTTCCTATCCTTAGTCACCTTATAACTCCATGATGTCCTATTGTTGCCATAAAACCGTTTTTCACGAAAATCTCTCGAGTGTTTATGATAGAAAACATGTTTGCAACACTCAAGTGAGTTTTATATTTTCAGAAACACTCCCCCTTCACATGTGCTTATATGTTTAACAAAAATCTGCACATCGAGGGTAGAGTTCTCACTTTTTGAATTGATCGACTTTAAATGAGCTAGACCGATTCGAGACACGTTTACATCACTAGAGAACTAGCTTGAAATTATTACCCGTCCTGGTCAAGTCCATAGAAAGTTTCTCGAGATGGTACATTTTTCCTCGTCAATTCATTGGTTACATCTGAGTCGAGCTCTTTTGAGATTCAAACAACGATCATTAAACCTTTTTGATCACATTTTAATCACATTTCTCCCCCTAAAAAATAGCATATCCATGATGTTTTGAAACAAAATGATTAAAAGATATGTTTTCGGAAAGCATTTGGAGAGAAGCGATTGAGCATGAATTTTGGAACAATTTTGGTTTATACTCCCCTTAAAGAAAGCATATTTTTCTTACGAGAAAATTTGGAATCAATTAAGGGTTTAGAGGAGTTATCTTGGTACCAAATGTGAGAGATTTTGAAAAATCTTTTTGAAAACTTTCGAATCAATGGTACGCAAGATGAAGATTTTAAAAATCTTTTGAAGATATTTAGAGAAAAATTATCTTCATTAGTTTTAGGATAAGTGCTCGATATTTATGAAAATTGATTTTGTGTAGCACTTTCCTTTCTTTGAAGATCGGGTTACAGTCTGAAGTAACTGTAAGCCATTGTTTTTAGGAATAGTGCTTGAAAAATATTTAAAACCTTTGATATTGATAAGCACTTTCCTTTCTTTGAAGCTCGGGTCTGAATCGATGTGTCCGAAGCCATTATTTTGAAGTCGGGTTTAAATCTTGAGGTATCAAAGCCATTATTTTGAAGAAATTTTGAGAAGCGACATGTTTTAGAAAACAATTAGAACTCTCGCTCAAGCATCTGTACATGCCCGTATCATTGTTGAATGACATTTCTAGAAGCGTCTGAATATCGATTATACGAGACATGTCGTAAGAAGAATATTTTTGGATTTTGATTTTATATTGTTTTTGTATTTTTGAAAATTTTCTATTTTTGTATTTTGTTTTGTTGGTTTTATAAAAGAAATGGAAAATCAATAAAGAAGATAGAAATAATGATGAAGAAGATTTTCTGAATTAGAACCCTCGATGGTGGGTTCGAGATATTTGATTCACTTGCAACCAAAGAAGAAGAGTTTTCACAAATACTTGATGTTAGAAGTACAAGATTCCTCACGGTGAGGGTGATCACTATCAGCGGTTGTAGTGGTTTCTACTTCCTTATCTGATGAGTTTCACTATTATACGTGTTGGAGCAAGTATCAAAATCTTTCTGTTGGAATCCATCTAAGACCTCTTGAGTTGAAAACTTTGCCCGTGGAATCCACCTAAGGTAAGATCTAGGAGTTGTTTTCTTATCAGATTGGAAGACTCATTTTTGAAAACTACGTCTGAAGAGATCCACCTATAAGGTTTCCTTTGATGTTCATCTTGTCAAGCGGGTTTGTTTCTATTTGGTGTCTTAGAGGATTGTGCCTTAACGCGAATTATCTTTCTTGAGATATTGTAAGGAACATGCATCATGATTAGGTGAAAAGACACATTTTTACATGTAGTACGGACAAATTCAATATTCTTGTTTAAAACATCGCCTTTAACTCTGTCACTCTGAGTCTTTTTGAAATTGATTCTTGTTCGAAAAGACTTAGAATTCTAGTGTTGTTTTCTAAGGGCATAGAATTTTCTTTTATGCAACTACTCTTAGATGCAAGCCAATCCCTAGTCTTTTGTAGAGTGTTCCTAGGTAATGGTTTACTACTACTAGCGGTGCCTTGAGATCTTGTAGAATTCATCACCCTAGGCGTTGTACCTAGAATTCCATCTTTTCAGTGTGCTTTTTCCTAGCTTTTTCTAGATAGTGATTGTTGACCATTTTGTTAGAACCATGATTCTTTAAGCTGGATTTTTGGTCACATTCGTGTATGATTCCTAGAAGTGCCATGTGTAATCACTTTTCTTTATCAAAAGCGGTTTTCAAAACCTTTGACAATTCTCTTTTTAATAGGCGGGGACTGTGGGTGGTATTTTTGACAAATCATTTTCTCATTGACTTTTGGAGGAGGCGAGAAATAGACATTTTGGTTTGAAAACCGGTTTGGGAACATTTGTTTTCTCCTCGGTCAATGGTTTTGCAAACTTAGTATCCACTGACCTTTCCTTTTAGACTTCCAGTTGAGCACTCAAAAGATCATTTTGCTCTTTCATGTCCTTGTAAGCACGCTCATCGACGGTTTGTCATACTTGCATTCCTCGATTTTCGATCAAGTTGTTTAAAATAGGACACGTTTTCTTTTCAAGTTTTATAAGAGCTTTTACATATTTTGAAACAATTTGGAGGTCTCATCACAGAGTCTTTCATGATCTTCAACGAATATGTTTGCAAAATGATAGACATAATATCGATTGGTCGAACATCTTGAGAGAGAGTCATTAAACTTTTCCAAAACTTTGATGTGTTCAACACTTTCATTAGCTTGCTTTACCGAGGATTTATGGTCCTTGACAAAGTCCGTTGTTTCTTTCAAAACGCTTGTTCAAAATGAATTACCCTTGCACCGATGTTATTCGGTGAGGGCAATTTGAGTTTCAAAAACTTTTACATTCATTATCAAAACTATTAAACCGGATGTTTCTAATATTGGTTTTAGTTTTAACGATCTCTTGAAGATCGCAATTCTCGTTTCACATTTTCCAAAATACTTGGCGCTTCACTTGTGTTAAAAGGATTGTTTGAAGACATTTGTTCAATGTTTGAAAGAGAATTGGAGCGACAACCGGTTTTAAGCGATTTTGAAGCGGTGTTGACACTTTGTTTGAAACACTGTGTGTGGTGGAAAACTTTGATTGTTCTTTTGAGAAACAAAAGGAAGAACATTAATTTGGTTCCATTTGTTATAATCAATCGGTTTGATTTCGGATGTTTTGTTTCATTTTGATCTACTCTCCTCGAGATAGTTCCAACGTTTCAAGAGAATCACGAACAATTATGGGTTCATGCAATGGTTGTCCATTATTCAACACATTACGAGATTTACGAGCTTTCTTGAGAAGCGAAGAAGGTTGTTACCAAGAGCCATTTTATGTGAGGTGTGAAAAATCGGATTTACTTGATTAGAAAGCATCTTGTTTGATTTAGCGGAATGACCCGTTGTAAGAAGCAAATTATCCAATTTCTTTATAGTTTCATTTTTATCCAGAATTTCATCAAGAAGAGAATCTTCTCGTTTTGAAAAATCAGTTATCAACTTCTTCTTCTCTTTTTCAAGATCAGAATAAGTTGATTTTTGTTTTGAAAGTTGGTCATTTAGTTCAGAAATTTCCTTGTTTAAAGATTTGATTTTCAAGTTCAGATTCACATCAAGTGTGTCATACTTGAGTTGCAAATCTTTTCTCTTAAAACAGAATCTCGATAACCAATTTCTAAGTCTGACATTTTGTTTGTATGAAATTCATAGGCTTTGGCGTGCTCCTTGTAACTCTCAAGCTCGGCGGTCAATTTTTTATTCGCGGCCTTAACCCGCGATTGACCGTTCTAACTTTCTCAACTTCAATGCCACATTGATTGATTAATGATTCAACATAAGCACGTGTTTCCTCATCATTAGCACCATTACGTATCACTTGACCTCCATTAGGATCCATATATGGAGTTTGAGTTAACATTGCTATTAACTTGCTCTCCCGCATATGTGTCATAATAAGGTTCGGAGACGAATGTGGCTTCTCATGAGTAAGCGAATGTGGTACCTCATTGAGTGAATCATGTCGTGAGCGGGAGTTGTGTCATAAGTACCGCTTGATGTTGTGGCTTTGTTGATTGATTGTGTGTTGGAGGTTGCATTATCGTTTGCTTTATCTTCCCATTTGGGTACACGAATTTTATTTCCTCGTGATCAACTCAATTCCCAACTCTTCTTTTACGCTAACATCAACATGTCTTGGACCTTTTCAAGCTTTGTCATTGGTATGACACTAGATCCTGAATCTTGTCTTTGAGGTTCGGAGGTAGCATTACGAGCGAAGTCATAAAGCGATTATTTCCATTTTGATATCCCATATTACGATTCACTGTCGACCCCTTGATGTCCATCAAAGCGCTCTCCATAATTCCCACGACGGGGCGCAACATTGCTATTCGATTACCATCGCTCTATTCCCAACATTCATCCCATCGATTTCCAACATTCGACCCAACCGATTACCACGATACGGAACCGCTGATTACCCATGCGATCGCTAAATGCTTTATCAATAAAGAAAATACACATTGCAAGGTCGCTTACACTTCTGACTTCGGGATCGGTGATTCCTTGTTCTGGTATTACGGATACGGTTGTTGAATGACTTGTTGTTCTTGTGGATAGAATTGTTGTTGAGGTTGTGGAATGTATTGCTGCAAGTTGTTGTTGTTGGAAGATGATGAAGCTTGTTGTTGTGTATTCACGAAGGTTGAGTCTTTGCAATAAGTGCCAATTTGCCAATTTTCTTTTCGACTTCATTCGCTTGACTTGGTTTTGTTTGGAAAATCGTTGAGTTGATCAAAGTTCACGATGTAAGTCTTTTGTTTGGTTGACAATAGTGACATATCGTCCCCATTCTTACGGTAGATTATTCGGGAACTTGATGTTTTGAGCGATTGTTCGGGTGCCAACTTGTTTACGATAAGCTCATTCATCAATGTGCAAAACCTTCCATAGTAGGATTCAATGGATTCTCTGGTGTAGATGTAAACTTCTCCCATTCGGTTAGCGACTTGTTCTCCATGTCTTGTTTACCAATTTACATTCCAAAACATAGCCGTCTAACACGTTCCCACATGAAAGCGGTTTCTAGCTGTCTACACCGACAAAGATGTCTATTGGTAAACCCGGTTGGATAATATGAATTGCCATGTCATACGCTTGACTTGTTTCGATCTTCTGCGGTGTATTGATTCGTATTGAAGGCGAGAAGATGGTGTGGTGGGAGGTGTTGCATCGGCATTTCGAGGACATGAACTTGTCGGTGGAAGGGTCCATCACGAATGGATTTAATCATGAGTTTCCATTAGGTTTGGTCTTGATGTGGCGGAGCATTCGACTTGTCCATTGAAGATAACCACCTTTTGCCAACATAGGAGGTCGGTTTCGGCACCGGTTTGCATGAATGTCTTGTTGAGTAGCCATTGATGAAGGTATGATATGATAAAGTTGATGTAGGATCGATTCAACGATAAAGGAGTTGTGGTTGATGAAGATTAAGCTCGGTTGAGGTGTTTAGAAAGTCGTGCTAAATAAACTCGGTTTTCAAAAAATTTCGCCCAAAATTTGAAATTCACTAAAAAATCAATTCTAGGGTCGTATGAAAAATTTGAGTTATGACAATTTTGACATAAAATTTGACGAAAAATTTGAATTTAGGCCCAAAATTTGAATTTTGACCAAAATTTTCTCGTTAAACCAAAATTTGAATCTCGCGTAAAAATTTGAATTTTTTTTTTTTTTTTTTTTTTTTTAAAAAGCTAAGGCGTAGGAAGAGGAAGTTACGAGTAGACTACGAGTTCTGAGTAGGATGGCTTAGGCGTAGGATCTTATCACGTAGGATCTTATCGTGGGATGCTTAGGCGTGGGATCTTATCGTGGGATGCTTAGGCGTGGGAAGCTTATGCGTAGAAACCTTATGCGTAGAAACCTTAGCGTAGAAACCTTAAGCGTAGAAACCTTATGCGTGAAAGTATCTTCTGGCGTAACCTTGGGCTTATCGTAGACAAAAGTTACTCGTAAACCTTACGCGTAATTTTGAAGTTATGCGTGGAGTTACTCGTAAGCTTTTAGCTTATCGTAAACTATGGTTAAGAACCAAAATCCTTTACTTCATCACGTAAGAGATATCCACAAGTCGAAGTGTTCACACACTTATCCAAGTGAGGAAGCAGCGAGTATGATTATAGCACGAAGATTCTTCACCAAAAGTTACGAGTAGAAAACTTATGAGTAGTTGACTTTCTTACGAGTAGAACTAGGGTTTGACTTACTCGTAAAAATTTCCAATGATTCAAACAATTTAAGCTTGCGGATAGCCTTAAAACACTCAAATAACACGAAAATGTTAACCTTTTCACCCAAAGTGCTTAGAAAAGTTACGAGTAGAAAACTAGGGTTTGACTTTTGACTTCTACTCGTAAGAAATTTCCAACGATTCAAATGATTTCTTTTTACTGAAAGCCTTAAAACACTCGAATAACCCAAAATGGTGACCTTTTCACCCAAAGTGGCTAGAAAAGTTACAGTAGAAATGACCAATAACCAAAAACGAGCTTAAAAATGAAGAAAAACACGTAAAGCTTCAAACTTTTTGCAAAAAACTGAAACTTTAGCACCAAATAAACCTTAAACCACAAGAATCTTGAATTTTTTGATGAAAAAATCAAAGCTTTAAGCGTATGAAATAAGTAAAACGTGAGTCTTGACGCGTAACCCTTCAAAACAAACACAAACACTCCTAAACCATTGTTAGGCGATTGATACCAATTGTAGGACCTTAGATATCAACCTTATCACTTTACCAAGCAAACCCAACACAAACACGTAACAGTTATGCGTATAGAATAGAAAGATGAAGATAAAGAACTTGGTGACTTGATGTATAAATTCGTATGTATGTTTAGAGGTAGAGAGAAGAAAGATGAAAACAATAATATGTTATATTGCTTCAAAGGAAAAAACACACACACACACTTTTCAAGCACACCCCTCGAATGACATACTTGAGGGGTATTTATAGGTAAGAGAGATGATGCCCTAAGGCTTGGCCATGGGCCTTGAGATGGACTTGGATTGGGCTTGGGTTACACGAACTAGACAAGGCTAGCTTAACATAACTTATGCCCAATTAGCTTAGCCCAATCCACGAGCCCGTTGACTATTCTATCACGATATCTAACACATATTACAAAGTTCCTAATCGTGAATGACCATCACTTCTAATAAAAATAATCAAGGCTAACAGTGTTTTTACGCTTTCATACGTTTTCGTCCGTTTTCATACATATTCGTCCATTTTCTTACGTTTTTGTCCGATTCCACACGTTTTCGTCCGTTTTTAAATGGTTACCGTTTTCAGATGTTTCTGAATATCACAAGTGATATTCTGAATAACACAAGTGATATTCTATGATATTCAGAATATCACAAGTGATTTTCTGAATATCATAAGTGATTTCAACTGATGTTTTGTAACATGAAAATCACAAGTGATATTCAGAATATCACAAATGATATTTAGAAAATCACAAGTGATAAATATTCAGAATGTCACAAGTGATATTCAGAAAATCACAAGTGATATTTTGAATATCAGAAACGTATGAAAATGGACAAAAACGTAAGAAAATGGACGAAAACGTAAGAAAACGGACGAATACGTATGAAAACGGATGAAAACGTAAGAAAATCACAAGTGATAATCAGAATATCACAAGTGATATTCAAAATATACAAGTGATATTCAGAAAATGACAAGTGATATTCTGAATATCACATGTGATATTCCAAAATGTATGAAAACGGACGAAAACATAAGAAAATGGACGAAAACGTAAGAAAACGGACGAATACGCATGAGAATGGACAGAAAGGTATGAAAGCGTAAAAACACGTCTAAATGGACGAAAACGAAAGAAAACAGACGGAAACGTATGAAAACGAACAAAAATGTATGAAAATGGACGAAAACGTGTGAAAATGTATGAAAATGGACGAAAACGTGTGAAAATGGATGAAAATGGGCAAAAACGTAAGAAAACGTATGAAAGCGTAAAAACACGACTGAAAATAGACGAAAACGTATGGAAAATGGACTAAAACGAAAGAAAACGGACAAAAACGTATGAAAACGGAATAAAACGTATGAAAACGGATGCAAACATTAGAAAACAGACGAAAACATATGAAAACGGACGTAAACGGGCGAAAGCGTAAGAAAACGGACGAAAACATATGAAAACGTATGAAAATAGGCAAAACGTGTAAGCGCAGAAAAAAGCGTGAATTAAAAAAGGTGAATTGAAAAAAATCCCTTGAATTAAAATAGAAAACATGAATTAAAAAAAAAGACAAAAAAATGAATAAATAAGAAAAACAAAAGGCGATTAAATATATATATATATATATATATATATATATATATATATATATATATATATATATATATATATATATATATATATATGAACTTAGATTTACATATTAAATCATAGGTTAATTCTCACAATTAAATCAAACTATATGAATGATAGAGATTTGTCCTTAGAAACACCAAAATAAAAGTAATCATTTTAACTTTTCTCTTGTATAACATACCTTTTCACCAAAAGCTAATTTTCATGGACTATATGGATTTGTACGAAACTTTATTGAAGTCCTTTAAAATTGCATTAAGCCTTCTATTTATGGTCATTACTATATTATCATTTTACATAAGGTATTGATTAACACACTCTCATTTGTTATTTGTACACTCAAATGTACAAACCGGTAAAGCATCATATGATAAATGTACAACTGATTAATGCACAGATTTGAGTATACAAATAAGAAATTGGAGTGTACAAATCATTAGCCTTTTACATAAGATATAGGTTATAGAGAGAGTAGTTAGAGAGAGAAAAAAGGTGCAGAGAGATAATCAAGAATGGTGAAGACACTAAGGTCATTATTATAGTTTAAACAAAGTTTTCTCAATTAATTATGAATTGTTATGAATAATATTACGTGGATGCCTATATAATCTATAAGAAGCTCATGACCCAATTAGCTCTTAGGGTTTTACGCTAATGTTTATCTTATATATATCCTTTTGTATCTCATACATTATATCAATAGAAGAATACTTTTCATTCCCTCAATTCTTGTTCATAACACATTATCAGCACGCTTTAGATTTGTGTTTACTCGCTAAAGGTATGTTTTATTTTTTATTCTGATCGTGTATTGTCTAAGAGTTGCTATAGTCGCATGCATACTTTGTCAAACAGTGCTATAATAATACATTATAAACACAATGGTTGCTATTATAGTCAGAGTGCTATTATAATACCTTAACAGTGGTTGTAATTGTAAAGTCGTATTATTAATAGCTTTGGAACATCAATTCTAAGCATGATTTTTATTGATAAAGTTAATTTTATATCTTAAACTTTGAAGTTAATTGTTGGTTAGAATAATGAACGTTAAAAAAAAGTATTGCTAAAGTTGATTTAATTGTTGACTAATAGGGAAAACTTTGGAGTTGTCATATGAATTGTCATATCTACATTAAACTCTTAAACGATATTGATTTTAGCATACTACTCTATGTTAACTAACCTAGGTAAGATAACATCTAAAATACTAAACATCTGCAACATGTACAGTTTTGTTAGTATATGATTTAGGGATGCTTATAGTTACATCTTAATTGATTTTGTCACTCATGACATGTGATTGGTATTATAACTTATAAAACTTCTCATATATTTGATATATGCTTTCATATGACATGGTTTTAATTATTATGATGTCAAATTGTATGCATAATTTAGACTAAAATACACCATTGGTCCGTAAACTTGTACAGAAGTATCGTAATAGGACAAACCTTGCATTTTTCATCGTTGGAAGTCCCTTGACCAATTTCCTGTTAGTCAACGTCTATTATTTTCCCCATGTGCCTTGCACATGAGGGCAAAATGGTCATTTCATTATTTAGGGACTAACGGTGTATTTAATCAATAAAATTATACCATCACCACCACCACCACCATCCTCCCTTTATCTCTTTTTCCTGCTTCTCTCTCTAAAATTAACACCATCACTATTCTCAAATCTCATAAACTCCTCCCAAAAAAACATAATATCAATCAAACACCATCACTACACTCTCTCTAAAATTAACATCATCAGCATTTTCAAATCATGTAGGTTAGATTAAAGACCCAAAAAATTAACTTCGATTAAAGTAAAAAAATTAACTTTGACCCACCGGAGGAGTGATCTCATAAACATCATCATCATCATCATCGAGGTTGATGCAAGTTTGTGCCTCAGTTGATGATTGTCTAAATTGTTGACCCGAGTCATAAGTTTCTACACACCAAGATCCAAAAATGGGAATGTGAATCAAACTAGTGCCGGCCATTCAAGTTATTAACAAGTAAAATATAAATTACTTCAATAATACATACTTGATGTCGATATGGTCCCAATTATATCTACTTTAAGAACTCATTTTTTTTAAATTTTATTTACAATGGTTTTTTGTTGATATACCTGTAGAGAAACATGTCTCATATCCTCATTTTTAAGCTTAGTGATTTGGATGCCTCATCTTAAAGCCTCTCTAACTGGACCCATTGAAGCATCCTTAACTAAGTTTGCCATGTCTGATCCTGATTAGCCTAAAAGGGTTCAAAGCAGAAGTAACATAAGCCATAGATCAAGTAAAGGAAAAAAGATAAATACTTGTACATGACCCAAAAATATGAAAAAATGAATTAAGTTACCTTCTGTTAATTTGCATATGTTGTCAATATCCTTCTTTGAGAGTTTGAAAAGTCGATCCTTCTTCAAAAGGTTTTCTACTATCCATGCTCTCGCTTCTTTAACCCAAAAATATATCATTAGCATCGTCGTATTAGTAGTATAGGGAATAGTAGAAATAGGTAAAATAATGGCGAAACAATGGGCCGGATGGTTACTGGTACAAATTATTGATTTCAACTTTGAATAATAATTTATTTTATTTATTGATAAAATAACTGATTGTGGCATATGGGTCAAGACTCAAGAGAATCAAATGCTTACGCCCCTCCCGAATCTTTTTATTGCAAACAACAACATACCCATTTAGATACGTTTTTCGCAAAAACACCCAAAGTACTAACAGAAAAGAGCCGAGTTCGACGCAGCTTTATCCATTCGGGCCAGAATTAATTTTTTGGGTCTTTAATTATTTTGAATTTAATCGAAGTTAATTTTTTGGGTCTTTAATCTAACCTACATGATTTGAAAATGGTGATGATGTTAATTTTAGAGATAGTGTGGTGATGGTGTTTGATTGAGATTATGTTTTTTTGTGGAGGAGTTTATGAGATTTGTGAATAGTGATGGTGTTAATTTTAGAGAGAGAAGCAGAAATTTTAGAGAGAGAAGCAGAAAAAAGAGATAAAGAGAGGGTGGTGATGCTGGTGGTGATGGTATAATTTTATGGATTAAATACACCGTTAGTCCCTAAACAATGAAATGACTATTTTGCCCTCATGTGCAAGGCACATGGGGAAAATAATAGACGTGGACTAACAGAAAATTGGTCAATGGACTTCCAACGATGAAAAATGCAAGGTTTGTCCCATTATGATGCTTCTGAACAAGTTTAGGGACCAACGGTGTATTTTAGTCCAGAATTTATAAATATTACTTTATATGTAATATTACATGTCTATGTAAAATTATTTTTCGACTCATCACAGTCGTATATAAACCTAAAGGGCAAGCATACTTGTGTGTATATTGTTTTGTGTTTGACGCTTTAACATAAAAAACATGGGATTTAGATTTTGCTTTGTGATGTACGTAACGATTAGAGCATGCACAATTGATAACGCTACAGCGTCGTTGAGTCAAAGAAACTTCCTTTTCTTCGAGCAAGTTTATAACACCCTAGGCAGTGAACCTAATCGTTGTAGTGTAGTAATTAGGGTAAGCCACGGGTATTGATATCGTTCTCTAGGGGAATAGGAATGTTGGTGGTGATGGTATAATTTTATGGATTAAATACACGTTGGTCCCTAAACAATGAAATGACTATTTTGCCTCATGTGCAAGGCACATGGGGAAAATAATAGGCGTTGACTAATGAGAAAATTGGTCAAGGACTTCCAGCGATGAAAAATGCAAGGTTTGTCCCATTATGATGCTTGAACAAGTTTAGGGACCAACGGTGTATTTTAGTCCAGAATTTATAAATATTACTTTATATGTAATATTACATGTCTATGTAAAATTATTTTTCTGACTCATCACAGTCGTATATAAACCTAAAGGGCAAGCATACTTGTGTGTATATTGTTTTGTGTTTGACGCTTTAACATAAAAAACATGGGATTTAGATTTTGCTTTGTGATGTACGTAACGATTAGAGCATGCACAATTGATAACGCTACACGCGTCGTTCGGGGTCAAAGAAACTTCCTTTTCTTCGAGCAAGTTTATAACACCCTAGGCAGTGAACCTAATCGTTGTAGTGTAGTAATTAGGGTAAGCCACGGGTATTGATATCGTTCTCTAGGGAATAGGAATGCTAGTGAAGTTACTACGCTAAGGTTGAGGTTGAGGAAGATTATTTTTGTATTTTTATATTTTATGAAATTGAAAGGTACGAATCTCGGGTATTGGATTTGGGGGTTGGTATTTCTACCGATTACTCTACTATTATCTAATTATCTAAACTAAGGTTGTGGGAGTCTATGTCTAATTAATGTGTACTCATATGATAGTTTAAAGATGTGTTTACTTAGGTTTTACTACTCCTTAATTATCTCCTATTGATGGTTGAGTTGTCACGTCCTTATTCTTAGTTGCGTTGTGTGTCTAAAGTTGTAGGGTGTCGTTTCTCTAACTCTTTGAACTTACCAAAGGGTCTCGTCTACAACACCCACTAGGGATGATAAACTCTTACTCTAAGGCACTCTTTGGATGGTTTAGCCTACAACTACTCGGGTAATCATATTCTAAGGTTCAAAAGATGAATCAAGCATTAAGTACACAACGAATGACCTATCGCATTACTAGATCATTAATCAACTAAGATAAGAAACAACCAATCAATATTCAATAATTAAGTTTCATACTTCCTAGCGAACACACAAATAAATTAGACGGACATGGAGAACATGCAAGCATACACACAAATAATCAAAGACATAATTGAATTGATGAAGTAAATACTTATCTTGATGTAAAATAGGGTTTAGAACCCTAAAATCTTGTACAAGACACCTTTGGTTCGGTTTTAGGTTTTCACTCAAAAGACTCTCTAAAAGCTGAAAAATTCGGATTCTATATATAAGATTACATATGCGACGGCGTCACCTTATGTTTAAATGTGGCGTCGTGTCGCCGTCATTAGGGTTTCGTCTTGGCACGTTAACCTTGCGGCGGCGTCACCTTATGCTGTGCGCCGTCCTCTTGACTCGGCGCCGTCTGGGTCACATCTAGGCCGTGCGAGTTGCGACGGTCTACTCCTTTAAAGCCCGACGCCGTCTCTTGAAAATCGAGTTTTGTCTTCGACCGTCACAAATCCTCTGACGGCGTCGCGATTAGCGATGGCGCCGTCGCCTTCTATTTTCGTGACTTTGAGTGTCTCGATTTTGACTTTGGCCATTTTCTTAGTATATTCGCGCCTTTTCGTCCAAATAAGTGCCATTCCAACATTTTGCCTTCAAGAGACCTAAAAGTGAAAAGGGCGATATTAAGCAATAACGGATACAAAAGTGATCAAATAAGG
This sequence comes from Chrysanthemum lavandulifolium, assembly GCA_022545495.1. Classification (NCBI taxonomy): domain Eukaryota; kingdom Viridiplantae; phylum Streptophyta; class Magnoliopsida; order Asterales; family Asteraceae; genus Chrysanthemum; species Chrysanthemum lavandulifolium. The sequence continues at coordinate 253,622,044 of CM040245.1, forward strand.
GCTAAACGACCCTCAAAATGGTACCTTTTAAAACCTTATCAAATATCCCTACACTTGTTATTTGCTTGTCCTCAAGCAAATGTGTTTTTAGCCAATTAATTTATAAGTTAGGGGTCGTGAAGCATTAATTCAAAGCGGTCCACAACACATATAAGCCCATAAAAGTCATAACAAGCACGGAAGTACATACTAGCACCTCATGGGGTGTTTGGATACTCACATCTCTCGGGTGTATATATGAAATATAACAAATAGGAAATGGAAGATAAACACTCATTAACGGTCCTAGTACATAGATTACCATAGGCTTGAGAATAGATCAAACCTCCATCGCTTTGGCGTAAGCACCTAGGAAAGACTATCAAAGAGGTCTTTTAAAGGGTTGTAATGTTAGGCTTACGGTAGGAAATAAAGGGTTTGGTGGGATAGGCTTTTAGTGGTGGCAAGTCAAAAATCTCTATGTTACAAGCATCGAAGAATGGCGTTGCTAAGCCAAGACTCGACACTCTAGAACTCTAGGTAGCGAAATAAACAAACATGAATTTAAAGGATAGATGTAGGATGGTAGCAGTATGTTTTTTTTTTTTTTCTTTCTCTATTTTTTCGATTTTTTTTTTTTTTTTTTTTTTTTTTTTTATCATACACTTTTACTCTACCATCCTCTAAGGTAACATCAAAATGATAGGGTTTATAGCACATCCCTACACTTGAGTTTTATTACTCTAACACTAATTTGACTGAATTGAAAGATCAAAACACTTGGGGTACATTATTATGCAAACAAAGGAATTTGAATTTAACGTTCCCTTCCGTCATTTCACAAACTTTAACTTTTCCCATGAATCCCAATCGTCCCAAAGCGTATACAAAGGATATGACTCGACTTAGCAACTCATGCAAGCAACGGATAATTGAACTAAGGGTTTAGGGTGATAACAATAATGCACTAAAAGTGAGTGCATATAGGGTAGGCTAAAGCGATTTGGGTGTATATTTGGGGTGGAGTGTAAACAATGCTCTTCATTGATATTAGGAAAAAGCGAAACATTACGAGAACCGCGAAAAGGATAGGCCACGAGGGGTTAACTAGGGGTATCGTGTACTAAAGATGAGTACAACACAAAGGGTGTGGAATTACTCAACCGATGTGGAAGAAGTAATTATATTACGGTATCAAACAAGGGTTATCCTAATGCCTCTTATCATTTAGTTATTCCTAACTACACAAGTGTAGCCTCACTTGCGATCTCGGAATGCATCACAAAACAAGTTCTAGAATCTAATATACTACGGTTCACACTCTAAGCATTAAAGATGAATGCTTTAATTCCTACTAATCTAAGGCGATCCTCACATTTTGGGTGGAATTTGGGTGGTAAATGGTTTTGTGCTAGTCACGCAACTTCCTATCCATGAGGCGCTTTTGTTAAGACTAATGGCCCACTCCTATATGTCATGAAAAATTTTAAATTTGGTGCCAAAATTACCCTAACCGACATTTTCTCATGGTTTATTACACGGATGCACTTGCACAAAGCAAATAATCAAGGATAAGCATAGTTTCAAAGTTCCGTTTTATTTTCCTCCTACACTTAAACCGAACATTGTCCCCAATGTTCCCGAAAGTATCAAAGTTATGATAATGGAAGGTAATTAAAAGCGAAATAAACTAATACTCCCCGATTAGCTCGGTAGGATCCGTGTAAAGTGGTGGTTAAATTCTTTCCAAGAAGAATTATTGCGTGAAAAGCTCCTTCCAATCTTATGTAACTTCTTCTTGACAAACTAAACCGCACACTTGAAGAAAACAAACGAAACCTTAGCGTAAAATCGGCGGTAATAATATATATAAGACTCGATTTAAACTAGGATATAATGCTTGTGGAATGGATGTTTCTGAATTTCTAAGAAAATTAAGACACAGAAAATTCTAAAATTTATAAGTAGCTCGTAAAAGCGAGAAAAAGTAATCGATGTTTTACTCCTTCACGCGCCGTCGAGTTGCAATCTGACGCCGTCGAGTTATCCCGACAAAAAGCGGTGCGATTTTACGGAAAAATTCGGAAAATTTACATCTTTAGAATCGGAAAAATTTACGCAAAAACATCCATTATGACTCAATACAAGCATTTGACTCGAACAAACAAACATATATATCTTTTAGTTAATTGTTATTCTCATGTTTACGTTTCTTTTGAAAGCGTGTGTAATCCTCCTACACTTATCCCTTATGTAAATACCTTTATATGCAATTAAGGCGAGGTTAAAAACAAAATAAAGCATTTTACAAATTTAAACATGAGGATAAACAATTAATAAAAGATATATGACACTAACAAGCAAACAATTAAGCATGGATTGCCTCTTACGAGCGCTTTTCTTTATTTAAGAGTCTTGTAGCTAGACTCGTAGTCGTACTCCCTCGTTGCCTCGTTTGCATCCTTAATGAGAATTCTATCATGTTGACAAAATTTTCATCGACTCTATACCTAGGCCCTAGGGTCAAGAAATCCTTATAATAATGCCTCCTTCTTTCCCACATGAATTTATAACCTTTTCAACATCTTCCTTGCTTTTGTCCTCAAAAGCTTTGATGTTGTCTCGATCATAAATGGACAAGTGGCCATACTCGGTTGTTTTCCAAGGCATCCTATAGGTGATCTCATCGGTTCCTTCCTTAAACCTAACTGTTCCATCATGTTTGTTATGGCTCATTCTAGATGTTTCAACAAACGGTTTCCTAGCACTACTTGGGATAAACTATAGTCAATGCGCATCCTACATCTTCTAGGACCATAAAATCAACTAGGTAGGTGAAATTTCCTATAAAGACATGCACGTCCTTGACTCTTCCCACAAAGTTGCAAACTCCTCCACGGATACTTAGGGTCTCTCCTAATATTGAGTCGCTCATTCATAATGTCATTGTAGCGCAGATGACATTACATTGATGGGAGATTCCGTATCTATGTAAGCGTGGTCGACACTCCTATATCCGATCATACAAGGGATTTTTAGGTTCCGAGTTTCCTCTCTAATCTTTGGGCATATCCTAATGATAGGTGATCGTGGATTATCGATTATGTATTGATGGTGCATAATCTCTTCCTTAGTGGGGTAAAGATTGAAGTAAGCACTATTTTCCACATCCACGTTGTTGTTTATCATGCCATTGTCGAATTATTGCTAATCATAGAGCCAACTACTGAATGTGACTACTTTCTCAACGGCTTCCCTAATTGTACTATCAAATATTTTACGCAAATCCACGAAGGTCGGTGTTTCTACTCACATAGCGGCTCGGACGGTTGTGTTGGTTATTAGGTTGGGTTTGAGTGACATTGATTTTTTGGTGTTGGGTTATCAAGTGGTGGTTGGTTATCACCTTCAATGATGAAAAGTGATGGGCGTTACGAACAAAGGTCACGAAGAGGGATAGACTAAGAGAAAGCTAAAATGAGAAAAATTTACTTGATAGGAATCAAGCAAAGAACCTAAGCGAGGTGGACTACTAACTAGCAATTCTATTCCCGCGTGCGCCTAAAAACTTGATAACGCTACACGCGTCGTTCGGGTCAAAAACTTCTTTTCTTGAGCAAGTTTTATAACACCCCAGGCGGTGAACCTAATCGTTGTAGTGTAGTAATTAGGGTAAGCCACGGGTATTGATATCGTTCTCTAGGGGAATAGGAATGTTGGTGGTGATGGTATAATTTTATGGATTAAATACACCGTTAGTCCCTAAACAATGAAATGACTATTTTGCCCTCATGTGCAAGGCACATGGGGAATATAATAGACGTTGACTAACAGAAAATTGGTCAAGGGACTTCCAACGATGAAAAATGCAAGGTTTGTCCCATTATGATGCTTCTGAACAAGTTTAGGGACCAACGGTGTATTTTAGTCCAGAATTTATAAATATTACTTTATATGTAATATTACATGTCTATGTAAAATTATTTTTCTGACTCATCACAGTCGTATATAAACCTAAAGGGCAAGCATACTTGTGTGTATATTGTTTTGTTTTTGACGCTTTAACATCAAAAACATGGGATTTAGATTTTGATTTGTGATGTACGTAACGATTAGAGCATGCACAATTGATAACGCTACACGCGTCGTTCGGGGTCAAAGAAACTTCCTTTTCTTCGAGCAAGTTTTATAACACCCTAGGCAGTGAAACTAATCGTTGTAGTGTAGTAATTAGGGTAAGCCACGGGTATTGATATCGTTCTCTAGGGGAATAGGAATGCTAGTGAGAAGTTCCTACGCTAAGGTTGAGGTTGAGGAAGATTATTTTTGTATTTTATATTTTATGAAATTGAAAGGTCTGAATCTCGGGTATTGGATTTGGGGGTTGGTATTTCTACCGATTACTCTACTATTATCTAATTATCTAAACTAAGGTTGTGGGAGTCTATGTCTAATTAATGTGTACTCGTATGATAGTTTAAAGATGTGTTTACTTAGGTTTTACTACTCCTTAATTATCTCCTATTGATGGTTGAGTTGTCATGTCCTTATTCTTAGTTGCGTTGTGTGTCTAAAGTTGTAGGGTATGCGTTTCTCCCTAACTCTTTGAACTTACCAAAGGGTCTCGTCTACAAAACCCACTAGGGATGATAAACTCTTACTCTAAGGCACTCTTTGGATGGTTTAGCCTACAACTACTCAGGTAATCATATTCTAAGGTTCACAAAGATGAATCAAGCATTAAGTACACAACGAATGACCTATCGCATTACTAAATCATTAATCAACTAAGATAAGAAACAACCAATCAATATTCAATAATTAAGTTTCATACTTCCTAAGCAAACACACAAATAAATTAGCCGGACATGGAGAACATGCAAGCATACACACAAATAATCAAAGACATAATTGAATTGATGAAGTAAATACTTATCTTGATGTAAAATAGGGTTTAGAACCTAAAATCTTGTACAAGACACCTTTGGTTCGGTTTTAGGTTTTCACTCCAAAAGACTCTCTAAAGCGAAAAATTCGGATTCTATATAAGATTACATATGCGACGGCGTCACCTTATGTTTAAATGGCCGTCGTGTCGCCGTCATTAGGGTTTCGTCTTGGCCACGTTAACCTTGCGACGGCGTCACCTTATGCTCTGTGACGCCGTCCTCTTGACCGGCGCCGTCGGGTCATATCTAGGCCGTTTGAGTTGCGACGGTCTACTCCTTTAAAGCCCGCCGTCTCTTGAAAATCGAGTTTTGTCTTGACCGTCACAAAATCCTACAACGGCGTCGCGATTAGCGATGGGACGTCGCCTTCTATTTTCAATGACTTTGAGTGTCTCGACATTGACTTTGGCCATTTTCTTCGTATATTCGCCTTTTCGTCCAAATAAGTGCCATTCCAAACATTTTGCCTTGAGACTTAAAAGTGAAAAGGCGATATTAAGCAATAACGGATACAAAAGTGATCAAATAAGGGCTAAAACGACCCCTCAAAATGGTACCTTTTAAAACCTTATCAACAATCGTAACACAATAACACCGTCCACGTCAGCGCCACATCAGCTTTAACATTTCACCTTAACATCCCCAAAAAACACTAACAACAATAACATCCCGATAACATCAATAACATTCCCAACAATTTACAAAAACAACCCCTCATTTAGAGGCATAAATGAAAAAAAAAATAAAAAAAATAAAAAATAAAAAACAACGGGCGTTATGCCACTAACGGGCAGGGACTAACGCTGCAATAACGTCGGAGGTCCAACGGGAATAACGGCTTAACGCCGTTATGGCGTTACCTTTATTCATGCTCTTATAGTAGTGGACAATTAACCAAACTAGCCATAACTATATGTTTTAATAATTAAATCCACAATTATTTTTACACCATGCTTTTGTTAATCTCTTTCTCGACAAATATAATGCATTTCACTAGCTCCAGTATTTTACATGCAAGCATGGTTAACCAGCTAGCTAATGCTTGATTTTGATACATAATTCTTTTACGAACTTAATCTTGTAGAACGCTCATACTATATAATATATTAATACGAGACTAAACTTTAAGTTCAACATGGCCGGACATCGAGACCTAACATATAAAACAACGATTATTATTGACCGAACACATGTAATTAATATTCGAAACTCAACCCAGTCGACCTCTATATACATGTGATTCTAATGGAATACATTATCTTAGTTGTCTTTTTAAGTGATATTTATGAATTTTGGTTATAAATTTGGATATACTTTGGTTATAAAAGTATATAAATATATGAAAACGTTATTCGTTAACGACACATCTTAAAAGTAAATAAACTAAACTCTTGGCAACATCGTCATTTTTATAAATTAACAACGAGAAACATTTCAATTATATATAAGTGTGAATTTCTAAAGAATAACAAACTAAGTCGATATAGCACATATTTTGAATTTGAACTTTAAGCACGATCCACACAAGTGAAAACAATGCTAATATCGCACTATTGAATTGTATATTCAATGCTCTATCATTTTGGTCGTGAACCAAACGTTTATAATAATTCTGAGACTTGCCATCTTATACTTAGGTTCCGGGTTGGAGCCACTGCTATATCACACTTGATCTCTTTGTGCTTTATCACTATCGATAAGGTGAGTTCATAGCGTCGCTTTTACTTATCTTTACAAACCCCTCGAGGGTGATACATGCTATAAACTAGAACACAAGGTTTTTACAACTACTCGCTACTTGACTATTGGTATTGCCTAAGTTATTAGGTGAAAGACCCTGTATCATGGAACCATTAGTCACTGCAGTGAGCATAAATATCGTGAATAGTACTATGGGAATGTGACCCGTCTTGGTTATCGAAAATAACCGGGCGCACCATATTTGAATTGCACTATGTAATTGGCTATTACCTCCTTGGGGACAAACTGTTACGTACACCATTAATTAGTTATATGCAGTTGAGTATTGATTGCATGAGCTTAGCGCATAATAATCTGTGATTTCTATGATAAGTTGTTGGTTTACAATTATTATCTTTCTTGTGTTCAACTGATTAACTATAAACCTATGAATTCACTCAACATTGTTGTTGACCTTTTAAGCAGGTTATCTCAGGTAATAATTGAATATTATCTATATGGCACGGAGTGGGCTTGCAAGACATTTTTATTGTGGTGTAAACATAAAGTTATCATTTTCCACAAACTCATGATCTATCTTTTGTGTACCATCAAAAACTATTTGGAAGTGTTTTGTAACAAACTATGAGTTTTTCTTGAACGATAACAACTTTTATTAAAACGTCTCATTTTGAGTCATTTTCTATGATTATTGACTGTGATCCGTCAAGTAACACCCCAATTAGCCTTCAGCTGCTATGTTGATATTTTGGGGGTGTTACAATTAACCTTTTGTTTGCAGACTTTGCAAAAGCGGGAATCACTGAGAATTATGTAGAACATGATGCTTACTTGGAAAATTTGTACGGATAGATGTTTCTTGGCGCTATAATTAAGCGCATTGTAATCAACACAAATGTCGAATGTCGGGATCACAGTTGTATATGAATGAGCAAATGTAATGTTATATTTAATAATGTAACCTAGGTCACTACAACAATCACCGCTTTTGCAGGCGAAGTTTCAGGGCTTTCGCCGGGGACATGTCCCCTACGAAACCTTTTCCCGGGGACATGTCCCCGACGAAAAGACCCCGCCAATACCCTCTCGGGAATACTTTTCCCGGGGACGTAAGGCCACTTTTACCGGGGACATGTGGGTCCCGCAGCCATTTCACGCCGGTCAAACACGTCCGACGTGGCACTCATTTTTGTCGGGGACAAGTCCCCGGGGAAAGTATTTTCAAATAATTAGCTAATTAGCTAATTACGTGATTAAAATAATTAATCAGGACTTTCGCAGGGACATGTCCCCGGGGAAAGTGAGGTAATAAATTAATGGTTTATACTTTCGCAGGGGACATGTCCCGAAGCTTTCGACCATTTTTTGCAAAATGGGTAATTTCTAGATTTTTTCCAGAATTTTTCCGGAAAAAATCTACAATGTAACAACCTGTTTTATGCTACAACAACACAAATCGCTAAACATAATATCATATATAACCATCAATCGCTAACATAATCATAAGTTTCCTAATTCGCCAAAAAGGTTCAAAAACCATGAACACATGATCATCTACAAAACTATACATAAGCTAGCTATCCGCAAAGAGAATTAAACTATGATTTCACTAGACAAAGAAAAAAGGAACCTAGCGAGCACTTCCTTTTGGCTTGCCATAAGTTTTCCCTAGTGCTTTTCTCTTGGCTTGCCACTTCGTTTTAAAAGCAAGACCTGCGAAATGAGGTGTCAAGTTGTTAGTAACGGGTCACAACCAGTTTAGTACACATGAACGTTATACACAAATCATATATATTACTAGTGTGTCAAATATATTATTACAAAAGCTATGCTATCTTACTAACAAGTAATATGAACCCGCCGCGATGTGGCGAGAGTGTTTTGATGCATTTTCGTGTGGTTTAATGGGAAAAGCGTGATGCATTTTCCTATTGTGAACCGACCAACGGTTGTCATACGAAGCAAATGAGTTTAACTTCGACTTAAATGCCATTTCCCAGAAAAAATTATCTTATACATATGAAGATATATCATATACAGAAGCTATCAAAACTACTACATACAATATATTTTGTGCTGCTCGCAACATCGATGGTACCAAGACACGACATTGGTATGACATTAAATTAGTTTATCATCAGGCCATAACATGGCACGACAATGGTAGCAGATTTGTGTACAACGACCCATACTTTTGTGATCGTATGGTGTGGTCCTGAAAAAATTTAGATACCAACAGTAACAAAAGACCACGTATAACAGTACCATTGTAACCCGAAACATCTTTGCACTAAAATTACCTGCAAATATACGATGGCGTTGGGTGTGATCATTAGTCATAGTGGTAATATCCATTGGTCTCGAATGCGGTACACCTGTTGCAAATGAAAATTGTTACTATAAATAGTGGCGGAGCCAGGATATTGAAATATGGGGGGCAAAAATAGTATTGCCGAAAAAAATTTTAACGACGAAACAATAGTGAACTTAACCGACTTAATATTGCATAAAAAGAACTAATAGTGCTAAAATCAGCAACAAAACACACCTTATTCAGCACAAAAATCAGCCCTATGATTCAACAAAAGCGCACCAAAATTCAGACAAAAATCGACTTGCATCACCAACTTTCATGACATTTGCGGCAAAATCAACACCTATTCTGCGGTGAAATCGGTGACTTTTTCAGATCGAAATCAATGACATTGCGAAGAATTAAATGACAATTCGACTATCAAATCAACAACAAATCGGTAGCAATTTTGTGTAAAAGCAATGACAATTAAGTACCAAATTTCGTGACAATCGGACAAAAAGCGACTCAAAAAAGCGACTTTTAAGGTGCAAAATCCTATCCCAAACACATTTATAAAGTGCAAAAATAGTATATATTAACAAAAAAGGTGTACATCTTGTTTAAGCATAAAAATAATAACGAAAAATGCTTACCTTGAGCAAACAAACATTTTAAAGTTGTCCTTTACGATCTGTCATATTTTGGAACCGGTACATCACATCTTCATCACTAATATTTGCAAGTGCTTCTCTTTCTACGCCACATATAACCTGGCTGCTTTGTCGCGTGTATCTGGTTGAAAGAAAAAGAGAAGCCTTAGATAAAAACGTCTGGCGGTATAAGTAAACAATTTAATGGTGTTTGGGATTGCTTACCTAGAGTTGTTATCCACTTAAAATAGTGTAAATGCTAATCTTGAAGTAGTTACCCTCTAGTAAGCTAACATATATACCTTTATCCAAACCCTCAAAACTACTATATCTGTCATAATTTTCACGAAAATTGGTACATAAATAAGCAAATCCCAAGGATCCTCTTACCTTAGACGACTTAAAAGAAAGAAAAAAAGAAAAACAAAAGAAATAATAACTAACCGCGACCTCCACATTTCGTCCAGGTTCTTGCAACGACAGTCGAATATCTAAATATCATGTTGATATGGTCTCGAAACTTTTCAATAGAAGTCGCGATATGGACCTGTTTTGGCACAATCCCTCATGGTTAGAGTTCCATAACCGTCATCCCACATAGGTTTCAACTCTTCATTAACATCTTCCCCGCTCTTTAAATGACCTAAAAGAATAAAAACGGCAACATAGATCTTGTACCAACAAAATAAACATAAAATTAAACAATTAAACAATTAACAATTAACAACAATTAAAACAAAAGTTATCAAAATTAAAAAAAAATAATGAAAATAAAGAATTAACAATTAACAATTTGGTCTCACAGGTTTTATTGGTATCGGTTTTTCGTTAGAATAGAAAGAATCAAATGTCGAGAGGATTGAGGATAGAATTAAATGAGAAGAGGGAGGAGATGCATTGTGCACGATGGTGCGAGTGTAGTTGTGGTGGTGTAGTGGTCTTTGTTGTGGTGGTAGTGGAGATGAGTAGCGGTGGATGAAGGCGTGGTGGTGTAGTGGATGGGCGGTCGGTGGTTTTTTTTTTTTTTTTTTTTATCAAAGTGAGACCACATCGGTTAATAATTGAGGTCCGGTTTAAGCTTTAATTTTGGCGGGGACATGTCCCGGTGAAAATTTTATACCGATCAAAAAGGTTTGGCGGGATAAAGTAAATGAGAGGAGGAAAAAATAAAAAAATTCGCCAAAAATTTTCCCGGGGACATGTCCCCGCCAAAATGTGCATTTTTTCATTTTACCCTTAGAATTTTTTTTATTTTTTTATTTTTTTAATCATTTTAAGTAAATAAATTTAATAACAAATCAATTTAAATTTAACCTAAAAATTTTCTAATTCATATTTGAATAATTTAAGAACTCATAAAATTGTTTTAATGATAATACGTAACATGTTAAACGACCGAGTCTAGGTGCTATGGTTATACGTAACATGTTAAACGACCAAGTCTAGGTGTTATGGTTATATGTAACATGTTAAACGACTGAGTATAGGTGCTATGGTATACGTAACATGTTAAACGACCGAGTATATGTGCTATGGTATACGTAACATGTTAAACGACCGAGTATAGGTGCTATGGTATAGGTAACATGTTAAACGACCAAGTCTAGGTGATATGGTTATACGTAACATGTTAAACGACCGAGTCGAGGTGTTATTGTTATACGTAACATGTTAAACGACCGAGTATTGGTGCTATGGTATACGTAACATCTTAAACAACCAAGTCTAGGTGATATGGTTATACGTAACATGTTAAACGACCGAGTCGAGGTGTTATTGTTATACGTAACATGTTAAACGACCGAGTCTAGGTGCTATGGTTATACGTAACATGTTAAACGACCAAGTCTAGGTGATATGGTTATATGTAACATGTTAAATGACCGAGTATAGGTGCTATGGTATACGTAACATGTTAAACGACCGAGTATAGGTGCTATGGTATACGTAACATGTTAAACGACTGAGTATAGGTGCTATAGTATACGTAACATGTTAAACGACTGAGTATACGTGCTATGGTATGCGTAACATGTTAAACGACAAAGTCTAGGTGATATGGTTATGCGTAACATGTTAAACGACCGAGTCGATGTGTTATTGTTATACGTAACATGTTAAACGACCGAGTCTAGGTGCTATGGATATACGTAACATGTTAAACGACCAAGTCTAGGTGATATGGTTATACGTAACATGTTAAACGACCGAGTCGAGGTGTTATTGTTATACGTAACATGTTAAACGACCGAATCTAGGTGCTATGGATATACGTAACATGTTAAACGACTAAGTCTAGGTGCCATGGTATACATATCATGTTAAACGACCGAGTCGAGGTGCTATGGTTATACGTAACATGTTAAACGACCAAGTCTAGGTGCTATGGTATACATATCATGTTAAACGACCGAGTCGAGGTGCTACGGTTATACGTAACATGTTAAACGACCAAGTCGATGTGCTATGGTATAAGTAACATGTTAAACGACCAATTCTAGGTGCTATGGTATACATATCATGTTAAACGACCGAGTCGATGTGCTATGATATACGTAACATGTTAAACGACCAAGTGGAGGTGCTATGGTTATACGTAACATGTTAAACGACCGATTCAAGGTGCTATGGTTATACGTAACATGTTAAACGACCAAGTCTAGGTGCTATGGTATACATATCATGTTAAACGACCGAGTCGAGGTGCTATGATATATGTAACATGTTAAATGACCAAGTCGAGGTGCTATGGTATACATATCATGTTAAACGACCGAGTCGAGGTGCTATAGTTATACGTAACATGTTAAACAACTAAGTCTAGGTGCCATGGTATACATATCATGTTAAGCGATCGAGTCGAGGTGCTATGGTTATACATAACATGTTAAGCGACCAAGTCTAGGTGCTATGGATACCATATCATGTTAAACGCGAGTCGAGGTGCTATGGTATCGTAACATGTTAAACGGTGAGTATAGGTTCTATGGTATCGTAGCATGTTAAGCGACCGAGTCGAGGTGCTATGGTATCGTAACATGTTAAACGACCAAGTCAAGGTGCTATGGGTATCGTAACATGTTAAGCGATTGAGTCGAGGTGCTATGGTATCGTAACATGTTAAGCGACCCGTCGAGGTGCTATGGGTATCGTAACATGTTAAACGACCAAGTCTAGGTGCTATGGTATACATATCATGTTAAGCGACCGATTCGAGGTGCTATGGTTATACGTAACATGTTAAACGGCAAAGTGTAGGTGCTATGGTATACATATCATGTTAAAGCGACCGAGTCGAGGTGCTATGGTTATCGTAACATGTTAAGCGATCGAGTCGAGGTGCTATGGTATCGTAACATGTTAAACGACCAAGTCGAGGTGCTATGGGTATCGTAACATGTTAAAGACCCAGTCGAGGTGCTATGGTTAAGATTGCTAAGATCACAAAGGCTAGAATCCATGTATACTTTTTACTTCTTGATTTTTGTCTATTTAAAAAAGTAAATTTTCATAAATATTTATTGTTTATTGCTTCAAGGCAAAATGGCTTTAGTAGACAAGTGCAAGAATTTGGACTTTACTTATGGGTCTGAGGAAGACATGCCTGTCTGGTTTGCAGCTGCTAGAGATGGGTCGGATCAAGTTTGTTCAAAGATGTTTATGATGGGAAAGTTTCTTCACTAGTTCAAATCAAATCAACACCTTGGAATTTCTAGCTTATTTGTGTGATAAATATTAATAGTTGGACTAAAGTTTGATTTTTGTAAATATTACTTTTGTCGGGGACATGTCCCCGGGGAAAGTTTTAGCGGGAATAAAGGCGGGAACAATTAGCTTGCTTTTAACTTTGGTCAAATTTTGGTAAAAATGGATTACACTTTTTCAGGGGACATGTCCCAGGGGAATGTTCCTTTGAATTTTTACTAACCAGTCAAACTTTTGGTAAAAATGCAACAGACTTTTGCAGGGGACATGTCCCCGGGGAAAGTTTTTGTTGAATTTTTACTATCCGGTCAGCGTATTCGTTTGCCACGTCAGATTTTTTTTGTCGTTTAGTGACTTTCGCCGGGGACACAGCGTCCCCGGGGAAAGTCTCCTCGCCCTTCCATCCGATTGTTGTAGTGGGTGAGAACAATTAATTATTTTGTGGGTATGTCATTGAATTAGTTACATAACCTTTCGAAAGTGCACGCACCGTCTCAATGAGGAACTTTGGGTTGCATTTTTCGTCCATGACCAAAGTAAAATGACTAAAATGCCAATTAATCTTCCGTTTGTAATGTGAAATTACTTGCCAATTTATGACTCCTTAAACATTATATCCGAACTTTTAGATGAAAAACTGCTAATGTGTGCAAATATTGAGTGATGGTAAGTTTGGATAAAATAAAATTATGTGACCGAGCTTCTTTAAGTTGGGTTTTTAGGCGGGGCACAATCGATTGGTCACCATTCTCGGTCGACCTTGGTCTTGATCGGTCGTGGCCAATGTGGTATCTTGGTCACCATCGATCGTCAGTCCCCAAACTTGGGTACTTGGTCTTAATTAGGAAGCTTTTATAATATATAGTTTTAATTAAAATAAATACTTAGTAAATTAAACTTAATTCATATTCATGATATAATGTAAGGTTCTTAAGTTCTTAATGACTTAGGTTAAAATTTTAAAATGGACACAAAATTCGTATTCCAGTTTTTAGGGTTTTACATCTAACTTCGAAATAGTCAATGCCATTAACTATTCCCTTTCACTTATCTATAAAATACTCGTTAATTTTTCGCTCTTTTAGCTAGTAAATTAAATGAAAGGAGATGCCTCAACGTACACTTTCTATTATCCAAGTGGTATACTTTGAACAATCGTACCCGCGTTTACTTTTTGTAGTAAGAAAGTCAAGAAGACAACATGCAAAGCGTTTACTTTTCAATTTTTCATTGGCATCTATACAATTTTTGCATCCAAAACTGTTAGAAGACCATCATTTTTTTCTTTTACTTCAATGGAATCTTTCAATAATTTTCCATCTTCATCGTCATTCGTATCAACCCGAAAATGGACATATGAAGTGTTTTTAAGTTTTAGAGGCGAAGACACACGAAACAACTTTATAGATCATCTTTATGCAGCTCTAACTCAAAGAGGAATAGATACTTTCAAAGATGATGACCTGCTCCGTAGAGGAAAACCGATCTCACCCGAACTCCTGAAGGCGATCGAAGAATCGAGGTCTGCTGTGATAGTTTTTTCTGAAAATTATGCTAACTCATCATGGTGCTTGGATGAACTTGTCAAGGTTATCGAATGCCATAAACTGACGGGACAGAGGGTGTTGCCAGTGTTCTACCATGTGGACCCATCCGACGTGCGAGGGCAGAAAAGAAAATTTGGTTCGGCATTCCATCAACAAGAAGTGAAGTTTAGGGGAGAACCAAATAAAGTGAGTAAGTGGAGAGAAGCTTTAGTCACAGCTTCAAATTTAGCTGGCTTCAGTTTCTCAAAATCACATGGGTTAGTTTTCCTTGTTCATGCAATCTTGTCTGATCATTTCGATAGTTTTTATTTATTTATTTTGTTTTGTAAAGAGCTTTCACATTATGAACAACAACACGGGGAATGCAAAACAAAGGGGTGATAATTTGTACACTTCACAAAATGATTCATACATTTAAATTTATTGTGTTTAGACATGTATACCCTCACATGGTGAAAATGTAAGAGTATTTGGGATGATATAAATGTCCAAATCTGATAAATTGAAACAGTCTCGTCGTTTTATGAAAGATCAAATCACCTCTCAAAACAAAAGGATAATAGGAAAACATTAAAGCGTTTGGTATAAAAAAAGATTGGCTTCAGATTTGGTTTGAAATAAATGACTTGAGGTTCAACTTAGGTACTCTATTATTTAATATTAAAACAACATGACCGAAAGGAAAAGGGCCCGCTTTAATACTCTAATAGAAAACTATTAAATTTACAAGTAAAATGCATGAATTTAGGCACAATCATCAAAAAAAGACATCTTGTTATTTTCTAAGAGAAATGATATATCCTTTTACTACTTATTTTTGTTTAGAGTAAATTACACCGTTCGTCCTTGTGGTTTGCGTTGATCGCAGGGTTTCGTCCTTTGACCAAAAAAGTTGCACCGTTCGTCCTTAAGTGTGAAAATGTTATGCATGGTTCGTCCTTTGACCAAACGACGTTAATTTGACCGTTAAAAACCTATCATGTGACTTGCACATGAAGGTAATGTCGTCATTTCAAGACCATAAGGACGAACGGTGCAAGGACGAACGGTGTAGTTTACACTTTTATCAATCTTTCTGGAAATGATAGTTCAAACAAATTGAAAGTATGTGGTTTAAGTTTCTACTGTATTTCTGAAACTTTGATTTTGCAAGTGGTTAATTGGTCTTATTTAGGAATAATCTCCTTAAGTTTCTTCTATGTTAATTCGTGGGACTAAGTCACATATTTAAACCCATTTCACCTTGTTCACGGGGTCAACCCCATTAACTGTACGTCCAATTTAAATCTTTCCATTCTACGATAAAACAAAATTTTAAAGTACATTATGAAACAATGCTCATCATAACCAAACCACCGATTGTGACCCGTTTCCAAAAAGAGTTGGTTACTAGCTGAAAACAAAAACCCATGAGCCGTGGAGCATTGCAAGATAGACAAAGGGATTTGTTTGTAAGCACAACTTTGGAGCATGTACAAAACAAGTGCAAATTTACTAGCTCATACAGTCATACGTGTGAATATGACTTAGGACAAGAGGCATTGTGTGTCATGTTGTAGAAGTATCAGACCACTGCTAGGGAACTTATCCACAAGCCTTGGTTGTTTATTCGGAGCTCGTGGCCTAATGCTTCGGAGTCTCCCTTGGAGGACAGGACATTGAAGGAAAACCAATGATAGACGACAACGGCTTGCTACTGCTACTGAAAGGGTTGAATAACTGGTTGCATCTGTAAAACCATTTTATGTTGAAACCCACCGATTCACGTTACCGTGAATAGGTTTGTAAGCGTGAGGATCGAACCGATATATCATTTACCTACAAAAATAAAAACAAAACCACTCGAAAACTCAGATCTTGGGCGCGTGGTTGGGGTCCACGGCGCGTATGTCACGTCAAAGAATCACGGGTCACGATCACACGATGGGGTAGGTGGTATAAATTCGGTGACGCGGCGGATTCGGTGGCGAAATAGTCGTCGTGGCGAGGTCTAGAGGGAGATGGGAGAGGTGTGGTGCGTCGGTTGGCGTGACAACAGATCTGATTAATAGTGATGAGTTTTTTTAAGTGCGGTTGTGTGGTGGTAGGATGAGCTAGTGATGGTTTTGGTAGATTTATTAAAGAGAGAAGGTGGTAGGATGAGCTAGTGATGGGTGACTGGATCAGGTAGTGGTGGTGGAGGTTTTTAAGGTGATGTTGGTGGTTGATTTCAATGGTGGTTTAGTAAAAGGTGTTTATATAAAGAAGAAGATGTAGAACAGAGAGAAAGAAAGTTGCAGGTTTGACCATAAGAGAGAGTTTGTGTTGAATTGACTTTTATGAATATATGTGATGGTATTATGTACGTATGAGTCAAAACTATGAAGGAAATGACATTTTTACCCTCATGTGCAAGTCACATGAGGGGAGTTTAACGGTCAAATTAACGTCGTTTGGTCAAAGGACGAACCATGCATAACGTTTTCACACTTAAGGACGAACGGTGCAACTTTTTTGGTCAAAGGACGAAACCCTGCGGTCAACGCAAACCACAAGGACGAACGGTGTAATTTACTCTTTTGTTTATATTCTTATTCACAAGATCATGACAACTGTCAGAATTAACGGTTTAGATGTAAAGAGATAATGAGCGAAGAAAAAACGTATAATATTTTTGTATGTGTAAAATATAATTTAGGAGGATAAAGGAAAATTCATTTTCTAACACCCCCCCCGCCCCCCCTCGCGTTTACTTTTTGTAGTAAAAAAGTCAACAAGACCACATGCAAAGCGTTTACTTTTCAATTTTTCATTGGCATCTAATCAAAGGTGATCTTTGATTCTAAACCCCAATTACCAAACATTTTGTAAAAGGTAACATTCTAACATTTGAAATGCCACCTATTGGCCAAAAGTCTAACCTTATAATACTTTTATTTATATTATTTCTTTTAAACAACAATTAATTATCTCATAATATACACATCACAGACAATCTCACATATCCTAAGTAAAAGTTGAACCTACAATTTGGTTGGAGAGTTTCTCACATAACAAAAGATACCATTGAGCCATAGAGTAAGGATCAAATGAGAAATTTAATTAAGATGGGAAGAATGAGAAGGAATCACAACCACTAATTTTAGATGCATCTACAAAAATAGATGCATCTCTTAATTATTTCTCTTTTCTTATTTGAATTTTGTGACTAGAGTTTCTTCTCACTCTTCTCATTTTAATATCTTTTCTCACTAGATCCATTCCCTTGAGACATAAGCTTTTTGTATATGAGTTTGTGGATTAAATTTAATTGATAAAAATTATAGGTTTAAATTTAAGTTTTTTTCCATGTGGTAGTGTGCGGGGAAAATTACCGTGTATTTATTGACTTAAGAAAATTTGTGTATTTAGGCTCAATACTTGCTATTTTTTTTATTGTCATTTTTTTAACAAAGTGTTACATTATTTGTCATTATACTTAATTAAATCTCTTTTACAATTAAAAGATATTAATGCCCCTGATCTTTTTCACCTGTCATCACCACCACCTTCAGCAACCAAAACCACCTCCATTAACGATCGTCAACACCACTACCACCACACATATTTAATCAAAATGTCTTTTAAACATGTATCAACGCATGTATCATACTCCAAGATATATAAAATCAACTCATTATCTCTTTGTCCTCACGTATGCATCGCTAGAATCAAAGCTTGTCCAAGTAATAGAAAACCAGCTTAGCTTTAAATTCACGTGAAAGCCTAATATATTTACAACTTAATTTTCATCAAGCACCTTAATGCTTTTTCACCTACTAACCCGTTACCTCTTGCACACCTAAATGATTGTAACATATGTCCAATTTACTTCCCCATCTTCTCTTCACGAGAAACTCAAAACACTCGATAGTTAAATGGTGGTGTCTGCCGATGGCGGTGACTATGGAGGCAGGATGAATTGTGAGTATAAGCTAGTCTTCGTCACTGGTGGTTAGCGTTGTTGATGGTGCAACATCGTCATAACCCTACCGTTTGTCGAAAATTTTGATAAAAGTTGTCACTCAGAATTTCCAACAACTAAGGGGGTGTTTGTTTAAGCTTATATGTGGGCTTATGAGCTTATTTGATTTCGGTTGCCCCAATTTTCTGACTTATTTTGAGACTTATGGGCTTATATAAGTCTAGCATATCTTAATAAACATATATAAGCCAACAAGTCTCAAAATAAGCCAGAAGATTGAGGCTTATGAAATATGGGAAGAGATCTAGTAAGAAGAAAAAACTAAAATAAGAACAAATGAGAATGAATTCTAGCCACAATTTCAAATAAAGAAGAGAAATTTAAGGGGAAATACATCTACTTTTGTAGATGCATCTAAAATGTGTGGTTGTATCTCTTCTCACCTTTCTCATTTTAATTTTTCTTTTCATTTGATTTTTAACTCTATGAAATATAAGCCGAAACACAAATAAGCTCATAGCCACATATAAGTCTAAACAAATACCCCTAACTTAATTATTTAAGAGGTGAAATTTTTGGATTTGAATTTGGTATATTGTTTGTTAATTTTGGATTTGAGAGGTGAAATTTAGTTGCCCGATGAAATAATCAAATTACGTATAACAATATGTATAATGAGTGGTTTATGAATTCAGAAAACAGAATAAGTCTATATTGTTATTACATAGCGTATTTATATCTTTTATCATAATAGATCATGTTCACCAATCACAAACAGTTAAACATATAAAATTTCTTATTTTAATAAAAATTACGGACTCACTCATTCATTTACGCTCACAATAATACCAACGTAATCGATCATGCTTTACTCAAAGTTTATAATCTTTATCCTTTTTATAAAGTCATAATCTTTAGAGTAAAATACACCGTTCGTCCCTAATCTTGTACACACGCATCACGTTGAACCAAAACTACGCATTTTCATCGCCGGTGGTCCAAAACAATGCTTTTATACTCTAAAGAAGTCCCTTGACCAGGATTGCCAAAGTCAACATAACTTTCTAGTTGTACATCGAGGGTATAATAGACCATTCACAATTATAACATGCCTTAGTTAAAATCTAACTCAACCCTCAACCCATGCAAATTACAACATGATATGTGCAGGAGGTATGTCACAGAAGCTTCCAGCTTCATTAGTCCACCTTAACACTCTTTCATTGGTTGTGTCTACTTTTATCAATTGCTATTGTAGTTCTGATCAATTTAAGTCATGCTTGCAAACACTAAAATCTCTCGTACTCACTTACAAAACTGTAAGATTGTTTATGTTTTGTTTTACGACTACATCATATTCATATCAAATTTACTTTCAAAGTCGTTGTTTGTAATTTACACACAAAATGTTTCTGTTTGAGATTCATTCGATATGATTTTTTTTGTTTGAGATATAAAGTATTAAATGTATGATATGTGTTTCATGGCAGAGAGCTAGAGGTTAATTATGGAAATAGATCAAAAGCAAGAAAAAAGAAAAAACGCGGTATTTGTTTTTTCTAGAGAAAAAAAAAATCAACCGAAACAAAAATATTGTTATCTTTTACTTTAGAAGTTCTTTTCAAGAAAACTTGCTTTAGAAGTTCTTTTTGGGAAATGCCTAATATGAATCGGCTCACTATCGAAGAAGAATATTGTTCTCTTTGGTAAAAATTGTACCTAGCTTAGGAATTTGATTATCAGTTCATACATTGCATCCAAATGTATCCCACAAGTCAAGTCTAAATTCCTACTTAACTTTTCAGGTTCTGTTCTCTTCATATGTAATATGAAACAAGAAATATATGAACATATATCCAAATTGTCTTTCACATTTCTTCTGAAGTGTGTGTGTTGGTTTGGCCTTATCTGTATAGCTGATTGTCCTTGTGATAGCCATATACTCACAATGCCAAGTCCGCTACTGCGGTCAAGGGAGCAGCATGTGAGCAATTACTTTTGAGTATGAAGCCACTTACTGGCCAAAAAGATATTGGCAGAATAAAGGAAACCACTAATTCAGTAGTGGTTGATAGTGCCAGAAAAAGAAGCCACTAATTCAGTAGTGACTATTCTTTATGGTTCTTTTTCTGTTTCTTGACCAACTATAATCTCTATATAAGAGATACTCTGCATTTGTAAATGATCACACCAACTGATTACACAACAACAAGAAATAAACACTCCTAGTTACCCACGGTGGACGTAGGTCAGATTAGACTGAACCACCTTATATCCTTGTGTTCTTAATTGTGACAGTTAACTTGTTTGTATGTGTCATCCGATCCTAACAACTGGTATCAGAGCTTTGGCTCTTGATTGACACATACGAACAGAGAAGGTGAAGGAAGCTTACATGTTGGAAGATATCGAGACCAGGGTATTGTCGCCATCACCACCAGTTACCAGCGCCGTTCACCTCAACAGTCACCACCAACTACCCAATCACCGATCGAAATAATCACAACCCCGTATCCCACGGCTGTCACAGATCGTCGGCGACAGAGCGCCACCAACGCCACCTCCACACAACCCCGCCGGCACCTCCGATCGCCAGTGACAGAGCTGTCACAACCCCGCGGCTGTTGATTGAGAGTGGGTTTAGCAGGTGTATTTTTTTTGGGAGACCAGGCGTGGTCTTTTAAAGAAAGGAAGCGTGACTGATTTTGGGGAAGATAAAAAGGATCAGGCGTGTTTTTGGGGGGAAGAAAAAAACACCAGGCGTGTTTTTTGGGAGGATAAAAAAGACTGGACTATTTTTTTGTTGAGGAAGAAAAGACTTGGGTGTTTTTTTTTAAGATAAGTGGTGTTATTTTTTCAAGGTACCGACAAGTTTTTGACTTTGATAAAAGAAGTCCCTCACTTTTTAATTAAGATCTTTGCACAAGCTCATCACCATTTTACACGTGAAACAGATAAGTCTCGTGTTTCTATTTCGTTGCTTCCGCTCGTATAATTGCCATTTAGCAGTACGAATCTGTTTGGTTTGTAGCAATTTGGTAATTTGTTTGTTAAAATGGCAGATGATAGTAAGATCAAGATTGACAAGTTTGATGCCAGTGATCATGGCTTTTGGAAAATGCAAATTGAAGATTTGTTGTATCAGAAAGAATTGCATTTACCTATGTTGGGCGAACAACCGGATGACATGTACGATGAAGATTGGAAGTTGCTGGACAGACAAGCTTTGGGTGTGGTTAGGCTTTCTTTGGCAAAGAGTGTTGCGTATAACATTGTCAATGAAACAACTACGACGGTGTATTCAAAGCTTTGTCCAACATGTATGAGAAACCATCCGCTTAAACAAAGTGTTTCTCATCCGACAATTGGTTAACACCAAGATGAAGGAAGGTATGTCTGTGCATGCTCACATAAGCGAGTTCAACTCGATTATCTCGTTTAACCTCTGTTGAAATAAAGTTTGAAGATGAAGTACAAGCTCTTCTCCTTTTATCGTCTTTGCCCGACAGTTGGTCGAGCGATCGCGACCGTTAGTAGTGCATCGGTACTACTAAGCTAACGTTGATAGCATTCGTGACTTGATTTTAAATGAAGACATTAGAAGAAGAAGCAATGGAGAATCTTCCATTCTAGTTCTCTGTTACATACGAAAGTAGAGGAAGAAGGAATGATAGAGGGCGAAATCGAGGCGGTCAAGGTCTAGAAAAGGGGCGATCCAAGAACCGAAAGGATATTGAATCTGGGCGCAAAGAAAAGGTCACTTTAGAAACCAATGCTCAAAACCACAAGTCGCAAAGAAGAAGTAAACAATGTATCCTCGAAGAATCGGAGATTTTCTCATTTGTTGTGTTGAGAATTCGGAGGAATCTGGATTATGGATTCGGTGCTTCTTCCATCCGCCTCATGCCAGATATGGTCAAGAACCAATGAAAAGGTAATCATGGCAAAGTTCGTTTGGCCGATGATCAAGTGCTTGATATTACGGGTGTTGGAGACGTAGATTTGAAGACCTCCATGGGAACCACCTTGACATTGAAAGATGTCAGGGTTATCCCAAACTTGAGGAGGAAGTTAATTTCAGTTGGTAAGTTGGATGGTGAAGGTCTTGATGTTCACTTTGGGGGTGGACAATGGAAAGTGATCAAAGGCAACTTGGTGATTGCCAAAGGAAAGAAGAAAGGTACTCTATACATGGTAGAGACACCTGGTGATGGTGTTCATGTTGTAACCACCAATCCGAGTCCATCTAATTTATGGCACCAACGACTCGGACACATGAGCGATAAGGGATTGAAGATGTTGGATCAGAAGGGGAAGTTTCCAGACTTGAAGAAAGTTGAAACTAAATTTTGTGAATCTTGTGTTCTCAGGAAACAAAAGCGTGTTACTTTTGTAACGACGGGGAAGACACCAAAAGCTCAGAAGTTGGAGCTTGTTCACTCGGATGTATTTGGACCAACACCAGTTTCATCTCTAGGAGGCAAAAACTACTATGTAACCTTTATCGATGATTCAACGCGCAAGGTATGGGTTTATTTTCTTAAAAACAAATCTGATGTATTTGATGCTTTTAAGATATGGAAATCTACTGTTGAAAATGAAACTGATTTGAAGCTAAAGTGCCTGAAGTCGGACAATGGTGGTGAATACATAAGCAAGGAGTTTGTTGACTATTGTGCCAAGCAAGGGATAAAGATGATCAAGACGGTTCCAGGAACTCCTCAGTAGAATGGTGTAGCTGAGAGAATGAATAGAACTCTGAATGAAAGGGCAAGAAGCATGATATTGAATGCAGGCATGCCTAAGACATTTTGGGCCGATGCAATTAACACTGCAGCCTACTTGATCAACCGTTCACCATGTACTCCCTTGGATTTTAAATTGCCAGAAGAAATGTGGCAAGGGAAGGAAGTAAGTCTCAAACACCTGAAAGTCTTTGGTTGTAGTGCTTACAGTTTGTTAAATGATGGTGACAGGGATAAACTTGACTCAAAGTCCAAGAAGCGCACATTCATTGGTTATGGGTCAGACGAAATGGGATACAGGCTTTGGGATAGTGAAAACAGAAAGTTAATCCGAAGCAAGAATGTCACCTTTAACGAAGCTGAGTTGTACAAAGACAGAAACAACAAAAGTCCGAAGTTCGGAAAAGTATGTTGAATTTGAAGGTGGTGAAAAGAAGAAAGAAGGTCGAAATCCACAGAACTGGGATGATTCAACCAGCCGAGAGCTCGGGGTAATTCGAGAATGATTACGAAGATGAAGAAACCAATCCTCAATTCCGAATCCCAGGTCACACCTCAAGTTCAACCAAGAAGATCTTCGAGTCACTAGACCACCGAGAAGATACTCACCATCATCAACTATATTCTCTTGATGTAAAATGGTGAACCCGAGTGCTACTCAAGCTAAGAGGTTGAAAAATTCATTGCGGTGGGAGCTAGTAATGAAAGATGAAATGAAGTCGCTTGAGAAGAACAAGACCTGGTTTCTAACGAAGCTTCCATCTGGGAAGAAGGCTCTTCAGAACAAATGGGTTTTCAGGGTCAAGGATGAACATGATGGTACTAAACGGTACAAAGCCAGATTAGTAGTCAAAGGGTATCAACAGAAAGAGGAAATTGATTTCAATGAAATTTTCTCTCCAGTGGTGAAGATGACTACCATCCGGGTTGTTCTCGATATTATGTAGAGAAGGCTTGCATCTAGAGCGACTAGATGTCAAGACGACTTTTCTACAGTGACCTAGATGAAGACATTTACATGACACGACCAGAGGGTTTTCGGGTTAAAGGCAAAGAAAACTTGGTGTGTAAAGCGAAGAAGAGTTTGTATGGTGCAAACAAGCGCCCGAGACAATGGTACTTGAAGTTTGATAACTTTATGGGTAGGATTGGTTACAAGAGATGTGACAACGACCATTGTTGTTACATCAAGAAGTTTAATGTTCTTATATCATTCTACTACTCTATGTAGATGATATGTTGATTGTCGGTTCGCACATGTCGAGATCAAGAAGTTAAAGAGGCAAATGTCTGAAGAGTTCGAAATGAAAGACTTAGGAGCTGCAAACCAAATACTCGGGATGAGTATTTTCAGAAACAAAGATGGTTCTTTGACACTATCTCAAGAGAAATTCATTGGGAAAGTGTTAGAGAAGTTCAACCTTAAAGATGCCAAGATCAGAAGCACACCTTTGGGAAGTCACTTTAAACTTTCTAAAGACCAGTCACCCAAATTAGATGAAGACAAGAAGAAAATGGCTAAAGTTCCTTATGCATATGCAGTTGGTAGCCTCATGTATGCAATGGTATGCACGAGACCAGATATAGCTCATGCTGCCGGGGTTGTTGGTCGTTTTATGTCCAATCCGGGGAGAGAACATTGGGAAGCAGTTAAATGGTTGTTGAGATACTTGAAGGGAACTTCAAAGATGGCATTAAATTTTAAGGGGAAAGATATCATTCTGAGGGGTTATGCAGATGCAGATCTTGGTGGTTGTAAAGATTCATACAAAAGCACAATAGGGTATGTCTTTACAGTGGGAGGCACTGCAGTGAGTTGGATGTCTAAACTCCAGAAAAGTGTTGCCCTTTCAACCACAGAAGCAGAGTATATGGCAGTTGCTGAAGCAAGCAAGGAGCTTATATGGTTGAAGAATTTTCTTGAAGAACTTGGCAAAGAACAAGCTGATTGTACATTGTTTTGTGATAATCAAAGTGCAATACATCTTGCAAAGAATCTTGTCTTCCATTCGAAGACAAAGCACATACAGCTGAGATATCACTTCATCAGAGAAAAAATTAATGATGACACTCGGAAGTTGAAGAAGATCAAAGGAACTGAAAATTCAACTGATATGCTAACTAAGGTTGTTACCTTAGAGAAGTTGAAGCTTTGCATAGCTTCAACTGGCCTTCAGGTTAATTGAAGAGAAGGCAACAGTAACTAGGATGGAGCTAAGATAAAAAAAAAAAAAAAAATCTTGTTTTACAGAAATACAGAGATACACAGTTGAATCGCAGGTGAAGATTGTTTCGTGGCTTCAAGTGGGAGATTGTTGAGTATGAAGCCCACTTACTCGTCAAAAAGATACTGGCAAAATAAAGGAAACCACTAATTCAATAGTGGTTGATAGTGCCAGAAAAAGAAGCCACTAATTCAGTAGTGGTTGATAGTGCCAGAAAAAGAAGCCACTAATTCAGCAATGACTATTCTTTATGGTTCTTTTTCTGTTTCTTGACCAACTATAATCTCTATATAAGAGATACTCTGTATTTGTAAATGATCACACCAACTGATTACACAACAACAAGAAATAAACACTCCTAGTTACCCACGGTGGACGTAGGTCAGATTAGACCGAACCACCTTATATCCTTGTGTTCTTAATTGTGACAGTTAATTTGTTTGTATGTGTCATCCGATCCTAACAATTACCTTAGTAGGTTTTTTTACCAAACATTGCCAAAATTTTGTTAACCCAATTTTTTCATTTTACCAAACTCACCCAGTTTGTAAGCTCTATGTTCTACGTGAGCATTCTATTTTTCATTGAAATACAATAGCAAAAGAAACACCCTAGGCATACATTCATTTTGACAAGAGTATGGTTGCTAAAAAAGTTAAATAGTTTATTCATCTTATCATAAAATTTCAAAAACCAGAAACTGATTCTGTTCCTCCCCAGACTTCATAAAGAAACTAGCAGTGGTGGCGCAACAAAATGTCCCAAATATTTTTGTTACATGGCTTACAAGTTACAATGGTTATGCAAAGCAACCTTGCATCAAACCACATTAGATTCGTTTGCACTCTGTAGGAAATTAAAGTTCACAAAATCCTCACATTGACTTTAGCATCTCGTCAACTGACGCAACAACAGATCAGACCTATTGTTTCTTCTTCTTAAGGCGCCTCGTTCTTTTTGGTTTCCGAGCATTTGAGTTGGAACTCAAATTACTACCGCTACTGCCATGTGTGAACTGCTATTACCGGTGTGTCTTGCTATTACCAAAGATGACTTAAATTGATCGAACTACAATAGCAATTGAGGGTTGGGTTAGATTTTAACTAAGGCGTATTATAATTGTGAATAATCTATTATACCCGATGTACAACCGGAAAATTTATGTTGACTTTGGCAATCCCGGTCGAGGACTTGTTAGAGTATAAAAGCATTGTTTTGGAATGGCGCGATGAAAATGCCTAGTTTTGATTCAACGTGATGCGTGTGTACAAGATTAGGGACGAACGGTGTATTTTACTCTAATCTTTATCGTAATATTACTCATTCTCTTCCTCAGATAAAAAACTTGTGTTATAAAGAAATATGTCAATTGCAAATATTTAACTTTATTTGATGCAATTCTCCTTTAAAAAGATTATTTGATACATAAACTTTTAAACACAATATTAGTTTCTATAATATGTAAAAATGAAAAAAGAATAACTTAAATATCAAACATTTAAAAAAATAACTTAAATAATAATAAGAAAACAACACATTAATTCAACTTGAAGGGTTAATTTCAAACTTTCACATCTCTTTTATTTAGTCAAACTTTTACTTGAATATCTGTTTTGTGATCGATCCCATCTCATATTACGTTATCCACAAATAAACATTCGTCTCAATTGTTTCATTATCTACTCATTTTCATCGTTATCCACAAAATAACGTTAAATCCATTGTTTCATTATCTACTATTTTCATCCATCATAAATTCTTTAGTCCTTATCGTTCAATACGAAACCGAACAACACAACCATCTCAACCCGATACTAATCACCTTCCCCATCATATGCATAAACAAAACACTATTATATATTGTCCATTAAAAACTTGTATATATTCAATTCTCCATTTGTAATTTTGGTGACCAAAGTCTTCGTCACTCATTTTGCAATTAAATAAAAAGCCACGCCCGTTGCATACCAATCGAACAATATTTTTATATAAAAAAAAGCGCGGACCACCGACCCAACAACCGATTCACCACCATCACAGAACTTAAATTCACCATCATCTACCACAACCACCGATACCTCACCATCATCTACCTCAACCTATGTGTAACCCACGCGCCACCGGTAAACCACCACGACAACATCCTTCAACAACCGCCGCATACTCAACCAACTTTCTCAATCGAAAAGGTATCATTAATTAGTCATACTCAACCATATCTTCATAATTGCTTGAATTCAAATTCGATATTTATCAAATTCAGTTATGGAAGTGTGGTGAGCTTCTTATTGTTATTTTTGAATTGAGACTTGATGTGATCATATAGTATGTTTATCATCTTTATTGGTGTGTTCATTTGTTATATAATTGCTAGTTTACTCTTTTTCATTTTCAGCATGAACACCAAGTGTTTGATAAAATGCCTCATTGAAAAGTAGGTGGGAATAGATCTGGTTATAGGTGAAATTAGAAATAAATGACTTGTTTAGGCAAAAGAAATAATTGTAAACTTGTTATGGATGTGTGTGATGTTTTCTATTAGAATTTATAGGAAAGTTGAGACCACGTTATCCATGACGTTTTCTAAATGCTAACTTTTAATACAAATTAAATATTCAAATCGAATGCTAAGTTTTATTGTCTGGATTTATAGAAAATCTCTCAAGACGCAAGAACTACCCCAAGGGTTGATATAGCGGTAAAAACTCCTATGCCGGGACTCTTTGTTCTGAGTTTGCTTGCCAGGTTAGCAAACATGACATGACTGAGGTTAACTTGTTCGATCAACGCGTTGACTTCATAACTTGGTTACTAGCTAGTTATGCAAAATTGGCACTAGATTTTGCACGTTAATAACGTAAAATGACACATTACTATATATATAATTTGGGGACACAAAACAGTGGCCAAGGACGTCGTTTAGGGCTAAGTAAGGCTGACGGGCTAATTTGGTCCAGCTTTCTTGCGTTTTCCTACCCTGTCCATGCCCGTTTTCCCCCGTTACCGCCTTTGATAATATTGCTAGCTCCTGCTAGGATACGTGTCATTGTTATTCGTCTTCTACGCCGTGGTTCGGTGTATGACGATTGAGCCCTAATTGGGTTTCCGGTTTTGGGGCTTTTGAAACATTTTGTAGACAAAAACTATATACGTATCCACAATTACAGTTTATAAACCACAGTTCCTGACACCGGATATTATTTTGTTCTAATTTTTGATGGGTTTGATGAAAGCCGTGAATCTCTGTACCTTGGCGGGGCAAACTATCAGCTTTGCAGCCATGGCAGATGTATAACAACGACATTTTTGATTTGATACTGGGATATATGAGGGAATGATGAGTCTAGGGGTGGAGAGGGCTAAAGATGAGGTCGTCCGGATCTTGGCACGGCAACTTACTAAAGTTGCAGCCATGGCAAAACAGGGGTACAGGCGGGTTGCCAGTGGAAATGGGTTCAAGTAAAAACTTTTTGGGGTTGGGCTGAACAGCCAAAACATGTCATGTTTTGTATTTAGTGAATATGAGCACGCACAAAACTCTATATTTAGTAAGTAATAAGGCATATAGAACACTGCACGCATATGAACACACGTAAGGTAGCTTTTGACCCTTTAGTACCTTACACATTCCACATTTAAAGGAAGCTAAATTTATCACTGCCTTATAGCAAATACAAAATATTCATGCAAATATCTGTGGCTAATTCAACCCTACTAATGAACGGGATGATTCAGATTATATTTGATGTGTTTTCAACAAGGCACTACCCCTTTTGACAAGTAAATTTTTTTCCCAGTTTGAGACATTACCCAGCCTCCCCAACTCGCCCATATTGCCACGTATAGTTAGAGGTAGCAGATTGTGATGGCTACTTACCCAGTTGAACTCTAATAGCCAATAGGTACTGGAATCCAGAAATAAGAGTATCAGCACAACCCATGCTTGCAAAAATGCCGACAATATCGTTCTGCTCTCTGGAGTCTGTCACAAGGCTAGCATCCACCAAATTTAAGATGATACCAACAAGCGGCGCTAAAATCATACCTCTGTTGACTTTCTCTGGAGTCTGACCAGATCTTTTGAGTGTCCTATATAGCCACAAGAGAAGTAAATATCCGAACATATGCTGGAGTATTTATCAACACAGTTTGCAAAAGTAAATGTAAATGCAAGGTTGTGTCACAAGAGCTATTAAACTTTTTAGGTTGCATGTCTAGCCTATCTAGGCAGACGCAGAGATAAGGAGGGTCACAAGGATCACGTACTCACGTGCCCCCCTAGCAAAAAAAATTGTAGTGTAAATTTTTGAAAATATTAGACTTCTTTTGTAATTAAGCTATTTTATATTATATTTCTGATATAGGCTCATGAGGTGGATCTGGATGAGCTCAAGAAACTGTCAACAGATTATGGCATGACCAATGAGCTAACCATCAAAGGTCTTACGCCAGATTGCTTATGCTTATACTATCTTTACATATTTAAAATATAATTAAGCTATTTTATATTATAGTTTCTTCAACATTTCAGGTCAAACCGGCTTTTATTTGACCTGCTTGACGACGGATCAGAGAAAGGAGGCAACACTCTTCTACCTCGAGCATGGACACCCACTTGGAGCAATGTAGATAAAGCAATATCAGTGTCCAGTAACGGGTCGTTTAGAATATTCAAAGAAATTGTGCAAAAGCTGACAATGCCACAACCTCATTCATAGCACTTTATTCCACCATTTAAAGCAGAGAGATAGCCTACATTCTTTGAGCGATATCATGGTCATGTAAAAACATAATTTCAGCTGTTTGATACCATAAAATGAGGTAATTTTTTATAGTTTCAGTATTATCTTGGTTGCTTTCAATGGGTTTGTTCATTAGGGTGGTTGTGTTGTGTCATGAACGTCCGTGCGTGTGTGGTAAGTATGCAAAGTGTGTGTCGTCTGCATGTTTATGTACACTGAATTCTGTGACTGTAGCTGCTGCGATCTCAGTTGAATACAGCACGCTTGGCGTTTTGCAGGTCTATTATTTGGGAATGCAGTAAACGGTGGTGTGTAACAGGCTCTTATTTGGTGGCTCCGACAGAGAAAGACAAACCAAAAAACATTAATGTAACTGTCGGTCAGGCAGCTTCAGTAAGCAACTGCTCAGGTAACGGAAAATTCTGATTAGTAATACGGATGTCTTTGTATATAATTCTTTATTGAGTCTCCTGTTTCTTTTTCTATTCTTTTCACAAAGGTACGTGTTTCTTTTGTTCACAACTCCAGTTCACAGATACAATTAGAAGAAATTGATATGGGTACTCGATTAATTATCTTAGATTTATGTGCATTATCCGGTGGACTTATGACTGCTTCACTTCTTTAATGGGACATATTTTGTACTGATAATTAGCAACATTTGTAATCTACATTATGATGCTGTCATAAACCTCTTTTTAACCAGCTAATTGATTGCTTTATCAAACTTAAATAAAGATTGCAGCTTTGGAGACGAAGCATGAACACGAGATTGAAGTTTTTTTAATCGTTTCATTACAGGTTCAGCTACAGCATAAGGTGAAACAGGATGAGTACTTTCGGCATTGGAAGGCCAATTAGCAGAGGCAATTGACGCAGGTAATACGGTTCGTGTGGCTGGAGTCATGTCTTGCGTTTTCGTTTCATAATTTAGTTCCAGTAGCCTACTATGTGTATGTTCTTAAAGGATATTCATTGGCTACTAATGATATGTTGTTTCCTTAATTTTGTTAAGGAGTACGAGGGTTCGTGTGCAGCGATAGTTACGTACAATGCTGGGAAGATTGCTATGGTGGCCCTTATGTTGGTATGTAAATAACATCTCTATATTGGCATTATTTCTTCATATGATATATTTACAATCACTTAGCAGGGCTATAATTCTATACTTTCATTTTATGAATGAAGCTAAAGCTTTGGAACAATTTTCAAAATATCATTGGCAGGCTATCTGTTACATGTGCCTTTTGACTGTTCTCTGACCTCGGAGGAAGAGAGTGGCTCACAGTATGTGATGACGTTGGTTTCGTTACCGCTGTCTGTGATCCACTCTGCTTTCTCTGAGGTCAATACATCAACAGCTTTCTTCACAGTGTAACGCGAGACATGTATACCGATAAACATCAACTGCCCCGCCGCAACACGGCGGTTTCGGGGCAATCCTTGTTATATTAACGTAAGAACAAAATTTTTCGTGATACATTAACATTTTCAAAAAGCGCAGATTAATAGATGATATATTAGTAAGTCCAAGCTCGATTTGTACGTTTAGTCGATGTAATATGTTTACCCTTTTCTTATGATTTAGAATTATTGATGATGTAGTGCAAGTCGTTATTTGTGTTGCCAAAAGTTTTATATTTTCTCATTTTTGTAGGTACGGTAGACCCACTACAAAATGCATCTGCTGCTTACGAATAAAACGTTGGAGAGTAAGTCTACTGTTATTTTAAATGAGTCAAATAAACAAATTGGACTAAAAGGGAAATGGGTCTAAAGCGTCATGAAGTGTAATTTTGATGCACACAGCCTCCTAAATACTTTATTTATTAGTTTAATACTTTTAGTTTCTGTAATAATAATTTATGCATCAAGTATTCATAGAAGAAAGTCTCAGCAGTTTCCAAGTGATTGATTTTAAGTTTTTGAGAAAAACGACAAAACAAGTGTTTGCGGGTCAACAAGACCCGATCCTACCGATTTTGACCCATCCAAAAAATAGACCTTTTCAACATGAGTCGGGTTTAACCATTACCCAACCCGTCAACTTGCCACCTCTGGTCAGTTTACATAATATCATTCTATGATGGGTAAAGTGACTGATTTGTACCTGAAGGTACAAATGGATGACATAGAGAGACATCCACTGCTCAATCTGCGATAGGATCTGGTCTGAGTGTTAAAGAGGAGAGTACAGATGAGGATGTTGAGGTTTTTAAGATGATACAAAGATGTGTTCATACGGTGCATTTGGATGCTATGAAGGAATGTTTGAAGGAGGGTGACGAGGATGGAGCTGTTTCGCGTATTCAGTTTCTTCGGTTTGATTGTGGCGTGGATGAAGCTGATTACCGGTATGCCTAAAAAACTTTTTATGGCAGTTTTGTTTTATGTATGTCAATGTGATCTGATTAATACAAATACAATTCGTTTACTAGTTAGACCTATAGAACTTTAGTCATTGCATGCATTTATTTTGTATGATCATGCATAGTTTGTGAACGAGCTTCAAAAATATCCTTGTAAACTATGTTTACTTGATATCGATGTTTTTCTATTAATTTTCCTCTGATTCATTCCATCTCTACATATAGTCAATCCCAACCATGTGGGAAACTGGAGCTTGATAAATGGAAAGTAAACTATTATAAGTGTAAATAAAGGAAAATGACAATTTCACGATTCACGGTGGCTTTACATTTAGCTGTCTTAAGTTTGTTTCCTATTGATATTAAGTTGTTATTATCTGTCAACTTGGACAATTTCCTAATCAGTTCGCAGGTCCTAAGATATTTCCTTTAGTCCTACAACATCAAATATAATCATCTTTTTATTAAGATTATATTTTTGTTAGTTATTTATTTGTAATACCTTGTGATGTTTGAATAGCATGGTTTTGCAAGATTTACTGAAGAGGGGTTTGTCAGGAATGACAGCGTATGATGACACTTGGTTTTCCACCCGAAGAAAATTGCTGTCAGTATATGAGAAAGCACTCTCATCAAACTCCACAAAGATTGTTCACATGATACAGGTATGAGGTTTTTTTCCTTATCAAATATATGTGATATGCTATATTTTTCGCCTAACCAGGTATATTGGAATAAATGGCTTGTTGTTGATCTGCTTTACATCTGTGCATCACGTGCTTGTTTCTATGGTTATGGACTTATTGCTATAATGTCATTGTGTACCACGCCATACATGTAAATGAAGTGGAATTACATCACAATTGTGGACCGCTGATTATGTGGTTTTAGTGGAAGTATTTTGGCTAGAAGAGGTTCTTTAATTGTATGTGGTATGGCACTAGCTCTGATTACTTTCTGTACATTAAAAACGTTATAGTTGCTTCTAGCTGTTCTCTACTTTCTGTACATTGAACACTTTTTTGTGTTCCAAATACATTGAATATTGTAAGTTTGATCTATGCCTACCACATTGCCAATACAATATCGCATACTGTAATGTTTAAGTATATTGGTCCGCTTGGTTCAAAGTGGGGAAAGGGAAAGGGAAAAGGAAAGGGAAAGGAATGCAAAGGAATGAGTGAGGTGGGTAATCAATCCCTTACCCCTCAATTTATTCTATAATGGTTCATTACCCATTACGGGGTAATCAATCCCTTACCCCTCCCCAAGCAAGCAGTAAATTATTTGTGATGTGGGCCCTTTTGAATACCTTACCCATTCCCCACCCCCCTTAACCCCCTAACCAAGCACGCCGAGTTGTAATTGATGTAGACTTGTAACTCACAAATATTTTTCTGAACTTGCAGTTGTTGAGCTTCTTATCTGAAATTAGTAGTGTACGCATCATAGTGGTATGCACTTAGACCTCTTTTTAGATTTATCTGACACGATATATCCGGAATGGTTAATTCATTTCTCTTGATCTCCATGTTGCAGGTAGTGGGAGGAACAGATGAACACCTTCCCTCCCTTCCGGAAACATCTGGTGTTCAGCTTATATCATACTCAAAACTTGTCAGTTAGGTTGGTTTTTGTAGGTTCAAAGTCTTATTCTCAAGTGCAACTTTCTAGTGATTTTTGCTTTTTGTAACTGAATATTTTGTAGGCTCATAGTAATGTTCAACCTTTTTGCCCTCCCAAGGCTAAAGACATTGCTACCATTTGCTACTAAAAAGGACTTGTGTCAACCCAAAGCTGTTTTTACCCTTTGCCTAACCTGTCCGACCCATTCCACCTACATAATCTACATTTCCTTGTTGTGCATAAAAAATTAAGTATAAAATTAAAGGAGCATCAAATCAAAGATGCCTGATTGTAGTACGTCAAATTGATATTATGGATTATTTTTTCTTTTTTACTGTTAGGTTGTTGCTGAAAAACGATTAGTGAAATATTTGCAAAAGGAAGTCACAAGACTTTTTGTTGTTGGAGAAGGAGCGCACATAATTCAGCAGGTATGCATATTTGAGCTTATTTCCGCACAAGTTTAGATTCGTTGTTTTCTAAGTTTTGCTTTAGTTTCCTTTATTATTTGTACAATTTAGACTCAGTTTAAGTGGATAAATTTTAATGCAGATGGAGAGAGAGATGAATGAGCTCAAGCATGAGAGGGACCTTGCACAATGACAGCTTGAAGTAGCAAGAAAATTACAGAAGGAAACAAAGGTTAGTTTCCAAGATACTCCTAGCATATGTTTGTTTCCATTAAGAGCGGCCAAATGGGGAGGACAAGTAGACCGGGTAAATGGGTTTAGGTGAGAATGGGTAACTGTTTATACGGTCGGGTCGTAACCAGTAATCAATTTTCCCCCTCAATTGCTACTAATGGGGCAATTAGACATCGTTACTGAAACTTCAAATAATGTGCAACGTTAGGTAGATTTCCGTATTAGTTTAGAAAACCGATATATGTGATATAGCTATGGATATTTACTTTTGACAATAGGAGTCTCCTTGCTTCAAGGTAATGTATTAAGCTTTTAAGAGAACCGAACCTCTTCAGGTTAATTGAGGAATGCGCATGGTATCCTTTTATACATTTGTAGCTACTCCTAGTGTTCTAACATTCAAATAATGTGCAAATATTCATGTGTGTAAATTAAGTTATGTTTCCTTTGTAGGATGGGAGCAGGTGACACAGAATAGAGCATCTATGCTTCATCACAAATATTTGTAGTTGCTCATAATGTTAAATGTTTTAACATTATGTGTGTTGGAAGACATATTTGTGATGATTAGTGAAGAAATCACACGCCGGATGATTTGATAGGTTATGAGTTGTGTTTGTATTGAATTTCAACCTCGCATTTGAGTTTTGTGAATGAAGTTAATTTGTTAAATTTGCGTTGCTACAGATGATTATAATTTAGCTCATTTGTATATTGAAAACTGGTGCAATTTTTTTTTTGGTTATATGCTCATTTCAGTGACCATCTATTTGGTCTCTAAACTCAGCAATCTGTGACGACTTTTTGGTCACTAATAGTTAAAACAGTGACGAATTTTTCGTCACTATTAGCTCTGTGACAAAAAATTTCGTCACTAACAGGGTTAACTGGTGACCACTTATCTGGTCACAGATTAGTGACCATGTAAAGTTTCGTCTGTAACTGAATTTGTGACGGAGCTTTAGTGACGACTGGTGACGACATGAATTTGGTCACTAAACAGTTTTGTGACCACGTTTTACACTGTTAGTGACGAAATCACTTTTGTCACTATAGGGCTTTTTTCTTGTAGTGTTCCAACGTGGGGTTATTAAATTTTTGTTAACTTTCCGATAATGTAAAACACAACGTTTGTATTAAATTTAGGTGTTCGTGAGGGTATCGTGCTAACGTTCATAATGGGTAAATGAGTAATGACTATGGGTAAAACACTACTCTGGTGGTGTTATAAGTTATAGTTAAACACATAGAGGCAAACGACACCATTGATGAATGGATATAACAATAATATTTCAATAAAGATGGTTACCTAAGAAATAAGTAGCCATATCCATAATTAATAAACAAATTTTTATTGTCTTATTGATTTTGTTTAGTTGCAAAATTTAAAAGCAAGTCAAATTATAAACTTCCTCAGGAATATAATATATCAATTTTTAGAACTTTACTCATAAACTATAAAACACACTGTATAAGAATCGTAGAAATAAATACACATATCCAGACTGGTTCTGGGTTTGGTACTTCTTTAACTCAATCTGGTTGGTGCATTGGTCTTTAATCGGTTAGTGTTGCTGAATTGCTGAAATGATCAACGCCTAATTTGGCTGGTCTCAACTGAACCTAAATGTATCCTGCTCCTAGTTACGGGATTTTTTGTTACTTCCTTATGATAAAATTTACATGAATAATATTTGTGCCGGACGAGGTAACATGCTTTCATATAATGCAATGAATATGCTATATATATGTACTATATATGGTTTCCTTGTTAATCCACATACAGCATAGCTGCCATGTTGTAAGTTTTCCTAAAGTGTCTCTAATAACCTTCATAGGTTGAGTTCAAATTAACTTAAAAATTCCCAGAAAAAAGTTTCATAAGAACTCATTTTCTCTTTAACATCCAATTGATTTTATATGCTAACAATGCTCTTAAATGTGCAGTGGCGAGTCACATTTTATCAACAAGATCGTTCTAGACATCTTAGGCCATATAAAGCCAAATGCTATAGAGAACAATCTAATTGGCATCGAGACGCATTGAATTCCCTACTGGATTTAGATGAAACAGAAGAGGTGCGTATGGTAGGTATATGGGGAATGGGGGGAATCGGTAAAACGACAATAGCGCAAGCTATGTTTCGGAGAATTTCTTATAAGTTTGACGGTAGTAGCTTTGTCAAAGATGTACGACAAAATTGCTCAAATAAAAAAGATGTATGTGCCTTGCAACTGAAGATGCTAAGCGACGTTCTTATGACGAATAAAAGGTTCTTCTTTATTGAGGATCCTGATGAAGGAGCTGAAACAATAAAGATAGATTCAACAAAAGAAGGTTCTTCTTGTTTTAGATGGCGTGGATAATCCTCGGCAAAAGAGTTTCTAGCTGAAACAAACACATGGTTTGGCCCAGGAAGTAGAATCATAATAACCACAAGAAATCAGCATTTGTTATCAGATGCATATGCAACGTATAAACCTAATATTTTACTTTTGGACCAAGCTGTTCAGCTCTTCTGTAGGCATGCTTTTAAAACTGACATCCCCCCAGATGATTACAAGGAGTTGTCATATCGTGCAGTAAGCTATGCTGGTTATCTTCCTCTAGCTTTGAAGGCTCTAGGTTCTTTCTTTTATGGAAGACACATAGTCGTTTGGGAAAGTTCCTTAAATAGACTGGCTAAAGAACCAAATATTGAGATTTTTAAGACACTGAAGTTAAGTTATGATGGCTTGCATCTTTCTGAGAAGAAAATATTTCTAGATGTTGCATGTTTTTTCAAGTGCAAAGATAAGGAACACGTTACTAGGATACTTGATAGCTTTGGTTTTGACCCGGTGATAGGAATTAGCGTTCTTATTGAGAAATCTCTTATAACTGTTTCAAAGAAACAACTAGAGATGCATGACCTCATACAAGAAATGGGTTGGCAAATAGTTCGTGATATGTTCACCAAAAGCAGGATTTGGGAACTCGAAGAAATGCAGAATTGCATAACACAGAAAACAGTAATGAATCTCTATCTTTCTCTCATTTGATTAACCACAACTTTGGAAGGGCGTAATTTCTGTTATTATTTTTTCGTATTATTCTAATATGCTAATTAAAGCCAGGTTCATTTTTTCTGTTTCTATTATTTTCCTGCACATACTTGGTAGGAATTGGTATAAGCTAAAATTAATACATACTTTTGCTGTCTGTAAATTTTTTAAAGTGCATATGGGTGAATTTAGTGAAAGAAGTTAAATACTACATCATATCATCCCAAGATGTATTAGTTGGTTTTATTAACAACATACCATGCTACATATCATGTTTTGTTTGAAGTTTTTGATATGATCGACTATAGTACTGTTTTGGTCATATGTTACAGAATCTGAAATCAGTTGAAGCTATAGTTTTGCGAGACTACAAATTCAACGTTGATCTCTACGATAAGAAGCTAACTAGTAAAGTTTTTAAAAAACTGAAGAATCTCCGGCTACTTGATATTGACTCAGAATTTCCATCCCACGAACCAACAGTTCTCCCTGATGAATTACGATGGCTTTGTTGGCATAAATACCCA
Organism: Chrysanthemum lavandulifolium; assembly: GCA_022545495.1. Taxonomy (NCBI): domain Eukaryota; kingdom Viridiplantae; phylum Streptophyta; class Magnoliopsida; order Asterales; family Asteraceae; genus Chrysanthemum; species Chrysanthemum lavandulifolium. The sequence continues at coordinate 253,660,737 of CM040245.1, forward strand.
TTTATTGCTCTTCCTGTAGCACGTATGCGTAATCTTGTTGGGCTTGAAATGGTCAATAGCGCCATTAAAAGTTTATGGAAGGGACGAAAGGTATTCTCGTAAATTAAATCAGTACGTTGCCGAGAAATATAATGAAATTTTGTGTTTTTCATGCAAACTTATTGATTTTATCAATTTATGTTTTTTGATAGATACTACCAAGATTGAAATTCATTAATCTTAGTGAGTCGCAAATAACAAGAATTCCAGATGTCTCTGGGTCCCCATATATTGAGAGGTTCATCTTAGCTAATTGTACGAGTCTGGTGGAGGTTCATCAGTCGCTTGGCTGTCATCGTAGGCTTGTTTACTTGATATGAGTGGTTGCTGGAAGCTAAAGTATCTCCCGTCGACAATTGAAATGCAATCCCTAGAGACTCTAATTCTTTCCAATTGCCTTAGTCTTGAAAGATTCCCAGAAGTCTCACCATGTATGGTAAAACTTTCAACGATATATCTTGATCATTGTAAATAAAGTACCTGCCATCATCATTTAGATATCTATCTGGTCTTAGCTTCATAAGCCTAGTGAGTTGTAGGAAACTTAAGAACATTCGAAACTCTATTTGTGAGTTGAAGAATCTCAAGAGCCTGTATCTTCATAATTGCATTAGACTAGAGATATTACCAGAGGAGCTTGGAAGCATGGAAAAGTTAGAAGAACTTTTGTTAGGATTTCGTCACAGGCCGGCCTTTGAAAGCATGATAGAGTCAAGTAAATTTCATACTTTCACAAGTTTGTATTCTTTGAGAAAATTGGATCTTAGATGGAGACAAATTGAAGAGAAGGACTTTCCCCGAAACCTTCACGCGTTCTCTTCATTAGTAGAGCTAAATCTAAGTGGCAACTCTAAGTTAACACGGTTACCTGCTGGGATCTCTCATATTTCAAATCTTAAACTGTTAGAGGTAAATGAATGTTCGAGACTACGAATTTTAGATGATCTCCCTTTAGGAATACAGATACTAAAGGCTGGAGGTTGCAGCTCACTGGAAACAATTGGAAATTTTGCGAAAGATTATGAATGGCTATATAAGGTATGGCTCTTTGATTGCCCCAGAATCCTACAGAAACAAGAGAACGAAAGATCCATCGATAGAATGTTGGGGCTGTCATTCATTAAGGTGACCAATAGTCTTTCTCTCGTTCTCTCTCTCTTATCCCCCCCTCATCCCCTCCGCGCACTCACACACACACACACTGACACACACATTGTTTTTACTTATTGTAATATATTCAGACAAGTGACGGGTATACCTAATAAAGAGATCAAGATATATACATGTTAAAATCAATGGTTAAAATGATAATAGATGACATGGATAACCCATGTGTTATTGATAATCTATGTGTCATACATTCAATAAATCAAACATATATCAATTATACAATTAATAATCAACCTTCACTAAAGTAGCTTAGTGGTTGGGTGTGAGAGGTCACGGGTTCAAACCTTCTTAGGTAACCTAAACAACAAGGCTAGGTAAAATTGGATTTAATTTATATTTTTTTACTTTTTATTGAAAGTTTGCTCCATTCGCAAAAACGCCAAATTCACAAAATTTAGCTTGTTTGGTTATATTTATGTGGCAATATAATGTTTGATAATGTTATAATCTAAGTGGGTATCATGTCAGTAATTCAATTTCTTTAACCAGTTTTAATCATCACCAATGTAATGCATGAGATGTATTGACAAAACGAGTCACTCAGAAAAAGTAAGTTCTTGTTTTATGACAATTTTGTGATAATTTTCCTTATTTGCTAACGAGATATAAGTTGGCATTTTATTTGTTAATAACAATATTTAAGAATATGCATGCTATTTTTAGGTCAATATATATGTTTGAATGAACTTTCCTGCTGAATACAGAAATGTGCTGCACTAAATCATCGGTTAAGTATCGGTACCCCTGGAAGCCATGTGCCAATCTGGTTCAAAGAAGCGCGGAATGGGTGCAATACAATATTGAAGCTACATCCAAGATGTCATGGAAAAATCATGGGGTTTGCTGTATGTGGTGTGTTTCATAGGGACTGGCATTCGAAGTATGCATCTCCCCGGATCATCTTTAAAATTGTAAATGAAGAAAAGATGGTTCCTATGCCAGAGGTAGATTGGTTTAATGCGTCTGCAGTAACTGATAGTGAGAACGTGTGGATTAGCTATATACCATTTACTTTCTTTCAGAAGATGTATCATGATCTTCAACCTGAAGATTGGGCACATATTGAAGGTGATCTAGTCATGACTATAATGAGAACAGACGGTACTCAATCCGTAAGATGCGGGGCACATATAGTGTACAAAGAAGACATGGAATCCGTTCAAGAAAGTAAAACTTGGATCTCTGATTATGGGAACTTGCTTCATGTTGATGGTGATGATTACCGAGAACATCCTGATTATGATACAATTGTCTCGGGAAATACGTACGTGTATGAAGAGAAGTCTAATGACAATCACTTGAACCCCACACGTTTACGAACTCGGATGCGGTCTAGGAACATCATGGATAGAACATTATATGCGGAATATTCTGCTTTTTTTTAACTCGGATGCGGTCTAGGAACATTATCATGTGAGAATGTTATACGAATGATTCCATTGATCTCATTGCATACAAGAGATATGGTACATATAGGGATAACTAGCTTATAGACCCGTCAAATTGACGGCATTTTTAACGGAGTTACATGTTCTATTGTTTTTTGAAGGAAATAATAAGTAATATGCAGATGATACGATAAACAATTTGGTTTGTAACTATTAAGAAAATAAACGTGCATGTACCGTCTTCTCCTGGTAGATAGTCTTCAAGAACAAATGTATACAATTAATAACAAACACTTAATATGTAGTAAGAAACAGGTGCGAACGTAAAGACGTTCTATTAGTTTTTGAAGAAAATAATAAGTAATAAGTCAATGATTCGATAAACAATTCGGTTTGTAACTATCAAAATAATAAACGTGCATGTATCGTCTTTTCCAACTTTGATAGACTTGAAGAGCAAACGTATGAAAAGAACGTCAAACACTTGAGTAGTCCATGTTGATTTCGTGAACACCTAAATATGAAGAAAACAAAAGTGAAACAAAAATGGAGTTGTTGATAAGAGTTTATAAAAAGTTAAAAAAGCATATAAAACATGTTATATTTATACTTGTAGATAATGATTGAACGCTGATCAAAGACCTTAAAGTAGTTATTTGTAGCCGACGTTTGTAGTACGATTGATATACTATTGTCTTAATTACAAATGATAACCTCCAACCCTCTTTGGCTTTTTACCCTCCAAACCTATGGGATTTACATTGAAAAAAAGAAAATTAAAATGGAACACCATCATGTTGGTAATGCTCTAGGAAGTGCGCCCAATACAAAAGAACACTTGATGAATAACACAAACACATTAAATCCAAATGGGACCTAAATTATACAAAAGGATGAAGCCCTACCATAGCAACTTGACATAAAACATATAACACTAAACTGCGCTGAGCGAAAAAACTTGTATCATGTTCAATCATTCATCCAACCAACCAAGTGTCACTTTTCTAAGAAGAATAACAAACCACTGACAATTAAAATGATGCATATTTATAGTAAGTCATGACATACAATAACGGGACATGTTGTTTAATTACACATGACGTACAGTTACCAATATATACTTTTTAAACGTTACACAGTGTAAAATATCATGGACAACTGCCTATACACCTTCAAATCTTCTTTGTACTTTGTGACATAATCTCGTTTGTACGCGCCCTAATAGGAAAAACATTTAGGAGTCTGTAAGACAATATTATAAAACCCATAGAACAAAAAGATTTTACTAACCTTTCCACTAAAATTATTCTTGGTTATGAGCTTCTATTCAACATCTTATTACATTAAAAATATCTAAATGAACATGAAACTAATTATCATAGTATGACATAGTATTCTCCTTGTGTTCTTTTGTAGTGAACTTTAGGCACTTCATGCTGCCACTAAGGGTACAATTTCACAACAACAAAAAAAGGTATTTATCTTGTTTAATTTAGATAGAAAATTATGTTAACCCGTTTACTTATAATAAAAGAAATGCGCGCACTTACTTGTGAATTTGGCACTCATACGGAGAGCCACATCTACATTTACGGGGAAAAAAAAAGCTAAAATCATACTCTATAGAATCCTAACTTTAGTTATTTGGTAGAAAAATATTACCTCCATGGCGCATGACATGACATGTGATGGAGACAACGACCTACAAAGCCTTACCAAAACCACCTTTGCCTAAACAATAAATTCAATAGTACACAATCATCTATAGATCAGCAGTCATCATCGAACTACTTAAAATATTTCAATTAAACAAACAAAACTTAAACCCGTAAAAGTAAAATGTTAAGAACATATGTTTTCTTATAAACTTTCTGCAAGTGTACACCAGCTGGCGTAACCATGATCATTATTATAAACTCATTTAATAAAGTTTTCTAATATGAGGTTTCAAGAATATCAACTGAGATTTCTAAATAGATGAATCAGGTGCATTTTTTAATATTTAATCACCTCCAAGTGAGACCAAGTTATCAATTATTCTCCTTTGATAATCATTTTATACTCATTTCAGGATTCCTAGCTAATTCTACCATTTATTTTTATTAGTTTGTTCTTCAATATAAATGTGTAATTCTTTCCATATAAATATGAGCCCAATTTCCATATAAATAAATTGTAACAGACACCTCTACTACATAACAGCGTTAAAAAAATAAAATCAAAAGAAATATGCAACTTACCTGGATAGATAATCGGGTATTTGTTCTGATTGGTAGAAAAACATAATTCTCAACTGTTTTCATTCAGTATTTTGTTTCCATCAGGTCAAACTTACATAGGATAGCATAAAAGGTTAGCTATAAATTCAACAAATTATATGTCGAAAACCTGACCACAGTCTATACACATATTGGTAATCCATTTGACATTACATTTGCAATCTATATATTTATCTTCTCTCATATTTGAAATTGTTAAATGCATTAGATATATGCATAATACTGCATGAAGGCTCAAGTAATAGTTATGATATATGCTTGCTTTTAAGGTCATAGACACAAACATCAAACTTTAGTGTCAACAACTCAATGCATTTTCTCTCTTATCTAATGATCTTTTTATGGGTTAAAACAGAGGTTGTTCGAATTTTAAGTAACTAAGCACTTAGAAGTGAGGAGACATGACTCTTATTTTATAGTAGTGAATAAGTATATAACTGCCCCTGTTAATTATTTTTGGGCAAATAACCTATTAAAGCATCATCTTGTCACAAAAAGCGGCGTCGGCGAACAAAAAAAAATAACCCTTTGGCTACTAAACCCGACTAGGTTGTCTGTATTGAGCATTTACCACTTACACAACCGGTATCCGGTTATCCACGCTCTGTCTTCTCCATTTCACATAACCCAACAAAAGTTAACTCCTAAATCAAAAGCCATGTTTCAATCTCTAACCAAAACAATTTACATATCAAGAATCAAAACTTATCGTCTAACATTCTCACCCAAAAAATCCAAATGATTATTACAAATCAATGAAATATAATCGTTAGTTTGACTCCTCATAGTTCCTTCGTCGGGTCCCCATCGAAACAAAACATCATCCTCCACACGGTTCATGTTTCATTTACCCACAAAACATGAATTATAATCGAGTTTCTTATCGGATCTAGCTCCACAATCTAAACCAGCGTCATCAACCGACGCTATACAAACTCCACAATCATGAAATATGGAATTAAATCTTGTAATAGGAATTATTACATTCCGCGATAATTATATTCGTGACAGATTATTAATTCGATGATGCTAAATTTGGTGGGTTTACATATCTAAGTAATGCATCTATTAAATCTGGGTTTTGACATGTTTTATTAGAGGTTAGGATTGATTATTTCGTTCTTGGTATTGACATGTTTCTATTAAATCTGGTTTAGACATATATTGAATATGGGTTTTGGATGTTGCGGGTATTTTGAGTTTGTGGATTCGGTAAGGATTGAATGTACCGTTGGGAAACGCTAACATGGGCAAGAGTCAATGATAGCAAGTGGTTATGATAAGTGGTAAAATGTGAAATGGAGAAGACACTATGTAATAACGATTTATGCCAAAAGTATGAAATGGAGAAGACACTAGCAGGTTATGTGAAATGGAGAAAAGCTGTTTTGTTGGGTTATGTGAAATGTGGAGTTGTAAGGTTACTTTGGACTTTACGCTATTGTGGGTACTAATGTATCATAAAGACAAAATAGACGAGATAAGTGGCCAAAAGGGCTATTTTTTTTGTTCGCTACGTCGAACTGCTTTTTGTGACAAGTATGATGCTTTAATAGGTTATTTGCCCATTATTTTTACAAAAGCAAGTTACCAGATTGTTTTCCCCCTCCACCATTTCCTGATTTTTTTTGAAAATGTTTAGCAACCTAAAACCATGTATATAAGTCGAAATTAATGATTAATTCCAAAGGACTAAAATAGATAAAGGTGTTTGTTAAAATATACGTGAAATAATTAGAATATAGTTTGAATTTATGTACATAGAAGTTAGAACTCATTACACATTTCAAACTCAGAATCAAGTATCCAGGTACATAATGTTAGTTCCTTGTAAGGATTTAATGCATAGATACATCACACTAAATGAGTAATGGTATAAAATGGGAGATCTTATGGTCAAAAAGGGGCATATCAGTCATTCCAAGGCATGAATGAATAGGGGAGTATCTATTGACAAAATGGTGCAAGATGTAGACATATAGAAATTTAAAATGCCATCAAAGAGTATGATACTCTAAACATTACCAATTTGCCACTTCAAACTATTTACTGAATAACAGATGCGCTTTATCTTCGACCCAGCTAACAGTTTGGATATCTGTTATGATTGCAGACAATAAAAATGATGCTCTTAGTATACATGCAATAATGAACATGCACATATGGCCATATGAGCGAACTAACTAAAACAATACAAAATGTAAAGCTAAAACGTACAGACAGATACAGACAATTTTGTACCAATGCTTTGCATAATGATGTCTTGCCTGTTCTCGGAGGACCATGTAGAAGAATGATACTGCACAATTTGTGAAAATGATATTATTCTAAAAATTAACCCAAGAAATTACATTCTATAAAAAAGCGGAACCACAAACCTTATCAACAAATCCACGTTAGATAATTTCAGTTCCAAGTTTTAAAAGCCCAATTTTTCACTACTTAATGTTCCACACACATTACATAACGTTGTGTTTTAAAACATTGATGTAAATAGGAAAAAAGAACTCTAACCTTTATTCATTCGTAGCAATCTTGTACTCATAATGATCATGGATCCTCTTTAGTTAATGAACCCTATTCAATAATATATTAATCAATGAACAAAAAACTTCATATAAACTTTAATAAAACCATATTCTTAATTTTTATGTAATCGCTACCTGCAACAAACAAAGGCATACTTCTATCAAGACATGAGTGTTTTTCAAGTCTTTAATTTCATTATGAGCAAATCCAATGCACAATGCTTTTTTTGCAATAAGTAAGCAATGCAGTAAACCTTTTTGCAATAAGTGAAACCATGAATTAGGGGTCGTTCTTATAACCTCCAACAATAGCTTGACAACATCTTCCTAAAAGATAGATAAATAAAAGTCAGATCAAAGAATAACTTAAATATCATATAGATTACATAACTTTCATCCAATTTCTAATTAACAATGATGTAATTAACATTCCTTCAAATGGGCATACATTCACCCAATTTCCAAGTTCCTCGTGTGGCCATCAAAACTGAAGTTACAACAACCAAGTAAGAATAACATACCTTTAAAAAGAGCTTTGAACAGGGCCTCCAGCACTGAATAACATTTCTGTTAAAATAAACGAATGAACCCGGTGAATAACTTTTTCTGTAAAAATAACATACCTTTGCATAGATCAAAACAACCAAATCATAATAAAATTTCCCCCAACCAATACAAATAGTTTTCCCCAAATTTTTTTCAAGGGTTTTGTAAAAAAAAACATACCAATTTTTCGGTTTGGCCAACAACAAAATCATTGGCAAGGATTCGACTTTTTAAGGCTGTTCATATGGTTGGATAAAAGTTTTTTTTTTTTTTTTTTTTTTTTTTTTTTTTGTGAAAGGGTGAAATATTATTAATCACAAAATAGTACAATAGGCTACAATTTATAACCATGGACGGACCCATGTTATACATTTTGAAACCTATCAACAAATAAGCTATCTCTGGATAAGCATTCAAAAAAGCGATACATTTACTACATACACTTCACACAAACTATATCACATATACTATGTATAATTCCCGCACATCTTTATTCAAACATTTCTTTTGATTCTTCTCGACTTCACATTCCACTTATCTTCCATGACTTTGACATTCTCGAATCCTTAACAATGAAGCTCATAATTCTCCATTTGATACTATCTATAATATTACGTACCAACACATCAATTGTCCTTTCTTTGCTTCTAAAAATCCTTGAATTCCTCTCTTGCCAAATGAAGTACCTTTGTTGCACCAAGAACAAGTCTCCGATGACACTCCATATATTTTATTAGCTTTCAACTTAGAGAATTCTTCAATGACTTCTTTCCAAGTCGGAAAACTTCATATCAATAAACTTTGCATCTCATTCCATATCCTATTTGCATAAGCACATATAAAGAATAGATGTTCATGAGAATCTTGCTCAAGTTTGCAGAACACACATTTCGGCTCATCACTTTGGGTCCATTTTGCTAGTTATACAAAATGGATTACAAAATGGTTGGATGAAAGTTATACAAACCAAATCAGAGGTTATTTTTGGATGTTATTTTTGAATGTATTAACATCAATGGGTGAACTGAATTTGTTTGAACAATTAATGGATTGAAACCGTGTAGAGAGAATAAGGGGAGGTGAATGAATATGTGATTAATGGTTTAGGGTTTATTTTTGGAATTAGTTTTGAATTTGACTAAATTGATTCAATAGGTTTAAATGCTTTAAAGTATTTGTTGTAACGACAATTGACTAATAATTCAATAAGTTTAAATGTATTAAAAATGTTTGATATAAGTATTTATATATTCTAAAACATATTGTATCGGAAAAAGTCAAATTGAATTACATGTATTAAAATTGACTAAATTGTATTAGAATTGACTAAATTGAAATTGACTAAATCCTTTAAAAGGTTTGTGTTAATTGTGTGTTGTACATTCCTTTTTTATTGACCAATCACATTATTGACACATCAGAATATTAATTGCATTATATGCTTTAAAGGGTGGTACAAAACTCTTGTTTATTATATTAGATAAATAATACATGTGATATTTTAGGTAAATAGATAATTACCCATCATTCAAGCTAATCTTAATAATCTACACTAGAGGAATTTTCTTTTCTTGTCTTATTTTTGTCTTCCTTTTGGACAAATTCACCATCCATCTAGTTTAAGGATTAACATAAGATTTAATCTTTTAAGTCCATGTTTTTTTTCTTGTTTTTTTTTTTTAATTCACCTTTTTTTTTCATTTAAATGATTTTTTTGTTAATTTTTTTAAAATGAACGTTTTTTTTTTTTTTTTTTTTTTTTTTTTTAATTCGCGTTATTCGCGCTTTTTATTAGTGTTTTTTTCCGCTTTCATACGTTTTCGTATGTTTTCATCCGTTTTCATCTGTTTCGTCCGTTTTCCAACGTTTTCCTCCATTTTCTTACGTTTTCGTTCATTTTCATACGTTTTCGTCCGTTTTCATACGTTTTCGTTCGTTTTCATACGTTTTCGTCCGTTTTTTTACGTTTTCGTGTTTTTCGTCCGTTTTATCGTTTCGTCCGTTTTCCAACGTTTTCCTCCATTTTCTTACGTTTCGCCAGGTTTTTACCGTTTTCATCGTTTCGTCCATTTCATACGTTTTCGTCCGTTTTTATGTTTTCATGTTTTCGTCATTTTTATCGTTTCGTCCGTTTTATCGTTTTAATCCGTTTTCATAGGTTTATATCGATTTCGTCCGTTTTCATATGTTTTCGTCCGGTTTTATATTTTCTTCCATTTTAGGCGTTTTTTCGTTTCGTTCGTTTTCTTACGTTTCGTTCGTTTCATACGTTTCGTCTTTTTAGGTTTTCATGTATTTTCGTCCGTTTTAGGCGTTTTGTCTCTATTTTATGTTTTCATGTATTTTCGTCCGTTTTGACGTTTTCGTCCGTTTTCGTTTTCTTCCATTTTAGGCGTTTCGTCTGTTTCGAACGTTCTCGTCCGTTTTATCGTTTTCGTCCGTTTCATACGTTTTCATCCGTTTTATAAGTTTTGTCCATTTCGGATGTTTTGTCCGTTTATAGCGTTTTGTCCGTTTTCATACATTCTTATCGTTTTCATTCATTTTATCGTTTTGTCCGTTTCGAGACGTTTTCATTTTGATATTTGTAAGTGACACTTATTTATCTCTTGTGATATAACCTTGTAAGAAAGATGAAGAGTATTACATTCTTTATCATGTATGTGTTATCGGTTGGGATAATCAACTAAGAATGTGATGATTCGATGATTGGGGTTATTTGTGTTTTGAAAATACTTAGGAAGATTTTTGTGTTTTATGATATTATAAAATATTAGAAAAGTTTTCAATGAAAACAAGAGATGTTATGATACTTTTGTTAGACTTGTGGTGGATTTTCTATTTAATAGATACATTGTGCATGTTTGATAGGTTTTATCGCGGGATTTGAAAATATCTATGGTTGAATCAACAAACTAAAGAAGCTATGGTTGAAGAAAGCACATCTTTATAAACAAAGCGGGAAGCTCAAACACTTGTGATATGACACATGATATCACGGTGATATCACCTCACTTGTAATATCACATGATATCACACGTGATATCATGTGTGATACACGGTGATATCACGCATGATATCATGTGATATCACCGTGATATCATGTGTGATATCACCGCGATATGGTGTGTGATATGTGATATCATAGTTTATATCACCGTGGTAGTATGTGTGATATCATAGTTTATATCATGTGATATCACCGGTGATATCGCGGTGATATCATGTGATATAAGTGTGATATCACGGTGTTTGAGCTTGCTAAGTTTGTTGTGCTTTCTTCAACCATAGCTTCTTTGGTTTGTTGATTCAACGATAGATATTTTAAATCCTCTATAAAACCTATCGAAACATGCACAATGTATCTATTAAAAGAAAATGCCACCACAAGTCTAACAAAAGTATCATAACATCTCTTGTTTTCGATTAAACACCTTTTTAATATTTCATATTATCATAAAACACAAAATCTTCTAAATATTTTCAAAACACAAATAAAAATGAACAGAATCATCACAGTGATATAATAAGTGATGTATATTATTATTTCTTTCATATATACTTGGTAAAATACTAAATTCTTATCACATTTGGTAAGAATGTAATATTTCACATTCTTAGTTGAGTATCAAAATTGATAACACATACATGATGAAGAATGTAATACTCTTCATCTTCCTTACAGTGTTATATCACAAGAGATAATAAGTGCCACTTAAAAATATCAAAATGAATAAAAATGAAGCAAACTATGAAAATAGAGATTTGAAATATTCTCAAATTCAAACAAGTGTTGCATTAAATTAGCATTTTTTGAACAAAATAAGAATTCACCTAAAGAGACTTTAACTATTTTATTTCTACTAAGAGTATAATATCACAAGTGATAGATAACTTGGTTGCATTAAAAAATATCGCTTGTCAATTGCGATGAAAGGTACAAAACTATCATGTAACTGAAAATTATAAAATATTAGAAAACACATAGGTGATAATATATAAAAATATACGAGCAATGAAATATCTCGGGTGATATTAAAGGTTAAAAAACATGCTTGTTTGTTTATGAAATATTACAAGTGATATTAGACATTAACTTTTTTATAAAATATCACAATTGATATTAGACATGTAATATAATAGAGTTTAATAATAAGCATGAAAGCGTATGAAAATAGAGGCGGCGTATAAAAAACTACAAAAGCGAACGAAAGCGTGAAACGGACGAAACGTCTGAAACGGAAAAACATATAAAATGAATGAAAAGCGTAAAAGCGTCTTAAAAGCGGACGAAAATGTATAAAAGCGGACAAAAGCGTATGAAAGCGGACAACGTCGAAAGCAGACGAAAGCGTCTAAAATGGACGGCGTAAAAAGCGGACGACAACGTATATAAACCTATGAAACCGATGAAAGCGTATAGAAGTGGACGGCGTCGAAACGAAGAAAGCGTATAAAGCGGATGAAAGTACATGAAAGCGTAAAAAACAAAGAAAAGCGTATGAAAATGGGCGAAAACGTGTGAAAGCGGACGGCGTATGAAACAAGCGAAAACCTAAGAAAGCGGACGAAACATATGAAAGCGGACCAAAGCGTAAGAAAATTAGCGGCGTCTAAAATGGACGAGCGTATGAAAGCGGACTAAAGCGTATATAAACCTATGAAAGCGGATGAAAATGTATAAAAGCGGCGGCGTGTCGAAAGCGGACGGCGTATAAAATGGGCGAAAATACATGAAAAGCGTGTGAAAGCGAGCGAAAGGTAAGAAAATGAGCGAAAACATATGAAGATGGGCGAAACGTAAGAAAATGGGAAAAGCGTTGAAAAGCGGACGAAACGGATGAAAGCGGACGACGTGTGAAAGCGAGAGGAAAGCGTGTGAAAGCGAAAAAAAAAATAAGCGTGAATAACGCAAATTTAAAAAAAGCGTTAAAAAAAAAGCGTGAATAAAGACCAAAAAAAGGTTAATAAAAAGAAAGAAAAAGACAATAAAGAAAAAATGGACTTAGGTTAATTCATAGAAAAATGGTGGGAAAGTATGGATTTTAAGTAAGCAAAATAAAGTGCCTCATGTACACTAATCAAAAATGTGTCTAGTTAATACAAAATAACGGTTGTCTAAAATCCGTGACATTGAGATGATTTAAAAAAAGTAATGAGAACTTAGGTTTAAGTATTAAATCTTATTTGGTTAATACATCATTTATTAGTGAATTATAAATAACAATTGTGTGGTAGTGTTTATTATTTATAGTTAGCAATTAATGCTACATGACTTACCTTGCAACATCGGTTAAACCTTAGGGACTATTTTGTCGATTGCTATAGATTGCAATTAATGATGCGGGACTTATTTTGCAGCGCCACTTAAACCTCATGGACTATTTTTGCCAACTTGCGAAAGTTAGCAATTAATGTTGTGTGAATCTGCTTTTGACAAATGGCGTGTGAAGAGCTAATGCCCCGCTCAATAGTATATATAATAATAACATAAATATTTACATTGTACGGTAGGTATAAACATATGTTAAGTTAGTGGATGATAAGTTAAAAAAATTTGTTTATATTAAATTTGTTATAAATAATTTTATATTATTTAGCTTTCGTCTTTTAGTCGGGTTTAAGAAAATACATTAAATATAGAAATTTGATAAAAATCGGGCATGACCCGTTCGTAAATATTAGTTTTCCTCTATAAGTCAATTGCCACAAAAATATCTCATGTCAAAGTAATAGTTTTACTAATTAAATACACTTAGTTTTAATTTTGTTGGAAGTTATATGCTAACCTTAATAGTTATTAGAGGAGAGTTATTTTACATATCAAATTTTTCTTACATTCTAAGGGACTCATCTCCAACATCCATCTAAAAATAAATCAATGGCTGAGATTTAAAGCATTTTATTATTTCACCTATTTTTTATAATTTAAATATCTCTTAAACCGTTAATCGTTAAGTGAAAATATTTACACCGTCGCGAAGAGCATTTAGTTATCTTTCTACAGACGGGCACTTTGATATACTTTCGAAAAAGTAAAAAAAAAATCGTTTTTTTTTATGTTTTTTCGTATTTTTTACGTTACTTAAAATTTGTATGAAAAAAATCATATATGATTAAACACTAATTTGAATATCACATGTGATATTAGTGTTGAATCATATATGATATGTGATATCACATGTGATATGATATGTATATCATATGTGATATTACACTAATATCACATGTGATATTAAATATCATATATAATATAACACTAATATCACATGTGATATTCAAATTAGTGTTTAATCATATATGATTTTTAATGCAAATTTCGATGCGTGAAAAAGCGAAAAAACTTAAAAAAAGCGTAAAAATACGAAAAAAGATTTTTGAAAGTATATCAAAGTGTCTATCTATGAAAGATAATTAAATGCTCGTCGAATGATATTATTTTTTCCGCTTAACGATTAACGGTTTGAAATTTATTAATATGATTTAAGATCATTTGAGGACAAAAGATTATTTACATACCAAGGGATCAATCTCCACCCTCCATTTTTTTTAGATCTAATGGATGAGATTAATCCCAATAATTAAAAAACCCATTTTCATTTTTTTTTTCAAATATAATTATCTTTCAAACCGTTAATCGTCAAGCAAAAAAAAATATACCATTACGACGAGCATTTAATTATATTTCTATAGATGGGCACTTTGATATACTTTCGACAATTTTTTTTTCATGTTTTTCACGTTTTTTTTTAAAGTTTTTTTCGTTTTTTTACGTTACTGAATTTGCATGAAAAATCATATATGATTTAACACTAATTTGAATACCACATGTGATGTTAGTGTTAAATCATATATGATATGTATATCATATGTGATTTATCATATATAATTTAACACTAGTATCACATATGATATTACATATCATATGTGATTTAATATAATATCACATGTGGTCTTCAAATTAGTGTTAAATCGTATATGATATTTCATGCAAATTCAGGTTTGAAGAAAAGCGAAAAAAGATGAAAAAGCGTGAATTTTTTTCTTTTTGAAAGTATATGAAAATGCCCGTCTATAGAAAGATAATTAAATGCTTGCCGCGATGGTGTAATTATTTTTGCTTAACGATTAACGGTTTAAGAGATATTTAAATTATAAAAAATAGGCGAAATAATAAAATGTTTTTAATCTTAGCCATTGATTTTTTTTTAATGAATGGTGGAGATGAGTCCCTTGGTATGTAAGAAAAGTTTAGTATGTAAAATAACTCTCCTATATATATATATATATATATATATATGAGATTTTAACATTGATTCAAATTTTTTACACATTTTGAATTTTAATCACATTAAAATGAGTTTTACGCTTGAAAAACATGAATCAAAGTTAAAAATATATCGTTTTTGAAAACCTTCTCAATCTTCTCAAAATAAAACCTTCTCAATCGATCCGGATTCTATATATATATATATATATATATATATATATATATATATATATATATATATAGAATCTGGATCGATTGAAAAATTTCAAAAATAATAGATTTTTAACTTTGATTCATGTTTTTTAAGCGTAAAACTCATTTTAATGTGATTAAAATTCAAAATGTGTAAATTTTTTTTGAATCAATGTTAAAAATATCTCGATTTTGCGATATATGTAGAATACTGAATCATCTGTAGAAATTTAATGAATCATCATCATAACTCGATTTTAACAATGATTTGTGAATCAAATTTGTGCTTTATAGATCCGATTCACAATAAAATGATGTTTCTTGTGAATCAAATAAAAATATGAATCAATTTGCTCAAACGAAGATTTCTCAATCTTCTCAAAATAAAACCTTCTCAATGGAACCGGGCCTATATATATATATTTTATATATATATATATATATATATATATATATATATATATATATATATATATATATATATATATATATATATATATATATATATATATATATATATATTATATATATAGGAGGCATTTGACATTAATGCCACCTCAATGCCACCTCATTGTTTTCATGCCACATAAGCATTTTTGTGCCAACTAAGCAATTAATTGTTATTTTATTTTTTTTTATTATTTTTTTTTCGGATTTTTTTTAAGCATTTTTGAAAATTGTTTATAAAAAAAGTCCCTTGCAAGGTTTGAACCTTGGTTGTTTTGATAAATAACTTATGTGTTTACCACTTAAGCAACAAGTTATTTTGATTATTATGTTGCATACTATAATATATAAATGGCTATAATTTTATTGGAATCCTATACTAAATGCAACTTATCTACAAAAATTATATTAAGTAATTATTTTTTTAAAACTTATTATACATATCTTTTCCTTAATATTTTTTCTTAATTCGAACCCTAATAAAATTCGGTTAACCATTTTTTTTTTGTCAACACTTTTATTTGGTTTTTTGTCTGCCGCTACATTATGAGTTGATTTGGTTTGTTTTCTCTGTGCGTGATATCAGTTGAGCTCTTGATTTGGTTTGTTTTTGCATTACTGTTGATGTGCATGTATTATTATAACCAAGCCCTGGTCTAATTGTTGAGTCAGTGGATGATTTTGAATCTCTTTGTAATGTGTCATCCAGGTATTACTAGTTATGTATCTTCCTTTTTCTTGTTCGGGTTCCCTCTCTTTAATTATCTTGCTTGAAGAGAAGGAATGCCGTTTGTTTGTAACGTTCTTGGTTTGTTTTTTTATATAATGCTGCCTTTCAAAAAAAAAAAACCAAGCCCTACACACGTCACTGTTCAATTAATATTATAGTTCTTACATATACGCCATGAAGGATGTGTAGGACCTTAGTTATATCAACCTTATCACTTTACCAAGCAAACCCAACACGTATACAAGTATACCCACGTGAAACAAACACAAACAAAGCTTAGAAATAAGATGAGAAAGATGGTGACTTGAAGATATAAATTCGTGTATGATGTGAGACAAGATAAACACAAGATGTTGTATATTCAATAAGGAAAACACACACACACACACTTTCAAGCACACCCCTCAAATGACCATTTGAGGGGTATTTATAGTACAAGATATGAAAACCTAAAAGGCTTTCCAATGGGCTTTTCGTGGGTTGGACATGGGCTTGGGATGCTTAAGCTTATACACGGCTTAGCATACGCGTAACATTTAACCAATTAGATTAGCCCAGTCCACGAGCCCGTTGACTATTCTATCACGATATCTAACACACGTTACAAAGTTCCTAAACGTGAATGACCATCACTTTTAATAAAACTATTAAGGCTAACAATCTCCCCCTAAGGGGTGGTCATTCAAATGATGCTCCACTTGATTAGGTCTCTACTTTTCTTGAGCTAGGACTTTGTGTGTAGATATTGAATAGTCTTGATTCTTTGTTCCTTCATGCTTTGTGATCAGATAATGTGGTTGTCTGCCGTTGTCAACTTCGTTGGTTAGGTGTCTCCACGTCATTCTCCACTTCTTTCTCCACCATGCTCACACTTCTATTTGTCTTTTGGTTACCAATGATGTAGTTCTCGAGTCTTTAAACTTTGTAGATTCTTTGACATTGACGAAGAATCATCTCCTTTGATTATGATGAGAACTTTCATGTGTTGTTGGTATGAGCATGTGGCGAGTCTCGCACGATCCATCCGCTCCGAGCTTCCATAAGAAGAAAACATAAAACATTGTTAGTAATAAGCGGATTCCGCACTTACAAGTTTGAATTTCGAGGTGTTAACAAGATAGTGTGAAAACACATCTCTAATTCTCACAGAGGCCGTTCTCGAACCGGAGTCCCACAAGTGAGATAACGCGATATACGAAGTACATCTGATTCGGATGAGTCATTGAGGTACACCAAGCATCACCCCACGACGTAGACCGTTTGAGACACACTAAGCGTAATCCACGGAGAGTTACCGAGTGACTGCTTTGTCGGTTGCTTGATGTTGACCCGGCGGGAGTTTCCATTCAATCATTGAAGATCACGGATGTGAAACTTCTCATAAATGTTCGCAAATTGCTAAGATCTGCGTGGGACTCTATAATATATCACTTGTGTCCTTATTGATGAACAACAAGCGATGTCATGTCAAGTGTTCCTATGAGATCTTTTGATGAATCTCGTGGCTCTAGACTCAATAGTGCATTTTGGTTTTCTGGCGGAGACTAGGAGAGGGTCTCCTTCTTCAATATCAACAATCTCTAAGAGAAAGTCGATAGATTATGTAGGGTTCCCAGTGAGAATGAAACAAATCCTTTTAAGAGGAATTGAGTGGCTAGAAGGTTTAGTGCGGTGCGTCCATTGGGTCCATGACGTCTTTGTCTTCAATACCGGTGTCATCTAGTGACAACCAAGAGCATATGTATTGAACCCGGTTTCGCCCTAAGGTTGAATATGGAGGGCTATTTCTTTTCACCCTTTTTCAATACATTTCTTTTAATTCTTCAACCCTTCTTTCTCCTTTCTCACATTACTCCTTTTTCAATCATACCTAAGGACTTCTAGTTCTAACTATTGGTGGTGTCCTTGGGTAGATCCCTCCGACTCTGGCGGATCATAGGACGGATTTCCTATCCTTAGTCACCTTATAACTCCATGATCGTCCTATTGTTGCCATAAAACCATTTTCTTTGAAAATCTCTCGAGTGTTTATGATAGAAAACATGTTTGAAACACTCCGTGAGTTTTATATTTTCGTAAACACTCCCCTTCACATGTGCTCATAAGTTTTGACAAAAATCGCACATAGAGGGTAGAGTTCGCACTTTTGAATTGATCGACTTTAAATGAACTAGACCGATTCGAGACACGTTTACATCACTAGCGAACTAGCTTGAAATTATTACCCGTCTGGTCAAGTCCATAGAAAGTTTCTCGAGATGGTACATAATTGCTCGTCAATTCATTGGTTCCGTCTCGAGTCGAGCTCATTTTGAGATTCAAACCACGATCATTAAAACTTTTGATCACATTTTAATCACGTCTCCTCCCTCAAAATAGCATATTCGTGATATTTTGATATCAACGGATTAAACAACATTTTAGAATCTTTTGGGAGACAAACGGATTTGATTTAAGCATGAATTTGGAACATTTTGTTTTATACTCCCCTTTAATAAAGCATAATCAATTAAAGGGTTTTAGAGGAGTTATCTTGAGCACAAAGTATTTTGAAAGATTTTGAAAATCTTTTTGAACAATCTTGAAAAGGTGCTCAAGATGATGATGATTTCTCACCATTTTTAAATGTAGTGCACTGAAGCGTACACCTCATTTTTCGATCAAAGCACGAGTTTTGATTTGAAAATAATCAAAAGTCATCATTTCGGTCCGGGTTTCGTACTGATGTATACGAAAGCCATTTTATGAAGAAATTTTGAGAAACGACATGTTTTAGAAAACAAATTAAAGAACTCTCGCTCAAGCATCTGTACATGCCCGTATCATTGTTGAATGACATTTCTAGATACGTACAGAATATCGATTATACAAGAGACATGTCGTAGAAGAATATTTTTGGATTTTTGATTTTCTATTGTTTTTGTATTTTTGAAAGTTTTATATTTTTATATTTTGCTTTTGTTGGTTTTTCAAATTTTGTATTTTGTTTTTCAAAAATATTTACAATAAGCTTTTGGAAAATCATTTTCAAGAAGATTCGAGAAGACGTTCTAACTCCTCGTGGGTTAGGCTTCAGATTCAATTCGTCGAACTAAATACTCAAACCTTTCTTTTGGAAGGGCTTTAGTTAATAGATCGGCGAGTTGGTAATCGATCTTCACGAAGAATAATTCAACAATACCATTTTCGACGTACTCTTTGATGAAATGATAGCGGACTCGATATGCTTAGTCTTTGAGTGATGAACAGATTGCATGATATGGCTATGGCACTTTTCGAGTCACAATACATAGGTATTTTATCGAAAGTAAAGCCATAATATGTGAGTTGTGTTCTCATCCATAGAACTTGAGCACAACACGCAGATAGAGACACATACTCGGCTTGACGGTTGAAAGTGCAAAGGCAATCTTGTTTCTTTGAAGACCACCGACTAACTTTTCACCCAAAATTGTGCTCCTCCGGATGTACTTTTGTCAGAACTTGATCACTGCGTGGTCCGCATCCGAAAAGGCAATTAGATCAAACCGGATTCCTTCGGATACCAAAGTCCCATATGAATGGATGTCTTGTGCACCGAAGATCCTTTTAACCTCTTTGAGGTGCGATTCGGTAGGCTTAGCTCGAAACCGTGCTAATAAGCAAACAAAAAATGAATATCCGGTCGACTAGCGATAAGATACATGAGAGAACCAATCATGCTCGATATTTCTTTGGATCAATAGGTTTCCCAAACAAATCGGCTCCAATTTTTGGTGATGTTACCATTGGTGTTCGACCGAGTCACAATTGTCCATACCATGATTTTTCAAAATCTCGGTTGTGTATTTAGCTTGATTTATAAAAATTCCACGAGGGACCGATGTATTTGTAAACCAAGAAAGAATTTTAGTTCCCCATCATGGACATTTCAAATTTGCTTTTCATGAGATTTTCAAAATGTTTTGAAAGATTCGGATTAGTGGACCCAAAGATGATGTCGCCCACATAAATCGAACAATCAAAATGTCGTTTTGCATTTTGTGTAAACAAGGTAGGATCAACTGTTCCTTTGGTGAAATTGTTTTGGATCGGGAAAGAGGACGATTCGTCATACCACGCTCTGAGCTTGTTTTAAACCATAGATTGCCTTTTGAGTTTGTAGACGAGTCGGATGTTCCAAGTCAATGAAGCCTTCGGTGACTCACGTACACTTCTTCTTTCGTAGTTCCATTCAAGAACGCGGTCTTAATGTCCATCCGATAAACCGTGATGTTTTGTGAGTGATAGGCCAAGAATATCTGATCGCTTCAAGTCTAGCTACCGCGCGAATGACTCTTCAAAGTCTATTCCTCTTCCTGTCTCGTATCCTTTGGCCACAAGACGAGCTTTGTTGCGAATTACGTCATTTCTTCATCCCGTTTGTTCTTCCATAACCATTTAAGATCAATGACTCGAACGTCAATGGGTCTTGGAACCTTTTCCCACGAGTCATGTAGACGGTATTGAAGAAGTTCCTCTGCATTGCTTCTATCCATGCGGGATCCGCCATTGCCTCGCGAATGTTCTTTGGTTCTAGATTGCTAATTGAGCAAAGGTAAATGCACAAGTCGCAATCGGTGGCAAGTTGACGCCTCGTCCGAATTGGCCTTGAAGGTTCACCAATAACTTGTTCAATTGGGTGGTCTTTTGTCCACTTCGAGTAGAAGGATACCGTTGGTTATACGTATGCGAGTTAGATGGTTCTCGTAAGCATGAAGAAGATTCGGTGATTCCGTAGCAAACGGGTTTTCAAATAAGTCTTCATCTAACGTTGCATCGTTATGGTTTTGGTTTTGCTCATCAACGCTGGTAGAACGGGTGCAAGAACTTGAGTAGATGTAGATGATGTTGATGGAGTTGGTGCATTGGTTTCGACCGTTGTAGATGCATCTTGTTGGTGGTGGAGGATGATTTTGAGCGGGTGCGCGGAATGATGGTTTGATGCATTTGTCAAGTTCCACCATAGTATTCATCGAACATTAACTCAAGAAATTCTCCCATTCTTGTTCTTTAGGATTGTCAAACGAAGTTGATTGAGCTCTTTGAGGTACGAGTCCCGAATCGATGTGTCCGTAAGTCTCGCCGGTTTAGTGCGGGTTCTAGAGCGAGTCTCTCGAAGCCATTTGTGAAAGTTCGTCAAACTTCACATTCATCGTCTCCATGATCCTCCTTAGCCTTCGTTATACACCACGAATGCCCTCGAGTTATCCGAATATCCAATGAAGATTCCAATATCACCTTTGCTTTCGGTTTTCCAAGATCTTCTCTCGTCATTCGTAGGATAGCACAAAGCGCCAAACACGTGAAAGTAAGAGATATCCGGTTTTCGTTGTTCACTATTTCATATGGGGTTTTATTGAATCTTGGATGGATAAGGGATCGGTTCGAGTGAAACAAGCGTGGCAACAAAGATCGACCCGGAGAAATAACGGTGCACTAGAATAGATTAGCATCGTGCGGCGACTTCCACAAGAGTTCTATTTCTTCTTTCAACTACCCCATTCTGCTGTGGAGTTCTAACGGTGATGTCCGATGTGTAATTCCAACATCTTCAAAATAAGTTCTTAACTCCCGATTCGTGAATTCGGTGTCGTTTCTGTTCTTACAACCCTTCGGAGTTTGAAGAAGTACTTGAATGCGTTTCAAAAGGTGATGATGATGCCCGGTGCTTCGTCTTTTGATCTCGAAACTTAACCCATGTATATCTTGAATAATCATCGGCGATAACAAGAATATACTTTTTCCGTTAATGCTTTCAACTCTCATTGGGCCACATAAGTCCATGTGCAACATATGCAACTTTGCTTCCGAACTAGGTACGGATTTGGGTTTATATGATGCTCTTTTGCTTTTCCTTGTTCGCATGATGGACATAAGTGATCCTTGGTGTATTTGAACTTTGGAAGTCCATTGACGATGTTGTCTTTGGCAATTTTGTTGATGGTGTCAAAATTGAGATGGGATAACCTTCGTGCCACAACCGGGACCGTGTTCCGGATGCTCTTGTCATAAGACATATTGGTGATGAAGAGGCCATTTGGTTGATGTCGATAGCATACAAGTTTGTATCACGATTCCCGGTTAAGAGATCGGTGCCATCCAAGTTTCTAACGAAGCAAGCATTTTTCCTAAAAGCAACCTCTAAATCGCATCACGAGGCGCCTGATCGAGAACAAATTGTGTCCCAACCCTTCGACATAGTAAACCCGAGTGATCAAATAATTTCCAAAAGGTAGATCTCCATAACCCATGATAGCTGCTACATGATCATTTCAAACGTCACGGTTCCCATGAATTTCAGACGAAATTGATCGCCAGACTTGATTCCGGTCATGTGCTTGGAGCAACCCGAGTCGACGATCCAAAGACATATTTCGATAACCCGCCAATCACGTAAGAAGAAGATTTTGGAAACCGTTTTGATTTTGGTTCCTTTGGGTTAGAGGTAAAATCGATCACACTCATAGAAGTCATCTATTGGTAAGACAGTGCATCACTCATTCTTCCATTCTCGAGTGTGAAAGTTCTACCGTGGGTTTCAAATGTCATCCCTAAAGTAAACATTATGCTCCCTATCGGTAGTGTAAAGCCTAAGTCTCGCGACTAGTCTTCCTATTCTTTTAGCATAAGTTCGTTTGGGAACATTCTTCTTAATGAGCTTAACAATCTCATTCTTAGAAACACAATCATCATGAACATTAGTTAAAGATTTCTTGCAAGTTAAACAAACAGATTCAATGATTCATTAGACTTAGCAAGTTTCATAGGTTCATTACATTCAGATGAAATGTCTTTCTTATTACAAAGCGGTAAATTCCTAGGGTGTTCTTCTACTTTCTTCTCTTTATTCAAGCGACTACTCTTAGAGGCAAGCGAGACTCTATTGTTCTTTGTATTGCTCTTAGGCTTTAGTCTGCTGCTCCTAGAGGTGCTTCCTAGTCCTGTAGAAGGTAAGGCACACTCATTAGGATTCACATTTTTATCTAGAGAAGTGGTTTCAGCTTTCCTAGTCTCTTTAGAGTGCTTATCTAAACTTATGTCGTTTGTTCCATATGTTTTAGATGTGGAGGCAGACGCATTAGTGGTACTCATCTTAAAAAGTCCAGGTGCTAAAACTTTTGGTTTCTCGATAACCGCTTTTCCTTTATCAACATTTTGTTTAGGTAGGGCAGGTGGAGTGACTGGTTTTGATGAAACATTTTTCTCATTGACTTTTGGAGGAGGCATAGAAACAGACATTTTGGTTTTGAAACCGGTTTGGGAACATTTGCTTTCTCCTCGGTCAATGGTTTTGTAATCACAGATCCACTACCTTTCCTTTTGACTTTCCGGTGAGCCCTCAAAAGATCATTTTAGCTTTCATGTCATTGTAGGCACGCTCATACGACAATTTGTCATACTTGCATTCCTCGCTTTACGATCAAGTTGTTTAAAATATGAGATATTTTCTTTTCAAGTTTCTCAAGTGCTTTTTCATATTTTGAAACAATTTGGAGGTCTCGGTGGAGTCTTTCATGATCTTCAATGAATATGTTTGCAAAATGATGGACATAATATCGATGAGTCGAACATCTTGAAGAGAGTCATTTAAATTTTCCAAAACTTTGATTTGTTCAACACGGTCATTAGCTTGCTTTACGTGGATTTATGGTCCTTGACAAAGTCGGTTGTTTCTTTCAAAACGCTTGTTCAAAATGAATTACCCTTGCACCGATGGCATTCGGTGAGGGCAATTTGAGTTTCAAAAACTTTCTTTGTTCGATGTCAAAACTAGAGAACCGGTTGTTAGGTGTAATAGTGGTTTTAGTTTGAACGGTGTCTTGAAGATCCACAATTCTAGTTTTCACATTGTCTAAAATACTTCTCGCATCACTTGTGTTAAAAGGATTGTTTGAAGACATTTGTTCAATGTTCGAAGAGAATTTGAGACAACCACCGGTTTTGAAACAGATTTTGAAGCAGTGTTGACTCTTTGTTTGAAACACTTGATGTGATGGAGAATTTTGACTTTTCTTTTGATTAACAAAAGTAATTCCGTTAATTTGGTTCCATTTGTTATAATCAATAGGTTTGATTTCGGATTCTTTTGTTTCATTTTGATCTACTCTCCTCGAGATAGTTCCAACGTTTCAAGAGAATCACGAACAATTATGGGTTTATGCAAAACATTTCCATTGTTTAACACATTCGAGATTTCGAGCTTTCTTGAGGAACGAAGAAGGGTCGTTACCAAGTGCCATTCTATTATTAGTATGAAACGCGGATTTACTTGATTAGAAAGCATCTTGATTGTTTGAGCGAATGACCCGTTTTAAGAAGCAAATTTTCCAAAGTTTGGATTTTCTCATTTTATCAAGAATTTCATCAAGAAGAGAATCTTCTCGTTTTGAAAAATCGATTATCAATCGCTTCTTCTCTTTTCAAGATCGAAAACTTTGCCTTTTGTTTAGAAAGTTGGTCATTTAAATCGAAATTTCCTTGTTTAAAGATTTAATTTTCAAGTTCAGATTCACATCGAGTGTGTTGTACTTGATTTGCAAAAGTTGTTCTTTAGAAACCAAATTTCGATAACCAATTTCTAATTCGATTCTTTGTTTTCCGAAATTCAAAGGCTTTTGCGTTCTCCTTGTAACTCTCAAGCTCGGTGGTCAATTTAGCATTCGCGGCCTTAACATCGCGATTGACCTTTTAACTTTCTCAATTTCAATGCCACGCTTGTTGATTAATGATTCAAAATAAGCACGAGTTTCCTCATCGGCCTCGAGATTTTGTGCCACACGGTCTCCACTAGGATCCACATCCGAGTCTCGAGTTAGTATTGCTACAACTCGGATTGTCCGGTATGTATCATAAGTAGGTGCCGATGTCACGAATCGTCGTTCGTTATGAGTAAACACATCAAATATGACATTGTTATAGCATGGATCAATGATTGGTACCTCGACATCTGCGTTGGCGTCATAGGCGGGAGGTGAGTCGACTCCGTGTCATACTTAGCTTCTCAAGATTTGCCATGAAGATGCAATTCGCATTGAGTTCCTCGAGGTCTTCCAATTCATCCACAATAGCGAAAAGTCATTTTCCTCAAGACTCAACCAGTAACCCGCATCTAGCTTATCCGCTAACAAAGCGACTTTTCGAAGAAAATCACCATTCTTCTTGTGCGGTTTAGTGGGACGGTTTCTTGCCATGTGACCCACTCCTTGACAGTTATAACACGTAACTGATTACCCGATTCACATTTCCATAATTCCCAACGATTGAGTCGCAACATTCCCATTCGATTTCCAACGCTCTATTCCCAACATTCGACCCATCCGATTACTCGATTCGGAACCGCTGATTACCCATGCGAAATCCGGTAGCATATCCTGCGATTCCCAATAACTCCAACCATTTGACCTTGACGACCCATATTCACACCCTGTGCAACTTGCCTGCTATGTAGTGTTTGATGAAATCCTTTGGTTGTTGTTAGTTGGTGTGGAATAGCGACCTCAATGCTTTACCCAAGAATGCAAATGCTTGAGACAAAGCTTCTTCTTGTTCCATTTCAAGATCGGTGATTCCTTGTTCCCGGTAATGTTGTTGTTCGGTGGATAGTTTTGTTGTTGAGGGATGTATTGTTGCAAGTTGTTGTTAGTGGAAGATGATGAAGGTTGTTGTTGTGTATTCACGGAGTTTGAGTCTTTGCAATGAGTGCCAATGGATCATGATTCTTTGCTAGTCTTTCTTGCTCGACTTCATTCACTTGACTTGATTTTGTTTCGTAAAATCGTTGAGTTGATCAAAGTTCACTTGATGTAAGTCTTTTGTTTGGTTGACAATAGTGACATATCGTCCCCATTCTTACGGTAGATTGTTCAAGAACTTGATGTTGCTCACGATAGTTCGGGTGTCAACTTGTTTCGATCGACTCATTCATTAAAGTGCGAGAACCTTCCATAGTAGGATTCGATGGATTCTCCGGAGTAGATGTAAACTTCTCCCAAGCGGTTAGCAACTTGTTCTCTCGTGTCTTGTTGACCAATTTCGGTTCCATGACAAAGTCGTCTAACACGTTCCCACATATCGAGCGGTTTCTGGCTTGTCTACAAAGAGAAAGATGTCTCTTGGTAAACCCAGTTGGATAATATGAATTGCCATGTCATCGCTTCGACTTTCTCTCGATCCTCTTGAGTATTCCGATTCTTTTGAAGACGAAAAAATGGTGGGGTGGGAGGTGTTGCATCGGCATTTCGTGGTCTTGGACTTGTCGGTATGAAGGGTCCATCCCGAATGGATTTGATCATCAATTTTCCATTAGGTTTTGTCTTGATGTAACGAAGCATTCGACTTGTCCATTGAAGATAACCACCTTTTTCCAACATAGGAGGTCGGTTTTCGCACCGCTGCATGAATATCTTGTTGAGTTGCCATTGATGAAGGTATGATCGATAAAGTTGATGTAGGATCGATTCAACGATAAAGGAGTTGTGGTTGATGAAGATTAAGCTCGGTTGAGGTGTTTCGAAAGTCGTACTCAGTAAACTCGGTTCTCAAAAAATTTTCGCCCAAAATTTGAAATTCACTATAAAATCAATTCTAAGGTCGTATGAAAATTTGAGTTATGACAATTTTTTAAAATTTGACGAAAAATTTGAATTTAGGCCCAAAATTTGAATTTTGACCAAAATTTTCTCGTTAAACCAAAATTTGAATCTCGTAAAAATTGAACGTTTAGTCTCCTCAAAATTTAAATTTTACTCAAGTTTTCCGCCAAAAGAGTTTAAAACCTTTATGCGTAGAAAGAGAGTTAGGCGAGAAACGAGGAGTTACGAGTAGACAAGGCTTAGGCGTAGGATCTTAGGCGTAGGAAGCTTATGCGTAGAAACCTTATGCGTAGAAACCTTAAGCGTAGGAACCTTATGCGTAGAAACCTTAAGCGTAGAAACCTTAAGCGTAGAAACCTTAAGCGTAGGAAATTCTTATGCGTAGAACCCAACTTACGCGTAGCAAGAGTGCTTACGCGTAGGAATAGCTTACGCGTAGGAATGGCTTACGCGTAGGAATGGCTTTGCGTAGAATCCAAAATCCTTTACACTATCACGGTGTAAAAGATATCCAAAGTCAAGTGTTCCACACACTTATCCAAGTGAGGAAGCACCGAGTCACCGTTATAGCACGAAGATTCTTCACCAAAAGTTACGAGTAGAAAACTAGGGTTTTGACTTTTGACTTCTACTCGTAAGAAATTTCCAACGATTCAAATGATTTCTTTTGCACGAAAGCCTTAAAAACACTCGAATAACCCAAAATGTTGACCTTTTCACCCAAAGTGTCTAGAAAAGTTACAGTAGAAATGACCAATAACCAAAACGAGCTTAAAATTAAGAAAAACACGTAAAGCTTCGAACTTTTGCAAAAAGCGAAACTTTAGCACCAAATAAACCTTAAACCACAAGAATCTTGAATTTTTAAGTGCAAAATTAAAGCTTTAAGCTTGACAAAACGTATAACGAGAGCCTTTACGCGTATATACCTTCAAAACAAACACAAACACTCCTAAACCATTGTTAGGCGATTGATACCAATTGTAGGACCTTAGTTTTATCAACCTTATCACTTTACCAAGCAAACCCAACACGTATACAAGTATACCCACGTGAAACAAACACAAACAAAGCTTAGAAATAAGATGAGAAAGATGGTGACTTGAAGATATAAATTCGTGTATGATGTGAGACAAGATAAACACAAGATGTTGTATATTCAATAAGGAAAACACACACACACACTTTCAAGCACACCCCTCAAATGACCATTTGAGGGGTATTTATAGTACAAGATATGAAAACCTAAAAGGCTTTCCAATGGGCTTTTCGTGGGTTGGACATGGGCTTGGGATGCTTAAGCTTATACAGCCAGTCCACGAGCCGGCTTAGCATACGCGTGAATGACCATCACTTTTAACATTTAACCAATTAGATTAGCCCACCCACGAGCCCGTTGACTATTCTATCACGATATCTAACACACGTTACAAAGTTCCTAATCGTGAATGACCATCACTTCTAATAAAACTATTAAGGCTAACATTTAAGCTTCTTCACCATATCTGCAGTGGGATCCATTCGGCGTGCCAAACTTCATTCGGGTTCTTGATGATACATTATTGATTTAGTCGATCGGCATATATGTTTCTTATTCTTCACCATATGTGCGGCGTGAACATAAACCGCTAAGGCCTTTGTCTCCTTAGATCACCGATTTGTTTCGCTATTCCTTTAGGTGCCAAACATGGTTGTCATGGGTCCATCTTGAAACCGGATTCATAAACATGGTAGCTACAACTCCGACTATTGGTGATAGACCTAGCCACTTCAGATTCCCGAGAGGCAATGGCATTGGTTTCCCTCTTCCGCCTAACAAAGAAGGAGTCTAAAATGTATATTTGATGTTTATTATTCGAGCTAAATGTCTTTTGTCATTCTGAAGGTAACATTACGGGTTCTTCATATGTAGCCAAAGGTATGATCGATGAGGATTAATTCCATGTCTTTCCAGTATTCTTCAAGTGCTAGATCTAGACCATCCTGTTGTTTCCAAAGTTGTAAATGTCATCCTTAAGGTGTTGGAAAGCTTGAAACGGGCCGCCATTGCCTTAGAGCAACTCTCACTATCCGATTCAGCCAAGAAAAAAAGGACGAGAGTTCGGGAACAACAGAACCTATTCAAAATAGTCAACATGAGGTCACGACACTGAGGGTACACATGAAATGGGAGTTGACATGGAAAAAGGACATGAAATGGGAGTTGACATGGGCTTCATGCATGGTGAGATGGAAGATAGTCACACTCTAAGTAATCACCACTCTAACAACGCCAGAGCCCAAACTCGAACTCGACATGGGTGACATTATCGATCAAATTGAATCATCACTCTCCATCCACATCAACACGTACAAAACCCAAAGCCGATAATGAAATCACTTTTCCAACAAAAACCCCACAGTTTGGTTCACCTGACTGGCCGGGGACCATGCCCCCAAGTGGTTCATGATCCCGAGAAACACACCCATACCTATTACCATGGAGTGTAACTATGGTACACACGACGACAACCAAGAGTCTATAGATATCAGAGTATATCAGGGAGAGAGCAAAAAAATCAAAGACATAATTCTCTGGGACAAATCCGTCCATTGGATCTAAATTACTGTATCTGTTTATGGGACAAATCATCTGATATTACTGTATCCCATAAAACATGTCTATAGATAATCATGTATCCCATAGAACATGTCTATAGATAATCATGTAATTAGAACATGTCTATAGATAATCATCTGATACAGTAATGATTTGTTCCATACTGATGTATCCCATAGAACATGTCTATAGATATAAGATGATTTGTCCCATAGGAAATTACATGATTGGAGCTACAGTATTTAAGAACTTAATGCTCCAATCATTCGAAAAACACAAATATTCCATGAATCTGTATGGGCAACAAATAAAGACATAATTTTTTTTTTGAAAATTACTACTGTATTTATGTTCCGCAACAGACAATTTCTATTAACCTTTCGTTTTTCTTTAGGCACAAATAAACCACCACAAAATGTGTATAGAAGTTAAAGATGAAAAACGTCTGTCAAAAACAAACACTGACGCATGGGAACTGGAATAGCAAATAAGCATCTTACACAAGGCCTGATAACAAGAAGAAATATTTAACAAGACCAACAAATGAGATATTCTATAACCAATAGCTCAGGCACACGAGAGGTGAGTTGTAATGATTTGTGTAAATCTAATGTTTTACAAAGGCTTTTCAATAAATGTATGCTAGAAAGGTTGATATACATGTTTGATCAAATGTTTAAAGGTTACTAAGTTGAGGTGCCCCTCTGAACTGTTCCCCCTTGATTAGCTATTTTTTTAGTTAAGTTTTGCAAGATTTTTCATTCATCTTAAAATGTTTTTGACAACTGAAGTTTTGCAATATTTTTCATTCACAGTATTAATGACCTATGTGATGATACGATACTCAACAATTTGTGCCTGAATTATTAATGGGAAATTTATCTTCTCTTTCGTCTTTTCAGAACATCTATTTAGTACTGAGCTATTGATAAGATTATTATGTCTTTCGTTTACCCTCTGCAGCAGCCGAGGGTGTAGAATCTGTAACTTATACAATGGATGAGCCACGAAAAATGATAAGTTCTTTTGACTTACTGTTTTTACGTAAATTATAAGTAGAAAAGCGGAGGAACTAAAATGAGTGCATCTTTTAGCTTACTTAGTTCTTCCTCACAACGTGGTCTCTAGGCTTGAATGATCTTTGGATGGACCTTTTTGTTGTAGTAGTTTCTATTCTTTGTTTTGAATCGATATTCAAGTTTAAGATGAAAATTTGCCATGTTATGACAAAACACTCCCCTTTGGCGACTAAGGTGAAAAACAAAACCCTGATCGGTTTTCATAACTGATAGATTTTTCTTCTTTGGTCACCATAAACTATTGTTCTTAACTGATTAATCGTGCTTAAAACGCCTCCTTACTCATTGCTAATTCTATCAAAATAGGTGTATGATCATTCGTGGTTATATAATTGGTGTGTGAGGATTCATTCATTTAGGGTTTTCTTTCTTGTGCGATTCTTTAATATATCTTATTCCTGGAATATTGGTACTAATCGTGATAATAACCTACTTGTGTCTCCTCATGCTGATTATCATGGAACCTTAGTTGTTTCTAGCGGTCCTGTTTTGTAATTTACGTGGTGGAGTTGTTGCGTTTTGGTTTTGTTGTATTGCTTATATATTGTGCTTGCTGTTTTGGGGATGGTTGCATGTAGTTAGATGAACAGTAGGTTTTTGAGTCCGCAAGGGAGAGGAGTAAAAAAAAAAGAGGGACTGAATGGCAGAAAATTAGCTACGGAGTGTGGGAAGAATGTTGAGGGAGATTTGCGTGTAACACTTTCGGATCATCCTGTGGAGAGTGATGTTGATGATCAGACATAATTTCAAAGCTTTTCGAATGCTTATGGTACACAATCTTTGTTATCTTTAGCTGAAAAGCTTCGTGTATATGAAAGGAAAATTGTTGAGAGTAAACTTGTGTTGGTGGGAGAGGATGGGAAGCCTTTACATCCTACCTTAATTATCATGAGGTGCGTCATCTCAAGATGACGCCTTTCAAATCTTGAATGATTTGTAAAAGTTTAAGAGGATATATAATGTTATAAAACAAAAATTTGACATAACAATACTTCCTTAATTTCTATGGCACTCGCTAACAAACATTTATTTTTGCGATAATACACTTGAGCTTTTGGTGAGGTGCATTACAACTCGATCTATCTGAAGGAGGTATGTGATACATTTTACTCGATATTGCGACTACTACCGACTCCTTATATAGAAAATAAACTTTTACCAGATTGGGGCTTAATTAGAGTACTTAGTAGTGTCATTTTGGACCTTATTCTTCTTTTTAAGTTGTATGTAACACCAAGACATTGTTGCAAGAGTATGATAATTACATTAAATATGAAAGTTTGAGTCTTTTTATTTGTAGTGTCATTTTGGACCTTATTCAGTAGTGTCATTGGGGCCAAGGTTCATAATTACGTTAAATATGAAAGTTTGAGGCTTTTTATGGGTGAAACAATGATACCTTAGTATGCCAATAGCCTCTTAACTATAATTACCCTTATTCTTTTCTTATAAATGTTTCTGAGGAGCTACCCCAAGAAATCTTGAAACAAAGGTTTGCAGATGGGAGTTATTATTTTGGGACATGGACCAAGGGTCTCAAGGATGGACAAGGCACATTGTATACAACCGGACGTAAGTATGCATCTTCGTAAAGTTTGACAAGAAGAAAAGCGATAACCGATGGTTCTGTGGCGGATCCGAGAGGTTCGGGGATGTCGAGTGTAACGTTGGATGAAGTGTATTAGAAAAATTACGTTTAGTGGGTTCTTTAGAGACTGGGTCGAATATCAAGAGGAGACTACCACCGGAAGATGAGCATAGCATTGGGGATTCTACTCGAGAGTTTTCGCTTCGAGAATCTGAAATGTTATCTTATATCTCGGATGCAAGCCATAGCCGCTAAGCGATACGCAGCGCTCGATGAGGGTAGTTGTACTTATTTGTAAAAGAGTAGTTATTTTATTTGTTAACGCGTTTGGTAGCATAGTTGTATCCTTAGTTATAAACGACCTTAAAAGTTAAACCCTTCTTTGATTATCGTTTTTCAGTAAGAGCGTTCAAACAATATCTACACGCTAATTAGAACTCACGGCCAAACAAACATTATATTTTAAATGATAAACGCGAAATAGGACTCCAAAAAGCTTGCCACCAAATATACCAGTTTTGTTAACATTGTGTTAGTTTTGAT
This sequence comes from Chrysanthemum lavandulifolium, assembly GCA_022545495.1. NCBI lineage: Eukaryota > Viridiplantae > Streptophyta > Magnoliopsida > Asterales > Asteraceae > Chrysanthemum > Chrysanthemum lavandulifolium. Next base: position 253,693,748 of record CM040245.1, read on the forward strand.
ATTTTTCAATTGTGAGGAAGTCAAGATGATGCCAAGATCACCACCGCATGACGATTTCTCTCTTAAAGAGATGAAACCGCATCTTGGTGGAAGAAAATGACGGTGATAAGCTCGGGAGCACACATGACCTTGTGGAACCAATGCGATTTGTATGTTCGTGTAGCATGCAAAATTTTACTTTCTTATCTATGCATACATAATTAATATTGCGTGTATAATGAAATCATGCTATTTCACTTTATCTTACCTTTTCATCTATGTATATGAAGTCATATATAAAGATACTAATAAATTCTTTTTCGATTGCAACAACTTGACACTTTGACGGGGATGTCTCATGGTCATGATGAGCGACCTCATTGCATTCTCTTTAAGCTATGTCCTAAGCTCAGATTAGTTTAAGTTCAGCTCTTAAGACTTTTAATGTATGTAGCTCAATTATTTAATGTTAGTATGTTTTTTTTTAGAATTGATTTGATTGCTTATATATGCTTTTGAAGCGCTACATTGTGCTTCTTTTGAATTTTATCACGGTCAAACAGCCCCAAAGCCTTTTGAAGACACAATTTTAAAGGAGTAACAAATTTTAAATTAAAAAAAAATGAATTTTAGGATGCCTATGAGGAGTAGTGTAGATATAGTGATTTATTTTAGATTTTAGAACATGCCTTATAGCTTATTTTAAGCTTTAAATACCCCATTGTCTTTTCTTTTTATTCTGATCCATATCGTCCAGCTATGACCTTTGGCGCCACATGTAAGCTTGTGATAAGCTCAAATTTTTCAAAAATCATTTTTAAGCTTCTTTGATATATGAACTTTACCGAGGTTAGCTTATTTTGATATTTGGAATAATTTTGTGAGCTTATTCATAAGCTCAAACTCACCTGATGCTTTGTTTGGGATGCAACTGCAGACAGATTTAGTTTTAAAATTTGTAGCTTATTAGTTCAATTCCATTGCTTAATTATGATCATTAGTAGTTTTTAGATGCCTTACCTTAGTCTTGATGGGTTTAGCTTATTGCAAGCTTTAGATAGCTTAGATGTTAGCTTTTTAGTAAGCTTTTAATAGCTTATAAGTCCCTTAGTTAGCTAATCCCAAACGACCCTTAGGTATCTCTTGATTAGTGTATAAGTTGTTATACAATAAGATTTAAGCATATTGTTTCAATCTTACTATTTGGTGACCACTTTACACAATAAGTTAGCTCAAATCGACCAATTCATAAGTAAGCGCATCACTTTTGTCAAGCGATTTAGATGGCATTCGGATATGTGATGGAGAACGGTTATATGATATCTTCTACCACATTTGTGATGGGGCTCCGTTCTCTTAAAGGTTTCTTGCTCATGATATTGACTCTATGGTTAATAACATTACTTACATGTATATGGGTTCATGGTCAAAACAAAATGTTCGATGAGGGGTAAAATGTCGAGTTGGGAAAAAACAATTGACCATTTTATTTCAAATAAGATACAAAACACTTTCACATATACACATATAGATAACATGTTATCTATGTTTATTCTTTGTGGTTGACCTTTCGGGGCCCTAAACACGATGAGACACCATCATCAACTTCAAATAAAGGTGGTTCAACGACTTGGTAGCTAGATCTTTTGTTATGTGACGTAAGAAAAGAAATGTAGTCGCACTTATATTATCAAAAGCACTATAATGATATTGACTAATTTTTTCTATGCGAGGTTATTAATCAAGGGCTATATTCACATTGCAATTAAAAAGCCGAACAAAGGTAAAATGTGATCAAACATTCGATATGTATAAAGTTGTATGCTATTGTGTCGTATCTATTTGAATTAACGCATTCGACAGATTGTGAAATGCTTTCTATCCTTTGATGAGATCAACATCAATGAAATTAACAAAATTTGGAGAGGCGCTACAAGACATAGCCAAAACTTAAAAGTTGCGAAATGGTTAATATTTTGAGGAACAGGGCTGCTCACTCTAGGTTCGATTCAACTGGACTTATGTGTATATAATTTTGGAGTTTGGTATTCCAGGTGGATCATACACTAAAGTGTTCATATGTGTACGGTTGATCCAAAACTTAAAACTAAGAATGAGTTGCGTAAACCCTTTGTTTTTTTCCTGCAGTGATGAAACTGATGGAAAGACTAATAAGCCGAAAGTAACTCTTGATTCAGTTCGTCTAATGGACTGGAATTTGAATACGCCCACTGAGTGGGACTGGGAGAACTTAGCCATGTACAACAACAATACATAGAACTTAGCCATGTGGGAATGGATATAACTGATGCACATGCGGTTAATAATATTGAGATTTTTACACGGACAATAATATTGGGATAGAGGGAGTACATTCTTTCTTATGCCATTTTGTATCTTAAAATGTATCCTAATTGAGTTTTCTACACAGATTTTTTAAATCGCCTTTATCTTCCTTACAAGCTGCAGAGTTGGCCCTACGTAAAGTTCCTCAATGCAATAGTTTGTGTATGTACAACTCTACAAAAATGCTGGAGTACGATTACAAGAAGCTGATGATAGTCTATTAGGGAATGTCGTGATAGTGGTGATGTTGTGAGGGTAGATAGATGATATGGTTGTAATTAACGAAGTGTTAATGGCTTTTTGGGTTGAACACGAGTTGGATAATACGGGATAAAGATCAGATGTGAAAATAGTACTAAACATGTGATATGAATCAGAGTGCGAGTCTGGTCATTTAGGTGGTTTGATACATTAAAAACACACTTTGGGTGAGTTTTGACCTATTTGCGTGTTTCCTTTTTTACTTTGGGTGAGTTTTGACCTACAGCGCCAAAAAGAACGTTGCAAAGTAATGATTCTTAAACTAAGAAAATAACTTATACATGGCTTACCAAATAACATATGTACGTTGATAATGAAAATTCAAGACCCGTGCTGATATATAATTTAGCAATAAAAATGACCACCATTTGCTACGCTACATAATGAGTAGTTCTATGTACTTTCTCACCTAAAAAACATACGCCATTACCGACAATTAGAGCTGAAAAATGGTTCGACCAACTAGGTAAGGTAATTAGTCCAAACAGGTCAAGTTTGGTTGTTGTCCATCTTTCTTGATCTTCATATACAATATATATATTCATATAATAACAAAAATGGATTTTAAAAGTATAAATAAAGTGATTTAAGAGGTTGTAAGTAATTACATACACTTCGGGTCACTCTTTCCCGTTCAACTTCTTACCCAATTCTATAGTTTTACCACGGACCTGTTATAGCTATATAACTCAAATGAACCAAACTTGAGGTAGATAGCTACTGAGAGCATCGTTTTAATAGTCTCTGTTGCATTCTTTATAGCAACTGCAATCATCGTTGTAGACCATAAGCAGGTAACTCATTATCCAAATATTCTAACTAACATCATCACGAGGTTTAAACACATAAATAATCTCGATTTGATTATCAAAATTGCATTCATATTACTTATTTGATATCCCTTAATTTGATAAGTCCTAACACTTATGGGGCATATTGCATTCATATTACTTATTTGGTATCCCTTGATTTGTCGAGTGAGCGTTGCCTAAAGGTATTGTAACCCTTTTATGGTTTCTTATCTATTTATATTATTTGGGTATTCCTCGAGGGTTGCAAGATGCTTACGAGGACTCACACAAACATGTTAAATCTAACTAACATATAAATTTTTAAACCTATTTATTGCTCGGGGGCGGGCATCATTTGTTGTTGTATAGAAATATTCCAAATGACTTGCATACCTATATTTGTTAGAGTTTGTGTAGATTTTGAACAATTTACATTGCTTTTTTATTGCTGTAATTGTATCTATATCGGAATATTGTCTACTTTCACAAAACTCTGCAGATCTACCAGAAGAACCCAACAACCATCAAGAACTACGACATGAGTACATAAACAAAGAAAGAAATATACTTTTTGATAACTACAAGTTATTGATGATTGGGATGTTTGGATTTAAGGTTTGAAACTGAGTATTATAAAAGCCAGTCGACGTAAGTCTCAATATTCTTTTGTAAAGTTTGGATAAACATATGTTCATGATATAATCATTTATGGATAGCTACTTTCACACCTTATTGCGATTTAGAACATGTTGTCGACTGTGAAGTTGTGTCACGGTATTAGTTTATATTTTTTGTATAACTTGATTTCGCTTTTGATATAATGAGTGCCAGATACCACCTTCTATAACATTACTAATTTTTTAAAGTAAAAAAAATGAATCTAGGTGGTAAGAATAAAGGGATATACAGCTCCTGAAAACTTGGCGTCTAACTGCCCAAGATAGATGTATGGAGCTACATCATCTTTTCTTACGGAGTTGATCACAGGTCGAAACCCACTTGCTCAAAAACCCATGGGAAGAAACCTAAATGCATAAGATGGGTATCTTTGCTATCTGGTGTGGGAAATCAAAGCCGGTGATTGACACGAGGCTTCAAGGCAGGTATTCTGAAAGTTCATTGCAAAAGGTATCATCTATAGCAGACAATTGTTTGATCAAGGACCCAAAGTTGAGGACTACGATGAGTGAGTACTAAATTTTGTGATTGAGGATATAACATTGGATAATCAAAACCCTCAAGTGGTGGCGGACTTAAAACTTGGGTAACACAAGATCCGCAATTAATATGTATTTTACATATTTATTTCAAAGATGTTTATTTACGGGCTAACAAAGATTATTACATGAAAAGAAATTGGAGTGAGTTAGTTCCTCTTTAGTATGCATATCAACCTTTTTTCTTTTCAAAATAAATATCTCACATATGTGTATTATCATCTTAAGTATTGGCAAAATTGGTTGTTAACTTTTCTATTTCCTCTCTGTGATTTAGGGGCATCTTGATCACCACAAAAGGCTTTGATTTCAGGATCTATAAATTGTGCTTCAAGCTATTCTTTCTAGATAATGATAAACAATACCCTTAACTCCCACGGGGTAAGCTCAATTATGCATTGGTAAGGGGATAACGACACTAGAACCTGATGGCTTAGCCTCTTTCGTTAAGCATTATAGCACCAATAATATAGATCTTGGTATGATAGGGTATTACGAAACCATAACCTGATGGCTTAGCCTCTTTCCTAAATCATTAATTAAACCGTAAGCATGGATATGCTAATCAGATTCTTAAAATTGCATTGGCTATCAATAGTGTTTCTTTATCTGAAATAAAAGCGCCTGAATCATACTTTGAGTCCCTTCCAAAGGTATATACAAAAGTAAAAAACATTCCATGATTTTACATTTTTGTAGTTGAGGAGTGGTAGCATACCGTGCATCATAAATATTACAAAATGTAAATTAAAATAAACTTGCAATTCAAAAGCAAAACATCACAAGTTATGCCCGTCTAAATTAATGTAACTTGTGAAAGATAAGCAGGTTGAGACCTTGAAAATGTTTTGGGATTGGAAAGTATTTGGTTTGCTATTCTCCAAAGTGTACATCTAACTATCATAAAGTACAAGTAGTTTCAACAACCAATCATAAACATCATGTTGACGTTTAAACATGATATTTAGTGTTGTCGTTTTATTCTACAAACATGTAAATTGTTTAATTTAACTTTTAATTACTTTTTAGTTTAAATTTGTTCTACTAAAACCTAAAAATAAAAACCACGAGTCATAACCGTCCATCGAACCATAATAGCAGAAAAGGATTAAAGATTTTATGTTGTGATGATGACAGGAAATACACAAAATCAACAACAAACGATGTCTACAAAGAAGCTTTGTTTAGAATTTAAGTTAACTGTTATATCACTTTAATACATTTTCATTATCCACAACTTTACAAACATACATAAATTTCATAATGTTGTAAAAATTATATATGTTGTGTTATTAACCATCCACGCAAACCATACAATTATATATAATTCTTAATCAAAAAAAACTAAAACCAACAACTAAAAACCAAAAAAACAATTGTTTTATAATATTGTTTGACAATTCTAAAAAATGTATTTCAGTTAACAAAGAAACAACAAACAAATAATTATAAGTAAATGCCACCATTTGGGGCTTAACTAGTATATATATATATATATGAGAGTTATTTTACATCAAAACTTTTCTCACATCTTAAGAGATTAATCTCTAACATCCATTTAAAAAGAAATCGATGGTGAGATTAAAAGCGTTTTATTATTTCACCTATTTTTATAATTTAAATATCTCTTAAACCGTTAATCGTTAAGCGAAAATATTTACACCGTTGCGACAAGAATTTAATTATCTTTCTATAGACGGGCACTTTGATATACTTTCGAAAAAAGAAAAAAAATTGTTTTTTTCACGTTTTTTCATTTTTTTTTACGTTACTGAAATTTGCATGAAAAAATCATATATGATAAAACATTAAGTTGATTATCACATGTGATATTAGTGTTAAATCATATATGATATGTAATATCATATGTGATATTACACTAATATCACATGTGATATTATATATCATATATGATATTACACTAATATCAGATGTGATATTGGATATCATATATGATTTAACACTAATATCATATGTGATATTCAAATTAGTGTTTTATCATATATGATTTTTAATCGAAATTTCGATGAACGTAAAAAACGAAAAAACAAATAAAAACATGAAAAATACGAAATTTTTTTGTCGAAAGTATATCAAAATATCTATCTATAGAAAGATAATTAAATCTTCGTCGCAATGATATATTTTTTCGCTTTACGATTAACGATTTGAAAGATATTAATATTTGAAAAAAATAATGAAAATGGGTTTTTAAATTGTTGGGATTAATCTCATATATTAGATCAAATAAAAATAAAATGTGAAGATTGATCCCTTGGTATGTAAACAACCTTTTGTCCTCAAATGATCTTAATCATATATATATATATATATATATATATATATATATATATATATATATATATATATATATATATATATATATATATATATATATATATATATATATATAGGGAAGGGATCGGGTGGGTTTTAGCCTTTTAAGTAGGGATGGTGCGGAATATCACAATAGCTTTTAAAAAAAAATTCAAAAAATCGAAAAAATTAAAAAAATAAAGAGGATGAAAAAAATTTAAGAATCATTGAAAAAAATTTCAAAAAAAATCGTTTTCATGATTAAAGTTATTGTGATATTAAGGTCGATTTTGACTTTTTACAAAAGTCGAGATCGGATCTTGACTTTGTAAAAAGTCAAGATTTGATCTTAATATCACGTAAAGTTTTTTTTTAAATACAAATTGTTAATATCACACTAACTTTTCTTTGATATCACGTTACTTTTTTTACTAATATTATTAATATCACGTTCCTTTTTAATAAAAATGTTAATATCACGGTTTCTTTTACTATCACAGGAACTTTTTTCTTTTTAATATAATTGTTAATATCATAAGAACTATCATATATTTCTTAATATCAAAGTTCATTTTTACATGTAAAAACTTAATATCGAGTTGGTTTTATAATATCATCATTTTATAATATCACGGTTCATAATATCACACTGTAGGCTCATAATATCGTTAATATCGCGGTGGGACTCATAATCAAGAAAACAAAAAGTGGTCGGAAAAATGCAGAAAAATAAAAATGAAAGAAGATATGATAGTAAGGATCGCTCAAAAGGAAAAAATTTAAAAATCGTTTATATGGTCGATTAGTGCAGTGAAGTTAGCGCAGATCTTGATTTTTACAAAAGTCAAGATCGGATCTGGAATGGCGGTCAGGATCGTCAAATCGTCCATAGCTAAAAATAAAAATCATGCGTGATCACCATTTCTATATATATATATATATATATATATATATATATATATATATATATATATATATATATATATATATATATATATATATATATATATATATATATATATTAACTTAGAAATAATAGCCACTGTGATGAAAAGGGATTTTTTAAACTTAGCGATAAATACATGACCACTTATACGAAACGAAGGAAACTTTATAGGTCGTTTATATGGTGAAATATTTCACATTTTTTATGAAAATTCTTCATATGAAAAAGAAAAAATTAAAATTTTTTTCAGCTATTTTTTTTCTAACAATTTAAAAAAGAAAAGTTCTAAATTCTCTAAAGTTTAACTTAAAATTTGAAAAGCTCATTCTATCTTTCTCACTTTTTTCATTCTCATTATTTTATATGTCCATTTTTATATGTTTTCGTCCGGTTTATACGTTTTCATCCGTTTTCATACGATTTTATCCATTTTTAACCGTTTACACTCGTTTTGTACATTGTCGTTCGTTTTCATCTGTTTATATACGTTTTCGTCCGTTTTATACGCTTTTATTCGTTTTCGTCCGTTTTTATACGTTTTCGTCCATTCTTATATGTTTTTATACGTTTTCGTCCATTTTAACCGTTTTCAACCAGTTACGTAGGTTTCCGTCTGCTTTCGTCCGCTTTATGCATTTTTTTTATGTTTTCATCCGTTTTCATCCATTTTTACATTTTTTACGTATTATACATTTGTGTATGTCTTAATACGTTTTCATAAGTTGTATTTGTTTTTATGCGTTTTTGTGCATTTTATACGATTTTTTTACGATTGATGCGTTTTTTACGTTTTCATACATTTTTATCCGTCCAAAAACGTATAAAACAAAAAAAATGTACGAAAAGATACAAAACGGACAAAAAAGTACAAAAAATTGACAAAAATGGACGAAAATGTATGAAAACATAGAAAAATGCATAAAATGTACAAAAACATATAAAACATACAAAAATGTACGCAAACATAAAAAAAACGTATTAAAAACGGCTAAAAACAGATGAAAACATATAAAAACGTACAAAAGCGTACAAAAGGATAAAAACGGATGACACCGGACGAAAACGGATGAAAAGTGTAAAAACAAACGAATACGGATGAAAACGTATAAAACATACAAAAGTGTACAAACACGTACAAACGTATAAAAAGGACGAGAACGGATGAAAAAGTATATAAACGTGTAAAAACATATAAAACCGTACGAAAACGTATAAAATGGGTTAAAAACGAATGAAAACGTATAAAAATGGAAAAAATGGATGAAAATTTATAAAACCGTACTAAACTTATAAAAACAGATAAAAATGTATCAAAATGTACAAAGATCCAATATAAAAGAAAAGTTATGAAGTAATTATAAAAAGAAAAAATGCTTCAAAGAGCTTTGTATAAACAACTTTTATTTTTTTAAAAAGGAAAAATATAAAATCCGACTAATAATTCACATATTATCCTTTATCCATCCAAATTAGATTCGGATTTATCTGAGATAACCCGTTTAAGGATTCAGAATCTGAACAACCTTGTCCGATTAAGCTTATTCGGATAAAAATGACCCTTTGCTTGTCCTTGTTGGATGTCAAAAAATGAGTTAATTTTTTTCTGTATATAGACAGATAGACTTCAAGTATAGGTAACTCTTTTTTTTGTAGACATGGTTTTTGACTTTTTGGCCGACTTACGAGGTTTGAACCTACCGTCACACAGACTTAAATCATGTAAAGTCTTCCCTTTTCAGGATGTTGACGTGGCCACTACAAGATTGTTTTGGTATAGAACCGGGTTTTGAATGATTGGCCACTAGTTTGACATTTTTTTTAACTCACTTGTTGACATTTGACAGAAATCAAATGTTGTTCCCGTTTCACAGATAGCTAAAACAGTTATAAAGACTAAGTGTGAATCATGACTGAAGTAAAGCACATAAAGATAAGTTTTAACAAGGTAAAAGTAAAACACAGAGTAATTTTCAACGTTTATATTCTTTATTAAAACGAATAAAAAAGAATACATTACCCAAGTACTTGCGAAATAGTACTTGGGATTGAAATGACAAGTATGGTATAACTCTTCACGAAGCTTAGGCTAAGTCTAAGCACAATTATTGAGGTACCACTGAGCTATCTCAGGGACATAGTCGTATTTAGAGGAGTAAGAGATGCTTGTGTGTTTTTTTACAATTAGTGCACAAGCTTAAATCTTTCACTCCTACCTTATGGCTATTTATACAAGTATGTTTTTAACTCTATCATAGAGGACAAACTGACAAGGTTACAAAAGACAAAATATCATGTATTTTTGTCTGCATTCTAATGGCTATATTGAGTAAGTGACAAAGTTGCTTTCTTCTTGTCGGTGATGACACCGATCACAGTTGTTAGCGTTTTAGAAAGTTTGGCTTTGGGTTGATAAGGACTTCGTCTTATCTGTTCAAACTTATCTGCCTTGTCCCGCTCATTCTTGATCTTCTTAGCCTTGATCTTAATCTTTAGTCTTGTCTTGATGTGATGGTTGGTGAGGAGTTTTGGGATTCAGTAAGTTATTGTCATCACTCACTGAATCCACCATCTTCTTCTTGACTCAGTCTTCACCCCTTGAGTTCCGCCTCACTAAGTGGAGAGACATTACTTCTTAGTCTCGTACTAAGTATCCTGAGGATAGCTCACTGAGTGGTTATGCGCTCAGTGACTTGTTAGTGTTTAAGGTTATAAACACTTAGGGTATTTTCTATTCAAATCCTAGAATTAAGGGGTTTGAGTATTCACTGAACCCAACATAAAAAAGTGTCGAAGAGAGTATTTGCTTACGGGTCAAGTATGGTATATTTAAAAGTATCTCCGCCAGCCAGATAGAGTGAAAGAGAGAGAGCGCTTGTTATTAGGGTTTTAAAACAAAAACACATAATATAGAGTGAGAATTTAAAATGGATACTTCAATTAGATACGGTGGAGAAACAAGTGCACTTAGGATCGGTGACAACAATCTCCCTTCTCCGACGGTTAAGTAAGCTGGAAATGTGAGCGCCGTCAGAATAAATGCCAAGCAAAAGCTTCAAATTAGCGAATTCAACATTATTCTTCAGGTCTCAACTTCTTTTGATTTCATAATTAGTATTTTGTTTTTTACAAAGTTAACATCATTATTAGGAATTTTTATAGAGTATCAGTGTTAATGAGTGGTGGCATTTAATGGGGATGTCATACGATTCATTCAAAATAATTTTCAAAAAAAACTTTTGATATCCCAAAAAAACCCTTCACCACCACTCTATAAATACCTCCCTCAAAAAACACAAAATGCACACACACAAATCTTTTAAAGAAACTCTGCTAAAATTTTCTCTGATAGCAAAGTTGTGTGTATTTCCCAAAAACACTTTTCCAAAATCATTTTCTTGGTCAAGGAGATTCATATTAAGATATCCATCTTCTTATAAACCTTGTTGATAACATATCAATCATTTCACGACAACGATCAAAGTTGGATTCAACTTGTGACCATCTGGTATTTGATATACTACCATTAAAACTTTCAAAACTTTTATTCATAGACTTAAATGGCAGCTGACCAGGGAATCGTGTATGCACCTCAATGAGCAGGCATGACTCTTGACCATGTCAAGTTTCAAACAAACAACGTGTGGAAAACTAGAAGGGGGGGTTGAATATTTTTACCAATTAAAACTTCCTTTTAAACTATTTATATCGACTTATGTCAATCTATTTGGTTGTGTGTGTTGGATGTTGATAAACAAGCATATAAAGATATGTAATGTAAAGATAAGAGTAAGAAGCACAAAACCACAACGCAAGTATTTATAGTGGTTCGGCTACAAGGACACCTTCCTTGCCTACTCCACTCCCCGAGTCACCTACTCGAGGTTTGTAATCACTACACCAATCTCCTTATGGCGGAGAAGCCTTCTCAGCGTCGCTTAACCTTTTTCCGGTACAAAGCTAAATACCGAGTTCTTTCACACCAAGGCGAACCACACCTAACACAACGTCGCCTACCCTTTATGCGGTGCTAGGCTAACCACCGAGTTCTTTCACACCTTAGGTGAACTACACCTTCTGGCGTCGCCTACCCTTTATTAGGTACTAGGCTAAGCACCTAGTTCCATTGCAATGGAGGAACTACTACCACACTACACCAACGACTAATCCCAAAGGAGATCTCCTTTACAACATCATCAAGGACATAAATATCCTTGGATCTAATGCTAGTCTATCTAGTACATCGAAACACACCATATCGAATGTACATCTAAGGCACCTTTCACTAATGCCTTTGATTAGATCTACAAGACACCTTTCACTAATGTCTTTGATTAGATCTACAAGACACGTTTCACTAATGTCTTGTGTCTTCACTTCTAAGCACCTTTCACTAATGCTTCTTGTCTTGACTTCTAAGCACCTACCACAAGTGCTTATCCTATAGAGCGATAGATACCTTTCACTACTATCTTCGTCTTGACACTTGAGACATCTTTCACTAATGTCTTTAACACTACGCTTCTTTGAAGAAGAAAGAGATCATCAACAAGAGGACTTCAATAGCCTTGATGATGAGGAAGCTTGGCAACTCATGGACTTGAGCTTGCTCGACTTCAAAGGTGGTGATCTTCCCTTTAAGAGGAACCTAAAGATCACACAAAACAAAACTACAAACATAGATCTCTTGGATCTAAGGTTAGTGAGATTTAACTCGGGGAGAAAGTATGTTGGAGAGGGTTAGATACAATGAATAAATGGCTCACTATTTATAGAGGAAAAACCTCTGTTTCCCGGATCCCACGGATCCCTTCCACTGGGATCCGGCTAGCACAAAGCTAGGGATCCGTGGTCCGCTCCTCTTTGCCCATGGGTATTTTGGGTTATGGGTCATGGGTCATGGGTTATGGGTTGATCCATGGTTTTCGATCTAGATACAATGTACCTTAAGGATACATTGAACTTGTGTAAGTGGTATATATAAAACCATGGGTTATGGGTCAAAACCATTTGCTAGTTTTTATCTATTTAGTATATACTTGCTTTTACCCATTTTAGTATATACTTGTTTTACCCATTTTAGTATACTTAATATAAGTATGTATTAACCCAATATGTAAACACTAGTTGTTGTACATATGTATCTAACTCATAGAATTACTTAAACTTGTTAAGCCAATATGTAAACACTCGTTGTTGTACATATGTATATAAAATCACTTAATCTTGTTATAGTGTTTTATGTGAAAACGTAAGTGTGTTATAAAACTATTAGTTCAAACCTTTTACGTATTTTATTTGTTTCGTTAATATGATTTTACTTTTGTTATCGACAAAACATTAGAAGATCGTAAAATATAAATAAACGTTTTCTGACTTATTTGTATTAACAATCTCCCCTTTTGTTGATGACAAAACATAAAATTATTTTAAGAAAAAGCTAAAATTAAATAGCGTTTAATTGTAGTTTTTACTTTCTTCTCCCCTTTTGTCGAAACAAAAGTGTTTGAAGAAAAGCAACACATTGTTTTAAAGAAAACATGTGAAAGAAAAAAATAAAGAGTAAGTAGCGGAATAGATCTCGTCTTACTCCCCTTGACAAGTCCATCCCTATGTAAGGCGTCAAGAAAGTAATTCTAATCTAGATCATTTGCAACTAAGTTTGCTTCCTAGATGATTGCAACTTTGCAATGGGAAGTTATGAAAAGTAAATCTAGTATTGCAAGTAATTTGCAATGTATTGCTTTGACATAAAGCTCCCCAGCTTTAGGATGTCAAAGTCTTCATGTGAATTGAAATACTACAAAACAAAGGTTAGAAAGCAAGTATAATTCACAATTTCACGCAAATGTGATGCAAGTTAGTAGAAAAAAGATTTCTTGTCTTCACGGATCCCGCGGTTCCTCCTAGTAGGGATCCGTCTGACTAATTCGAGGATCCGTGTCGGTGATCAAATTCAAAGGTGAAATAACAAATAATGTTATCACATAAATGAGATATGAAAGCAAAGTAATCATATGCTCAATAAAATAACAAGTAGCATGTAATTCCATTTAATAAAACAAGAGTTATGATATACATGACTCAAAAAAAATAAGAAAATAGACAACACATAACTAGGAATTTCTTAGACCAACTAACGCTTGAAGCTTAAACACCACTATAATCTTCTAGCTCAAGTTATGTTTAGGTTTAATCTCGTCGAAACGTTCGAGGAGATGATAGAACATGAAACGTTGGTCTTCTCGTACTTCATGTATCAAACTTTCAACATGTTGACAATGATAGCAATCTTTGTCATGGCTAGGTAGTGGTGGTGGATGAAATGAAGTGGCTTGATTCAAAGGATCAATTGAAGTGGTTTGAGGAGCCTCGAATGATGGAGGATTGGTGGAGGTCCGTTTAGGAATGGTTCGATCAAGAATGATGATGGTGGTAAAGATGTGTCAACTTCCATAAGGTCGGGTGGTTGACTTTGATGATTTCTCATAATCCAAATGGGATTATATGATGGAAGCGGCGAAAAGGAAGCCGGAGCAAGTGTTGACTCAACACCTTGATTTTGAATCATTGTTCCTCTAATGAGGAGAATGTTGTCGTGAGCGGATGAGGGCGGCCTAGGTGGCAAGTCCTCTAAATTGTAGAGGTGAGGTGATGATTTTGGGGATGTAAAGAGATAGCTCTAGGAATCAAAGGTGATGGTTTAGTGGAAATGATATTGTTTGGCCTAGGAGGTATTGTTGTGTTTGGTATAGGTAATTTTGTGGGTACTAAGCATCACACCCCAATTTACTGTTTTGCGTGAATGGAATTCACGGGGATTATTGTCATAGCACCACATCACGGTTATATTGAGCGACCTAAAGTGTCGTTTAAAACACATCGTTGGATATTTAACAAAAGCATTGAGTACAACATCGGTCCCAAAAGGTTTACAAAAGTTTGCGGAAATACAATTATATTACAAATCAAACGATGTTTTGAAATAAAGTGCCATAATGTACAATAATGTAAGTCGACGCGCGACTCAAAAGGTAGGTCCCTAAACCATGTCATGATGATAATGCCTCGATTACACGAAAATACATTGCTAAAAGGTCAACAATAATGTTGGTGAGAAATCATAGGTTTATGTAAGTGTTTTATACGACTACACAAGTATAGATCGGGCATGACAATCAAGTCACGTAAAAATGTTACGAGCATGACAATTATGTCACGTAAAATGTTACAATTGCTTAAGCGCATGATACCGAAACTCCGTGATGTACGCCCCAAAGAGTGTCTTGCCAAACAACTACGGTAATGTTTTATGAATGAAATGCATCCGTATGGCGGTTGGGATTCACCAACCGGATGGGCGTCACCTCGATAGATCTATCCACTCACACACGCTTCTAGGAAATTAACGGCTCATACATTTGAAATGGGGACTTTTAATGGCAACTTTGTAACTCAAGCAATGTAAATGTATTTAACATACTTGGTATCGTAATAAAAATGTTGTGCAATGTATTCTCCCGTAGGTTTGAAATAATGTAAAACTTGTAAAGCAGGGCTATGAAAACTCACTTGGTAAAGCGGAATGATGGCAAAAGTGAGTACATTGAGGTATAATGTGATGCTTTAACGGGACCTATTATCAATGATATGATATGTAATGAGTTGCAATGTAATGTTATGCATGCACTTCATATATTATTTATACCATTTGCGAGTTTTGAAAATATTACTTGTCGTCGAAAAATACTCTTTTGGCGTCTTGACCAATCAAAAAGCACTTTACAAGTATTTACGTCAAAATGTCATCCTACAATGGTTTTGAAATGATTTATAGTGAAATTTTCACTTTTAAATCGCAAAACAATGTCGCCGGAATTTTCTTGAAATTAACAAAAATGGCTTTGGAAAACTAGTCGTAAAATAGTGTACGTCGATCGTTAGAAACGAACTCGACGGTTTTGGAAAGTTGTGTCGATATCTAGAAGTTTCAGTTCAGAGTTTTCGTCCAAAAGGTCTCGATCATAAAGATAATAAGGGTTAAAGATGGTGGTTTGGCTAATTGTTGTGCGAGAAAATGAGTTTCGCCAAGTTTGAACATCCGTAATTAATTTACTACAACTCCGCTATACAAAGCGACTTGTCGTTTTGAAAAATATGGCGGTGAACTTGATTTTACTAGAAGACATTTCGTTCCAAAAGTTTCACAACCTCGTTAAAAACACCCTCAGCAGGACGTTCTGACTACTGTAACACTTGTAGCGTAAAAATAATATAGTTTTGAGAAAATAATAATTACGGCAACTTTATAAAAGCGTGCATATCTTTGTCGTTTCAAATCCGTTTTCTCACGATATGTCGTCCTTAGCCGTATCGAAGTAAACTAATATATTTTGATAAGTCGAAATAATTTGTGAAGCTTAAGGCTCGTTTTGACCGAACAAACTAAAAATATGTTCTTGAAATTTCGAAAATAATATATTTAAATCGTCAAACTTGAAAATCCATAACTTCTTCGTTATAAGTCCGTTTTATTCCGTTCAAGCGACCACGGATTAGTTTTAAAGTATATTTTCTAAATATCAAGGCCAAAGTTTCGTACCAACTGCCGGTTTTCGAGAAAATCGAAATAAGGACAGAACCTATTTTTACGTATTGAAAATAGTTTTCTCGGACAAAACCTATTCTAATCCCTTCAAATCAACTCCAAAGCTAATCTAATCCTACCATACACCTTCTTAGGGTGTCATGGGTTCCTAATCACCATCAAGACCAAAGAATACCATGGGGATAATTATAGGATGACCAAATATATATATAACTCTTAAAATCATGAAAAATGGTATAAATCACATAAGTCTTGCATATTGCTCCAAAAATGAAAAGATACATAGGAAATGAAGAGGAAACATGAAAAATGATAGAAACATGCTTACAAGTGATTATGATGAGGTGCAAGTAACAAGGTTAAGCCTAAATACTCTTGGTTTTATTTCAAAACCTTATAAAGAGTATTAACTAGATTGATAATTACTTGAACTTGAGAAA
Organism: Chrysanthemum lavandulifolium; assembly: GCA_022545495.1. Lineage (NCBI taxonomy): Eukaryota > Viridiplantae > Streptophyta > Magnoliopsida > Asterales > Asteraceae > Chrysanthemum > Chrysanthemum lavandulifolium. The sequence continues at coordinate 253,710,649 of CM040245.1, forward strand.
AATGATGATCCTTTGTGATTTTCTTGAATGGCGGTTATGAGAGGAGAGAAAGAATGAGAAAAATTTTCTAACTTGAATAAGTAAGTATGAATAATTGAAATGAATGTGATATGAATTTAAGGTAATGTATAGACTTAGACAATCAAAGAAAAACCATGCTAACATTTATTGTCCACCCTCCCTTGGCGGTTATTAGGGAGGATGTCCTAAATATATATATATTTTTATAAACTTTTACTTGTATATAATTTGTATAAAATTTGACAAAAGTGTAAGTAATTGCGTAGAAAATGTACAAGTATAGGTAAATGGAAATTTTTGGTACAAGTAAGTTTTAATAGGTCAAAATAGAATGTAATGAGATAATAAAATTTGTAAAAATACATTCCTTGTGAAATTTGAGTGATATAAAATTATCGTATAATTTTTAAGAAACACGTCATAATAATATAAATTTAACGATTTATATACCAAATAAATTTAAAACACTAGGTAAAGTCAAAATATAGTTTTTATAAACTAATGTAAGTTTAAAAATACATCGGGATCATTTTTGAAAGTAACGGGTTAAATATTCAAAATAATAACTCACGCGATAACGTTTATTAAATATAAAAATTACGCGGTAAATGTGAAATGAAATGTCATGAATGAACTAATATGATGCAAATGATGCAAATGAAATGTAGACTAATCTTAGTCCATATGAAATGTACGTGATGTTATGATCATGAATTCGCCGCTAAACCATAAAGGTTACGCGAATTTGAAACAAGTAAACCAAGTGTACGATAAATGTTGAAATAATGAGGCATAAATTGTGTCGAGAAATGACCTGAAAGTACGGGTTGTCACATTCGCCCATCAAAAGGAATTCGGTCCACGAATTGATTCGTGGTCTATCAAAATTTTGAGTTTATAATGAATAACGAGGAGAAAAGACATAGAGAAGTGTTGTTACGGTTATCGATGATTGAGAGCGTATAAAACATCATAGTACAGAAAATATCGGATAAATCTCTTATAAGTAACACTTTGAATTGGAACATGTGAAAATTTTGCTTGCACTAAGATTTATAAATAACCGCTCCCAACATAACATGATCCCTCCAGAATTAGACATAGTTAGCTAGGCTATGTATAATTAAGGAACGATGATGTGACGTTCGGTTTAGTTGTTATAACTCTCGATGCTTACAAGGATTTAAACCGTGTCGTTAAAATGGTCGATAAAGTAAAAGAGGTAACATTCCGTAAGTGATATCGAATCGAAAGGAAATAAAGTACGATAGATGATAATATTATACAACTAGTGGTTTATCAAAAGTAGTACATCTTAGGTTATAAAGATTCGGATACGATGGAAAACATAAACTTAGTGCGACATAGTACATAAGGAGAAATAAGGCTGTTAGTTTCGAACTTCTTGGTCTTCGGCGTCGTTGGTACCTTGACGAGCTTCTCCTCCTCTAACATGTATGCCTTCCCATGAGCACCTTCAACTTGTTGACCTTGATTTTGAGGACATTGATTCCGATAGTGTCCTTGCTCCCATATCTGAAACATGTAATTATAGTTTTGCCTTTACAATCCACGGCTAGATGTCCGGTTTTGGCATTCGCGGCATTTGGCGGGCAAGGACCCGATGTGATGATACTTACATCGATTACATAGTGGTTTAGCCCCAACATATCCTTTTCCCTTGCGGTCCTTAGCAAGGTGTCCCATGTTTGACGAGATAAAGCATATACCACATGGACCATTATGATGTAGCGTGCATTGATGGCATCGTGGCAAGTTTCCAGTATAAGTTCTTTCCTTTGTTGGTGCAGCAACATGAACCCTGACGGCTTCTTGTCTTCTATTTTGTTGTTGGTGATGGTTAGTGTTACGGCTTTGGTTGTTGTTGTTATAACCTCCCTGGTCATTTTCCCATTTCCTTTTGTTGTTGTTAGTTTGGTTGTCGCGGTTGTTGTTGTCGATAAAGTTCTCTCTCCTCACAACTTGAGCCATGAGTAATTGAGTTACCTTGATGGTCTCTTCAATTGTTTGCGAATCGAAAGAGGCTACCTCTCCTTGAATGCATTTTGGAAGTCCTCAATGAAACTTTCGATGGTTTCTCATTGTCGAACCATATATGGACATAAAGCGACCAACTCTTGAAACCTTCGATGTAGGTCTCAATGTCATAACCAACGGTCATTAGCCCAAGAAATTCCATTTTCAATTTCTTCACCTCCTTGGGTGGACAATACTTAGTCATCAACCTCTTGAATTGATCCCATGAGGTTTATAAGCATATTCCATACCAATAGGTGTGCATAATGATTCCACCATAACATTGCCTCGTCAAGAGTGTACTAGTAGCAAATTTCACCTTGCGGTCATCGGGCAATCGCATATAAGAAATAACGACTCGATCCTTTCCAACCAACGGATCATAGTAATGGCTCATACATGCCTCCGAACTTGAGGTCATTTGCTCTTAAAGTCCATGTATGTACCACTTGAACTCTCGAATCTCCTCGCAACTCCTGTAGTAGTAGTATGTCTAGTAGCTTGATATGACCATGGTCTCGGCAGTGGCGCAGCATGACTATCGTTGCTCGTTCTTTCTCTAGTTCCCTAGCTATACAATCCTCTATATACTTTTGGATATCGACTTGTGTCATAGTTGGTGGAGCTCTCTTGACGCCATAACTCTTCAAATAAAAGGAAAATGAGACGTGGTCAAATCCTATGTTAAGAATAAGCGCTCTAAAGAGATGTGATAGAAGGTGGTAAGTTTGAGGTTACTTGGAATTTCTAGAGATCACAATGTCTTAGGGGAAGTTTATATCGATAACCTTAATTTAACCAAATTTTCCTTTAAGGGACACTCATTGTGGGGAAGTTCACATATTGTTGAGGCCATGTTTAGTGAAATGTTCTGTAGCCTCAGATAGAAGACTTGGTATATCCCTATAGTGTTGTTTCATGGGTATTCGCTTCGTATTAAATCTCGTAACTCGGTCTAGCTAGTACATATGGAATGATAGAGTTTGGATTCTAATTCAAAATAGTGGTTCGGAATGTCTCGTGATGTCTTAAGATTTTTGTTGAGTTTTGAATCATCCTACCTCCTAGTTCTAGTCCTTGTTGGTAATTCCAAAATCCTTCCATTGTTTTCTTGTATCGAGGAATCCTCCTCACAGATGGTATATGAAGTCTTTCCTAAAAAGGTCACTCGTCAAATCCTAACTTATCGGTTGAGTGAGAGATAGATGGCGTAAGCATCTATAGAGTGTTATGAGAAAGAAATGTTTATGCTGCGATATATTTGATTATAAAACTTTGCTTTCAAGCGAGAATAAATAGTTTGTAAGAAAATTTACTGATAAAGTTTATGAAAAGGTTTGTAAAACCACTTTATTGAGTAAGAAAGAAACATTTTTATCATTTACAGTTTAATAATAAATCTTAGTTGTGGCTTGGTGTTAAAGCAACAACTCGTTAGGGTGATTTTAAAACAGCTTATATAGTGATAGAAAACGGCTTAACAATGGTAGTGAAATATTTTGGTAAGACACAATTCAGATTATAACCTAACTTGTGAAATAATTTGTAAAATAGCTTACAAGAAAACAATTTATCGTTTGTCAAATAATAGAAAATTTCATAGTTTAATTAATATCAAGATGGTTTAGAGGTTTGTAATATAATAGTCAGTAAAGTAAAGGCGAATAGTCTATGAGGTATGCGTACCAAGTTTTATGATTTTAAATCAGACAGTGGCTAATATAGCTCACCCAAAAGGGTAAAATAGTTTATAAGATCGTAATATTACTTGCAGGAAAAATTTGTAATATAGTTTGTAACTTGCTATTGTAATTGTTTGTTGTTTTATAAAATAATAGCAAACTAGTCGGTTTATCATACTATGAGAAAATAGTTTGCAAAGTATCAGTAAGGTCATTGTTTATAGAGTATTATTAAAGTCGTAAATTTTGGTTTAATGGTACAGGAGTAAGATGAAATGGTCGGTAAAATAGTTGAAAGCAGTTTGTGTTAGATAACGATGAAGTTTTTTACCTCATAAGAGGGAATGTAGGACAAATAGTTGGTATTCAACGTTTTGTTTTGTAAGATAATAACTTGATGATTTTTCAGGGTAACATGAAAATCGTTTCGCATGAGGATATTAAATAGTTGATAAAATGACTGAAACCATTTGATAAATTGATAATAAAACAACTTGCGTTAAAACTTTATGAAACAACGTTTCTAAGATGGTGATAAAATAGTTGAAATAAAATCAAGTGAAATAATTTCATGAAATAGTAGCGAGGATAATTTGGAATAAAATTTGTTGGATGGTTTGTAGGATACATAAGAGAACCTTATCGAGTAGTAATAGTCTACTAATTGGTCGAGAATAAAGTTGGCCTAACCCCTAGTAAGATAGTGATGTATCGTCGTGAAATGATGGAAAATTGGGCAATTGGAGTAAGGGATGAAATAAACAAGGTGGTGATTATCGTAGAGATAATAAATGATAAAGATCACATTAGCTAGGAAGGTACTTATTATACATTCTGTTGGTGGTCTAATCGTGTTTCAAGTGTAGGAGTAGTAGGCGGTCTAGCAACAATAGCCCTAGAACTCTCACGGTCCTCAAACCTATGAGATGGTGTAGTGTCTATAGTCTTAGTGGTAGATGGTAATGGTGTGTCAAATCATGCACGCTTCCCAGCCGCAAGTCGGGTGTATAGTATCGGGTATGAGATGTGATGGTACGGATGGTGCTCGAAATGATAATGATGATGAAAATAATGACAATGATAATAATGGAAATCCTTGTGGTGAGTTAAGAAAATAGGTTCATTAGGACTAAGCCTAAAATTCTACCCAATAGTATGATCATCCCAAGCGAGTGATAAAAATTGTCCGATCTTACGGTGAATCGATAGTGATCGTGATGGTGTAGGTGTAACTTCGTCCTCCTAAAAGGTTTATCTCGGTATTCAACGTTACCGGTGATGAGTCAATTGATGTGAAAATCGTGATAGGGAATGACAAGAAATTCTCCACGTTAGAGTATGAGGAAAAAAATAATGGGATGGGTATTTAAGGGCATCAATGTGACAATCGTTTTGAAATGAAAGTAAATAACTCGAAAAAAATGCGTATAAATCGCATGCAAAGTGAACATGCACTTATGATGAAATGATGAGATGCTATGATAATGTAGTTATAGTCTAGGGTCAATGATGCAACCTAGTTCTCTATAAGCGTAGCTCGTACCAATCTGTCACACCCCAATTTACATTTTGCGGTGAATGGAATTCACGGGGATTGATTGTCATAGCACCACATCACGGTTATATTGAGCGACCTAAAGTGTCGTTTTAAAACACATCGTTGGATATTTAACAAAAGCATTGAGTACAACATCGGTCCCAAAGGTTTACAAAAGTTTGCGGAAATACAATTATATTACAAATCCAAACGATGTTTTGAAATAAAGTGCCATAATGTACAATAATGTAAGTCGGCCTTGCGACTCAAAAAGGTAGGTCCTAAACCATGTCATGATGATAATCGTCGATTACACGAAAATACATTGCTAAAAGGTCAACAATAATGTTGGTGAGAAATCATAGGTTTATGTAAGTGTTTTATACGACTACACAAGTATAGATCGGGCATGACAATCAAGTCACGTAAAAATGTTACGAGCATGACAATTATGTCACGTAAAAATGTTACAATTGCTTAGCGCATGATCCAAGCTCCGGCGATGTCGCCCCAAAGAGTGTCTTGCCAAACAACTCGGTAATGTTTTATGAATGAAATGCATCCGTATGGCGGTTGGGATTCACCAACCGGATGGGCGTCACCCTCGATAGATCTATCCACTCACACACGCTTCTAGGAAATTAACGGCTCATACATTTGAAATGGGGACTTTAAGCGGCAACTTTGTAACTCAAGCAATGTAAATGTATTTAACATACTTGGTATCGTAATAAAAATGTTGTGCAATGTATTCTCCCGTAGGTTTGAAATAATGTAAAACTTGTAAAAGCAGGGGCTATGAAAACTCACTTGGTAAGCTGGAATGATGGCAAAAGTGAGTACACCGAGGTATAATGTGATGCTTTAACGGGACCTATTATCAATGATATGATATGTAATGAGTTGCAATGTAATGTTATGCATGCACTTCATATGTTATTTATACCATTTGCGAGTTTTGAAAATATTACTTGTCGTCGAAAAATACTCTTTTGACGTCTTGACCAATCAAAAAGCACTTTACAAGTATTTACGTCAAAATGTCATCCTACAATGGTTTTGAAATGATTTATAGTGAAATTTTCACTTTTCGTCGCAAAACAATGTCGTCGGAATTTTCTTGAAATTAACAAAAATGGCTTTGGAAAACTAGTCGTAAAATAGTGTACGTCGATCGTTAGAGAACGAACTCGACGGTTTTGGAAAGTTTGTATCGATATCTAGAAGTTTCGATTCAGGAGTTTTCGTCCAAGGTCTCGATCATAAAGATAATAAGGGTTAAAGATGGTGGTTTTGGCTAATTGTTGTGCGAAAATGAGTTTCGGCCAAGTTTGAACATCCGTAATTAATTTACTACAACTCCGCTATACAAAGCGACATCGTTTTGAAAAATATGGCGGTGAACTTGATTTTACTAGAAGACATTTCGTTCCAAAAGTTTCACAACCTCGTTAAAACAGACCCTCAACAGGGACGTTCTGACTACCGTAACACTTGTAACGTAAAAATAATATAGTTTTTCGAGAAAATAATAGTTACGGCAACTTTATAAAAGCGTGCATATCTTTGTCGTTTCAAATCCGTTTTCACGTATAATACGTCCTTAGCCGTATCAAGTAAACTAATATATTTTTGATAAGTCGAAATAATTTGTGAAGCTTAAGGCTCGTTTTGACCCGAACAAACTAAAAATATGTTGCTGAAATTTCTGAAAATAATATATTTCGTCGTCAAACTTGAAAAATCCATAACTTCTTCGTTATAAGTCCGTTTTATTCCGTTCAAGCGGCCACGGATTCGTTTTAAAGTATATTTTCTAAATATCAAGGCCAAAGTTTCGTACCAACTGCGGTTTTCGAGAAAATCGAAATAAGGACAGAACCTATTTTTACGTATTGAAAATAGTTTTCTCGGACAAAACCTATTCTAATCCTTCAAATCAACTCCAAAGCTAATCTAATCCTACCATACACCTTCTTAGGGTGTCATGGGTTCCTAATCACCATCAAGACCAAAGAATACCATGGGGATAATTATAGGATGACCAAATATATATATATAACTCTTAAAATCATGAAAATGGTATAAATCACATAAGTCTTGCATATTGCTCCAAAAATGAAAAGATACATAGGAAATGAAGAGGAAACATGAAAAATGATAGAAACATGCTTACAAGTGATTATGATGAGGTGCAAGTAACAAGGTTAAGCCTAAATACTCTTGGTTTTTATTTCAAAACCTTATAAAGAGTATTAACTAGATTGATAATTACTTGAACTTGAGAAAAATGATGATCCCTTTGTGATTTTCTTGAATGGCCGGTTATGAGAGGAGAGAAAGAATGAGAGAAAAATTTTCTAACTTGAATAAGTAAGTATGAATAATTGAAATGAATGTGATATGAATTTAAGGTAATGTATAGACTTAGACAATCAAAGAAAAACCATGCTAACATTTATTGTCCACCCCTCCCCTTGGCCGGTTATTAGGGGAGGATGTCCACCAAATATATATATATTTTTTTTTATAAACTTTTACTTGTATATAATTTGTATAAAATTTGACAAAAGTGTAAGTAATTGCGTAGAAAATGTACAAGTATAGGTAAATGGAAATTTTTGGTACAAGTAAGTTTTTAATAGGTCAAAATAGAATGTAATGAGATAATAAAAATTTGTAAAAATACATTCCTTGTGAAATTTGAGTGATATAAAAATTATCGTATAATTTTTAAGAAACACGTCATAATAATATAAATTTAACGATTTATATACCAAATAAATTTAAAACACTAGGTAAAGTCAAAATATAGTTTTTATAAACTAATGTAAGTTTAAAAATACATCGGGATCATTTTTGAAAGTAACGGGTTAAATATTCAAAATAATAACTCACGCGATAACGTTTATTAAATATAAAAATTACAGCGGTAAATGTGAAATGAAATGTCATGAATGAACTAATATGATGCAAATGATGCAAATGAAATGTAGACTAATCTTAGTCCATATGAAATGTACGTGATGTTATGATCATGAATTCGCCGCTAAACCATAAAGGTTACGCGAATTTGAAACAAGTAAACCAAGTGTACGATAAATGTTGAAATAATGAGGCATAAATTGTGTCGAGAAATGACCTGAAAGTACGGGTTGTCACACTAACCTTCTAGGAATTGGTTTGATTGGATGATGAAGGTTTGTTGGTTTGACCGGAGATGATTCGGTTGAAGAGATTTCGTGTACAACACGAGCCCTTTGATGGGTGGTTCTTTGGTGGATAGGTTGTTACTTGGGGTTTTCTCATGATGAGATGATTTGAGGGATTGCAAAAGCTGAAAGTTAGGATGAGAGTGATGACTATGGAGATCCTAACAAGGTGGTTTATAAACCAAGAGATTTGGAAAGTGCATTTAAGCCTTAAGCCACTAAGATTCATTGGAATGTGATGATTAGCATGCACAAGAGTCAACTCTGAGAGGTTGTCTTTGTTCTAGAAACTCATTTAAGATGAGATGGAGTGTTTGAGTTAGGAAGATGAGTTGAAATGATTGTTTTACCAAGATTTGTCATAGCTGTCATCCGGATCCCACGGTTCCCTTCTCGAGAGGGATCCGTCTGAGCTAGTTCTAGGGATCCGGCGTTCGCAGTTTATGAAAGAGTGGAAATGATGTTTCTAAGATCCTAGACCTACATCACCTTGAGTGTTTCGGTTCACAAGTGTTTTAAATGAAGGGTGCTTAAGTGTTTGAAGGCAATGAGTGGTGTAGCTAATGATTGTTATTTATGGAAGGATTTGGAATTTAAAAAAATACCAATGGATGAGCAAGGATGACATTAAAGATGTCAATTGAAGTTAAATGAAACTAAATGATCCTAGAGATCGGGTTGTGTCTTAGGATTGTGTTTTGGAAAATATCCTAATGGTTTGAGATGGGAAAACTAGGATTTGATCAACTTTGATCAATTTTGAGGTGAGGTTGATTAATGATCAATATTGTCATAATCAAAGGATTTCTAACCTAGTTGTGAGGATCAAGTAAAATGAAGTGTGAGTTTTGAGGCGGAAGAGTGATGGGTTGAAATGGTAGATCAAACAAAGTCTTAGAATGTGATCTATGTGAGTTGGAAAGTGTAGGAAAGGTCAACCTATCTTGATAAAGTCTTAATCAATCTTAAGACACTATGTTTAGCTTAGTGTGAGGTGTTCTAAGGATGTGTTTGACATATAATGCTTGCAATTGCATTTTCTCATTTTTGCGGATCCCACGGTTCCCTAGATGTAGGGATCCGTTTAGTACAACATTTGGGATCCGTCTATCTGCTAGACAGAACCTTTACTAAAGGTATGCAATGATCTTGACAATGCATTATATCTCAAGGATAGTCTAAAAAGAGTTCTAATACTTAAGATATCAAATGTAAGATGTTTTATTTCATGAAGGAAATAGGATTACATTGATAAAGCACGAAATAGAAAAGAATTTATCCTTTTTGAAATACTACTAAGTTCCTTGAGTGTTTTCGCTAGATGGATCATCAAATGGTTGATGTGTGTTGGCGGACTCAGGAATGAAGAACGTCTTCATGAGGGAAATGTTCAGCGGTTCCATCATCTTGTTCACAAGTACGTACAACGAACTTTGAAATTGAGGATGGTAGTGCATAACATTATGGTAGAGGCGCGTCAAGAACATTCCATATGGAATGAGTTTGTTCTTGGAGCTTTGAAGATTTGCAATTCGCCTTGCGAAGAAGTAGGCGAGATTGTATGGTTGTTGTGTTAGCAAACAGTACAACATGTGAGCACAACAAGCGGGAAGGATTTCTCGATTTCCCTTAAGACTCCAAACATTTTCATGTAGGATGAGAGCAAGAGGCTTGTACTCTTCTCGAATATCCTGTGTATGGATAATGTTGGGATTGGAGTGATGAGGTTTGCATATTATGCGAATCAAGTCTTCTGGGGAAGGTATGTGAGAGCAATATGGACTGTTTTCTTCACGAAATTTGAAGAGAGAATCAAGAGACCAATCTTCGGTGAAGGCACATTGTCCATGGTTTGGAATTCGGAGGATGTGAGCAAAATGCCCAAGGCTTAAAGTGAATTTTGGTTTTGATATAAAACCAAAGAGATAAAAGCGATCCTCGTTACGAACGAGTTCGACTTGACGAAGAATTCAATACAAACCTTGGACATATTTTCTCGTTAATTTGAAGACATTCCAATCCTATGGTTCGGAAGGAGGTATTGATACCTTCTTGAATTGTAGAGAGGTGTCTGTCGTCCTTCATGGAAGCGGGTTTCGAGATTATTGAACCGGACATGATTGCCGGGGTGTTGGGCTCAAGAGAGATGTTCGGAGTATAAATGCTAGAGGATGAAAAATCAAACTCAAATACATGCGACATAGCGAAACCTATAGAGATGATGGGTTAAAGAAGGTGATGTTTAAGGTCAACCTATAATAATCTAACGTTTTACTAAATTTTTATTAACAATGGTTTTAGCATTTAGCTAACTCATGGTTTTGAAATTCTAGTGGATTATTACTTTTAGAAAGATAGTGGTTTTAATCTTGCATGAAAACAGTTTTCGATGGGGCGGATCCACGGTTCCTTTTCAAAAGGGATCCGCTAGTGTAACTTCCGGATCCGTGGATCGTAGTAATGAACCGCTTTTAATAAAAACATAGGTTTTACGGTTATTGTACCATGAAGTATGTTTTATCCTACATTTTCTTTTAGCATGCATACATGACATCTAATGTATCACGAAAAAATATAATACATATAGATCAAAAGAAATGAAACACACATAATAACACAAACATCCTAGATAAAATAGATAATCAATAATATTGCATTTCAATGCTAAGGATGATACAAATGATTGGGTAAATGACCGCAATATAGATTAACAACACAAAGTAAATGTCTCCGTATGTGAACTTCATCATAGGGAACACAAGTGCGATGAGTGTTAGGGCGATGAGCACGAGTGCGATGTAAACCATGTTGATGACGGATCTTCTTGGTTTAGGAAGAGATGGAATGAGGAAGAAGATGAAGTTTTTTTTGAATGAGAGGAAATTTTTGAAATTGAAAAATTTGAAAAGGTGAGGGTTGAAAAAGTGGGCGTCGAGTGGGTTTATTAATAGGGAAGGAGGAATTTTTGAAATTCGTGTTTTTGTTTTATTAGAAGAAATAAAGCATAAGCTCTTTATACTATGACTATAGACGAGAAAAATAACACGTATGTGAGAAACAAGCTTCCTAACGAAGTTACATGTAAATCATGTGTAAACACAAAAATCTAATCAAATAAAAGCCTAGCAAATAACACTTATATACTAAAACAAGTATCATTTAGATATAAGTAGAAAAACATACCTCGAATGCACTTAGGAATGTCTTTTACAAATGACAAATGTCACTTAGACGATTCCTGCTCTTTTGCGTCTAAGATACCTTCTTAAGGAAGGTATTCTTGTTACCAAGCAACTCCTAAAGCTTGGTGAGTATGAGTTTTGACTAATCAATATCACAAGGAAGATTAGTGCAAAAATATATATATATATATAAAAAAAAATGTTGTTATCAACTCAACATCCAAACATATAGTTTTTGAAAACATGGTGTTTGTTTTATGAAAAACCTTCTTTGTAGTTTTCAATTAACTATGGATGGTATCAAGTTTTTAAAGTACAATATACTTCAAGAAACTTGGTAGCGAAGCTCGATGCCAATTGTGGAAAACTAGAAGGGGGTTGAATAGTTTTACCAATTAAAACTTCCTTTAAACTATTTATATCGACTTATGTCAATCTATTTGGTTGTGTGTGTTGGATGTTGATAAACAAGCATATAAAGATATGTAATGAAAAGATAAGAGTAAAAGCACAAAACCACAGCAAGTATTTATAGTGGTTCGCTACAAGGACACCTTCCTTGCCCTACTCCACTCCCGAGTCACCTACTCGAGAGTTTGTAATCACTACACCAATCTCCTTATGGCGGAGAAGCCTTCACAACGTCGCTTAACCTTTTTCCGGTACAAAGCTAAATACCGAGTTCTTTCACACCAAGGCGAACCATACCTAACACAACGTCGCCTACCCTTTATACGGTGCTAGGCTAACCACCGAGTTCTTTCACACCTTAGGTGCACTACACCTTCACAACGTCGCCTACCCTTTATTAGGTACTAGGCTAAGCACCTAGTTCCATTGCAATGGAGGAACTACTACCACACTACACCAACGACTAATCCCAAAGGAGATCTACTCCTTTACAACATCATCAAGGACATCAATATCCTTGGATCTAATGCTAGTCTATCTAGTACATGAAACACACCATATCGAATGTACATCTAAGGCACCTTTCACTAATGCCTTTGATTAGATCTACAAGACACCTTTCACTAATGTCTTTGATTAGATCTACAAGACACTTTTCACTAATGTCTTGTGTCTTCACTTCTAAGCACCTTTCACTAATGCTTCTTGTCTTGACTTCTAAGCACCTACCACAAGTGCTTATCCTATAGACGATAGATACCTTTCACTACTATCTTCGTCTTGACACTTAAGACATCTTTCACTAATGTCTTTAATACTACGCTTTTTTGAAGAAAGAAAGAGATCATCAACAAGAGGACTTCAATAGCCTTGATGATGAGGAAGCTTGGCAACTCATGGACTTGAGCTTGCTCGACTTCAAAGGTGGTGATCTTCCCTTTAAGAGGAACCTAAAAGATCACACAAAAACAAAACTACAAACATAGATCTCTTGGATCTAAGGTTAGTGAGATTTAACTCAGGGGAGAAAGTATGTTAGAGAGGGGTTAGATACAATGAAGAAATGGCTCACTATTTATAGAGGAAAAACCTACTGTTTCCCCGGATCCCACGGATCCCTTCCACTTGGGATCCGGCTAGCACAAAGCTAGGGATCCGTGTTCCGCTCCTCTTTGCCCATGGGTATTTTGGGTTATGGGTCATGGGTCATGGGTTATGGGTTATGGGTTGATCCATGGTTTTCAATCTAGATACAATGTACCTTAAGGATACATTGAACTTGTGTAAGTGGTATATATAAAACCATGGGTTATGGGTCAAAACCATTTGCTAGTTTTTATCTATTTAGTATATACTTGCTTTTACCCATTTTAGTATATACTTGTTTTTACCCATTTTAGTATACTTAATATAAGTATGTATTAACCCAATATGTAAACACTAGTTGTTGTACATATGTATCTAACTCATAGAATTACTTAAACTTGTTAAGCCAATATGTAAACACTAGTTGTTGTACATATGTATATAAAATCACTTAATCTTGTTATAGTGTTTTATGTGAAAACGTAAGTGTGTTATAAAACTATTAGTTCAAACCTTTTACGTATTTTATTTGTTTCGTTAATATGATTTTACTTTTGTTATCGACAAAACATTAGAAGATCGTAAAATATAAATAAACGTTTTTACAACTTATTTGTATTAACACAACGTTGTAGGCAACTTTAACTACCCCAAAAATGTTCCTGCCTACAATGAAATAATCAAATTTTCATACAATTGTCCTCTCAAAATGGCTTTTACAAAATTCCCATCGCTGCTATACAAAACTTCCCGTGTAGTTACGGTGCATTGCACAAGCCTTTGAACCAAAACCACCCATCGATGAGTGCGAGGCACGCCCACTCGAGAATACCTCATCGGGTTCTCGATGATGAGCGGCCAAAGGCCACCGACCCTTGACTTTGCCACCTACTGTTCATCTCTTGGGTCGGCCTACAAAAGGGTAAGTATGATGCTCACCTTGAGCCACGAGGTGTAAAGGTGAGCTAGCCAAAATAGCTCTAAAACCAAGTTACTTGGATAAAATTCGATGACTAAAAACTCCTTTCCTATGTCTTGGAGAATCTTTTTCATTTTTTTATTCGGGTTCTCGCGAGAAATACTTATCAACTCGGCGAGTTAATTATGTTCAGCGATGATGGCCTACTATCTCATCACTAGGGTGAGGTGGACATAGGCGAGATCATTCTGATGATCTTGTAACCATGCTCTAGAGTAAAACTAGGGTAACTTATGTATCTTACCCTATATTTATTTCTTGTGCCCTTGAAAGGTTATTGGGCTCCGACTATACTCAGGATGTATCTTTTGGGATTTTACCTGCCATCCTGAGTGCCACAAATTTTAAAAAGGACCCAGCCCAAGTCTCTAACATTGAATTGACGGACTATATGATTGTTATAAACAATCATAACGACTTAGTGTCCCCACCTCTTCCTCCCAAAAAGAAGAAGAGAGTGAAGTCTTAGATTGTGACCACCGGTCCATAGGGCCACGAGGCTTTTGGAACTTGCCTCCCAAGAGGAGAAGGCCCTCGATGTCACACCCGCCAGAGGCGGAAAGCGAGTGTGACGAAATCAATATATATCATAAAAGAGATATAGTACAATACCATATTTAAATTTAAGGAAATAGTAAAATGTTACAACATTGTTCAAGGCAATTTGACAATAAAATCTTAAACCTTGGTTTTCAAAAGACATCTTATTATACTTAATGACCAAAGGCGACACGTGAAGACTCCTTTATGAAAAAGACTTCATAAATCATGCTTGTTGATGATCACCGAAATGCATGAGAAAACGGGTTAACTATAAAAATAGTTGGTGAGTACACATGTTTTATGTATTACAAATAGCCATTTTAATAAAAGTCCTTTTTCATATTATAAAATCAAATTTTAAGAAAGTCTTTAAATTGTACGAAAACATTTTTGAGTATGTATGCCTTGCAGATGTCTTGTCAACTCACCACATTACAAGTCCCGCCCACTTGTAACATATAAGTTGGCATATCTTTCCATATTTCAAGTGGTAAGTTTGGTAGTCAATACATCTATGGTCATAATAATGCCTCATATATAATAAAGTTATGTGGCAAAGCCCTAAAATAAATAATATGCGTTAGTGAGCGGGGAGCGAGAGGTTGGCCAACCTCAATAGCGTTATCCATACTACGTCTTGCTCGACATGGGAGCCGTCACGAGGCAGTGCGTATAGTTGAGTCTGACGGCAAACCAATGGGGACTAACAATGCGAATGTACGAACAATACATCATAACAACTATTATATACTATCAATTAAGACCGCTTTGAATATGGGAGACTCGGCATTGCTCCAAACAAGGGAGGCTTTGCGTTGCTTCAACAAGGGAGACTTTAGGTCGTGGACGACGGTCTATTAGGTCCAAACGAGTCATAGGCTCATAATTAAGTCCAAAAGTCTAAGGGTTCAAAATATATTAAATAGTCAAAATAGAGTTTAATATCGTCAAGGGTTTCAAATGTATTAAAGGGTTCAAATTAAGTCAAAAAGGGTTAAATATAAGTTAAAGGGTTCAAATATATTAAAAGGTTCAATTCAGATAAAAACAATTTAAGTTTATGTTCATGCATTTCACCCCAAATAAGTAAAGCAATAAAAGGGGTTGTGAATACTCACATCAATAACGCGATGCGAGCAATGGAGTCAAAGTGTGTGGCACCACACGCGACCTAGATTAGTATGACAAGTCTCGCTTTTAACCCTAAGTAAAGTTTATCTAACTTTATTTATCTTCACAAGCATTGTTGTTGTTGTTGTTGTTGTTGTTGTTGTGTCGACCTTAGGTTTTAAAATTGTCATCTTCAAAATAATGTGTATATTTTGGCTAATAGAACTTGTTTTGAAAACTATCTTGAAAAGTATATATTTTGGCTAGAAATGAGTTACATATAGTGTTTTAACAAAAGCTCTATAAAAATCTAACGTTTGACCGGTAAAGGAAGTTTGGCTTAAATAATGTTATAAGTAAAGTAGATACTTATTTATCAAATTATATGTATATGTTTTATCGATATGAGTAAAGTGTATGTATATTTATATATCTACAAGTATACATAACATTTTCATTATTTTAGTCATATTTGGTTTAATTGTTTTACACGATTACAAATCTTGTTCATAAAATTCATTACTCAATTTAAGTGTTTATATGTAATTTATGGTGACGACGTAAGTAAAAATATTAATCGGCGAGAACTTTTGAAAAGGCGAGCAAGTGGGACGCCATGCTCGGGCGTGGCCCGAACCAACGATGACGGTTGTTGAGGACCTTGGGTGGCTTCGGCCCAAACATGCATTAGTATTATGCAAATTTCGGTATGCTTATGCGGAAAACTTGACATGGTCATTTTGGTTTCAAAGAAATTGCACTTGGTTACTTTTCTTTGCTTTGATTTTACAAAACAATGTGTGTGGATCGATTAATACAAATAACAATGTGAATATTTTGATAACATATACACGTATTATTTAACTAGCTTGATTAAGTTTATAGAAATCTACCATTTATTATTGTTTAATGTTTTGATGAAAATGATGAGGTGCTAATACTAAAATGAAAATGGGTATATTCATGTCATGCTTATATTATAGAAGTATAGTTCAACCGAGATTTCTGTGTGCCCCTATGTTGCGACTCGAGAAGACAACAACTATTCTCATCCGCTATAAGCGGTATCACAATGGAACACTTGACCTCCCCATTGTGGTTTGACCACGATGGGTCTCGAGCAAGGCTAAAACCAAACACAACCCTCACGACATGTTTTAGTTTATTAACTTAAGTCAATGGATTTAATTCTAAATGATCAAAAGCCAAGTTTATCTTATTCTCTTTTCTCTTTTTAGGCGAAGACGACAACAACAACAACATCAACCAATATCAATTTCATCCCAAATAAATTCATTCGACATAACCATATTTAAATTGACAAAACATGTGTACATTTAGTTAACTAATTAAATCAGCAATCAAAATAACAAATGTTATCCTTACGAAATTTAATCGAGAAGTCGAGCGGGATGGTCACGAACACAAAAATCAATTGGAGAAGACTCGACTCGAATTAGAACAATTAGCTCTTGGAATAGCTTCCTCTTTCACCCACGAACAAAACCCTTTGGTAATTTCAAAAGCCCTTTGATCTATGATACGCTTACGCAGCTGCTCGGGTCAAAGGAACTTCCTTTCGTCGAGCAAGTTTTTCAACACCTAGGAAGTGAACCTAATCGTTGTAGTGTAGTATTAGGGTAAGCCACGGAATTGATATCGTTCTCTAGGGAATAGGAATGCTAGTGAGAGGTTACTACGCTAAGGTTGGGGTTGAGGAAGATTATTTTTTTTATCTTTTATATTTTTAGGAAATGGAAAGGTACGAATCTCGGGGTTTGAATTTGGGGGTTTGGTATTTCTACCGATTACTTCTACTATCTAATTATCTAATTAACTAAGGTGAGGGTAGTCTATGTCTAATTATTGTGTGCTCGTATGATGGTTTAAAGATGTGTTTACTTAGATTTTATTACTCCTTAATTATCTCCTATTGATGGTTGAATTGTCACGTCCTTATTCTTAATCGCGTTGTGTGTCTAAGGTCGTAGGGTATGCGTTTATCCCTAACTCTTTGAAACTACCAAAGGTTATCGCCTACAAAGTCTCTAGGATTTATAAACTTTAACTCTAAGGTACTCTTCGGATGGTTTAGCCTACAACAACTCTAGGTGTATAAACTAAGGTTCACAAAGATTAATCAAGCATTAACTACACAACGGATGACCTATCGCATTACTAGATCATTAACAATTAAGATAAGAGACAACCAATCAATATTCAATAATTAAGTTTCATATTCCTAAGCAAACACACAAGTAAATTAGCGGACATGGAGAACATGCAAGCATACACACAAGTAATTGAAGACATAATTAAATTAATGAAGTAAAACACTTATCTTGATGTAAGATTGGGTTTGGAACCCTAAAATCTTGTACAAGACAGCCTTGGTTCGGTTTAGGTTTTGCTCCAAAAGACTACACTGAAAACTAAAAATTGGATTCTATATATAAGATTACATTGTGACGGTGTCACCTTTAATTTGTGACGCCGTCGGTCGCCGTCATTAGGGTTTCGTCTTGGCCACGTTAGTCTTATGACGGTGTCACCTTATGCTTGTGATGCCGTCCCCTTGATCTTTGACGCCGTCTGGATCAAATCTAGGCCATCCGAGTTGCGACGACCTACTCTTTTAAAGCGACGACATGCCACTTGTAAATAAGCAATTTGGCTCTTGAGCCGTCACAAAGTGATGCGACGGCGTCGCAGATAACACTGACGCCGTCCCTTCAGCCCAGTGATCTGAGTGGCTCGATTCTTGACTTTGGCCATTTTCTTCAGATATTCGCACCTTTTCGTCCGAATAAGTGTCATTCCAAACATTTTGCCTTCAAGATACCTAAAAGTGAAAAGGAACGATATTAAGTAATAACGGATACAAAAGTGATCAAATAAGGACTTAAACGACCCCTCAAAAAGGTACATTTTAAAACCTTATCAATCAACAAAACCCTAATTTTATAAAAATGTTTTGAGATGATGATGAAACTGTAAAAACCAAATCTTGTTTATACACAATGATTTGGGTAGAAGACAATTCTCTTTCTTGACCTCCATGGCTACAAGTTACTTTTTTTGGCTGTCTCCCTTTTATTGTTATATTTATTATTAACTGCATTATCTGTACCCCGTACAGTATAGTCTGTTCCGTAAATGATTACGTATTCTCACGTAAAATAATTTTCGAGTAGCCGTAAATTATAATTTTTATATTTTTGGAGACGTTTTGACGAGTGAATTAATACGGTATAATTATTATCTTGAAATTAGAATTTAAATTTCGTGCCAATACTATCGTGGTGTCGGTATGCATGTGGTGCCAGGACTTTGGAAAACACGAGATGACTTATCGTTTTTGAGTTTTAATGCTCGAAAATAAATACTCTAAATTTCGACATAAATGTCTAAAGATAATAGCCGGAAATTTATGGATTGTCACACTCGACCAAAGAGCCACCCAAGGAGACCAATGTTCCCGACCCAGAACAAACGCCAACGGAGGTCTCGAGAAATCACACTCGGGGTCCTCGGAAAAACCCTCTATTTTCAAAGACTCACCGACATAAACAAGTCGGTTAGTTCGAATCATCTCAACCTCACATCCCGCTCATAACTCCGGCAAATCACAACTGGGTCTCGGGGATAAACGAGTCCTAAATCTTCACTGTATGCACCACCTGCTAGAAAGGGGTCCTCACCCATTCACAGCCTGATGAGAACATTCGCAAATCACAACTTATGTCTAAGGGCACAACCATCGATCCCAAAACTGGGGAAACAAACAACCACGGTCCCTAAGGATAGCACTAGCATAAACCCACCAGTGTTTGAAGAGCCACATGGGGACAAAGACTCGAGGGTTTAAACCACCACCGATATGGAATCATCGACCCCATGGAGTTGCGCATTCTCGTGGACCGCCCTAAGGACCGTGAAGAGATAACCCACTGCTGCTTTGGTGGGTTAGGTCCTGACCACAACCAAGACAAGTATTCTTATGAAGAGGAGCTGGCTAACCCTTTTTTGCAAACTATGGCTGATGTTGAAGCTTTTCTACTCTCTGAGGAAGAGCTTATACAAAGTGAAGAAGAAAACTATGCTGCTGGTAAAGATCTGGACACTCATGCTCAAACCACTGAACAAGAGCATCAATATTCACCACCCCAACCTTCAAGGCCTGAAGACTCTCCTTTTCATGAGGGTGATTCTTCCGACTCAAGAACTTCATATTGTCCGAAATTTTGAAGAAGTATGACAACGTCTTCCTCTTCTTGAAAAGACAATTGCTAAGTTTCTTCGTAAAGCCAACTCCATCCTCTTTGGTGAGCTTACCATTGAACGATGGGATCAACACATTGAGGCAATCGTTAACTATGCTCATCTCGGGCATCTATTGAAGAATACTATGAAGCTCATGTTGATCATGAGCAATTTGAACACTCCACGAACACTCTTATTACTATAAAATTATACGTGTGAATATTCATTTTTATCAGAAAAATATTTCGAACGCAAAGGCATAACTTCTGGGAGTCGAATCGAACAATTGCTAAGTCAAATGGGGCCCACATCTTATTACTATAAAAGATTACTCAAGCTGCAAAATTAGTCCTTGTGTTAAATTACATCCGCCTCACCGTCTACTTTCGAATTTGGCAAAACTGGTCCCTCTAGACTTATAAAACCCTATTAGGGTTTCATTAATAAAAACTTATCACACCTCTCACCTCACACACTCTCCGGCGCCGTCGCCTGAGCTCTGACGAGATTCCGGTGAGACCACCACCAACCTTAACACACCGTAGTTGTTGAAGAGGAGACCAAGGAGAGGCGTTTGGGTTTAGAGCAAGGGTCGCGCCTAGGTTTTTTTGTTTTCTGTTTACTTTGTAGCAGCCACCATTGTTCCACCACCACCACTCTCTTTTCTCGTCCTCCGTTTGGTAAGATATCACCACCACCTCTTGTTTCATTTAAATCCGAGCACAAACATAAGATTATTAAGGGTTTCGTGGGTTTGAAATGTTTATAAAAACATTTTATTAAAAACTTCGTGTGGATTTAATAGTTCTAAAAAATGTTTGTTTGTTGTTAAAATGAATCAACTCATTGAGTCAACTCAATGAGTCGAGTTAATGCTTTGTTTATTGTTTGCGTGCCTATGTTTATGTTTGTGTTGAGTTTATGTGTTATGCATCTCGTTTTGTTTATAGGATTAGCATTTGTGTAATGGGTTAGTATTTAGAGTACATTTGGTTGGGTCAAGTGGGCCCATGAGACCAAAACCATAAGAGTTAAGTTTGGGATTTGAGTGGTGGGCCCAAGTAGCGTGTCTGTTTATGTTGTAGTTGTTAGCAAATTATTTTACTTTTAGTGTGTGTAATATTTTATTGATTACAATGACTAACTTAATCTTATTTGTCTTTTTTTTTGTAATCGATGATGATGTTGGATGCTATTGGAGATATACCGGATTTGACATAGATTCATTATAACTGTAAAAATTATTGTAATAGATTAGTTATTCGGACAATCATTGTAACCGTTATTGGATTTACGATATTAGTGTAGGATTTATTGTATGATTTGATACAAGAGACGGAATAATATATTAGACTCGTTGAGCCTAATATATTACGACCCGAACGGACACAAATTATCCGATAAACCGAATCTAATAATTACATGAATGATAACGATATAAAACTTGTAATAAAACTTTTTTACAAATATTCACGTTAACTCGGGAACGTAATATGGACGGGCGTGTTACGCGAAAGTTTATAAAACCTTCCAACATTTATAAACTTATAAACATATAAAAATCTTATAAATTTAAACAAGGCGACTTTATCCAAATATATACAAAGTTATATTTTGGGATACGGAATAAACATCGAACTCATTCATCGACTTATTTTTATTCTTTTATTCCTTTCTCGTTGTCCTTCCGTTAATTTTCTTACTTTTGTTCGTTTTGGCGTGAGTTTCATTTTGAGTCTACATTTTTCTAATCACCACACGAGATGTAATACTAAACCTTCTTTCAACATTGAAACTAGACTTTTACAAATATCAATTTGAGTATTCCACTTAAAACTATCTTTTATAAACTTATGTTTATCATGCATGGTTGAGGAACATTTTCTAAATCTAATTACAATTAATATGTTGTACCGAGTTTGTATCGTTGTGCCCTACAATTTTATTTCTATTGTCATACATTGTTTCTCCAAGCGCTAAGGTGAGTTCATAGCCTCCACTTTTACTTTTTTTTGAACTTTATTCGTTTTAAACTACTTGGGAGTGAGGTACATGCTACTACTTTTTATATGATCACAATTGCTTAAAAACTGTATTCTAAACTGAACGTTTTATTAGCCCTAAGTACCACTATTGCCAAACTTAAATCCTTACATCATGAACCATTAATCACTTGCGAGTGAGCGCGAATATAGGGATATAGGCCTATAGGATTTGACGAATCATGTTTGTGTTGACCGGATAGGCAAACAAACGTACTATATTTGAGTTTCCTAGGTATTTGTCAAAATACCTACCATGGCAACTTTCTCATATCATTAATTTGATATCCACTGTTAACGCTTTGAGTTTCATGAGCTTAGTGTAATACTAGCACTTGTTTTATGGGTGCAACAACGTGGCCCACTATAACTTGAACTTGAAATCTTGTGATCAACTGTTTTACTACTAAACCTATGAATTCACTCAACTTTTGTGTTGACTTTTTAGCGTGTTTTATCTCAGGTGTTTGATCCTTACTGCTGCATAATGTTGGTGAGTTGAGCCCAGTAGCAGGGTTAGATAATCAACTTGGCAGAAACAAATAGCAATTCAAGAAGAATTGAATACCACTAGGTGGTTACCGGATATCACTTGGAATTGTGTGATCACTTTCCAAAGTAAACTATTCGACCCTAATGCAGGTTACGAATATCTACTTGGGATAAGACCAAATGCGCTTATAGAATTAGGCACAATTCAATAACCCTTGCGCTTATAAGTGTTTATCGTTTTCGTGTCTTCTTCATGCATAAACAGATATCCTATTTATAGGAGTTTACTCTAAGCTAATAAAATGGAATTATGAGTATTAATCGCCCATTAATAGCCTCATAATTATCCCCATTATAATAGTTAGTGGTTACATGACCAATTAAGCGTGGTCATTAAGCGGTTGAAACCGCCACTTGAATAGGTCAAAACCGTTACAAGCAAGACTTTCATCCGGTGCTTTCATAGTGCTATCGGTGGATACACGCGCGATGGAATCCACAAGCTTGATGGAATCCACAAGTTTCGGTGGAAACACCGCCTGTCGATGGAAACACCGCCTATCGCTGGAAACATTGTCTCATCGATGGAAACCACAAGGTACTTTCCACAAGCACTACTTTCCATAAGCGGTACTTTCCACTAGCACTACCAATACAAACCACTACAAGAGTCGGGGTGTTCATGGAGCTTATGGGTGTACACTCCGTGCCTCCAACCCATTACAAGGTGTGAACTAATCCTACAAGTGCACTAAATTTTCCAACAATCCTCCCAAATTTAGTTCACTTCCTTTGCATGAAAAATAAACATCAAGCAAAACATGTGCATAAACGAAAATGTCACGAGGATTGAATTTCCATCTTAGTAAATTACAAGTTCAAATATTCGAGAATCGAGGTGTTCTAAGAATTGAACCATTCAACCCATTTGAATACCGAAGATAAAATACACAAGTTTTCAAACACTTAATAGCTCCACGACACTATACAAGCCATGTGTCCATATCCAAATTCATAAATGTTGTAAAAGCTAAAGTCCAAAGCTTCACAAGCGGCAAAACTTCAACATTTACATAGGTGGTTCCTCTTTAGTCATGCTCGCCAAGCACTTTTTCAAAGAAAATTAACCATTGAGAAGTAAAACTTCATCCTCCTTTCGTGAGTTCTCGAGCACAACCTTGGGATGAAAATAAAACATGTGCTCCATCCGGCGAATGTTCGACTTTCCACATTGAACTCGGCTCCCAAGTTTCCTCGGGAGGAGTTGGGTGTCCTAACATTCAGAGACTAAGTTGGACTTAAACCCATCCCTTTAGCAGACTTTATAACCAAGTCTCTAGCCAAACCCTTCGTCAAGTGATCGGCTAAGTTACATTGAGATCTCACAAACTCTATAGATACCACCCATTCATGATAAGCTCACGAATTATGCTATGTCGGACACCTAAGTGTCTAGACTTACCATTGTACATCCGGCTATAAGCCTTAGCCAATGTAGTGGACTATCACACCGGATAGAAATAGGTGCTATAGGTTTAGGCCACAATGGAATCTCAAGAAGCAAGTTTTTCAACCATTCACTTCTTTACCGTAGATTTGCCAGAGCCACAAATTGATTCCATTGTTGAACTGGTGATGCAAGTTTGTTTCTTGGATGCCCAAGAAATTGCACCTCCACCAAGTAGGAACACCCGACCACCGGTAGAGCGAATTGTCTTGATTGTTCTTGATCAAATTGCATCGATGTAACCTTCCAACAACGATGGATAACACAGATATGAAAGACTATAATCCATAGTTCTCTTCAAATACTTGAAGACCCGATGATCGCTTGCCGTTGATGAGCACTAGGATTACTAGTATACCGCTCAATTTTCCCACCGCAAAACCAATATCGGTCTTGTACAAGTCATGGCATACATCAGTGACCAATTACCTAGAATACTCAAGTTGAGATACGACTTTGCCATTATTAGGCATCGACTTCTCACAAGTATCCATAGGTGTACTCACAGAGTAAAATCAAAGTAATTGAATTTCCTCGGCACCTTATCAATATAATGAGACCGAGAGATAGAAATTCTATTACTTTCATGTTTAATCCTTATACCAAGGATAACATCGCCTCCCCATGTCTTTCATGGAGAACCTTGATGACAAAAATTCCTTTGTCAAGTCAACCCGATTTTGGTCGATGCCAAAGATCAACATGTCATCAACATATAGACAAATGATGACTCCTTTGCAGTTCATCAAATTTGCTATATACACATTTGTCGACTTGGTTAAGAACATAACCACTAGACAAAACCACTTCATCAAATTTTGATGCCATTGCTTAGGTGCTGCTTCATCCATAAAGAGACTTAATCGGTTTACACACCTTGTTTTCATTGCGTGCATGATGAAGCCCCGAGGTTGGTTCATATAAACCTCCTCTTCCAATTCACCATTCAAGAAAGCTGTTTTCACATCCATCGATGAATAACCGATTGTGAATAGATGCCATAGCAATCGGTAGTCTTATGGTAATCGATACGAGCCACATGGGCATAAGTATCAAAATAGTCTATTCGACTTTTGTTTAAAGCCCCGAATGACTAGTCTAGCCTTGAAATTTTCAATAGTTCCATCTACCTTCATTTTCCTTTTGAAAATCCATTTGCAACCCAAAGGTTTGCAACACGGTGGTAGATCAACCAACACCAAGTGTTGTTGCCCATGATGGAATCCATCTCATCATTGATTGCTTCTTTCCGTAAAGCAATATCCGGGACTTCATTACTTCTTCAAATGTCTTGGGATCATCCTCAACAATGAAGCAATAGGAGTATTGGTCGAGACCTCATCCCTAGTTCCTTCAACTAAGTATAGTTGAAACTCGTGTCCAAATGACTTTGGAGTCCCGACCCTTTTGCTCTTCCCGAGCACGAGTTCGAGTTGTTGTACCACAACCTCATCGAGGACCACCGATGGTTCATCATCGAGGACCTCGATACACCAATGTCATGAGTTCCATTAGAATCCTCGACTTAGTCTAGGGACCGATGAGAATCTATTCTCATCAAAATCGCATCCCTTGATTCAATTATTGAGTTAATTGAAACATATTCATTAGGTTCAATAACATAGAACCTAAAAGCCTTGGAATGCTCGAATATCCAACAAAGATGCGATCAATGCCTCTTTCACCCAAAGTCTTTAGCTTTGGATCGTGGAGTCTTACAACAGCCCTACAACCCCAAACCTTGAGATAATTCGGGTTGGGTTTCCTTTTAGTCCGAGTTCATAAGGGTAACCTTGTTCCTTTTATTGGGAACCCTATTTAACAAATAGCAAGTCATTAACATAGCTTCACCCGAACCCTTGACTCGATCACGAATAGGACAACATGGAATTAACCATCTCCTTTAGCACCTGTTTTTCCTTTCGAAATACCATTTTGTTGAGGAGTATAAGGCGATCGTTTCATGGATTATTCCAATAGATGAAAGTCTTGAGTATCCATGTACTCACCTCCCTATCAATCCTTAATCTCTTGATCAAAGACCCAAGTTGTAATTCAACTGTTTTAAACACTTTGAATTTGTCTAATGCTTCATCCTTGGTATGTAAAAGATAGACATAACAAAATCTAGAAGCATCATCAATAAATGTCACAAAGTACTTCTTATTTCCCAAAGAAGGTGGCATGCAAATAATACAGTCATCGTGAATAAGGTCCAAGATCTTAGTCTCACGACTAACACCTCGAAAGGGTTTCTTGGTTATCTTGGTCAACATGCAAGTTTTACACTTTTCGGTGTCCATGTCAAAAGCGAGGATTAAACCATCCCTAGACATATCTTGCATTCTTTTATAGTGAACATGGCCAAGTCTAGCATGCCAAAGGCTAGAATCGATGTCGGTGGTGGTCACAAAAGTGAATTAACATTGTCAGAGAAATATTAAGCCCGAACATTTGATTACATAAATAACCAAAACCAATAAAACACCATGCTTAGAAAGCACAAATTTATCGATTCAATAACTTGTTTATATCCATGATTATTCAAAATACTACTTGAAACCAAGTTCTTCACGATATCGGGAACATGAATAACATCAAACAAAGTTACAATCTTTCACGAACTAAAGCTAAGATCTACACAACCACGACCATGCACCAAGGTTGTTGACTCATTTCCATGTGAAGAATAGAACCATCATTCATTGACTCATAAGTCTTGAACCGACTTCTATCTTTACACATGAGCTGTTGCACCGAGTCAACCCACCACGCAACATCATCATCCCGCACATAAAAGATTCGAGATACATATGTAACATAATAAATCGAAAAGACTTATTAAACATATTTCGACCTTTCGGTGAGTTGGTGAACCACCACTCCACGAACCATTAGTGCACGATCCATTGGCTTTACCACCAACTTTAACACCTTTGCGGTCCCTTTTAATGTGACCGGTCTTGCCACATTTCCAACAAGTAGGAGTTGCCTTCTTGTTAAGATCGCCTTTGTGTTGTCATGATATTTGCATTTGCCTTTGTTATCATTGTACCGGTGGAGTTGTTATGCTCCACCATATTGACAACAGATGGTCCAAGCATTGCTACTCTTTGGCTTGTCATTATCACGCACCTTGAGAGATTCCTCAATGTGCGGACCCGCCTAACTCAACAAGAGTTAACTCCTCCTTCATATGTTTCAAGGTATGCTTGAAATCTTTCCATGAAGGAGGAGTTTATCAATAACACAAGAGACTTGAATAGCCTCATCCATGTGCATATTGTGTTGTGTAAACCTTCCAAGTATTTCAAGAAGTTCATTGTATTGTTCCATAACTTGTCTTGAATCGGTCATTTTGTAATTTATGAAATTACTAACAAGGAACTTCTTACTTGATGCATCATCGACCATATATTTGGCATCCAATGAATCCCAGTTCTTTGGAAGATTCAAAGTTATAATAAATATCAAACAGAGAATCGGACATACCATTGAGAATAAGACCTCTGCATATGTAGTCATCATTCTCCCATTTGCTCCTCCTCCCGATCCGCTCCACAAGAGCATCATCCCTATCATCGAGGAATAGGAGTAGTCGACACATAAACCACACTCATGCTTGATGGCAAGAAGTGCGTCTTCTTACGCCACCTCCTAAAGTCCACCCTTCAAACTTATCGGTTTAGCAAAGTTTGAAGCCATGTGTTTCATTGCACAGCTTGCCATTGATTATCACAGAATAGTTTACTTTGATTGTTGGTGAGTTGAGCCCAAGAGCGTGGTTAGATAATCAACTTCACAGAAACAAATAGCAATTCAGAAGAATGAATACCACTAGGTGGTTACCGGATATCACTTGAATCGTGTGATCACTTTCCAAAGTAAACTATTCGACCCTAATGCCTAGGTTACACGAATATCTACTGGGATAAGACCAAATGCGTTATAGAATTAGGCACAATTAAATAACCCTTGAGCTTATAAGTCTTTATCGTTTTCGTGTCTTCTTCATGCATAAAGCAGATATCCTATTTATAGGAGTTTACTCTAAGCTAATCAAATGGAATTATGAGTATTAATCGCCCATTAATAGCCTCATAATTATCCCCATTATAGTCAAGTTAGTGGTTACATGACCAATTAAACATGGTCATTAAGCGGTGAAACCGCCACTTGAATAGGTCAAACCGTTACAAGCAAGATTTCATCAAGCTTTCATAGTGCTATCGATGGAATCCACAAGCTTCATTGGAATCCATAAGTTTCGAGTGGAAACATCGCCATCGATGGAAACCACAAGCGAGACTTTCCACAAGCAAGACTTTTCAAGCAAGACTTTCCATAAGCAAGACTTTCCACTAGCACTACCAATACAAACCACTACAAGAGTCGTGGTGTTCATGGACCTTATGGGTGTACACTCGTACCTCCTAACCCATTACAAGGTGTGAACTAATCCTACAAGTGCACTAAATTTTCCAACACATAACTTACTTTTGGAGGCGCTTGTTGCCTATTACCGAACTTGATCCTTATATAAATATCCTTACTTCCCATAATTTTATACCGAAATTGCTTTTCCCGATCATATACATACTCTTACTTTTAGTGACCCATAATATTTTCTCAAAACACTATAAGTGATTAATGAGTCTCTAAATTTTTACATAACTTTACATTATATTACCTTTATAATAACCAAATCATATTTTCTATCGATTTCCCTTGGTTGCCTATTCCCGTCTCGTAAGACAAGTTTGAATACTCACATCATATTTTTAGAACATCTGCACCATCCCATAACCTACCACCTGAAGACACGCCGATTGATGAGAATATGATTTTAACTAATCACCCTTGAACGCCCACTCATAGGACATTACTTTATTACGCTTTACTTTCTTTTTTCCTATTTTGATTTTGACACTATAAAATTTTCTTATTTTACGTTTTCCCTTGTGGTGTTAAGCAGAATCATGTCGCTAAAGAAATCAATGACCCCAGCTGTTATCCGGAAGCTCATCAATGACAGTATGGCTGCAGCACTTGCGGAGCACGATGCAGCTGATGCTCCCGCAGGTGGAAATGTAGGAGTGCGTAACATTAACAAAACTCGTTTTTGTACTTACAAGGACTTCATGAACTGTAAACCTATCAATTTCAAAGGAACAAAAGGAGCGGTGGTTTTAACCCAGTGGTTTGAGAAGACCGAGTCATGTTTCTTTGTAGCAAATGTTCGATGATTGCAAGGTTAAGTATGTTACGGTACACTTGTGGAACATGCGTTGTCATGGTGGAATTCTTATGCTCACCAATGGGATTGAGAATGCTTACAATACTCCATGGAAGGAATTCAAAAGTTGATGGTCAAGAAATATTGTTCCCGAAGTGAAGTGAGGAAGTTGGAAACAGATTTTTATCATCTTGCACTGAAGGGAAATGACCTTGCGACCTATGTCCGTTGATTTCAAGAGTTGAGGGTGTTATGCCCACAAATGGTTCCAGATAATGAGAAACTGTTGGAAACAAGCGAAAATGGGATAACAACAACAACAACAATCAAGGCCGCAACAATAACCATCACCATCGATAGAACAGAAGACAAGAAGCTGCAAAAGCTTATGTTGCTGCACCAGCAGAAGACATGGTTTATGCTGGGAACCATCCACTGTGTGATCAATGCAATTGGCACCACTCGGGACCTTGCACTGTTAAGTGCAAAAACTGCCACATAGTAGGCCACCAGACTAGAAATTATAAAGGCAAAGGCCCCGCTACTAGAAAAAACTTGCAACAAGTGGTGACTTGTTTTGGATGTGGGGAGCGTGGACACTACAGGAACGAATTCCCTCAGAACCGTGGTTAACAAGTCGAAGGTGCTCATGGGAGGGCATATATGCTAGGAGGAGAAGAAGTTCCCCAATCCCGTTTATAGAGGGTAGACTGTAACAACCGGTAATTTTCAAAACCTATTTCAAATAATAAATTATATTAATAATTTCTTGTTTTTCTGTATCGAACTTTTTTTGGTCAATTTCAACTTAAAAACGATACTTTATTTCGTAAAACGTGAAACTGCACATTACATGAACCGGCACAACCTAAAACTCATAAAACAAACCGATTTAATAATTATATTAAATACGAAAAATTATCGTGTGAATATTCATTTTATCAAAAATTATTTGGATTTAACAAGTAACTTCCGGAGTCGAGTCGAACAATTGATAAGTCAAATGAGGTCCACATATTATTACTATAAAGATTACTCAAATTGCAAAACTTGTCCTCAGATAAATTACATCGGCCTCACCCTCTACTTTTGAATTTGGCAAACCGGTCCCTTCAGACTTATAAAACCCTATCGTGGTTTCATTAATAAAAACTTATCACACCTCTCACCTCACATACTCTCTGGCGTCGTTGCTTGAGCTCCGAGGAGACCACCACCAACCTTAACACACCGTAGTTTTTGAAGAGGAGACCAAGGAGGAGGTGTTTAGGTTTAGAGCGAGGGGTTGCGCCTAGATTTTTGTGTTGTCCGTTTACTTTGTAGCAGTCACACCGTTATTCCATCACCACCACTATCTCTTTTCTGTCCTTCGTTTGGTAAGTTATCACCACCACCTCTTGTTTCATTTAAATCCGAGCGAAAACATAAGTTTATTAAGGGTTTTGTGGGTTTGAAATGTTTGTAAAAACGTTTTAATTAAAAACTCATGTGGATTTAATATATCTAAAAGGATGTTTGTTTGTTATTAAAATGAGTCAACTCACTTAGTCAACTCAATGAGTCGAGTTGAACCGTTTGTTTATTGTTTGCGTACCTATGTTTATGTTTGTGTTGAGTTTATATGTTATTGCATCTTGTTGTTTTGTTTATAGTTGTACCGATTGGGTTTTAACCCAGTGTCGAGTCGCGACTGCAAGTAGTCACGACCTTGTTATCTTTTTGTTGAGTCTTGCTTTATGCTTGCATCGTGTGTGCCTATAAAAGTATTTCGATTTGTTTAATGGGTTATGATGCGTGGTTCGGGGTCGAAGACTTCCTTTCCAAAGACCAAGCTTTACAACCCACTAGCAATGTACCTAATCGTTGCAATGTAGTATGGGTAAGCCAGGGGTTGATCATTCTAAAGGAATAGAAATGCTAGTAGAGATGTATGACTAAAAGGTAAGGGTGAGGGTGATTCTTTTTAGTCTTTTATATTTTTAGAAAACAAATTAAAATCTCGGGTATGAAGGATGGGGTTTGGTATTTCACCAATTAAACTACTTAACAAATTAATTAAAACTAATTAAACGAATTACTAAGATAAAAGCTATGGATTATAGGAGAGTGTTCTTATGATAATTAAAAACGTGTTTACTTAGATTTACTTACTCCCTAGTTATCTTTTATTGGTCGGTTGAATTGTCACATCATTGCCTTTGATGCGTTGTATTCCATGTTTTAATCATAGGGTGGTGCCAAATTCTCCAATCTATGAGTGTAGGTCTCCACTAGAACACCCGAGATAGCCAAGTACCAAGGTATCTCCCCCTAATATCATAGTATCCTCAAGCCACAACTCACGCAATGAACACAACGGGAGCCTAATAGCGCACTTTAAGGCTAATAATCGCTATTTAGGACGTTCAAGCTCGCAACAATTAAAGAAGAAGCGGTTTTCCTTAATCTAGCGTGACAACCAATTAAACAAAAGACAACCTAACAATAATTAATAACTAGGTTTCATTGGATCTAAGCAAACACTAATTAATTTAGTTACACATGATAGATAAGCAAGAACACAAAGAAACAATCAAACATAGATCAAACATGGTGATAGAATGGATAAACAAACTTATCTTGGATAAATAATGAGGGTTTAGAACCCTAAGGTACTCTCCAAGTCGGACTAAAAATGATCTAGGTCCGCTCTCCAAAATAACACACTTAATGCGTAAAATTTCAAGGTCTATATATAGATTTTACACTTGCGACGCGTTGCCTTTTGCTAGTGATGTCGTCGATCACCGTCATTAGGGTTTCGCCTTTGCCAAGTCATTACCGACGACGTCGGGTAGAAGGTAGTGACGCCGTCGTGTTGATAATGGACGCCGCCTTGAGGAAACTTTGGCCGTCGGTGTAGAAAATGAGCGAACGGGCTTGTGAAAATACTCGTGGCCGCCGCTTGTTAGGATAAAAAGTGACCGAGCCATCGCTGAGAGAATTAGAACCACGTTAGGTTACGGCGGTCGGCCTTGAGGTCGGGACGCCGTCTGGCCATCGCTTAAGCATTATTTTCTTGACTTCGCTGCTTTCTTCATATTTTCGCTCCTTTTCGTTCAAATATGCTTCATTTCAAGATTTTGTTCCAAAAGACCTAAAATGTGAAAAGAACGATTTTAAGCAAGAACGGATATAAAATGTAACGATTTAGGGCTTAAATGACCCCCTAAAATGTATGTTTTAAATCCTTATCAAATATCCCTACACTTAGAATTTGCTTGTCCTCAAGCAAATGTGCTTTGCTAATCAATTTATGAGTTGGGGTCATTTAGCATTGGTTTAAAATAATCTACAACAAGTACAAGCACCACAATAGTTATATACTAGCACCTCACAATTGGTGTTTAGATTCTTATTTCGAGTGTATATGAAATATAACATGAATGGAAATGGAAGATAAACACTCTCTACCTTCATAGTACATAGATTACCATAGGCTTGAGAAAAGATCAAACCTCCATCGCTTTGGCGTAAGCACCTAGGATTAACTATCAAAGAGGTCTTTACAAAGGGTAATAATGTTAGGCTTCAGGTAGGGAATAAAAGGGTTTTGTTGTATATGGGGAATTTTTAGTGGTGGCAAGTCAAAAATCTAAGTTAGATGCATGTAAAGCGTGGCGTTGCTAAGCCAAGACTTGACTCACTAACACTAACTAATAACTTGGAACAAAATAAAAACATAAACATAAAACGTAAAGGATAGATGTAGGATGGTAGTCCGTGTGTTTTTCTCTTTCTTTTTCTATTTTTTTTTCTTTTTCTTGATTTTTCTCTTCTTTTTTTCATCATTTTTTTTCATACATTCTTACCCTACCATCCTCTAAGATAACATCAATGTAAAAGGATTAATAAGATCATCCATACACTTGAGTCTTTATTTCACTAACAATAATTGACCCGAGTTGAAAAGATCAAAATACTACTTTAACCCATGAGCCCCAATCGTCCCAAAACTGTGTACAAAGGATATGGCTCGACTTAGCAACTATGCAAACAACTAGATAATTGAACTAAAGGTTAAACAATAGTTACAATAATGCACTAAAGATGTGTGCATACAAGGTGGGCTAAGGCGATTTGGGTGTAACATTTGGTGATGGATTGTAAACAATGCTCTTCATTGATATTCGGAAACCGAACATCACGAGAACCTCGAAAAGATAGGCTCGAGGGGTTAACTAGGGTTATCGTGTACTAAAGATTAGTACATCGCAAGTAGGGGTGCTATTCGGTCGGGTTGGTGGGTTCGGGTCAAACGGGTCGGGTCCAAGTCGGGTCGAGGTAAAATATATATTCGAACCCGACCCTATTGAACTCGGGTTAGTCGGGTTCGGGTCAAGTCGGGTCGGTCCAAGTCGGGTCGGGTCAAGTCGGGTCGGGTTCGACCCTATTTGAAAATGAGTAATTACATGTAAAAGCAAAAATTTGATTTTTGCATTTTGTTAAGGACCTTTCTAAAATAAAATTAAATAGGGTGTTTGAAATTCATTATACATGTTAGCTCCATTGTTTGCTTGATTCTTGTACGTGCATGGTTTTTTGGATGAAGTTTAACTAAGCCAATTGACCGAATTGGCCATGGATCTAAGGTAACTAAGCTAATTGGACCGAATTGGCCATGAATCCAAATGAAGAGATTTCTGATCTTGTTCGCTTTTTGCTCGAATAAATCAGAACACATCACCCCTGTTAACGCCTCTGTTATGGGCCGACAATATAAACCTAAATACCTTTATACGTGTTGCTAGCCAATGCTGGTCTTATGGTACGGCCGGATTCATTGATCCTCCCGATATTGGCCTAAATATTCATTTACAAGTTATATGTTTTAATGCTAGAACAATATTTATTTACTTGGAAAAATATAATTATATGATCAAAGCTTTACCGCTAAGATGGAATTAATTCATACCGATCCGACCGCTATACCGCTAACTCTCCTACCGCAATATATTACATAAAACAACATTAATTAGGCTTTTAAAGAATACATTCAACACTTAAAATTAAATAAAGATTAAAAAAAAAAAAAAAAAAAAAAAAAAAAAATACTAACTTCAAGTTAGTCGGGTTGACCCAACCCGACGAAGCAAAGTATTTAAACCCGATACCCGACCTAATCGTACTCGGGTTAAACGGGTTGACCCGATCGACCGAGTTAGATTTTGACTGAGTAACCCGAACCGAATTGACTCGGGTTGGTTCGGTCGGCCGGTCGGCCCAATGACACCCCTAATCGCAAGGGTGTGGGAAAATTACTCATCCAATGTGGCCGATATAATTAAATTACGGGTTTAAAACAAGGTTTATCCTAATGCCTCTTATCATTTAGTTAATCCTAACTACACGAATGTAGACTCACTAGCGATCTCTAATGCATCGTTCTAGAATCTATTATACTACCTAGACACTCACTAAGCATTAAAGACGAGTGATTGTATTCCTAAATATCTAGGCGAACCTCACATTTTTGGATGGAATTTGATTGGTATACGGTTTTTGTGCTAGTCATATAACTCCTATCCATGAGACACTTTATTAAGACTAAAGCTTTACTCGCAAGTGCCATAAAAATTCTAAATTTTGTGCTAAAATTACCCTACCAAATATTTCTCATAGTTTACTACACAATTTACTAAGTATAGTCAAAATCAAATGAGTGAATAGTTTTTAAGTTCCTATTTTATTCTTCCACCCTACACTTAAACCGAGCATTGTCCCCAATGTTCCCGAAAGTATCAAAGTAATGATAGAAAGGTAAAATATAAGAGAGAAACTAATAATCCCCGATTAGCTCGGCAGATATGTGTAGAATCACTTAAATCCTCGCCCAAGAAGAATGAGTAAGTAATAAGTGTTGCTTCCATCTTGCAATTCATCTTCTTGTCCAATATTGTTGGAATCACTCCTAAACAGTATTTCAAGTATTTATATTTCATATGTAATAGGTAGCTTTATTATGGCCTTTATGTTTGTTTAAGGTCAAGCTTATGTAGAAGGCCCATAAGCTTGATCCAAGCCCAATAAGGAATAGGGAAGGAGAAGGAGTGTTGCCCTAGCTCCTTGCCTATATAAACTCTTGTAAACCCTCATTTGAGGTTGGTTGTTCAAGTTTTCTCTCATTCATACTCTTTGCATAACCGGTTTTACTATATGTGTGTGTGTGTGATTTACTTGTTCAATCGCCTTCATCTCTTTCTCTATAAGCTTGTGTTGTAAAACTAGTGACCTAACAAAGGGTATCAATCGCCAAATAGTTAGGTGTACTCGGTTTGTTTTGAAGTTTTGGTTTTGAATCTAACGCGTAGAGATAACGATTCTTTGGTTATCTTAAAAACTCGTTTTTACATTTTTAATCCAAGATTCTTGTACTTTCAATGTTTTGAGGTGTTAAAATACTTGTTTTTGGCAAAAGTTTCAAACTTTACGCGGATTTACGCTTTTAAGCTTGTTTTTGTTCGTGGGTGTCGCTCTACGTAACCCGCTTAGCGCTTTTGGTACATCAAAATTCACACTTTTGTGTTCTTTTGGTACTATTGAAGCTATTCCATAACAAAAACCGGTTTAGAAACACATTTGGGCGTAATCAGTTACGAGTAATCCTACGCGTATCAAAACCCTAAAATTACGCTGTAAGATTGTTCCTTGGTTTGATCTTCAATTTTCCGGTTTAATCCGTGTTTTCTTACTTGGATAAACGAAAATACGTCGACTTTGGATATCTTTTGCACCGTGAAGTGTAAAGATCATTTGGGCAAAACCCTAAAATTACGATAAGATAAGCTTACGCCGAGAATTCCTACGCATAAGATTCACTTTACGCGTAAACTACGGTCTCACGACAAGGTAATCCCACGCCACGTTTCTCGCCTAACTTTGTCTACGCTTAACTTTAGTGTTTTTCCCACTTACGCCAGAAGCTAAATCCTACACAGAACTCCTTATTGTTACGCTGTAACTTTTGGTGTTTTACGCATAAGTGCTACTTGGTTCTTGTCTTTTCACGCCTAAGGATACTTCATCAACAACGGTTCATTCGACTACAAAGATCCATTTTACCACACAAGTTTATCATCATGTCTCAACCACCATACTCTAACTACTTCCTCACACTTATAATCATCAACAACAACAACAATTAACTCCACAACATCAACAATGGAATCAACAAGCCATTTATCAACAACAATTTAATCAAGAACATACTCCACAACTTGGTGCAATTCCACAACCACAAATGGTTCAACCACCACCAAGTCTTCGTGCTCTACCCTACACAAACGATTTCAATCAACATCCATCACGAAGCACTATGAAGGAACCCACTTGGTTTGCAAAGATGTGTGAAGCTTTAAGCGACCAACAATCAATTCATGAAGTCGGATCACTTGATAGACCTCCAATGCTCACTCCGTGAAACTACGATCAATGGGTGATAAGGTTCTTTAGGTTTTGTGATCTAAAGAAGCCACATGGAAAGTTCTTAAAGAAGGTTATCTTGAAGGTCCATTTGAGATGCCTACCGTCATTGTACCCGGAGATCCAATCATTGCTCCACCAAGAGATGAACAAACCAACATTGCTATCAATTGCAGATTTAAATCCTATGTAACTTCTACACTATGAAGCGGATGAACTTGCAATGGAATACATCCTCTTAGGATTACCAAACCCAATTCTTCGTAGTGTTGATGCTCAAAAGATCGCACAAAAGATGTGGGATCATATTCGCCTTCTTATGGAAGGATCAGACTCAATCAGAGGATTTGGAATCCAAAATTTACTTGGCTTATGAACACTTCATGATTGAACCCGAGAGACACTCGAGTCATATCATCATCGATTTTCGACATCATCAATGATTTGGATAAACACAACATCATCATGCCAAGAATTGCAATGAATACTAAGTTCTCGAGTAGTCTTGGTCCGAATGGAGAAGTATGTCATTTTCTCCGCTGCCGAAGAATATGCATAATTCTACTTATGGATTATTGTACGATTACTTGAAGCCTCATGAAAAGGAAGTTGATCGAAAGGATTCTCCGTGCTCAAATTGCTAAACAAATACAACCGGACAATCAACAACTTGCCTTGTATGCTCAATGTAATTATCCTCTCAACCAAAGAACTCAACCAATCGCTTCAAACACACCTTCACAAAGAACAACCTCAACCTCAACAAAATCAATTGGTTCCATACAAAGAACAATGCTCAAGCATATGTCGTTGAAGCTACTGAGGAAATCGATCCATTCGAATCATTGCAACAAGGATTTGTGATGATTGCTAATGCTTTTGGCGTTACACCAACAAATCCAACAATCGATTCGCTCTCATCTAACACACGGACTCAAACCGCTGGGAACAATGGACGGTTGAAGTTCGTAATCGTGATTATGGTCGATCGATGGGCGGTGGTCAAGGGTTTAATCTTGGTGGGAATAACAATGAGCTCAAGTGGTGGAACAGGAAATGCTCAAAATCGGTTGAATGGTCTTAGATGCTACAACCGCAATGAGAAGGACACTGGCTAATGCATGCCCAAAGCCAAGGACTAGGGGCGTGCTTATTTCAAAGAGGCCTTACTTTTGGCTCTTAAGGATGAAGTGGTGGATCTCTTACATAAAGAACAGAGCTTTATGGCGTATGCACTCGGATGATGATATGGAGGACTTGCAAGCTAATGCAACAAGTTATGTTGATGGCTAATATGCATGAGCTGCACATGAGTGATACAGCCCGTAGATGACATTGATGGCTTGTCTCGTGTACCCGAACAAACCATCATCATATCTCGAACTAATATCTCCGCCAATATCTCGAATCCAAGACGGATCGATCGCTCAAAATGAGTCTTCTACATCGCATTTTCGACGATTTTCAAGTTAACCTCAGTAGTTACATTTGACGATCAAGATGAACTTATGGTTTCCTTTGATAATCAAATTGACTCGTGGTCGCATTTCGAGGATCTAAAGAATGATCATGTTGAGACTCACGCTGAACAAGATGATCTGCTGCCTCATCCGGATTTTGCTCGTTAATTCAAGACCATAAAATCAAAATGGAGGAATGCTATGCATTAAATCAATCCTTAAAAGTAAAATGCATCGTTAACCAAGGATTTTGAATGTTTACAAATGCAACTCAACTTTTCAAAACTCAAGAAAACCGTGAAAAAGGTTTTGAAGCCGCTTTGCAAAATCTCATCAAAACGAAAAATATTTAGAGAGACAGATCGTGATCTAGCCACCTCGAAGAATGCTTTGTTGTCCGACTTAGAACAATCAAACATGAACATAAAAAGCAAATTAACGCCTCACCTTGGAAAATCAAAAAGCTAAATGAGTTGTTAAATTGTCAAAACAGTTCTCCGCATACAATAAGCATTCAACGAATTGGGTAGATGACCTTCTTGAAGAAATCATCGGCTTGCAAAACAAACTTAAAGAGTTTAAAATCGTTGTTTACAAACATGGTGAATCCGTAATACTATTGAAAAGTTTACCTTAAAACCCAATCCAAAAGGATATGGAAAAATCTAGGTGACATAAACCAAAGCTTTCACTAAAAACATTCAAACCAACTCCTCAAGTTTCCAAAGGAATACAAAATTGATAATGTCATGAGTGTTGTTGAATATCATCGTCAAGAGGAATTAGATGCGTAAGACGAGAGTCGATCAAAATTAAAAACGTTGTTTACAACAAACCTTTAATTTTAAAACGCGTCACTTTCACACACCAACGGATTCTTCTAACACACCAAGGGTTATCATCAAACACCCAGTCTTCATCGTTAATCCCAAAATGCACTTTGCACAAACTTATGGTCCTTTACCTTCCATTAGTGAAGTAAACTCAAAACCCGAAAATAGAAAAATCCTTCGATATTTTGACATTTTCATGGTCGACTCAAAATTTTACAACATGAGATAGAATATCATTCAAATCAAAGTTGAACATTTTCAATCGCCTCGGCGCGAGAACAACGAGACATTTTTCGAAAAATCTTTACCTAATGTTAAAACTTGAAAAGTTGTGCAATTGCTGGGAAAAGGATTTTCATAAGGAACTTGGGTAATGAAAACGCTGAGAAAATGAAACATCTATTTCTAACACAAAACGCAAAATAAAACTATTGAGAAAAGATGTTGATCGACTCTTGGAAGATGTTATATGTGCCGATATCCATAATGTTGTGTTACTTCATGCCTTGCCATTTGCATCCGATTATATCTCTTCCGATAATGTTGAAACTGTTGTTATCTTGTTGAGAACACCGATAATGTGCTTCAGATCGAGTCTTTAAAAGTGAAAATAAACGACATACACACGGAAATTTACAATGCAAAATGTCGTCTTCATTGGTGTGAAAAGATATTCACAACCATCAACTTAGTTTTCAAAAGAAAATCGCTCACCGAAAGTGAAAAATCTTTGATCCTAAAATTGAGCACTGGATGATCAAAACGTGTCTTTGAAAAGTCAAATCTCAAAATATGAACAAGAACTTTTAAAAGTTAAACAGAATATGGTGTCATATTTGATTTACTCAAAAGACTCGACTTGAAGCATCAAACGAACTTGATCACTATTTTGCTCACACAAGAGATGTCATGAATTTTGCCGAAATATTCGCTCGAAACCAAGATCCGATTCACACCATCTCTAAGTTACGGAAATGTTAGGAAAGTATGAACAACTTCCGCCATCGTGATTAAGAGATTAGCACCGTCACACTTAGTAATCGTGAACCTAGAATTCCACCGCCAAATCACAAGTTGCTAATGTGTTTCCATCAAACAGAATAGTTGCATCTTTTCCAAACGTCCGCACTTCACGACTCTAGAGCACTCAATCAAGAATAGGAAGTTGCGACCCAAGAAAAGATCAATAAAGAATGCTAAAGTAGAAGAACACCCTAGGACTCGAATAAAAATCATGTTGCCTCCACTATAGATATTACGTCGGCAAATGTAATAGACATAGTGATGTAACGAATGCTAAACCGTTAAGTACTTTTGATATTCAAATTCGATGCACCTTGTGTTATTTGTCAAAAGTATGAATTCGATTGTCATGACAAATGTGTTGCTAAAGCTATAATCTCTCGACACGGAATCCTAAGAAATGGAATACCTCTAGGCCCACTAATCATTCTAAGTCTGTGCTTGGTATACCCGCCTTTAGATTCTAAGGCAAACACCTGCTATCATCGTAGCTACCGCTCACCTCCTAAGAATGTAGTACCACCTAGTGTTTTCACCAAGACTAAAGCAAAGAGTAGTTATAGATGGCGAAATGGATATATAACACACTTGGATTTAAATGGATGCCTAAAATTGTCAATGTGTGTATATCTAACGACTTGCTTCGAACCCTCTAACATTTCGGTTCCACATCTACTTCTATTCCATCCGTGTCGCTGTGTAATGCAGTGATATGATCATTCTCTCGATTGTTGATAGCGGATGTTCCCGACACATGACAGCAACCTTAAACTGCTATCCAACTTTATTGCAAAGTTCATTGGCACCGCCGATTCGGGAACGATCACTTCAGCCATCATGGGCTACGGAGATTATGTTAATGGGAACATCGAAATCAAGCAGGGTTTACTATGTGGAAGGCCCGGCCACAACTGCTTTCAAGAGGGTCAATTTTGTGATGGAGATTTGGAGGTTGCTTGGAGAAAACTTGTTTCATTCGTGATCTACAAGGAAATGACCTTATGTCCGGCTCATGTAATTCTAGTCTATACACTATCTCTATGCAAGACATGGTTGCTTCCTCTCCCATTTTCTTACTTTCAAAGGCAACATCTACAAAATCCTCGGCTATGGCACCGCTGCCTCTCACATCTAAACTTTCAAACCATCACCAACCTTGCTCGACACAAACTAGTTGAAGGACTCCCACCATTCGATATTCAAAAGATCACCTTTGCTCACTGTGAACAAGGGAAAAGCACTCGTGCTCATTTTCCTTCAAAGGTGGAACACACTCACTACATGTGCTTCATCTTCTTCACATGGATTTGTGT
The DNA here is from genome assembly GCA_022545495.1 of Chrysanthemum lavandulifolium. NCBI lineage: Eukaryota > Viridiplantae > Streptophyta > Magnoliopsida > Asterales > Asteraceae > Chrysanthemum > Chrysanthemum lavandulifolium. The sequence continues at coordinate 253,752,079 of CM040245.1, forward strand.
GGCCCGCGCTGTGCAAACGATCAATGGCAAACGCTACATCTTAGTAATTGTTGATGACTACTCACGATGGACTTGGGTCTACTTTCTTCGTAGCAAAGACCAAGCTCCACAAATGATCATCACCTTTCACAAAGATATGTGTTCACTCCGCAACACCGCCGTAATCATCGTAACGGACAAAGGAACCGAATTTGTTAACAAAACCCTTCGTGAATTTTATGAGAAAGTGGGAATTCAAAGATCAAACATCTATTGCACGGACACCGAACAAAACGGAGTTGTGGAAAGACGAAACCGAACGTTAGTGGAAGCCGCAAGAACAATGTTAATCAATGCTAAACTTCCAGATTACTTATGGGCGTAAGTCGTATCCACCGCATGCTATACTCAAAACCGTTCTATGATCACAAAACGCCACAACAAAACACCTTCGAGCTTGTCCACAACTATAAACCGAACCTTAAACACTTTCATGTATTTGGATCCCTTTGTTATCCGAATAATGATCGTGATGATTTTGGAAAGCTCAAAGCCAAAGATGATATTGGAGTCTTTATTGACACCGTGACAATTCTAAAGGTTTTCAACTGAATCGTCGAACTAAGGAGGTAATGGAAACGATTCATGCTCATTTCGATGAACTCACTGAGACGGCTTCGAGTATAACGACTTAGAACCCGGTCACAACCGCTTAAACTTCCTCAACCCCCATCATCACCGAAGAAAGCCCTCGCCTAACTCACAACAAATGGAAAGGTTATTTGCTCCTCATTCGTGACGATATTGATGAACGTGCTCTCGTGTATCCGCCGCACAACCCGATAATATTCCTATACCGATACACTGCTACAACAACTCATGCTGAAGATGCACCTACACCAATTGACTCCAACACAACAGCTTGAACACACCGCCCAACAATGATGAACCGGTGATGATATTCTAAATGAAGTACCCCACCGCAGATTTTGATCCAAATGCGTTCTTCAACCCGCTTGCTAATGAAGCTGCCGCACTGATGTCGCGGAATCTTCAACAAACCATTTGAATCCTCGTAATCCGCACAATGTATACCAACATCAACCCTACACATAGATGGACAAAAGACCATCCTCCGGCTAACATTATTGGCAACCCGAATCAACCGTTACGAGACAACGTCTTCACTCGACGGTGAACATTGCATTTATGCACTCACCGCCCGCCAATCTAAACCTAAAACATTAAGGATGCAATGACAAAAGACAACCGGATTGAATCCATGCAGAAGAACTCAACCAATTCAAACGCCTTGAAGTATGGAACTGGTTGAAAGACCAACAGGGTCTACGTCATTGGTTTAAAATGGATTTGGAAAACAAATTGATGTCAAGGAAATGTTATCCAAACAAGTCACGACTTGTTGCTAAGGGTTATCGTGAAGAGGAATAGACTTTGAAGAATCTTTTGTCTCCCGGTTGCTCGCCTTGAGGTCGTTCGGTTATTCCTCGCTCGCAGACTCACATGAATACGACGGTCTATCGATGGATGTCAAGACAGTTTCTCAATGGACAACTTAAAGAAATGGTCTATGTCACCAACCCGATGGATTCGTTGATCCCGAGTTCCCAAACCATGTCTATAAACCGAACAAAGCTCTTTATGGTCTCAAACAAGCCCCGGGCATGGTACGTAAGCTATCATCTTTCCTCATTGCCAATAATTTCACCAAAGGCTCGGTTGACCCAACTCTTTTATACAATATCACGGGCACACATCTTAATTGTTCAAATTTACGTGGATGACATCATTTTGGGTCAACACATAAAAGTTTTCAATCGCTTTTGCAAAACTCATGAAGAAAAATTTTGAAATGTCCATGATGGGTGAACTTACGCTCTTTCTAGGACCGCAAGTTCATCAATCACCCCGTGGTATTTTTCTCGAGTCACCCAAATATGCCCTTGAATTGTTAAACAAATTTGGAATGAATACATGTGATACTTATGCCACACCAATGGCTCATACCAAGAAATTAGATGTCGATTTACATGGGAAATTGGTTGACCTTACCAAATACCAAGTATTATTGGGTCTCTCATGTATCTAACAACTAGCGCACTGATATTGTCTTTTCCGCTTATCTATGCTCCCGCTATCGATCGCGACCAACTAAAACCCACCTCTACGAGGCTAAAAGAATCCTCCGATACATCAAGGGAACCATTAACTGGGGATCCGTATCCGAAGGATTCTCGGTTTGAACTAATCGCCAGACGCTGATCACGCAGATGCTTAGACTCAAGGAAAAGTACAGAGCTCTACAATTTCTGTGATAAACCGTGTCTTGGCAATCAAAGAAACAGAGTTGTACATCGCATCATCAGGCGAGAATATGTAGCCATGTCCGCGTGTTGTGCTCAAGTCATCGGATGAGAACACAACTCAAAGACTATGGTTACGTATTTGACATAATCCGATGCATCATGACAATCGAGTGCCATTGCAATCTCGTGCAACTCGATTCAAGACTAAATCAAAGCACATCGATCACGCTATCATTTCATCAAGGACCATGTGGAGCAGTGCACCGTTGAATTATACTTTATGGTCTTGAATACCAATTCGCGATCCGCTCACCAAAGCCTTGCCTCCCGCTAGGTTTAATGAGTTGGTCCACCGAATTGGTATGAGGTGTTTGACTCAAGAGGAATTGATGACCTCTTAAAACAATCTTAAAAACCCATCAAACACCAAAACATACTTTGTAAATAAATTTTCAAAACAAAATACAAAATATAAAATCCGATAAAACAACAAAAATATTCTCCTAATCTATCTTTCTTTCAACATGGCAAGTACATTTTTCCACAACACTTTTATCTTTCAAAATTCAGAATTTTTCGATCAAGTGTTGAGGGGAGAAAATAAACTTTAACTGCTTTCAAAACATTTATGTACTTGCATGTTATCATATCTCGTTGACTCCTTTACAAATGGTGGTACTTTTTCCGGTTCAAAGACACTCCTGACTTAAATTAACAACCTTCATTATTATCTCAAGTCAAGGGGAGTGTCGTCAAGTTTCTTTCCTAAAATCTTCATTTGGCAACCAAAATGGAAGTTAAAAAGGCTTTGTGTGAAAAAGGAAAAGTGGAGGGACTAAACTGTCAAAACCTTAAAGTTATTTTATACAAAATACTCCACCCACCACATTTATTTTCATCACATTAAATATTTCACCTTATATCATCCACGATCCATAATCGCTTTACAAACCGTGCTTTCGATTATCAACTGTAAGTGTTTCGTGTTTCGATCATGTTTTAAACAATGGTTTTAAATCTTTCATAAATCCAACGGTTAAAACATGTGATATATTAATTTGTGTGTTCTACGCGTAAGTATATGAACACACAATCATATTTGTGTGTTTATGGTTAAAAGGATTGTATCAAAATGTTGTAACAACATCTATGATATCATTTCTATGCTCATAACACACCCAGAATCACGAATCTACGATTTTTGAAAATTAGGGTTTATGTGTCGATTTGGGTGTTTCCAAATGTAATGTGTTTTGGTCTAAAAGATTGTTGAATTATGCTTATATGATGTTGAATTGATTATATCCGTGTTTCTATAACTACCCGTAAACACCGATTTATTCGTAATTTGAAATTAGGGTTTAAGGTTCATAAGTTTGGGTATTTTGGATTCACCATGAGTTAGATGTTATAACTTGGTCTATATGCTCATACAACATGTTAGAACTACCGTAATATGTTTGATGCAAATCCATGGTTAGAAAACTTACGCGTAAGTCATAACCCTTAGGGTTTTGACCTCACGCGTATGACTTTCACAGAATCGGTTTATGAATAATTCATGCAATTTTTGTTGATAAAATGAAGGTTTGTATTAATGTTAATGATTTGATGGATTTATTTCAGGCTTTGCTACGCTTAACACTCGTAATCAAGGTCATTAGACTCTCTACGATAAGGATCACCCACGCGTAGCTTGTTATCTTGAAGACTAGTCTTACGCGTAGCTTCTACGCATAAGGTTCTACAATGGACTCACGCTGTATCTCGTGAAGGATATGCGTAAACAATGACCTCCACGCATAAGGTCAACTCTTACGAGTAGCCTTACGCGTAAGGTTAATATATGCCACGCATAAGCTCTACGCATAAGGTCTCCTTTTCCCACGCTAACATTTCTTACGCGTAAGTTAGATTCTACGCGTAAGTTTACGCCTAAGCATATATCATTCCCTGCTCACGCATAACTTTTCCAAAACTACGCTTAACCCTGGATTGACCTTCATGATGATTTGTTACGTGTACAAACTTGTAAATAAACTAATCATAACGTCACGAATCCAATAATGTCACTAATAAACTTAATCGTCTAATATGCTGTGAACAATAAGTGATAACATAAACTTTAGAACTTAAAGTTAACTAACTCACGAAACATTTCACGACATCATTGAACTATTGAACATACAAGTGACTTAGGACTCGTAACAATCATTATCACTATACATTCAATAACTAGACAATAAGACCTTCTATTGACTAACATTATGTCTTTCGATATGTTGGTTCTTTTGGCTAATGTTATTTCGATCACGACATGGTGAACAAATGAATGTGGATGCACCAAGTTCTCTCCATTGTCGATATCTATCCTCATGGTTATCCAATGAAGATAGGAAAGAACAATCTCCGTGTTGACTTTGACACCCTCACTTGCTCGAATCTTCATGTCTTATTGCTATTGATATTCGAGGACTCATCCATATCGTAACATGCTTACTCACTCGCAACTATTCCCGAGATCTACATCCAACAGCCTACGGAACACGATGGAAAGGGTCAAGGACAAGCTGCTTGTGACGGTGACTCGAATCACAAACAAGTCACCATTACACTGCAGACTTAAGGTCGTTCTCTTAATTCCCGATGTCGATCCGACCAAACTATATGCCACACCATCAAGAGCTCACTCTCCAATTTTTAATCAATATCGGTTATGACGAGGCTGTGAATAATCACCAAGCATTCTCACGTAGAGCTTAAGAGTATTCCTCAACCACGAGAACACTCTACATGATCATCACCAAGTCTCTTACGGTCGTCGCGTGACTGCCATGAGCACCCTAAGCTCATGGAACCGCAAATATTCGGGCATTGGTCAATAAGAAACACATCGCTATCAAGCTCGATTTGGGATGACATGATGTCATTTCTCAACAAACTTGGCTCAAAGATTCCTACATCGATATACCAAATTGTTGATCCAGAGAGCACTTGGACTTCATCCCGACATTCCCAAGAGGCTCAATGACCCCGACAATCACGACATGTCGACGGAACCCATTCTCACCGTTAGAATCAAGGAAACGCCTACAAAGAAACAAGGTGTTTGGTCGCGATTTCCTAATCAAGATGTCGAAGCTTGAATCGTACTAAAGGTATCTGGAAGCAATGACAAGGCAAAGTTGGTCATCTCGACAAAAGTCTTTCGAACACCTGTAAGGAGAACCGAAAAGGAAGTCCGGAAGTGTCACAAGTATGCATACGATCGGAGGAATGTTCCAAACAAGAAACCTATTCCAAAGAGGAAACCCACCCCTAAGAAGAAAGTTCCTTCACGTGAAGCCACTCCGATCCTTTCACTTGAACCGCAAAGACACTCGGGACGAGGACTCGAGGTACCGACATGTATGAAGAGATCTCATACTCAAACCGCAAAGGATGAAAATCCCAAGACCAAAACCTCCAAGTCCTCAAACTATCAAAAGAAAAGTGGAAGACTCTGCACTTGTGCCTCGTGATGAAAGCTCAAGATGAAGAAGAGCAATTGGATCAATCATACAGAAAAGTTTCACAAAGTCCGACACATTCAAAAGGGTTTGAAATTTGCTAAAGATCAAATGGGTGGCCCGGAGGATCAAGTGGTGCCACTCCTCACCGTGATCTTGATACGGTTAATCAACCCAGAAGAGATCCGTGCCACCACTCTTCCGCAACAACAACCACTCGTGGAGGACACCATTGTGTATGATTTTGAGAAACAGAAACCGAGAAAGAAAAGTCTAAGGATGACGAGGATGATTATACAAAGTTTCTTCTAGACAGTCCAACACACTCAAAGGAGAAAACCTCGAACTCCTAAGGACATGAAGTCTCCTCATGTCTCCTCATCATCGATTCTTCGCCTCATTCATCACAACCACCATCAACGAAGTCAACCAGATCATCATCCAAACCGTGAAGAAACCACCTAAATCTTGGATTTCTCAAACACATGCAAGAATTGTGAAAGTCAGTCAAACAAGTTAGAAAGAAGGACATGCTCCACGTAAAACTTAATTGGTATGTCGAACAAATGCAAGACTTACATGATGAGAATGACAAGATGCGGAAAGATAGGAAAGCTATTCAGAATTCATGAAAAGTCATCGCCGAGGAACCGAATGAAATGATTGAAGGTTACACTCAAAAGTACCTTCGAGGATATCGTTCCTAAAGTCCAAAAGGAACCGGAGAAGTCGCAAGAGATCAAACACACAAGTTTCTTCTCGACATCGCCCCAGCAGACAAAAGAAGTATTTTCCGCATAACTCATCCCTAACATCGTAGCATTGGTTAAACATACAATGGCCAAAGAAGTCGATCTCTCCGAATCGAAAGTTAATCGCTAAACTTGTGATGCAAATGTCAAAGAGATCCGAACGCTTACTTTGGATGAAGCTAAATTTTTCGACATCCTACTTGACTATCAACTCGGATCATCATGCAAGGAGTCACCGATCAATCCAAACGACCAGAGATGACGATGATAAGGATAAGGACTCTGACATAAACGCCAAGGGCCCGTAAATCTACTTTATGCCTCCTCCACCCCGGACTTCTTCTCAACATAAGTCTCAACCACCCTCGGTCTTCATCGATAAACCCGGGACGATTCCGAGTTACCACCCCGACTTATAAAGCGGTGATTACTTTGAGTACACGGGTGGTGACGATGAAGAGGTCCTTGAGCCCGACAACAACCCACCTCACCCAAACAAGTGTAAACCTCAGATCATCATCAAGGCCTTCTAAAAGAAGAAGAAGACGACTCACCGAGTTGTATCCACGCTAGATGACGATAAAACCGCAGAGTTTGAATGGTTCTCCACACTTGTCAATCAAACTCCCTACCCGGATGAAGGTCGAATTAGTAGACGGTTCAACATTGGAGCATGCAAAACTGCTGCAAGAAAAGTTCCATGTGAAGAAAATGACTAAATCGAATTGAAGCGAATCAAGAATGAAGCATTCCAACTTCTAACAGACAGCTCTGAAAGCGCCTCGAGGTCGAATATCATCTTGAGAACATCGCCGAGCTATGTCTAACAACATGGATTGGCTCAATCCGAAGCAAACCTTGACTTCACACAAAGGGACAACCCTCCATACTACACCGATTGACCAAACCTCTACCAACCATTGGCCAAGCAGACGAACCACGGATTCCCTTCGATATTTCTTCAACAAAGACCTAGAATTTCTTCTCCATGGTGGCGATGGTTCAAGAAAATACGCATCATTAACTCTTCCATTCCCCCGGCTATTTACTCAAACTACATAGCTATCAAGGAACGTGCAAATCACTTGTTTTTCGACAACGCAAGCACACGACCAAGATGCATTGTATGGGATTCATCATTGGCTCGAACGTCAAGAATCTACTACGTGTCGCTGGTTCGTAAGTCTCAACATGAAGTGTATTGCTCAAAGGACATCGCGCCATCAAACACATTGATCTCAAGTCTAAGTGGGACTACATTCTTGAAGAATATCATAGTCAAACGACAAGATGAACAGACTATGAATTTTCAGAGGTCGACTTTGAGAACTTGTCCTCAACGACATCGAAGACATGTACCTTGCCAAAGTATTGTGGTCGATGAGACAATTCTCGATCAAGTTCAACGTGAATTTATCAAGTCGGTTCTCATCTTCATTAGACGATTGTGATCAAAGAACGGTCGAAGATATCCGGATGGTCGTTGAATCATATCGTAAACGTAAGCTTCACTCCACCACGCTTGATCTTCCCGACATCAACCGCCTTACACAACTTACGCCATCAAAGAAACCTTTCGGCGTTGTTTACCGCAGTGAACTTCAAGAAACCGCTTAATGGCATGTCGTGAGCTCCACAAATTCGGGATCATACCTTGAAGATGGTTAGGGATGGATTGGCGTCATGATTCAAGGATATACGCTGAAAGTCGGGAATCCTAAGCGCCGGAACTCTCGTGAAAGGAGGATATGAGACGATCATCACCATGATTGATGAACGGTTGTTCGGGCGGATCGATTCTGACGCTTGGAAAGCTATGTTGGTGGTCGACCGTGATAAACATCACCGCTTTCAACATACATGCGCACACAGGAACATCACCGCACTTCTGGTACCCTTGAATTGTTTCCTTCATATGATTTTGGATGCATGATTTTATATGTGGATGGCTTGTGCACACATAACAAATGTACAACCCGTAATGGTCAAGAAAGGACCCCGTGGTACGCCTGCCACAATCCTTATAAAAGGAGCGAAAGCTTCTTATTTTGAGTAAAACCTATCAAACCTTTCATTATTCAAGGTTTTGCTCAAAAGACAAGTACTTCCCATATGATTTTAAAACCTCAACCGCTTATATCACTAGTTGAGGGAAGTATTTGAATTTAAAACTTTGTTCACAAATTGTTCACGTGGTCTCTCTTCCCGAAAACTCAAAATGGTCATATTTATTTCAAACGCTCAAAAATAACATTTTATATGCCATTTTGAGGGGAGAAAATTTGTGATAAGAAATATGTTGTACAAAATGCAATTGAATCCGTGTACCTCGGACTCAACCAACGAATCGACGGTACTAAACCGTTAGTAACTCGAAAAGACTTGTCCCGACGGTAATAATTTCAAGCTAGTTCGCTAGTGATGTAAACGTGTCTCGAAAGGACTTGTCCAAGTAGAAAGTACCATTCGAGAAACTCTTGATAGACATGAACTCGACAGTATGAAAACCTTCGAGGTTTGTCTACACCTTCAAGGTAGTTATTAGAGCTAGTTGTCACCTAAAAGTCGACAATGTAACTCTTTAACTATGCAACGAACCGTGTCTCATGGGGATTGTCTATCTTGATGAATCAATTCAAAAAGTGCGCTTTCCTCACCGTACATTTAACCATTAAAACTATTTAAGCACATGTGGAGGGAGTATTTATGCAAAACTTCATCTCTCACGTGGTTCAAACATGTTTTTTCATTAACAAACCCTTTGAGAGATTTTAACAAAGCTGGTTTTAATGGCAAACATAGGTTAGTCATGGAGTTATATGTGACTAAGGTTAGGAATAACTGTCTCTATGATCCGCCAGAGTCGGAGGGATCTACCCAAGGACACTACCATTAGTTAGTGTTAGAAGTCCTTAGGAATGATTATAAAAAGGAGAAAATGAGAATCGGAGAAAGAAGGAGTTGAAGAATCAAAAGAAATGTAAAGTAAAGGGTGAAAAGAAATAGCCTCCATTATTCAACTTAGGCATAACACGGGTTCAATTCATATACTACCGGGTTGTCACTTAGTGACACCGGTATTGAAGATTAAAAGTCGTCATGGACCCAAAGGACGCATGCACTAAACCTTCTTAGCCACTCAAGTTTTTCTCAATGAAGCTTGTTTCATTCTCACAGGAACCCCACGTAAACTATTGGCTTTCTCTTAGAGATCATTGGTATTGAAGAAGGAGACCCTCCCTAGTCTCCGCTCAGAAAACCAAAACGCACTATTGAGTCTAGAGCCCGAGATTCATCAAAAGATCTCTTAGAACACTTGACATTTAATCACTGATGATCAACAATAAGATCATCGCTGGTTCATATCGAGTCCTTCACAAATCTTAGCAACTGTCGAGAACATTTATGAGAGGTTCACATCCGTGATCCTCGGTGATTGAATGGAAACTCCTGCCGTGGTCAACATCAAACACCGACAAAGTGGTCACTTCAGTAACTCCGTGGATTACGCGGAGTGTGTCTCAAACGGTCTACATCGTGAGGTGAAGCTTGATTGTACCTCAACGACTATCTCGAATCAGATGTACTTGGTACATCGCGTTATCTCACTTGTGGGACTCAGCTCAGAACGGCCTTTGTAAGAATTAGAGTTGTGTCTTCACACTATGTCGTTGATACTCTCAAGTTCAAACTTGTAAGTGCTTGAAACCGCTTATTACTAACCGCTTGAAATGTTTTCTTCTTATGGAAGCACCGAGCGGGATGATCGTGTTGATTCTTCTCATGCTCACGCCAACATCATCACTAATGGAAGTTCTATTCCAATGCAACACACAATGTAATGATTCTTCATCAATCAAAGAATCTACAAAGTCAAAGACTTAAAGAACTTCATCAAGATTGATTTCAACGCCAAAGAGCGTGTGAGCATGTTGAAGAATGACGGAGACACCTTTGGAGCAGCCAAGGCACTGAGCGCATCGATGCGCATAACAACATACTATCACTTTCACCACAAAGAACAATGATCAAAGAACAAAGTCAAAGATGACGTCAAGCATAATCGCTCAAAGATAACCATCTCTACACTGTGGAGATTGTTCGAATCAAGACAATTCCTCTCACAAGAAAGAAGAATGTCGAAGATGTCACAAATACTATTACATCAACGCTTTCACGCTTACATTCATATATACTGAGGGGAGATTTTTGGAATCACCCTAAACAAGATTTCAAGTATTTATATTTCATATGTAATAGGTAGCTTTATTATGGCCTTTATGTTTGTTTAAGGTCAAGCTTATGTATGTTAGGAATTAGATAATTCCAAAGAATGAAGAGTCGGTCACCCCAACTATTATCTAGCACAAGTTAGCTCGTAGATTGGTCATTAGTTACGCTTTCTATGTAGTTAATCGCTAGTTAGTAGCATAAAATAGTTTAGTGCAACACCGTGGAGGAAGGTCGGGTCTTTACCCACCGTATCCCCGATCCACAGCCGCCGAGGTCGCTTAGTTTGTAACCTATAAATACCCTCTACCTTGCAAGGTAGAGGTTGGATGTTCTTTGGTAATCTAATATTCTATAAGTTTCTCTCACTAGAATGTCCCTCTTCTCTCTCTAAAACCATCTATGTGCTCCTTGTGTTAATGTTATGATGTGTATGTGAAAAGTTATATATTACAATTGGTATCAAGAGCCATGGTTAGATCACATCTTGCACATCTTTGGATTTATAGTGATTTTAGGTGGTTTTGAGTTTGAAAAGCTTAGTGGTTTTTGCATCATTTGGTTGATTTCTTGTGTTAAAGTTTGAATTTTGTTGGTACTTTTATGTTTAGAATCATCAAAAGTGTTTAGGTTTTCATTTGGTAAGCTTGAATCATCTTGGTTGGGTTGTTTTGGATTGAAAAGTGATGTTTATATGGTTTTTCAAGCCAGCGACTTAGCTCACGGAATATTTTCTTGGTAGCGACTTGCTTCACATTTTGTAGCGACTTACGTTGTTGGAACTAGCGAGTTAGATCTAGCGATTAACAAGACAAGTAGTGGACCTCCACTACGGGTAGCGACTTAGTGGTAGCGACTTGGTCCCAGAGCGAGTTGCTCTTTAGCGACTTGCATTGTTAGCGACTGAGTAGCTTAATTGTCACGAATTTTGCTAGCGACTGAGTGTTAGCGAGTTACCACTTAGCGACTTACATCCGGCTAGCTTAATTGGAAAGCTAGCGACTTAGCGTGGTGGCGAATTAGTGTTGGCGACTTGGTGTAGTATTTTCTAGCGACTTGGGATTAGTACTATTTAGTTGGTAGCGAATTGATTCTAAATTCTCTAGAGACTTGGGAGTAATTCATAATAACACAATGTCACCATTACGGATTCTTTAATCACCAAAGTACTTGCTCTCTATGACACAAACACGAGTAGTGAAACGAATGCCCATCCAAGGCCTCACACTTAATGACTCGGTATCGATCAATCGAACAACTCAAATAAGTCACTCTTAATATCTTCGATGATACTAAGAATGTGGAATGCACCCGTGAGCCGCTTCAACATCTCACCACTTCTCAAATTACTCTTATCAACAACCATGGATCGAACAAGTTGTGCCATCCTTCGTCAGATTTTCCCACTTTAACAAGAACTGTTTTGCTTAACCTAGAACGATCGAGGTTTCAAATTACCAAAGAAAAGCTCTCAACCGATGATTCTCATGTCGCTCTCCAAACCATCTTCAACCAATTTCACCACTTACCCGGAAGAATACTCCTCGATTTTGATAATACCATGACCTGGAATGTCTTTCAAGAAGCATACGGAATGGAAATTCATGAGTTCGTAAACTCATTTATTCAACTCATGAGTAATATGGAAACATACATCGAGGAAGTCGCAAAGAGAATAACAAGTCAAGGAATTGAATGAGTGTCAAGAGTGTCCATGGAACAATGATGACGTGTCATGCTTCATTCCAGCTTGAACCACAGAAGACACCGATTGCGTAATCTCGCCAGATGGAAAAGGATGAAGAAAACAACACCGATCTCAAATTCTCGTAGTCGGAAAAGGTATCAATCAACAAGGTACACTTATCGATCACACTAATTCTCACAAAAGGTACATGACTCTTACCCCGAACCTAACAATGTGGAATCAATCTTTGTTTTGTCTCGAATCTAATGCAAGTAACATGATTGAAAAAGGGTATATGATGAGCTTTCAAACAAATTTTCAATTCTTGAAAACATCAGATCTCTTTGCAAATTGAAATACAACATAAGGATGAAATGTTTTATGCAAAAAACAAAGTAGTAACTGGAACTTCCGAATTTAGAGAATTTTTGAAATAAATCGCTTAAAATCCCGATTCGTGACAAAGATTCGACCATAAGAAATCAAATCTCTTCTTTCGTAAGCCCGTAAATATGACTGTCATGAGATGAGTGATTCACTAGAATCTAGGAATTCGAACTAGCTCTATGTGTGTCCAACCTTCTAAGAGAAAATGAGCGCTAAGAAAGAACCTTGAGGAAACAAACTCTAAATTAGTCAATCAATCTAATCTCTTGATGAAAGATATTGATGACCTCAAAGCACAAATTCGTGATAAGAGCTTCAATATTGTTGCACTAAAAATGAGCTCAGAAGCATGTTGGAAATAGGATGAACACTAAGTTTGCAAAACCTTCAACTTTGGGAAAGTCAAATGTTCGTAACAACTTGAAACGAGCAGTTATTAAACAACCTAATGCCTATAGATCCGAAAGAGCTAAACCATTAAAATCTAAGCCTACATCCCTAGTTGATAATCGCTTGTTTTGTCAAAACCACCACTTCATTGCATAGTTCGATATGATGAATCCCAAGCATAGGACTAATGGTCATCACCACGCATCGAAATGCAATAAGTTTAACTAGGTCTCATGAAAAATCATCCGATCGATCAATCCCCTAAGAAATTCTCTCGATCACAAAAGGACAATTAGTCAATTCAAGGCTGTGCACTCATTTAGTTCAACTAACTGTAGTTTCAAATGGATTCCCACTGGCAGATTATTTAAGTATACAGGACTTAAACGAACTTACATTCCTAAATCATGCCTCAAGTGGATTCCCAAAGGTAAAATTTTCAAGAATGTAGAACCTAATAGGTTCCCCATTAATGATACGTCTGGATTATACTGTGTTGCATCTAAATGTGAGACTAAACATGTCACTAACCATTCTATGTACAAGTCTACATGTGCTTCAAGTACAATGTGCTCTCGCCTTTTTCAGTACAATGCTCAACTCAATCAGAACTTCATGACTTGGTTCCCTCAGATATGAACATAGCTCATTCAGAGCTATAGCTTGCCGTAGTTGATGTACTTCTTACTTTGACTCCTATTCATCTTGAATTGGGACTCGCCCTTCCATGTCTTTGTATAAATCAAGTTTCCAAAAAAAAAAAAAAAAAAAAAAAAAAAAAAAAATTGTGGAATATATTCCTTTCAAAATTTTATCATTTTTCTCAACCTAATAATGAATATACTCCTTGTTATCGATAACATCTATGATCCTAGAAATGTCATTCAATAATGGCACGGGATCATAGATGAAGTTCGAACAAAAGATATATTCTTGGTGGTATAATGGGATTGTTAATATCAATCAATGATCCTGATGACATTGATTGAGGGGAGATTAGTTTATATATACCATTGACTTACGTGCTAGTTATGATGTTTGCTTACTTGTATGTTGTGGTGGTTTCGTTTGTGGGGTAGGGTTTCTCCCAATATAGTCGTGATTGTATCTTGCTCATGGGATTTTCCGTGTGTGCCTTCGTAGTATCCGCCTATGTGTTGAAATATTGAATTGAGTCATGATGATCAAGTGTGATTGTATCTTTGCTAGAGGCTTAGTCTATAACGTGTTTGCATCTTACCACTGCTCTTCAATACCATAGGGACCAAAGTTGCCATATAGTGAAAGTTATGTCGACTAGCGACTTACCTTACCTCATGTTAAAACAACAAGGACCAATTGTGTCATAACATCATAGTTACTTGGTATACCTCAGCGACACCCTATAGCGAGTTACCATTTTCATAAAGTTTTTTTTCTTTCTCTCGCTTTATCTTCCCATTTCAATGACCTAGCAAAAGGTTTGCCTCGATTCCCTATCTTTGTTCTCTTATGCTTTTGTGTCCTGCTTCTAACATGTACTTTATATCCGCATCCTTTCGAGCTCGTGAGTTGTGATTGTTTGTATCTCGCTTAGGTTCGATTTTCTATGAAAAATATGTTTGTTGCTTATATAATGATTGAAAGGGTTCAAAATGCTTGGAATATATTGTTTGGTATATAGTGTTTGGAATACATTGATGTATGATTAAGTGGATTGACCGATGGGATGATGTTAGAAGTGTTCTTGGTGGCGAGTTAAATTGTTCTTGGTAACGACTTAGTATGAATGTTCTTCATGGCGAGTTAGTGTTCTACTTAGCGACTCACGCTCCGTAGCTTAATAAGTTCACTAAATTCCAAATGACTTGGTTAGCGAGTTAGTAGTTAGCGACTTGTATTTACAAGTTAGCTAATTAATAACCCAGCGACTTAGTTAACCGCTTTGTAGCGACTTGGCTTAGTTACCGTGACATGGCGACTTGACTTTACTAGCTAGCTAATTATTCTAGCGACTGGCTAGCGAGTTAGCAGATAGCGACTTGTATTTACAAGTTAGCTAATTTGTTACCTAGCGACTTAGTTGTCCGCTTTGTAGCGACTTGGTTTAGGTAATCGCTCATGGCAACTGGCCTCACATGCTAGCTAATTAGCTTAGCGACTTAGAGTGCTAATCCTTTAGCGACTTGTCGCTGGCTCTAGATGACGACTTTTTACAAGTCTCGCAATAAAGTGTTCACTTTCATGTTGAGAATTAGTCTTAGTGGTCAAGGATTATTAAAATGTTCTAAGTTTTTTGTGCTAAAGATGATCTCACTCTCACAACACTTAGGATCTCCTAATTCGACTTGTTGAATCA
Organism: Chrysanthemum lavandulifolium; assembly: GCA_022545495.1. Classification (NCBI taxonomy): domain Eukaryota; kingdom Viridiplantae; phylum Streptophyta; class Magnoliopsida; order Asterales; family Asteraceae; genus Chrysanthemum; species Chrysanthemum lavandulifolium. The sequence continues at coordinate 253,767,678 of CM040245.1, forward strand.
ACATACTCTATGTAAACCGTTATGACATCTCCGCTAGGCAAACGGTACTTGGTTTCTCTCACGACCGCCAAATGTTACTTTTTGCCTCATACATATGTGTTATATCATTTTACATGTGTATCTTGGCTCATGTCATGATCACTTTGAAATGCACTCTTTTGCCCTTTAAATCCCTTTACAAGCTCGTCATGTAATCATTTTCTATATGAATGTTCTTCATTGATATATCTTAATTATGTATGTTATCATATAGTTGAAAGGTGTCATATAGTTGCAATCTTTGCCACTCTATCCTCTCTCGTATGTGTTGGGAACTTCCTCGAGTTACTACCTCTATGTCATAAGGGTGCTCTCAATGTCACACTTACTATGTATCATCTAACCTGCTCCCATTCATTATCGTTGATTGTATGATTACCGTAACATCAATGGCAAGTTCGATCCCCTAAAAGAGTGCTACCCTTCAAGATCATCAAAAGTTCTTTCAGACGAAGAAATCCTTCCTGTGAGTCAATGGGCGTTATTGGAAAAAGCAATCATATGTGGACCTTCAAAGGCTTCAACAAAATCCGATACTAAAGTTTCTATTGACATCCTCAAAACACAAACTTCTTCTGAGTAATTACCAAGCAATGCTCAATTCGACCATTTACATTCAACAATTCGAACACCGCTCAATGGAACAAAATCACCGACAAGACTTTTGCAAACCGGATAATAGGAGTTCACCATTGACTCGATATTTCGAGCATGGCTCTTGGAATCACACCATGTAACCCTGACATTCGTTCTGAATCTCCACCTGGTGCTGACGATCTGATTGTATTTCTAATTGGGTTGGGCTATCAGAAGAGTATTTCAAGAGCATCTGACATCGTCACCGGTCACATGTATCAACCTTGGAGAGCTATCACAACCATTCTAAACTTATGCTTATCTGGGAAAACTTCAGGTTTCGATAAAGTGAGAATACCTATCTTGCAAATCCTATGGGAATCGTTAATAGGGTTGATGTGAATGTCTCGATCGTATTTGGGAAGAATTCTCGTTATCAATGAACACATTCATATCCGATAGAACCTATTTCCGCAACAATGCTCAAGGCCGAAAGAAATGTAATGCTTGTAATTCCCAAAGATCGATTCTCTAAGCTTGTTATCCAAGATTACAACAAACTCATAAATTCACCCTAGGTCTCGAATCAACTTTACACAAAGCGTAAGATGAATTTGTTTAGGAAACCCAAATATGTTCCTAGAGGTACCGATAAAGAAGTATTTGATTGCCAATTCCCGATCGCCTCTCACGTAAGATATCGAAGAAGGACTACTTCAAGCAATACATGAAAAGAGCAACCAAACTCTCTGCTGATGTCACACCCTCTCCTTTACAACCAAATGCTCCCGTGACCAAGTCAGCCTCACAAGCATCCTATGCCTCTCTTCCTAAAAAGAGACTTGAAAGGTCTCTACAGTCTGACCCTGCATCCAAGAAGCAGAAAGTAAAGAGGAAGAAAGTGGAAAAGGAGATTGGTGAGAAAACTGAGATTCCAAGGAGTGTCACCAGGCTAACTGATGAAGATGATGCTGATCTGCAACTTGGAATTCAGCAAAGTCTAGAAAGTCAGAATGCTAAAGCTCCAGTAGGTGGAGTTGTGTTAAGAGAACCCGCTCAACTACCTCGACAACCAACCCCAATGACACATGAAAAGGGTAAAGGGGTGGCAAGTGTTGAAACTGAACAAGCTGCTCACATGCTCTTAACTATCTCATCATCTCCATCAGCACCACAAATCAATATGAGTCAAGAGAAGAATGTAATCATCACATGCTAAAGAACAACTGGAGTGGTCAAGGTTCCCAAACGCTCAAGGAATCCTTACACTGGAGAAACTCAACTGCTTAAAGGTTGACACTCATACAAAAGGGCTCGCAGGAGAACCTTGAGACAAGATCTGATGAGACCTTGAAGATGGATGAACCAAATCTGTCCACTAACTCTCTATCCTCACTTAAGAATCTTGATGATGATTTCTCTTTTGGTGATCAATTCATTAATGACAAAACTTTAGATTTTGCACAATCCATGTACACTGTCAGCATCCAGCAAGATACGTCAACTATTCCTCCAATGACTGCATCTTCACTATCAACTGCACTTCCACCTCCCTTATCTACTCAACAAACACCTCCAAAAATGTCACCAAACCCGAACCCGTCATTACAATTGCAGATGAAGTTGCTCCACCAGCCTTCCCTCCACAGATTCTCACCGATCAACTATTGGACAAAGCCATTAAAAGGATAGAAGCTCCGAAAGGCAACTTCCTAAACTGCTGAATCTCCGTGGATCGAATCTATAGATTGAGCACCTCAACTTCAATGAAGCGGTTACCGCCGCTATTGAAGGAGAAGTCAAGGATGCTGTGGAATGGGCTATGAGGCTCCACTTTAGACGATTCAAGGACCTCCCATCTCCGATATGAGAGCAGCCTGTGAAAGGATGTATGAGGTCGAGGAGGACAAGCATGAAGTTCACAGTAAACTCTATGAAGCACTTGAAGAATCTATTAAGTTCGACGATTATGAACAGTTTAAGGTTGACGTCGGGGAAAAAGAAGCTAAAAAGAAAAGGAGGACAATTGTGATGGAAGCATTGATGAAGGATCGCGAAGATCCTCCACCAACGGGAGGCGCTGGAACTTCTGGAGCTGTTAATCCCTCTTCAACAACCAATTCACCTCCATCACAGCCACCATCATCACCCCCAAAACCGTCCAATCAATCAGACTCTACAAACAAACAGAGCACTCATAAGAAATCTGCTGCCTGGACGACGATTGATTCAAGGTTCACCTCCACATCCACTTCAATTCCTGATGATCAAGTGGTCCACGAAGAGTCTCAAGTCATGGCTGACTCAGAACCAGATGATGATGATGCATCAACAAAGCATATTCCTAAGCCCTCTAAGACCGGTTTGATTCTTACATGCCTGGAATCGCACTAGCACATCCGTAGTTGCACCTTCAAGAGACACAACCAAAGTCGCATTGTGGAAGATAGACCTCCTTCTCCGTAACCCACATGGACCATCCCGTAGTCTCGACTCTATGATTCCCGACAACAATTGGGCATCGCTATCACCAATAATTACGAAATTCCAAACAAGACTCTCTTCTACACTACACCGGTGATATGGGAAGTTTCATTAGATGGTTTTGTGAACGAAGTGCATCTCATCCATAACACCAAGAGATCTTGAAGGTCAAGCTTACGAAATTGTCAAAGTCTTCCACTCCGATGCAAATCATCTTCAATATCGATGGAAGAATACCATAAGATGCTAAATGACCAAGTCGGTGATCAAACCACCGCTCAATGTCAACAAATCTCTTCCTCTTGGTGGTGAACCCGGTCAAGACCATTCGCGTAATTCTTCTTCAATCACGACTGACTATCGTGTGCTCGCTCACGAAAGAAGACCCGCCTATCAATATCAAAGATGAAAGTCGCAACCTACTCGATCGTGGGCTCGAGCAGATGGTTCCCGATCAATTCGGGCAATCAAGAACAAAATATGATATTGCGCCTTCTTATGGTATTTCTCACCGGTGATTCAAAAGAAGAAGTTCTACATCGAAAGACATGGTGTCGATAAAAGACGCAATGATGTCGATCAAAGTCGCAAATCTTAAGCGTTGTTAGTGTAGAGATCTTCCTATCTATGGATATGAGTACTTGAAGAAGATTGTCCTTAAAAGAGTGACCTCAAAATGTATACTATTGAAGAGAACGACTTCAAACATCTTCGCCAAATGATTTCAAGATCTCTATCTTTTAAATCTTCAAGGACACCTTGAGCACTTACCAGACGTGAGAAAAGGCCCTCTGCGCACTGCACTCTTTGGATCGGGGCTTAGTCATTCGGAAACGAGTTGAGGACTTTCACCTGGCATTGAAAGCTACCAAACCAGATCAACCTCACAAGTCCTCAATGGAATGCAACCGGGCATGAATTTCATCGAGAATACAAAGTTCTTGACACCCTAGAGCCGCTATCTTCACCGACAGATATGGATCGCGATGCTTATGCGCCTATGTGAACTCTACAAGTTTAGTGATGGTACGCTCAAATTAGTCGAAGAAGAACTTGACACCGTGAGTGAAAGAAGCCAAACTTGATATGAGATCTTGGGTTAAAACTACTCCGGACCGATGATGACGTGAAGAGATGTGAACATTTCATTGCCGCAATCGACGAAGACTCAAGACACGAAGGATCTTTCGCACCTTGAAAGCTTTGTTGGTGGAAGGCTCCGTGATGGTCACTACAAACTTCTTCGTAGAATTGAATGAAGACTTCTTCGAATACCGCTTATGTTTTGTTAATCTGTGTAATATGTGGTGTAATAAATATGAACAACTATAATACATGTAATAGTGCTAGATTTGTACTATGGTTTCCTTTTGAAAGGGGAAACATCTGTGTTGTCCTTTTCTTTATCATATAAAATCGGACACATTTTTCTCCTACAAATATTTTACCTCATACTTATTTAATTACTTGAGATCCAAAATCTCAAAGGATTTAAGATTTTGATCTGGGAGAAAATGTGATATAAATATGAAAGATGGTAAAAGATAAGATGACCAATTTTGTGCAAACTTCTCTTATATGTGCTAAACAATTTTTCGAATCTCAAGCATATATTAAGGGGAGAACTCTCTTTGCAAACTTAAGTCATCGTGGTACACAACACCTTAAATATTTTTAAAGTACCTTGATCACATGGCTTCTAATCCTTTGATGATAAAGGGTTCCCTCTAGTATGTGCAAAACTCTTTTCAAACCTCGAGGCACATATTGAGGGGGAGCAATCTTATGGAAACCTCATCCTTCCTGGAAATGTTTTACCTACTTGACCTGATCAAGGAAGTGATGGTGATACTTTTTAGAAAATGGTAATCAAAGAAGTTAATTCTTTCTCTTGCCTCCGTGTGCAAAACATTTTCAAATACTTGATGCATATGTTGAGGGGAGTTCTCGTTTAAAATTATCAAAACAATTCAGTACAAAATGCTTTGATAATATATCACAAGTATCCGAATTGATTTTCAAATGGTTTTCAATTGGTTCCAATGGCGATGAACAATACCAAATAGACCGATCAACTTTACTTTATGTACGGTGATATAAGGATGATAAGGTTAGGTATTGGTTCCCATGATCCGCCGAACCGGAGGGATCTACCCAGGACAATCCACTAGTTAGTGTAGAAGTCCTTAGGTATGATGATAAAAGGAGAAAATGAGATATGGGAAGAGAGTGGACTAAGACCGAGCTAGTAATCGGAATAAACCCAACAAGGTTCTAGTTATGAAGTCTCGTAAGCATCAAGTGGTCAAGAATTAAAAGAATTGAATGAGAAAGGGTGAAAACAAATAGCCCTCCATTTATTCAACCTTAGGCGTAAACCGGTTCACTTCATATGCTACCGATGGTAACATCGGTATTGAAGACAAGACGCATGGACCCAAAGGACGACCAGACTTCAACTTTCCAAGCCACTCAAGTTCCTCTTAAAAGGGCTTGTTTCATTCTCACGGGAACCGACATTATCTATCGACTTTCTTAGAGATTGTTGATATTGAAGAAGGAGACCTCTCCCTAGTCTCCGCATAGGATCCAAATATGCACAAATTGAGTCTAGAGCCACGAGATCATCAATAAATCTCATTAGGACACTTTCAATGAAGACTCTGCTTCACACAATGTGGAAAGAGAGATTATATCTTGAGTCCCACGATTATCCTTGTGGTTTTGCGAACATCCGAGTGATGTGTTTACACATTCACAATGAAGATGGAAAGCCTCGAGCCAACATCAAACAAGCTCCTCGGTAGGTGGCATGTGAGATCTATTATATGGATCAACCATGTGACAACCGAATGTAAACAATGGGAGATTCAATTTCTTGAATCAATCCCGGTTCGAGTTGGGATTGACGGATACCTTTGAAAACCGGTCTTTGTGCTTAACAAACTTTTCTTTAGCACATCGACCGTGTACCCATTTTTCAAACCAAAAGGTGTTTTTATGATTGATAATTGATTTTCAATAAAACCTTCGTTGTATTGCAAAACAATTTCTATCGAGCAATACACGATTGTTTTTCAAATCTCTTTTCATCAATCGCTGGACTTAAAATTACCGGTTCACTCACTCCGTGTTGTCTTCTTTGAGATGTTCCGTTTGAGAACAACTAGAGCAATGCGAAACCCCGTCAAGGAAATTCTTCGAATTATACCGATCACAGCAAGATTTGTATCGATCAACGGGAACCGCGGGTCGGTACTCAATTCAACGAAGTGATCAAAGACACTTTCGTGCGATTTATTGCTAATCGTTGTATGTGTACACCCGACGCTTGCAAATGATCGTAATGAAGCGGTCAATCCATAGCCACATGCTCACTTAACACATTCATCTCAAAATAAATCATGATTAGTGCATCAATGACTCGATATTTTCACTCCATGCTTCGCTACGCCGCCAATATCATGAATCAACTAAAGCTTCCGCAACTCGGATGAGAAGATTTCATGATCCGTAATGCGAGCATGTCGGTCCTAATGTCACAAATTCACGTAATACCAACACCACAAAGGATGTGTCGAGATTCTTGATAGTGATGATCTCAAAAGTCGGTTCATATTTACTATCACGTGGATCGAAATGGACCTCCAATTTAACGTACAAATCTTTGTAGACTTTGAAGTTGCACCACCTATGCACTAAGTCTACGATGTTGATGTATAAAAGTCTACGAGCTCAAGAACCTAGTCGAAATGTTAGGGTCAGAATGTAAATCATGGGGCGACCTCCTTGTGGGAGATTGTTAGAATTAGATAATTCCAAGAATGAAGAGTCGGTCACCCCAACTATTATCTAGCACAAGTTAGCTCGTATATTGGTCATTAGTTACGTTTCTATGTAGTTAATCGCTAGTTAGTAGCATAAAATAGTTTAGTGCAACACCGTGGAGGAAGGTCGGTCTTTACCCACTTTATCCCCGATCCACAGCCGTCAGAGGTCGCTTAGTTTGTAACCTATAAATACCCTCTACCTTGCAAGGTAGAGGGTTGGATGTTCTTTGGTAATCTAATATTCCATAAGTTTCTCTCACTAGAATGTCCCTCTCTTTCTCTAAAACCATCTATGTGCTCCTTGTGTTAATGTTATGATGTGTATGTGAAAAGTTATATATTACAATGTAGAAGGCCCATAAGCTTGATCCAAGCCCAATAAGGAATAGGGAAGGAGAGGGAGTGTTGCCCTAGCTCCTTGCCTATATAAACTCTTGTAAACCCTCATTCGAGGGTTGGTTGTTCAAGTTTTTCTCATTCATACTCTTTGCATAACCGGTTTCACTATACGCGCGTGTCTCTGTGATTTACTTGTTCAATCGCTTTCATCTCTTTCTCTATAAGCTCAGGTTGTAAAACTAGTGACCCAACAAATATAACATGCAAATTTATAAGAAAATGGAGACGAAACCTCACATAAAATCGATAGTAAAAACTATATAAAAACTAAACTATACTACTAAAGCAAGTAAGATATAATACTTGTGAAATAGATGTTTGCGATTTTGGAAAATTAAAATTCGAAATTCCCAAAAATTTTAGATTAGATGAAACGAAAATCTAGAAACTGCTTTACATTTCCCGACACCATCG